>CM060932.1:1040681838-1041881838 GCA_030765085.1 Allium cepa
GCTTCATGAGATACAGATGAATAGCCTAACTAAGATAGGAGTCTAGAGATACAGCGTATACTTATAGATAATAAATACAAGTACGTTACTATAGCCTTATCCCATACCCCGATCTTAACTCTATACAAATGATTATGTTTTAAAATCCTATTTTTAGTTGAATTATTTCATAAACCATGATTTGATACCAAGCTGTAACATCCCTTATCAAGAGGCCCAAAACTAAGCGCTACAGATGCTGCAGTCATTTATCATATTAGCTTCCGGCGACTAAATACGGCTATGTTAATGGTATCTATAATATCAGAAGCACTTGAATATGAAACAAAACACAAACTTTCAAAATAACTTTTCTTCATTAAATTTCAATACAGATGTTCTATATTCCTAATACATAATCTCAGTACATTCCCAAGCGCAGATAAAATATATTTATTACAAAAAACACCAAGAGCGGTATATGAGATACCTCTTTGGATAATCAGAGTCATATAGTCATAATAGACTTAATACAAACACAGTGGAAGTACAACAGAATATAAATCCGCTACTCCTAAATAACTATCTGTTTGCCTCCAGCATGTCTCTAGTAGCCATATCCATTATTCTATTAAATCTGAAAAGAACTTAAGCCCTCAGCCTACTCAAATCAATTTTGAGCACATGAGAGTTTAAGGGGAAAACATAAACTTCGAGTCATACAAAAAGCGTGGTGTGAATAATACTATACATCCCGGTTTAATGTGTTAAGTGAGACCATGCCGCTTAGTGGAATGGGTTTTCCCTCACTAACATCCTTTTAAAACATATATTTTGCAAAACCTTTTCCTACAACCAAAACTGGTTAAATACCGTAAAGCACCATTATGTAAACATGCATAGATATTAGGTAATAAATGAACTATCTATTCAAACACATAAGTTTTGTTTGGCTAACTTTTAACCTTTGGCTGACTCAGGCCTACCCGATAATATAAACCATATTAATCTAACATCTATTAGACACTCCTCTTCTGGACAATCTATCCTTAACTATTTGTCTGGTACTTCTTTTATGGATGGTCTATCCCCAGCCTAATCATCTCCCAGGTCTTCCTGATCCTAACGGTTTTTCGAGCTCACCAATAACCTATTTGTGTACAAACATATATTCCTTTTGGTGTGCAATCCTAATTTTAGTCTACCTATGACCAACCCTACACACTAGAATTTTGGACAACAATTAGCTAGGGCCAATGGCTAATGTATAGGGAATGACCCCATACTGGTCCCAACTGGTATTCTAATATCTGAGTCATTTTACTTTGGGATCCCTTCCCATAATTTCCCTTGAAAATCTCTTTAAAATGATTCAAAACCTTTAAATCAAACTTACACAAGAAAAATATTTATATTCCTTATGCTTTACTCAAATCACTTCGCCATGTTACATACATATATATATTTTATGCAAACTTTAATTGATGAAAAGATTTAAACATTTCAAAGTACCCTTTCGATTTCATTGATAGTGCCCCTTTCTAAACCTTTTGAAAGCTTCTCTTTCGAAACCAAGCGAAACCTTTATTTATCTAGACCGAAAGCGAACACATTTCCTTTTGAAACCATACTTCAAACCTTTCGAAACAATTGAAATCTTTCCTTTCGAAAGCAATAAAACTTTAGACATCCTATCTTAAAAAACTTCAAAACATTACCTTAGAAAACCTTCGAAAAAATTTCCATTTCAACCCTTTCAAAACCATTCAGAAAATAGGAACTTTCGACCTTGTCGAAGGTTACCATCCGACCCCTTCGAAAGCTACCATTCGACTCCAATGAAAGCTTTCCTTTTAACCCCTTCGAAAGCTTGGCTTTCGACCCCTTCGAAACCATTCAGTAAATAGTACCTTTCGAAATCATTAAACTTTTAAAACTTAAACCTTTCGAAAACTCTTTTGAAAACACTTTTGGCTCAATTTGAAATATGTGGAAAATCCTCTTTAAAATCTTTCGACCTCTTTGGAAGCTTAGCTTTCGACCCCTTTGAATGCTTAAGACATAACTTCTAAAAAAATAGGCTCTAGCTTTATTAATACTTTAAAACACCTCTTTCAAAACTTTGGCCATACATCAATCAGAATAAAAGGGGTAGAACATCTAAGTCGAAAGCTTCCTTTCAAAAGCAAGGGAGAAACGACTGATTTTTAAAAGAAAAGTATATCTTTTAGCCTTGTCGAAAGCCAATGACTTTAAGAGGTAGAAAGGCGACAGCTAGGGATTTTGACCCCTTCGAAACCATGTTAACCTCTCGACCTCGTCAAAAGCTTTAAACCTTTAGTTTGAATATTTGACCCGCTCAAAAGCAACCAAGTCGAAAGCTTCTTTTCGAAAGCAAGGCTAGCGTCACTTTTGGCTTATAAAATAACACACACTCTTGAAAGTATCTGGACTATAGGATTGTGTAATATGAAGTATAATAAATAACTAGTGCGAAAAATAACTGTAAAATAATAATAGCAGTAGAATGATACCAGAGATTTTTATACTGGTTCAAACTCCCATTCTACGTCCAGTTTCATACTTCTTCTGGAACTATAGCTAGCAACCCTCACTTAACCTGGAGGAACAAGAATTGCACCATCTAAGCAACCGAACAGGACTTTGACCACCTGAGCAACAGAAAAGGACTTAACCGCCTGAGTAGCCGAACAGAACTTGACCACCTAAGCAACCGAACAAGACTTTCTTATAAACTGGATTTAACTTGACTTTGTGTTTTGAAAAACATGGAATTTTCACTTGTAGTACACCCTTCCTATAATCTTATCCTTAAAGTAGGTGTGTATATTTGTGTGTATGAAGAATAGGAAGTTTAATACTGCTTGAAGAATATGGAAATGAATACGTAAGCAATGATTGTATGAAAGCTTGTAGAAATTGATTTCAAGAATGCTAAGTGCTATAGATCAAAAGAGAATAGAAAATTAGGTGATTGGATCCATGAATCTTGAGTGTATATATAGAGCGTGATGAGATATGACTTCCCGAAATCGACATCCATTAGAATCCAGGAGCTATGACCTTCTAGGTGGAAGGAACCCTTTGATCAAAAGAAGTGTCTTTTGGAGAAAAATGATAGTTGTAGATTCGGTCGACTGAACTTGCTTGGGTGGTCGACTAAATTTCAAATGTGCACAGAAAATGTTTAGTGTCAGTCGACTGCTTTACTGTATATATTAAAAAAAATTGTACACAGCCTCAGTCGACTGCCTTATATGCGTCCGTCGACTTATGTTGTTATTTTAGTGCAGTGAAAGTATTTTGTATGTGTATATGAAATTTTTATAAAATGAATGCTAGTTTTGTAAATGAATTTGTGAGTCATGAAACTTAAGGATAGATTTTGAAAATTCTCTATACTAGACTCTATATACTTATTGACTCTAGTTAACATCAATATCAATACGAACCACATTTGAGTCGATGAGTCTGGATTTGCCGTAGTCGTAGATTCGTGAACTTTCATCTCTTATCAGCATTCAAAACTTTATGAAAGAACATTCTCCCCCATTTTGATGATGATAACTCCATTTGCTGTGAGTGAATTTTTGACAAGATTTGTAAAAATATCTATCCCCCTGAGTAATATGCTTGCAACTTTGATATTGTATTCTCCCCCACGAATCTATGCTATATTTCCTATAGACAATTTATGTTTTTCTCTCCCTTTGTCATCGAAAAAAAGGGAAGTACTCTAGGTATCGGATCGTTAAAGTACGAGTAATATGGCACAGGAAGACACATATATATAGAACACAGACTTAACACATAACATAAAACAGTCACATCATTCGAGAACAATAGTACAACATGATATACATAGAAAACATAGAGTTTTAGACAATTACACAATACCACAAGACACAAATACCAAATTATCTGAAAACAAATTTTAACAAAAAGCACAATTTTTTTTTGAAAGATAGAAGATATTCTTACTAATCACCTTGATCTCCCCCCTTTGAGCTGACTTTATTATCTTTAGTTTCTTCATCATCATTGGATTCGTCACCCACTTCCTCGATTTCTTCTTCCTCTTGTTCTTCATTTGATGTAGACCAAGTTAAATGTTCCGTCGATCATTTCCCGTGAGATGTAGGTACAGGAATAGAGGTAGAAAATTGTTGGGAGCATGTGATTGCTTCTTAGATATTGTTGAGAATGGTCTTCATATGATTAAGCTTATTATTGACTTTGGTGACATTTTTATCGACTCTAGAAATAGTCGATTCAACACAAGATAGATGATTATTGAGAAGTCTTTGATTACGAGCAATGATAGTCACGGATTCGTGGAGGCAAGCTTGATGGTTTATTTCTTGAATCTCATAGACTTTTTGAGTAGGTCGAGAGGTTGGGATGATGAAGAGGCTTGCATATATGGAGTTTGTTGACGACCTTGTTGTTAGGATGGTTGAGCTTGACCCGTGGCTTCGTTTTCAAGCCAATGTTCGTAAGTATTATGGTGTGGTCAAGATATTGCTTTGGTAGGTTCACAAGGCTAAGAGTTTGAGTATTCAAGGAACCTATGGTCAAACATTCGGATCGACCAAAGTAACCTCGAAATGCTTGAGAATGCGCATGATGTAAGTTCCATAGTAGATCGTCCTCATTCAACCTTGGTTAAGAGTTTGGAACTCATCTGGAATGACCTTCGCCTAGTTAACTCGCATGTTTCCCCAAATGGCATATAAGGATTGAAAATCTCACCGGTAGACTTTCTCATAGCTTCCGGTGCATGGATTGATGGAGTAGGTAGGCTCTCTATGCATAATGCGAGCTTTTGGCCTTGATGCTACCGCTTTTAACTTCGTCAAGTCATCCGAGAGAAACAAATGACTAACATGATCATGAGTATCCATAATTACAGTAATTTCAGCTAACTTGTCACCCACATTTGGACATTGTAGAATTCGTGCAAGTCATTATAGTGGAAGAAAAATCATTTTACCATATACCACCATCCAAATGTAGTCATCCAGACATGTAATTGTGTGGTGGTCTAGATTTAAGTTGGCGTAGAAAAGTTTAACAAGAAGGTAATTAATCTTGTTGTTATTTGCCGCAAAATCAATGAGGTGCACCAATCCGCTATGGCGAGCCATGTCTTGAATGGAATATGAAGAAAAATCAGGGAATTTGATAAAAGAACTTTCAAAAATCCTGGAGCTTTGCATCTTTTCAAAGCATTGCACCGCCTTGTCATTGTGTAGCCATGCTCTTATTTGTGAATCCGAAGAACTTGATGTGGTTTGAGAATGTCGAGGTCTTTTAGGAGCCATTTGTAGAACTAGGGTTTTGGTGATGAAGTGGGAGGTTGTGAATTGGAAAAGTATGGACAAATAGATGGGAGAATTGTAGAATTTCTGAGCGAATTTGAAGTGGGAAAATGTTTTAATGGCAGAAGGTTAAAAAGTTTGAAGGTAAAATATGAATTTGGTAAAGGTAAATAGTAAATTTGAAGAGGCTGGATGACGGCTGAAGCCGGGTACCTAGTATTAGTTGACTGAATATGCATAGGCAGTCGAATGATTTATAATACAGAAAACAAAAAATAAAGGAGACAAATGATTGAATACAGAGGATCAATCGGCCAACGCATCCTGAGTTTTCAATGTTCAAATAAGACATATTCGGTCGACTGTTTTAAGTAATCAATCGATTGATAGCAGATGGCAAACTTTTGAAAATTTTAGTGGCCAGTCGAGTGAATACAGAAGTTTAGTCGACTGATCCTACCCTGAAATATTTCCATGTAAATTCTGCAATTCAGTCGACCGTCTGGGTGTGTCAGTCGACTGACTTCGGGTTTGAAATTATACTGGAATGCTGTTTCAGTTGACTGAGTTCCCTGGTTTAGTCGACTGATATTGAGGAATTTTTTAGGTAGACAGTTCTCTAAGAAAAATGAAACAAGTTTTGTTTTGAGCATAGAAGTTTAAGTTTATAACAAAGTTTAAAACAAGAAATATATTATTTTAAACAAAATAAAAATATAGTAGTACAAAAAATATAAGAACACAAATTAAGTAGATTTTGAGGAAGAGGAAGGAGTCTGGCAGTCTTCCGGTTCTACTTTCGTATTCTCTTGTAGAAGTCGTAGTGGTGACCAGCCTTGTCCACATTCCTAAGAATTAGGAGTAATTGGTGGATGTTGAGGTGACGGTTTCCATGGATTACGACGTGAAGGAATAGTTGGTTGATGAACCGTGTTGTGTGAGGACGAAACATAGAATTTAAGAGCCACTTGTTCAAGGAAGCTTAGCCGCTCGTTGTAACTCGAGAGTCTCTCGTTGATAATGATGGATGTCATCTGTCTTTTATTTGGTAGAAGGCGATCCAAAAAATAGAGAACGTTTAGCTCTTTTGATGGGAGGGGTATAACCAGTGTCAATGGCAGACGGTGGAACAACAGGAACGAGTTCGTATATAGGAGTCGGTGTTGGAAGATTCACCGATTTTGAGCTAATGGAGTATAAGAAAGTGAGGTTGAGACAGAGTTTTTTTCTAAAGACATATCGATTGAAAAAAAGAAATTTTGTTTTTTTGTAAATATGGTGATAAGATAGTGAAAAAGACAGGCTTTTATAAGAGAAAGATTTGTAAAAAAAATAGACAAAACAAAGAGTGGATTTCAAATGCTTTAAATGTAAGCCTTTAATTTCCTAAGAATGAATGGATTAGTGTAAATAAGAAAAGGAACCACATAATATGAAAAAAAATTGTAACTAAATCTACTTATAGTAAACAGATAGGATATTGCAAAGTAAATATCAAAATGACAGACTTTAAAGTGAATGAATTGAACTGCATTAAAAAGCATAACTTTTGTAAAAATAGAAATTATAAATCTTTTAAAGATAGAATTTCTAATTCTCTTCTAAGCTTAATAAAAGTATTTTCATTCAAAGGTTTGGTAAATATATCAGCTAGTTGATTTTCAAGAGGATACAAACTCCAATTTGACCAAATCCTTTTCAATATTATCACAAAGAAAATGATGACGTATGTCGATATGTTTAGTTCGTGAATGATTGACAGGATTTTTTGATAAGTTTATAGCACTTATATTATCACAGTAAATAGTAGATTTAGATAAGTTCATACCAAAATCTTTAAGTGTTTATTGCATGTAAATTACTTGAGCACATGCTAAAGTAGCAGAAATATATTCTCCTTCACAAGTCGAAAGCGAAACACAATTTTGTTTCTTGCTAAACCAGGAGACTAAGGATCGTCCAATGAAATGACAGGTCCTGCATGTGTTGAATCATATATTTTGATTCATGACAAAGCAGTGAATTAGACTATATGGATAAGTGAAAAAGAAAAATAATTATGCTGTTCAAACTGCAAAGGAGACAAGGCTATGAAACTGCGTATAGTATATTAATTTATTGAAGTTTTTTTGTCTTAGAAATGTTAAAATCTATCCTCAAGTAGTTAAGTTGTTTTAAAGCTTTAAACTTTTAAAAACATGAAGACTGTGCTTTGACTGTCAGGTCAGTCGACTCACTGTATATGGCCAGTCGACTTAATTTGTACAGGTGCACAGAAACTCTCTGTTTTTTGCATAACTTTGAACATTCAGTTGACTGATCATTTTAGGTCAGTCGACTGAATTCTTCCAACAACTATTTTTTCTGAATGGACGCTTCCTTTTGCCAAGAGTTACGTTCTAATATGAAGAGGTATGGATGCTTCCTTTGATCCGAACTCTTCATGAATGGTTGCATCTCTTTATCTACTATATAAACAAACAAAATGCACTTCACAAATCACCGATTTTATGATTACTTTCTAATTATACTTTCTACTATCTCTGCATTTTGAAAAGCAATCATAACTTACGCATATTGCTTGAATCTCTGAATCAATTATCTTATTCTTTGATTCGAAGCGAAATTTTCCTTTCTAAATCTTTACACACACATATATATATACTTGAGGAAAAGATTATAGGAAGGTTGTACTATAAAAGACAAATCAGTGTTATCAAGAACACAAAGTGTCAAAGCAATTTTTAGTGAATCTGTTGAAGTCTTATTCAGTTGTTCAGGCAGGTAAAGTCCTCTTTCGGCTGTTAGAGGTGGAAAAATCCTGACCGGTTGTTCAGGTGTTATATATCTATTCCTCCGAGTTAAGCGAGGGGATATTGTGAGAAATTATAGAGGGAAGTCTGGGACTGGACATAAAATGGGATGTTCGAACCAATATAAAAATTCCTGGTGTGATCATTTTTATTTACTTTGCTATTATCATCTGTTTACTGCTTTAGTTTTAAATATATTCCATATTACACGATCCAAAGTGATAGCTAGCCACACAGTAGTCACTTTCATTTGGTATCAAAGCAAGATCATCCTATAACCGTAACACAGTTATTTGATAATTTTTCAATTGTTAATATGGAAAATAACAACATCACAAGCACTGCCACTAACACTAGTTTTATTGAAGGTCAATCTACTGCACGACCTCCACTATTAAATTACATGAATTATAATTATTGGTCAACTAGAATGAGAATATATATGCAATCTAATGGTTTTGAAACTTGGAACATTACTCAAAACGAATATACTACTCCAACAGAAGATTTTTCAACTTGGACTGCTGCATAGAAAACTGATGCTACTACAAATGCAAAAGCAATGAATATGCTATTTTGTGCATTAGATAGAAATGAGTTTGATAAAGTTAGTATGTGTACAAATGCTTATGAGATATGGGGAACTCTAAAAGTAACTCATGAAGGAACTAACAAAGTTAAACAAAGCAAAATTTCAATGTTGAAAAATCAGTTTCAAAATTTCAAAATGAAATAAAATGAAAATATAAATGACATGTGTTCTAGATTTCAAGATATATATCATTCACTATTGGCACTAGGAGAAAAATTCTCTAATTTTGATATAATATCAAAAATCCTAAACTCTTTAACGGATGAATGAGATAGAAAGGTCCTAACTATCGAAGAAGCAAACAATCTTTGGACTATGAAACCAGAAGAGTTAATAGGAAATCTAATGTCATATCAAGTAAATTTGTAGGCAAAGAAAGTTCAAGCACAAGATAAGAAGAATCTAGCGTTTCAAGTAGAACAAGATGACTCTGACTCAGATGAAGAGGATATGACATATATTGCTAAGAATTTCAAAAAGTTTTTGAAACTCAGTAAGAATAACAAGGGAAAGAGTTACAAAAAGAACTCTAGCAACAATAATAGCAATAAACCATCATCGTCTGTCATGGAATGTTATGAATGTCATAAGAAGAGTGATATGAAGAAAGATTGTCCATAGAAACAGAAAAACAAATTCAAAACGAACAAATTCAAGAAGAAAGCATTTTCTGTAACATGGGATGATTCAGATTCCTCATTATTAGAAAGCGACAGTGACAGTGACACAGAGCAAGCAAATGTATGCTTCATGGCTACAAATAATGATGTAAGTGAACTAAGTTTTGAAGATTTAGTTGAACTTAATTCTGAACTAGTAGATTTTATAAAACAAACCAAGAAACATAATAAGGAGTTACAAGGAAAACTAAATAGGTTTGAATTAGAAATTAGTATGCTTAGAGATGAAAAGAAAATTCTCGAAGAATAACTTGAAAAATCTCAAGAATCTAATTCTAATTTAGCTTCTCAACTTTCTATGATAACTCAGGAGATAGAAATTCCGAAGAATAAAAATGATGTTTTATCTATTGATATTAATGATTTAAAATCTAACATTAAAGTATTAGAGTTAGAAAAATCTAGTCATAAAACTAAGTTAGAAGATATTAATAAAAATATTTCCAATTTTAATAAAGGAAGAGAAAATCTTTCTAAAATAATAGAAAATTCTCAGTCTACTTCAAATAAAATGGGATTAGGATTTAAGAAAATTGAAAATCCTAAAAAATATGGAAAGTTTACAAATAAGTTTAAAAACAAAATTAGTAAATATTTAAAGAAAACAGTTTCTAAAGATTTTAAAACTATTAAAATATGGATTCCTAAAACAAATAATAACTTGATTAGGAATAAACATATCAAAACATTTATAGAAACTGTTCATAAAAATAAGAATTATATTTTTGAAGGGAATTCTGAACCTTCTTGGGTTTGGTTTCCGAAGATCTAACTCTTAGGACCCTGAAAGAAAAGTGGCTACTATCTTAATCTTTATTTTTTGCAGGTACCACTTAAAAGGAGAGAAAAATGGATTCTAGACAGTGGTTGCTAAAAACACATGACTGGTGATAAAGACATGTTAACAAACATAGTCTACTCAAATGGAGGATCAGTCACTTTTGGAGATAATTCAAAAGGTTATGTCATCGGCAAAGGCGATGTGAGCAATAACAGTATCTCTAACTCACCTCTCATTACTGATGTTTTATTAGTTAAAAACTTAAAACATAACTTATTAAGTATAAGTCAATTATGTGATAAAGGTTTTAATATATCTTTTTTAGAAAATAAATGTAATATCTCTGATAAAAATCAAAAATTAATTTTTGAAGGTATAAGAGTTAAAAATATTTATATTTTAAATATGAATATAAATCATAACACAAATATGTGTTTAGTAGCTACAGAAAATGATTTTTGGCTATGGCACAAAAGATTTTGTCATATAAATATTATATTATTATTAAATTAGCTAAAAATAAACTTGTTAAAGGACTACCTGATATGAAATTCAAAATTGATAACATCTATGATGCATGACAATTAGGAAAATTAACAAAATCTTCTTTTAAATCTAAGAAAATCATATCTACAACACAATCACTTGAACTATTACATATGGACCTTTTCGGACCTACTCAAGTTCAATCTATTAATCACAATAGATATGTGTTTATTATTGTCGATGATTTTTCAAGATATACATGGACTATTTTTATGAAACATAAAAGTGATACTTTTGAAAATTTTAAATTTTTTGTAAAGAGAATTCAAAATATAAAAAATTTAAAAGTTAAAAATATTAGAAGTGATCATGGAGGTGAATTTGATAATGAAGCTTTCGAACATTTTTGTCACAAGAAAGGAATTAATCATAATTTCTCCTTTCCTAGAACACCACATCAAAATGGAGTTGTAGAAAGGAAAAACAGAACATTACCAGAATCTGCACGAACTCTATTAAATGGAAGCACTTTACCTAAACATTTTTGGGCAGAAGCTGTTGCAACTGCTTGCTATGTTTTGAATCGTGTTTCTATTCGATTATTAGCAAAACATACTCCATATGAACTTTTAAATGGTAGAAAATCAAATATATCATATTTTAAAATTTTTGGTTCAAAATGTTTTACACTTAACACTAAAGATTAGCTTGGCAAATTTGATCCAAAATCCAATGAAGGGATATTCATAGGATATTCGAAAAGAAGCAAAGCTTATCGAGTTTTTAATACAAGAACTAAAGTTATCGAAGAAACTCTTCATGTTTCATTCGATGAAAATACCAATATTTCTTCTAAAAATTCAAATTTGAAAAATAATACAAATATTATTCCAAGAAATAATTCAGAAGTTGATGATATTATTCTTCAAAATAATACTTCTGATGTTACATTAGAAAATGTAAATACTATTAATAATGATAATATGACAAGATCCTCTCCACGAATTCTTAGAGTTCACCCTGTTCAAAATATATTTGGAGAATTAAATTCAAATGTAAGAACAATTCATCAGTTAAATCAAATGGGCCATATAGCTTTTCTCTCTAATATAGAACCTAAAAGTATTATGGAAGCCTCAACTGATGACTATTGGATTATAGCTATGAAAAAAGAGCTAAATCAATTTGAAAGGAACGAAGTTTGGGAATTAGTTCCTAGACCAAGTGATTAATCAATCATTGGTACAAAATGGGTTTTCAAAAACAAAGATGTTGAACAAGGCAACATTACTAGAAATAAAGCTAGATTAGTAGCACAAGGTTATAATCAAGAAGAGGGAATAGACTATGAAGAAACGTTTGCTCCAGTTGCAAGACTAGAAGCTACACGTATTCTACTGGTCTTTATATGTTTTCATAATTTTAAATTATATCAAATGGATGTTAAAAGTGCTTTTCTAAACGGTTTTATAAAAGAAAATGTTTATGTTAAACAACCTCCTCTGTTTACTCATGAAAATTTTTCAGATCATGTTTATAAACTGAAGAAAGCTTTATATGGTTTAAAACAAGCACCTCGTGCTTGGTATGATCGACTTAAAAGCTATTTACTGGAATCTGGTTTTGAAATTGGGAAAGTTGATCACTTTATTAAGAAAACTAAACAAGATATTTTAATTATTCAAATATATGTTGATGATATTATTTTCGATTCAATAAATGAAATATTATGTCAGGAATTTTCGACTATCATGACAAATGAGTTTGAAATGTCACATATGAGAGAACTATCATATTTTCTCGGATTACAAGTCAAACAAATTCAAAATAGCATTTTCCTTAATCAAGAAAAGTATTGTGCTAATCTAATTAAACGATTCGGTATGCAAAACACGTATGCCAAATCAACTCCTATGAGTACAACTATACATCTTGAAAAAGATGAAAATGGTAAAAGTGTTGACCAAAAACTATATCGTAGTATGATTGGATCACTACTTTACTTAACTGCTAGTCGACCTGACATTATGATGAGTGTTTGTTTATGTGCCTCGATTTCAAGCAAATCCTAAAGAATCACATATGGGAGCAGTTAAACATATAATTCGTTATGTTAACAAAACCAAAGATTTAGGATTATTTTATCCAAAAGAATGTCCTTTAGAATTAGTATCATATAGTGATGCTGATTTTGAAGGAAGTCGGACAGATAGAAAATGTACAAGTGGAACCTATCATTGGACGTTCCTTAGTATCTTGGTTTAGTAAGAAACAAAATTGCGTTTCACTATCGACATGTGAAGCAGAGTATATATCTGCAGCTTTAGCATGTGCTCAAGTAATCTACATGCAACAAAAAATACAAGATTTTGATATAAAATTAAATAAGTCTATTATATATTGTGATAACACTAGTGTAATAAATTTATCTAAAAATCCTGTCAGTCACTCATGAACTAAACATATTGACATTCGTCATCATTTTCTTCATGATAATATCGAAAAGGATATAATAAATTTAGAATTTGTAAATTCTGAAAATCAATTAGCTGATATTTTCACTAAACCACTCAATGAAAATTGTTTTATAAAATTACGAAGAGACAAGGTATAATTTCTTTAAAAGAATTATAAAACTTACTAATTAATTTAATTTAATTTAATTTAAAAAAGAATTTGGGGTACTCAAACTCTACACCTCGGGTTTGATAAGCCTATGTCACTTCCACCTGACCATTCAGTGCTTCACATCTACTCCTTATGCATTGTTTCTTTTATATTTTTAATTATTTTAGAAATAAATTTTCAACCACAAACTCTAGTTTAATTCTCATCCTCATTCTTTCAATTTGTACGTAGAACCATCATTTTCTAACTGCATTTCCTCCTATATATTTCAGTTCTCAGCTCTTCTTTCTCCATCAAAAAAATCCGCATCTCAAACAAATTTTTTTCTTTTACATAAACTTCTAAAAACTCCTTTTTTTTCAAAATCAAAATGTCTTCACACGATTCATCAGATGGATCAACTTACTCATCTATCAACTTTGAAACTCCATCATCTGCATCGTCAAACCTACCTACACCTACTCCTACCCATGAACCTACAAGACCATCAAATTATCGCATGGGTTATATGCCCGAGAAAAAGAAAGCTAGACGGTTTCTGTTCTTTGGTGCTCCTCAACTAAACAAAAAATTGATGATCTGCATCATTACCAGAGGGAATCGATAGCACTTCAGCGTGAGATGTATTATGAACTGAAAATGAATTCAAGACATCTGAGTTTTCTGGAGCAGACTGGATGGAAGTTCTGCGGTTCATCTTCCTCTACGGTTCATCAACCTACACCATTGTCATCTCAGAATCCATGGGATAGGTCGCCTCAAGCTTCACTGTCTCTCCAAACTCATGGGAGTATGGAAACCGTTGGTCACCACTGCAACCATATGTAGAGAAGACGAAGGATGAACCGACAAATTACAAGTCTCCATCAACCTTTTCTTCCAAATAATTATGTTTTCTCTATATTTTTAATTATTTTTTATCAGTACTTGATATGCATTGTGTCAGTATATAATATATACATATATTATTTGTTTGTGAACAAAATTGACTGAATATGCTGCAAGACTTATTCAGCCGACTGAAAATTTCGATCAGTCGACTGAATCCGTATACTGTAAGTTCTCATACACTATTCAGTCGACTGATCGAAAGCAACCAGTCGACTGAATGACTAAACAGAGAGCATATTTGCTTATTTAGTCGATTGGCCTAGTCGACTAAATCTAATACAGAACTCGTGGGAAAGTTGTTCAGTTGACTGACCATATTACCCTAGTCGATTGAATCTGAAGCAGAACTCTCGGGAAAGTGGTTCAGTCGACTGACCACAATCGTTCAGTTGACTAAATTCGAATCTGAAGCCTACTTTTCACCTTTTTACCTACCTTTTTAACACTCCAACCCTTTACCTCCTCTTTTACTTTTTACATTTACCTTCAATCTTCAGAATTCTAAAACCCTAGTTCCCAATTTTTTTTCCAAATTTCTTCAATACTTTGATAAATTCAAACGGCTCCTCGTCAAACAAAGAGATATAGGAATGCTTCTTCTTCCTCTGAGCCAATTGATTCTCAAATCGCGCAATGGCTATACGATGCAACTGCAATCCAAAGGTGGAATAAGATGAAGGAAGCCCGATTCTTTGAAGGTTCTTTTGTTGTTTTTCCTGATTTTACGTCGTATAGGATTCAAGATTTAGCAAGGAGAAGCCATCTAGAATCACTCCTAGATCATAATCAAAACAGTATCAAGATAAATCATACCTTAATAAAACTTTTCTATGCGAATTTGAACTTAAGGCCTCAAAACCCACACCATCGTGACAATTGCATTTGGAGTTTAGTATGTGGCCAACAAGTGTTTCTTTCTTTAGATAGAATTGGTCATATTCTTCATACTTCGATAAGTGGTATTGAGTTACAAGAATTAAATGCTATTATAGGCGAGAGAGACGAAGTAAGTCATCGATTCTTAGAAGATGACATGACCGAACTTAAGTCTACTGCATTATGATCTACTGCCAGAATTATGCATAGAGCTTTAATGCACACAATTCTACCCCATATTGGCTCTTATGAGCTTGTCTATCCAAACAACTATAAAGCATTATATGTTATTTGGGGAGAAGTTGAAGTAAATTTTGGCCAAAACTCATTCTAGAAGAATTTTTGTCATTCAACCAAGGTCGTATGAATATTATTTATTTTGGAGAATATATTATGCGGCTACTTATGAATCTCCACGTTCCTATTTCGGAATCTGATGCCTCTATTCCAAAAACTCTGAATAGCCGCACCATTAGCCTTATGAAACTACCACCAAGACCTCTCACTATCATGACTTTTCAAGAATGGAAATCTCGACCTCGCCAAGAAACCTCTACTCAACAACAACAACAACAACCAAGAGATGACATCCGAATGCCAACTCCATCCCAAAGCACACGGGAATCTATTGATTTAATTGTAAGAAATCAAGTCATCTTTGATTCCCGCATAAAAAATCTTGATAAGAAAATTGACAAAAAATTTCTTTGGGATTTTATGGGATGCAATATCATGCTCCTCTTCCACCGCTACGGAGACTTCTCAATGTGATTCAGGAAAACGCCCAGCCCTTTACTTTACTAGGTCAACATCGGAAGAACATACTAGTTCTCACACAAGTGGCAATGGAGGTGGCAGACAATTTGCAGGAAGTTCCTCCAGAGGAAAAGGACCAATGCAAGTTGAAGAAGAGGAGACAGAATCTAATTCTGAATGAGGTTGTTATCTTTTAGTGGTAGTAAGTTATTTATTTTTGTTCCAAACATTCTATCTATAAGTTTATATTCGTAACATTTGAAATCTTTTGTTTATGTGATTGTAACTAGAATTTTTTTCTATTGTGTTAGTTTAATGCTTAAATTATCATTTCCTTTTTGTCAATGACAAAGGGGGAGAGATTTGTATGACTAACCATTTCATGCAGGGATTAAAAATGTCGCCATATATTCAGGGGTAGATATATATAACACCTGTTATATATTTCTCAAAAATATAGTATCACATATAACAGGTTGTCATCATTCAAAAAGGGGGAGAATGTTGAATCATATATTTTAATTCATGACAAAGCAGTGAATTAGACTATATGGATTAGCGATAAAAAGAAAAAGAATTATGATGTTCAAACTACAAAGGAGACAAGGCTATGAAACTGCGTATAGAATGTTAATTTATTGAAGTTTTTAAGTCTTAGAAATGTTAAAATCTATCCTCAAGTAGTTAATTTGTTTTAAAACTTTAAACTTTTAAAAATATGAAGACATTGCTTTGACTGTCAGGTAAGTCGACTGACTGTATATGGCCAGTCGACTGAATCTGTACAGGTACACAGAAACTCTCTGTTTTTTGCACAACTTTAAACATTCAGTTGACTGATCGTTTTAGGCCAGTCGACTGAATTCTTCCAACAACTATTTTTTCTGAATGGACACTTCCTTTTGCCAAGAGTTACATTCTAATATGAAGAGGTATGGATGCTTCCTTTGATCAAAACTCTTCATGAATGGTTGCATCTCTTTAACTACTATATAAACACATAAAATTCACTTCAATAATCATCGATTTTATGATTACTTTTTGATCATACTTTCTACTATCTCTACATTCTGAAAAGAAATCACAACTTACATATATTGCTTGAATCTCTGAATCAATTATCTTATTCTTTGATTCAAAGCGATATTTTCCTTTCTAAATCTTTACACACACATATATACTTAAGGAAAAGATTATAGGAAGGTGGTACTATAAAAGACAAATCAGTGTTATCAAGAACACAAAGTGTCAAAGCAATTTTTAGTGAATCTGTTGAAGTCCTGTTCAGTTGTTACGGCATGTAAAGTCCTCTTTCGGCTGTTAGAGGCAGAAAATCCTGATCGGTTGTTCAGGTGTTGTATTCCTATTCCTCCGGGTTAAGTGAGGGGATATTGTGAGAAATTCCAGAGGGAAGTCTAGGATTGGACGTAGAACGGGAAGTTCGAACCAGTATAAAAATTCCTGGTGTGATCATTTTTATTTACTTTGCTATTATCATCTGTTTTCTGCTTTAGTTTTAAATATATTCTATATTACACGATCCTAAGTGATAGCTAGCCACACAGTAGTCACTTTTAGCATGTACTCTTACGATCCGTCCGACATCCTCCAAAGTCAGCGTCACTATATGAAACTAACTTGAAAGGACATTCTTTTAGATAGAAGAGTCCAAAATTTTTGGTTTTGCTTAGATAACGCAATATTCGTTTCACTACTCGCATATATGATTGTTGAGGATTTTCTTGAAGTCAAGCACATAAACAAACACTCATCATTATGTCAGGTCTACTAGTAGTAAGATAAAGTAATGATCAAATTATGCTTGATATAATTTTTGGTCGACACTTTTACCATCTTTATCTCTATCGAGATGTATTATTGTACTCATTGGAGTTGGTTAGGCAGAAATATTTTCCATATCGAAGTGTTTAATTAGATTATGACAATATTTTTCTTGATTAATAAAAATACCATTTTCCAATTGTTTAATTTGTAAACCAAGGAAATATGATAATTCTCCGATATGTGACATTTCAAATTCTTTTATCATTATTGTATAGAATTCCTGACATATTTTTTCATTTATAGAACCAAAAATAATATCCCCACGTAAATTTGAAAAATTAAAATATCATTTTTAGTTCTTTTAAAAAAAAGAGTTTGATCAACCTTCCTAATTTCAAAACCAGAAGATACCTCTTAAGACATTCATTCTAAGCAAGGGTGCTTGTTTTTGACCGTATAAGGCTTTCTTAAGTTTATAGACGTGGTCATGAAATTTTTCATATGTGAATAGAGGAGGTTGTTCAACATAAACATTCTCTTTTATATAACCATTTAAAAAAGCACTTTTAATATCCATTTGATAAAGTTTGAAATTATGAAAACATGCAAAGGCCAATAAGATTCATATTGCTTTAAGTCATGCGACTAGAGCAAATGTTTCTTCATAGTCAATTCATTCTTCTTGATTATATACTTGTGCAACTAATCTAGCTTTATTCCTAGTTATATTACCTTGTTCATCTGCTTTATTTTTGAAGATCCGTTTAGTACCAATGACTGATTGATCACTTGGCCTAGGAACTAGTTCCCAAACTTCGCTTTGTTCAAATTTGGTTTAGCTCTTCTTGCACAGCAGAGGCATCTTTTACATTTTTAGGTTCAATATTCAAAAGAAATGCTATGGCCCATTTTATTGAGTTGATTTCTAGTTCTAACATGTGAATCAATTTGTCCTATGACATTTTCTACCGGGTGATCTCGTAAAATCCTAGAATAAATCTTAATTCATTTTTATTACAAATAATGTTTTCATCTTCTTCAAAATTATAAAAAATGTTTTCATCTTTTTCAAAACTATTTTGAGAAACTGTTTTTGTGATTGTGTTAGGTATTATTTCATCATCCTCAAGGTTTTCATTTAGTTTGAAATTTTCATCGAATGAAACATGAAGAGTTTCTTCGATTGATTTTGTTTTTTATTGAAGATTCGATAAGCTTTGCTTCGCTCCAAATACCCTACGAAGATTCCATCATTAGAAATAGGATCGAATTTTGCAAGCTGATATTTTGTGTTTAAAATAAAACATTTTGAACCAAAGTTTTAAAATAAGAAATATTTGGTTTTCTTTGATGAAAAAGTTCATAAGGAGTATGTTTTGTTAGAGGTCGAATGGAAACACAATTTAGAACATTGCAAGCGGCTGCTACAGTTTCTGCGTAGAAATATTTTGGTAATGTGCTTCCATTTAATAAAGTTCTTGCACATTCTTGTAATGTTCTATTTTTCCTTTCTACAACTCCAATTTCTGTGGTGTTCTAAGAAAAGAAAAATTATGGTAAATTCCCTTTTCATTACAAAAATGTTCAAAGCTTCATTTCCAAATTCACCTCCATGATCACTTCTAATATTTTAATTTTTAAATTTTTTGAGATTTTGAATTCTTTTTTCAAAGATCTTTAAAATTTCAAAGGTATCACTTTTATTTTTCAAAAAAATAGTCCAAATATATTGAGAAATCATCTACTATAGTAAAAAAATATTTCTTATAGTTTATAGATTGAACCTAAGTCGGACCAAAGAGATCCAAATGCAATAGTTCTAGTGGTTGTATAGTAGAAATATTTTTCTTTGATTTAAAGGATGATTTTGATAATTTTCCTAATTGACAAGCATCACAAATATTGTTTACTTTAAAATTCATTTTTGGTAAAGCTTTGAATAAATTATTTTTAGACAATTTATTTATAGCTTTGAAATTTATATGGCAAAATCTTTTGTGTCATAACCAAGAATCATTTTCTTTGGCTATTAAACACATATTTGTATTGTGATTTATATTCATATTTAAAACATAAAGATTTTTATCTCTAAAACTTTCAAAAATAAGATTTTTATTTTGATAAAAAAATGCTACACTTATTTTCAGAAAATGAAATATTAAATCCTTTGTCACATAATTGGCTGATACTAAGTAAATTGTGTTTTAAATTTTTAACTAACAAAAATTCTGTACTGAGAGGTAAAATAGATACACCGTTATTGCTTACATCACCTTTGCCGATGACATATCCTTTGGAATTATCTCTAAATGTGACAGAACATCCATCTTAGTAGATAATATTCATTAGCATTCCTTTGTTTCATGTCATTTGTTTTGAGCAACCACTATCTAGTATTTATTTGCCTCTCTTTTTGGATGGTGCCTACAAAATAAAGAATTACCATTGGTACCCACCGTTGTAATTTGGGTCCTAAGAGTTATGTCTTAGGAAGCTAATGCCAAGAGGGTTCAATATTCCTTTTGAAAATAAAATCTTTGTTATTATGAATAGTTTTTATCAAATATTTTATATATTTATTTCTAATGAAAGAATTATTTGTTTTAGGAACCCAAATTTTGATTGTTTTAGTAAAATTTGAGATTATTGAACTAGGTTTTTCAATTTTATTAATTTTTTTATATGAAGAATTCTTTTTCTTAGGAATAATTTTAGAAGAATGCTTATATCCTAATCCTCTTTTATTAGATTCGGTTTGAGAATTTTCTATAATTTTTAAAAGATTTTCTCTGCCTTTATTAAAAGTAGACACATTTTTCCTAATGTCTTCTAACTTTGTTTTAAGCCTAGAATTATCTAAATCTTAAATTTTGAAATTTGCTTTAAGGTCATGATTCCCAACTAATAAAGCATCATTCTTTTCTTTTTGAGTTTCTATCTCCTGACTTAGCCAAGAAAGTTGAGATGTCATATTAGAACAAGATTCTTGAGTAACTTGAAGTTTTTCTTCTAAAATTTTCTTTTCATCTCATAGCATTTCTACTTCAATTTCAGTTCTATTCAAATTTTCAAGAGTTTCTTTGTACTTACTATTTTTTCCTTTTAATTTATCAAGTAATTCTGAATTGGTTTCTAACAGATCAACAAAAGTTAGGCCGCTTACCTCGTCTTTTGTGGCCAATAAGTTAACGTTGGTTTGTTCTGAATCACTGTATGAGTCACTATCTGATGATGAAGATGATTCTAAATCGTCCCACGTGACAGGGAAAGCTTTCTTCTTGAATCTGTCTTTTTAGTGCTTATTTTTGTCTTTCTTTTTCTCAGGATAGTCTTTCTTGATGTGGCCTTTCTTGTGACATTCATAATATTCTAGAGCAGATGATGATGGTTTGTTGGTGTTGTTATTGTTGCTGGAGCTGTTTTTGTTATTTTTAAATTTGTTGCTCTTTCTAAATTTCAAAAACTTTTTGAAATTTTTAGCAATGAATGCCATATCTTCTTCATCTGAATCTGGTTCATCTTTTTTTACCTGGAATTCTATATTCTTCTTACCTTGAGCCTATACTCGTTTTTCCTGGAGATTAACTTTATAGGACATTAGATTTCCTATCAACTCCTCCGGTTTTAGGGTCGAAATGCCATTAGCTTCTTCGATTGCTAAGACTTTTCATTCCGACCCATCCATTAGTGAGTTGAGGATTTTTGAAACAGTATCAAAATCTGTACAAGTTTCTCCTAATGCTATCAAAGAATGATATATATCTTGAAATCTAGAGTACATTTCATTTATAGTCTCATCTTGCTTCATTTTAAAACTCTGGAACTGAGTTTTGAGCATAAAATTTTTACTCTGTTTTACTTTGTTAGTACCTTCATGTATAATTTTAAGTGTACGCCAACTTTCATGAGCGGTTTTACACATGTCTATTCTATTAAATTCATTTTTGTCTAATACATAATATAACATATTCATAGCTTTAGCATTTGCAGTAGTGTCTAATTTTTGTGTGTTAGACCATATTGAATATTCAGTCGTAGGAATAGTATATTCAGATTGCATAATGTTCCAGGTTACATAACTACTTGCTTGTACATATATTCTCATTCTAGTAGCCCAATAGTTATACTTTATTCCATTAAATAGTTAAGGTTGTGCAGTAGATTGATTTTCTAAAAAGGTAGTTTTAACTACAGTGCTGGTCTTGTTTTCCATATTAAAACAATATCAGATAATTGTGTTACTGTTATATGATAGCTTTGCTCTGATACCAAATGAAAATGTCTGTGCTATAGGATCATGTAATATGGAGTATAATAAATAACTAGTGCAAAAAAAATGTAAAATAATAATAGTATTAAAATGACACCAGAGATTTTATATTGGTTCGAACTCCAGTTCTATGTCCAGTCCCAGACTTTTTTTGGAATTATAGCTAGCAACCCTCACTTAAGCCGAAGGAATATGTATTACACCGCCTGAGCAAACGAACAGGACTTTGACCGCCTGAGCAACAGAGCAGGACTTGACCTCCTGAGCAACCGTACTGGACTTGACTGCCTGAGCAACCAAACATGACTTTCTTACAAACTGGACTTAACTTGACTTTGTGTGTTCTAAAAAACACCGATTTGTCACTTGTATTACACCCTTCCTCTAATCTTACCCTTAAAGTAGATGTGTATATTTGTGTGTGTATGAAGAATAGGAAGTTTAATATTGCTTGAAGAATACGGAAATGAATACGTAAGCAATAATTGTATGAAAGCTTGTAGATATTGAACTCAAGAACGCTAAGTGGTATAGATCAAAAGAGAATAGAAAATTTGGTGATTGGATCTATGAATCTTAAGTGTATATATAGTGTGTGATGAGATATGACTTCTTGAAATCGACATCCATTAGAATCTAGGAGCCACGACCTTCTAGTAAGAAGGAACCCTTTGATCAAAAGAGGTGTCTTATGGAGAAAAATGACAGTTGCAGATTCAGTCGACTGAACGTTCTTGGGCGGTAGACTGAATTTCAAAGGTGCATAAAAAATGTTCAGCATCATTCGACTGCCCTAGGCAGTTCAGTCGACTGTTTACTGTTTATATTTAAAAAAATTATACACAGCCTCAATCGACTATCTTATATGGGTTAGTTAACTGATGTTGTTGTTTTAGTGTAGTGAAAGTATTTTGTATATGCATATGAAATTTTTATAAAACGAATGCTTGTTTTGTAAACGAATTTGTGAGTGATATACCTTGAGGATAGATTTTAACAATTCTCTATACTAGACTCTATATACTTATTGACTCTAGTTAACATCAATATCAATAAAAACCATATTTGAGTCGATGAGTTCGGATTTTCCATAGTCGTAGATTCGTGAACTTTCATCTCTTGTCAGCATTCAAAACCTTATGATCCAATAACTCCAACCTCTTTGGAAACTAAGGTTTCGACCAAGTAACATTCGACCTTGTCCAATTGATTACTTACCAAGTTGCTTGATACCATACGCGTTGGCTTCGAAAGCTCGATTTCGAAAGGTCTGGTTTGGAAGCCTTGACACCGAAAGTGGCTGAAACATGCTAAAAGCGTGATTCATGTTTTTAACTTAAAAGACATAACTTTCCAAATAACGTGTATTTATTTGTCAAATTCTTACTGGTTAATAAATTCTTTTCAGAAAAGTGCTGCCAATAATTTCATAATTAAATAATGAATTTATTTTATAAAATGCCCCTTCTCGTTGATTAAATATATAAAACATTTAAGTCCATACCTTAAATATGTTTATATATTCATCAAATCACTTAGAAAAAATATGAAAAAATTCCAAAAATCTATTTTAATATGTTTTCCAGCATGTAAAATTCAAACTAAAATAATAATTCTTTTAGCCTTAAATAATTTATAACGCAATAAATCCTTTTCTTCACTAGAAAATTAATATAAAATACACATTAATTCACAAAATTATGAAAATAGAAACCTATCTCTAAAATATCATTTCTGACTTATATTTAAATTTTCAAGGTTGGTTTTACATTTGTGAGTTGATGGGGGTGAGTTGTTGATGATGACATTTGAGTTGCTGATGGTGTGATATTTTTTAGTGTTTCACGGTGTATATATTGTATGATGACATGTATATATATTATGTTAACGAAGTGCTAGTTGGTTTGATGTTATGTGAGTTATGGTTGGTTTAATTTTCTTTATGCGATTTATGTATGATTTGAGATTATATTAAATATCTAAATTCGATATGTGCTTGTGTCTGACCAATTATATTTCTGAATTGTGTATGTGAGGCTAGCAAGTAGCGGAAATCTGGAAAAGTTCTTCAGGTATTTCGACGAATTCCAGTGACTGACGATGATTTACAGGTCAACAGTTTCTAATGGCTTCCGACGGCAAGTGGAGGTTTTGTTGCTTTCTCTTGATCGGCCATGTGTCTTTGACGATCTTGTAGAGCTGTCGGGTTTTCGTCGGCAGCCGTCGGAAAGTTTACGTTGGAGGCTATTGGAAGGTGTCGGAAAAACTATGGGGCAATGGGACAAATTGCGATGGTTTTTTGCGTCTGTTTCTGACGGCTACAGACGCCGCCGATAGTTTTCAGCCATTAGAAATCGTACGTTTTCTTATGGTGATTGTACCCAATTAGGATGTGCATCCGTGTTGCTTTGGGTTATAAGCTTGGTTAACCATTGTTCTAAATCAGTTATAGATTGATTTTCTATTGTATCTGATTAGGTCGTTCACCTGCATAGGTGTTGCTTTCGAGTATATGCTCGGTGAACCATTGTTGTAACTCGGTTACGGAAGTACCCGATTAGTCGAGTATCCGACTAGGTGTTGCATTCGGTTATGAATTCGGGTAACCATTGTTGTAACTCGTTACAAATTGGTTTTCTATTGTATCCGATTAGGCTGTGCAACTGATTGGACGTTGCTCTTGGTGAATTTTGATGTTATTTTGTTTATGTACTGATTTTTGATGCAATTATATTATTATATTATATTATTGAGTAGTAATTATTTGTTACACTACATAACTTGTATATTGTATAGCTGAAATCTGATATTAAACAAAAAAATATTGTACACAATTAATCATAATAAATTTTCATCAAAATATTACATTTTAACAAAATATTTACCAACTAAAATATTCAATTATTAGTTCAACATATATGTTATAAAAGCAGTTGATTATGCATTTAATGAAATTATAATCAAACATAGATATTTTCTAAAACGTTAAGAATTTTAGTAACTGTCAAATATTTGCATTTGACTGGTATAGATTTTTCTAGTCTTTTATTTGAATTGAAAATAAAAAATTTCAACATTTCCTCTTAAACATCCAACATTAAATAATGTTTTTTAAAATACAGTACATAACATTTAGTCAAGTCCGATAATTTTCTATGATAAGTATAATTTCCTGTAAGAAAATAATTTTCAGATATTTTATAGTTTTAGGATCTGTAACCGGCTATGTTTTTTGTCTATTACTATGTCATACAGAATTAGTGCTCTTCTTAGTTGCATTACTTCATCTTCATATAACTTTTTTCCTTCAATTTTTACATTTGTTTAATAGATCTTCCATGAATCACATTATAACAATTTCGCAATCAATTCTGCATCATTTCAAAAATTGTTAGTATTAACGTTCTAAAATTAATATTTGTACATTATAAGTTTTTTCTTTCGAATAGTGTTCTTTTTAGGGGCAAGCCACAAAAATGACTAGTTCTGATGGATTATTCCCATTTTTTGCATAAATTGATTGCATCACTTCCATGATTTTGTCTCTTATTGAAAATATTTAAAAATCATTGTATGTGATTCATTGTTATAAATGTTTGACTGGATATATAAAACAAAAGTATTTTTCTAGTGAGAAATTATATAGTTGCTAGGGAAATATTTTATAATAGTAATTAAAAATAAATTTATATTTGTAATTTATGACAATTCGTGCTTCCTATTTGTATGGGCAATTGAAACTTACGCTTTTGGATCTTTGTAAATTATAATGTTTCCAACTTTTATTAACTCCATTAAACTCTAACAATATATAGTGCTTTTTATTGCATAGCATTGTTATCGAGCATATAAATCGAATAGCTTCTAAATAAATCTGGATGTCGAGATGAAAATAGGATGGATAGAGAGCTTGGGGGAATAATTGGAATAGATAAATGTAGCAACTCGAGAAGTCAGGGAGGATTTGGACAAAAACAACATATCTGGTATAACCACAATTGCTGTCACCATATTTGATCTACCAGGGATACATCTGAGACTATGGAAGGTTGGAGCTTATGAAAGCGTAGAGGAACTACCACTATTATGACAACCATTATGGTTGGTACGAACCATAATTATTAATGGTACCGACATCTTCTCCAAATTGACTTATTTCTCCCTTATCATCTCGGATCTAAAGTCTTACCTATTCTTCAATGATTTATTAAATATGATGGACAATTCCATCTATTAATAAAGAGGCTAAAGCAACATAGAGAGGACTTTTATCTTTTGAGTTCATACTCTTTATCTATTACTCTCTACCTTAACTACTGTCACTAAGTGTTGTAATTCTAACCATATTTTGATTTTAAGATCTGAAATAATTGTAATAATGCTCGTACTTGTGACAATTCTAATGTTAATAAGATTAAGTGGACGCAGGCATGAGATTTGGTCAAACAATTATAAAATTGTTGCGTTCTTTGTCATTTCTATTTGATTTTAGTAGATCTATTCTCGTTTTTGTTCGATTAGCAGTGTTTCATCGCTTTTTGGTCTAATATTTTTTATGCTTCCACTGATAATGGAGCTTCTTTGTTATAGATCAAGCTTAGTATTATGAATTGCAAGCCTCCAAAAGTTAGATACAAAGATTGTTGTTATAGATATGACGATACTATGATTTCATGAGGAGCCAAAATAAGGTTTGAAGAAATAGCCCATTAGAGACCTTCCATGAGATTTGTAGCCACTGCTGGAGAAGATAAAGCTTCTCATTATAACTGTAACGATCTCGAATTTTACTAAGTTTAAATTGATAATTAATTTAATTTTTGAATAAAAATGGTGAAATTAATTGGTAATTAATAAAAGATTCTAGTTAAATTATGAATTAATTGAGAATTAATTTGGATATTTGAAAATAAATATGTATATAAAATAGATTAAAAATAGAATTTGAAATTGGGATTTATAAATAATGTAAGGATATTTGAATTTAAAATTATGAAATGGATTTTAAAAGTCGTGCAAATAATGAATGAACGAAAATAAGTATATAAGTTAAAATAAATATTTAAGTTAGAAATAAATTAGACAAATTCAAACAACATGTAAATAGATTATACAGTTTCATAAGATATAAAGTTAATACATTAGGATAAATTCCAACAACATATTTACTATAGAATTTCATTTATATTACAAAAAAAAACAAAAGAAAAAATATATATATACTCGTGTATGTAAAATATAAAGTAAACACCTAGCTAAATTTAAGCAACATGTTAAAAAATAGAATTCATTTGTATCACATAGAAAGAAGACAGTAAAATACATTCAAGTATGTAAAATTAAATTGGATAAGTATGAACAAACAAAAAATTTTTATAAGTATCTAAGTACAAGAAAATAAAAGACAAGTATGTAGGCTTGAACAACAAGAAAAAAAAAATCTAAATATCAGCCCACCGAAGCAAGAAGATAAAAGCGAGGCTAAAGAAAACTTTGACCAAAGTATGTACAAACAAACAAAGGTAATTAATGTAAAAATATCTTAGCACACTTTTTATCTCATCTCAGCCGAAATCTTGCTTAACCAAAGTAGAACAAATCAGCATAGTCAAACAAACCAAAGAAAAAAAATCTCTCGCTTATATTGTACAAACAAATAATGATATAGCCTATAAACTTCTTTTTATATGTATCAATCCATTCATTTTAGTTCGACCATTCCAAAGCTAAGCAAATCTGAATTAATAACATCTAAAAAACTCAAACAAAGATTCAACTTTAAACAATCCATTCAATTCAACAAAACAGAAAAAAAAAGACCAAAGGAAGAAAGAAAAAAAAACTGCAGTTTCAAACACCAGAGCAGCTCTCTGTTCTTCCATTCACTGTGAGTAAACACAAATTTTTTAAAGTTTTAAGTTTAATTAAAACTGAACAGGCAATTCATTGATGATATTGAGTTGTATATGTATTATTTTTGAATATAGTTCTGTGGTGTATATATAGGTTGTTTTGTGAAATGTTAAATCTACAGGTCTTCTCTGGTTGTTGTTAAAGAGTTGGATATTCATTCAAAATCCAAAACATTCTCATTCCATAATGGTTAAGCTTAGAGTTTTCAATCAAACAAGATGTTTAAACATAAATCAAGCTTTTAAATTTTGTTTTTCAAACTATTAGTGAGATATATCAACTGAAATCTTGTTTTACAGTACAACAAATGATTATATGTTAAATTCAAGTGTTCTAAAATGCTAATTCAATTTTACAACTTGAAACCTCACTGTAAAATAGGATTTTTAAACTAAAAATGGGATTTTTTAGCTAAGCATTTAACGAGCAGTTCGTGGTTGATCAGAAGTCGCGTTTTGATTAATTCATGTTGATTGAATAAATTTAGGGCATTGAGATTCTGCTCGAAGCTAGTTCGGCAATGGGTGAAGTCGAGAAAATTATTGAATAAATTTTCTATTGTAAGAACTGAAAGAACGAGGTCAGACTAGGGTTTTATTGTAGTTTTGTTGGACGAAGAAAACGCGGCAAATTGTGTCGACTGGAGTGCTTCGAGTTCGATCGCACCCAGGGGAAAAGGTTTGGGGATCGCTAGAGCAACTTTGGACGAAGTGGTGGGGTAGTCAGTGGATGAGGTCTCCATCACGAGGTTGGTTTAGGCAGCTAGTTGGGTTTCCAGGTTGAGCTCGATAGCTCGTTTTGATTTCGTGCTGAATTTTTCGATGCCGAGCGTTTGTTTAGGGGGAGATGATCATCGATGACTAGTCGGCGGTCTGGGAAATGGTCGGAGTTGGCCAGTTTGGTGTGCACGATGCACGCGTAAGCGTTGTGTCTGAACATGTCGTGATGATTGAAGACGAAGATTGTCTCGGGGTGGTATCGAGTAGTTCTGGGTTTGGCTCGAGTTGGTATTCGTGCGAATTAGCCAGAGACAACAATTTTAAACACAGAAAAAAAAAACTGTGTATGGCTCGGGGGGTTTTGGGATTTTACTCGAAGTCGTGCTCGGGGATTTAGCATTTTGGCTCGGGTTTTATTAAAACCTGTAACTGTTTAAAATTTTAAAAATGAAATTTAAAATTTAAAGCAAGATTTAAACTAAGTTTTAAATCAAAGTCCAAAAAATTATGGATTCAAGTTTTACCTTGAATGTTGAATTTAAATAAGTTTTATAAATTTAAATGTTAAGACAAGTTTAAATAAAGTATGTTTAAAAATGATTTGGTTTCAAATAAAGGTTTAAACTTGCTTTATATATATTCTTTTATAAAAGAATTTCTTTAATATTGACTGAAAAGTTAATAAAATTTGTTTAACTTAAAAATTTATAAGTTAAATAATCAATTTATTTTTAAAGCTTGATTTTAAATAATTAGGTAATTTAGTTTAAAACCTTTTTATTATATAAGTTTTTTTATAAGAAATGAATGTTATTTACATTTATTTTAAGATTTATAAAGTAATTTTTAAATTTGATTTAAAGTTTAAATGGTTAATCATTTTGAATCTTAAATTCAAAATGGAACTTAAATGTAAGTTTAAAAGTAAAATGTTAAATACATATGTTAATGTTAATTAAGTCATAAATAAGGGAAAGGAATTATCTTAGAGATAATTAAGGTTTTAAATTGATTTAATAAATATGGTAAATAAAGAACGATTAATTGATTTAATTTATAAATTAATGATTTAGATTAATTTATAATTAGAGATTAATAAATGGATTGTTAAAGATAAATTAATTTGTAATTAATAATAATTTATCTAAGATTAATTTCTTAAGAATAGTAATTAAAAATAATTCTAAATAGTTAATGAAGGTCATTAACTAAGATTATTTAAATAATTAATTAATGTGATTAATTTTAACAATTAATTAGATTAATTAATTAATGATAATCATTTATGAAATTGTGTAAGTGTAATTACTTTATGAAAGTAATTAAGAAGTTAATTGCTCATTGTAATTAATTAAGTTTAATTTGATTAATTTAAGTTAATTGTCAAACATTGTGCATTGGATTGGTATTTCTGTTGTGATTATGATACTGTGTGATGTGAATTGCCTTATGCTGAACTGTGATTTGTTTCTATATGTATGTGAAAACTCTTTTTGCCCATAAACGGCATTTAAATTTCGATGCGACAGGGAGTCGGATTCCAGTTAGCTATTTGAAACCCACATCGAATCGTAATGGTAAATCTTTGTGATTGATTAATTTACTTTATCTGTGAATCTGTGATGATTGATGACGTTGCACTATTGTGTGAAACCCCTGGACTACACCATACACACACAAATATGGATTGCATGTGGAAATTGGTTGAGTCACAGATTTTTGAAATAGTTTAAAATTGAATTTTAAATCCAAATAATTTTGGGAATGGGTTGGGATTAAAGTAAAAAGTCTTTGAAAAGAAGTTTCAAAGATAAAATTTATGTTTGAATAACTTGATTACGCCTTGAGGTTTAAATAATTTGATTTAAATTTAAATTAAAATTTGAAACTGAATCCTATGATTTGAAACTAAGGATTAAAGTTATTAAACATGTTATATTTGGGTTAAACCATTTTAAAGGTATTGATTTGGTAATTTGAATTTAAATTCAAAGGCTTTAACTCGTGCAAATATAATTGGATTCTTCTCAAACGAAAACTATTTGTTTTCAAATAATAAAAGCTTTCATATAAAAAATGAACGTCCAATTTGTGTTAAAAAGATTTCTAGTTTGAAATGAAAATGGTTTTCCAAGTTATGAATAAATCTTTGGAAATGGTTTGAAAGCTATAAGTTCAATCTTTGATTTAAAGATTTAACGAGTTAATCCAATTGAAATGGAAATTGTTTTGAAATCCGTAAATGGATCTTTGTGAAACTGGGTGAACTTTGTGAAATAAATCTTTTTGTTTAAAGATTTGAAATGGTAATTTGTTTAACCATTTGAAGAAAGGTTTTGGATTTTAGAAGTTGTGACTTAACTGAAATCCCATTATCCATATATTTTTAAATATTGCGCTCATTATTCGGTTTAGCCAGGAGAGGACCTTGTGTCGTATAACCCATTCTGAATAATGATGCGACGTTATGGATTGCATTTGAAGGCCGGTGTTGAAGACCAGGTATTTGTGAGAACGATAGGATAACCTATCGATTGTCTCTGCACCGAGTAGCAACGGTATAGAGTTCCCCCTAAGTGATGGGAAGTCCGATCGGGATTGTAAATATCCGGATTTGCAAGGGCTTCTTCGGAAGTGCCTTCGTTCTGTTCGAACCCAGAACAGACTTGTATGGTTGTATGTATGACACTACACTTTGAGATATAAAGCCAATTTCTTTCAATTACATATCTGTTGCAGCAGAGAATTTATTCTCTTAGCTTAACACCCTTCTCTTATACGTACGAGCTAAGAGGTTATGTAGTTGAAGGTTATATGTGATATATTCCCAATTTGGTAGTGTGACATGCTGAGTGCTGCTGTGTGTTGATGATCATTCGTTGATCATTTGTGATCAAAGCATGGCTTTTATATAAAGCGTAGCTTTGTAGACGAGACTGCATTAGGACCTCATACACCGAAAATGGTCGAAACAGGAAAGATGCGGCAAGGTTATGAGGGTCGCGCCCTTTAGGGTGTGTCATTCCCTTCTGGTAAAGGGTGGTATCATGGTATGGAGCCCAGATATCTACCTATGTGGTGGCTTCAATCTCATTTACTGTGTGGTTGTTGCTTTAGGGTTTAGAGGCGCCTCGAATAAAGGTCCTAAAGGACCGAGGGATGGCATGCTCGTGTAGTAGTTACCTAGTTACAAAGGTAACCCGACCTTGTGTTGGCAGAGAGCTGGTTAAGTCTCGGGACGCCCCGCCAGAGGCGTACCCATGGACAGTGGGAAGTTCCTTAGCCTGACCATTTCTTGGAAATCCAAACAAAACAATACGCGCCCTGTACGGTTTTAATTGTAGAACCTACCATTTACTTATGGTGGCTCCCCACTGTTTAGATGGTAGTTATAGTAGGCATAGTACGAAATGTCTATGCTGGCTAAGATTAATATTATACTTTCGAAATGTTTTCCTCACTATGCACTTATAATAATAACATCAAAGAAATTTTCTCCTATCAAGCATATTTGACTATCATAAGGAGAAATCTCCTTCAATTCTGCGTTTGCATTGTGTGTGTGCCGAGAGGCCTTATGGTAGTTTCATTTTCTAAAAAGCATTGCGGATTTCAATCTAAATTCTTCTGTTACTTGTTTTAAAAGACCAAATTGTTTTTGTTACTCATACCAGTCCCATGACTGACTCGGAGTTTATTGTTCCCTTCCTAAACCCTGGATGCCCACAATTTTTTCACACGGGCGGTCTAGAGTTGGGTTTTTTCCAGATAATCGGGTTTAGTAGATTATTTGGAGTTAGCTCAGTCTTTGGATCAGGACGAGACTTTCTTATCTAGGTGAAACGTGGTGGTGGGAGTTCAAGCTAGCTTTGGATTGGAGCAAAGGATTTGGGGATGCATTCTTTTGGAAGATATTCTATTCCGCTACTGGTGTTATCTATTCCTTTCCGCTGTTATTTCTTGTATCTCTGATAGTATTGATATCTATTGTATCATTCTATGTATCATATTATATCAGATGTTGTATCTGTCATTGTATCAATGTTATATATATTGATATTCTTTTTCTTCTGCTGTGTTGTACTTAATGGTGTTATAAGCTCCGGCGAACCAGATTCGACATTTGGATCTGTGGCATTTGAATATGAGTGTCGTATTCGGTGCCGATTTTCGAAGGTCGAGTCAGGGCCATCATATTTGGTATCAGAGCTGAAGGTTGGAACTTTAGCTCAGGAGTATAACACATTAAGTAACTCATTAGAGATAGGGTTAAGTATACCCTAGAATGAGTATATCCCTAAGATATCCGTTTCGAATGCCTATGTAAATTCTCTAACTATCCACTGATAGTAAGTATGAGTGCGATAAAAGAACGAGATAGGGGACAGGGGAGTACCACTACAAATGGTCAATACCCAGCAATAGTGGAAACAACTTTCTCTATCAATCTCTTTTGATTCGTTCCACATTCTTTGATATGCTTCGTAGCAGCTATAAGAAGAAGTTTCGGTGTGGTGGTGGCCCTACGAATCGTTGTAGGAAATCCTTACTTCGTATCTTCATCCGTTTCTTATCAGTTTTTCGATTTAAACTTTAATGAATTGGAAATTTGGAATTGATTGAAAATTATAATTGAGTTAATTAATTAATAGAATATGAGGCTAAATTTGAATTGAAACGATAAAACGATTTCGTTTAAAACCAAATTTAAAATTCTACTGTAATTTCTTGTGAATATCAAAGTCCGAAGAGGGACAAGTTGGTATATACTTTGGAGTATTCTGACTTGAATTTGGAATCCATATCTTGTGTTTGAGAAATTGTAAGAGATTGAATCTATCTATCTATTCTCTGGGGTCCGATATATCCTACGAATGGTTAGTTATCCCTTCGAACTAACCAGTGCCCCTGCATATTCATAGATCTGGTGACCCGAGTATCCTGTGTAGTATTGAATGAGTTTGTTCTCATATCTATTGTTGATATTCTGATTTGTTAAGCCAAATGCAGAATAAATATTCAGTTTGATCTGAAAAGATATTTCTCTATCTTTGTGTATCTATTTTTGTTGTTTTCGTGCCTGGAAATTTCGGGGACGAAATTTCTTAAGGGGGGCAATCTGTAACGATCTCGGATTTTACTAAGTTTAAATTGATAATTAATTTAATTTTTGAACAAAAATGGTGAAATTAATTGGTAATTAATATAAGATTCTAGTTAAATTATGAATTAATTAAGAATTAATTTGGATATTTGAAAATAAATATGTATATAAAATAGACTACAAATAGAATTTGAAATTGGGATTTATAAATAATGTAAGTATATTTGAATTTAAAATTATGGAATGGATTTTAAAAGTGGTGTAAATAATGAATGAACGAAAATAAGTATATAAGTTAAAATAAATATTTAAGTTAGAAATAAATTAGACAAATTCAAACAACATGTAAATAGATTATACAGTTTCATAGGATATAAAGTTAATACATTAGGATAAATTCCAACAACATAATGACTATAGAATTTCATTTATATTACAAAGCAAATGAAAAGAAAAAATATATATACTCATGTATGTAAAATGTAAAGTAAACACGTAGCTAAATTTAAACAACATGTTAAAAAATAGAATTCATTTGTATCACATAGAAAGAAGACAGTAAAATACATTCAAGTATGTAAAATTAAATTCGATAAGTATGAACAAACAATTTTTTTTTATAAGTATCTATGTATAAGAAAATAAAAGACAGGTATGTAGGCTTGAACAACAAGAGAAAAAAAATCTAAATATCAGCCCACCAAAGCGAGAAGATAAAAGCAAGGCTAAAGAAAACTTTGAGCAAAGTATGTACAAACAAACAAAGGTAATTAATGCAAAAATATCTTAGCACGTTTTTATCTCATCTCAGCCGAAATCTTGCTTAACCAAAGTATAACAAATAAGCATAGTCAAACAAACCAAAGGAAAAAATCTCTGGCTTATATTGTACAAACAAATAATTATATAGCCTGTAAACTTCTTTTTATATGTATCAATCCATTCATTTCAGTTCGACCATTCCAAAGCTAAGCAAATTTGAAGTAATACCATCTAAAAAACTCAAACAAAGATTCAATTTTAAAGAATCCATTCAATTCAACAAAATAGAAAAAAAATATTAAAGGAAGAAAGAAAAAAAAACTGCAGTTTCAAACACCAGAGCAGCTCTCTGTTCTTCCATTCACTGTGAGTAAACACAAATTTTTTAAAGTTTTAAGTTTAATTAAAACTGAACAGGCAATTCATTGATGATATTGAGTTGTATATGTATTACTTTTGAATAAAGTTCTGTGGTATATATAGGTTGTTTTGTGAAATGTTGAATCTACAGGTCTTCTCTGGTTGTTGTTACAGAGTTGAATATTCATTGAAAATCCAATACATTCTCATTTAATCATGGTTAAGCTTAGAGTTTTCAAACAAACAAGATGTTTAAACATAAATCAAGCTTTTAAAATTTGTTTTTCAACCTGTTAGTGAGGTATATCAACTGAAATCTTGTTTTACAGTACAACAAATGATTATATGTTAAATTCAAGTGTTCTAAAATGCTAATTCAATTTTACAACTTGAAACCTCACTGCAAAATAGGATTTTTAAACTAAAAATGGGATTTTTTAGTTAAGCATTTAACGAGCAGTTCGTGGTTGATCAGAAGTCGCGTTTTGATCAATTCCTGTTGATTGAATAAATTTAGGGCATTAAGTTTCTGCTCGAAGCTAGTTTGGCAATGGGTGAAGTCGAGAAAATAGTTGAATAGATTTTCTATTGTAAGAACTGAAAGAACGAGGTCAGACTAGGGTTTTATTGTAGTTTTGTTGGACGAAGAAAACGCGGCAAATTGTGTCGACTGGAGTGCTTCGAGTTCGATCGCACCCAGGGGAAAAGGTTTGGGGATCACTAGAGCAACTTTGGACGAAGTGGTGGGGTAGTCAGTGGATGAGGCCTCCATCACGAGGTTGGTTTAGGCAGCTAGTTGGGTTTCCAGGTTGAGCTCGATAGCTCGTTTTGATTTCGTGTTGAATTCTTCGATGCCGAGCGTTTGTTTAAGGGGAGATGATCATCGATGACTAGTCGGCGGTCTGGGAAATGGTCGGAGTTGGCCAGTTTGGTGTGCACGATGCACGCGTAAGCGTTGTGTCTGAACATGTCGTGATGATTGAAGACGAAGATTGTCTCGGGGTGATATCGAGTAATTCCGGGTTTGGCTCGAGTTGGTATTCGTGTGAATTAGCCAGCGACAACAGTTTTAAACACAGAAAAAAAAGAAACTGTGTATGGCACGGGGGGTTTTGGGGTTTTACTCGAAGTCGTGCTCGAGGATTTAGCATTTTGGCTCGGGTTTTATTAAAACCTGTAACTGTTTAAAATTTTAAAAATGAAATTTAAAATTTAAAGCAAGATTTAAACTGAGTTTTAAATCAAAGTTTAAAAAATTATGGATTCAAGTACCTTGAATGTTGAATTTAAATAATTTTTATAAATTTAAATGTTAAGACAAGTTTAAATAAAGTATGCTTAAAAATGATTTGGTTTCAAATAAAGGTTTAAACTTGCTTTATATAGATTCTTTTATAAAAGGATTTCTTTAATATTGAATGAAAAGTTAATAAAATTTGTATAACTTAAAAATTAATAAGTTAAATAATCAATTTATTTTTAAAGCTTGATTTTAAATAATTAGGTAATTTAGTTTAAAACCTTTTTCTTATATAAGTTTTTTTATAAGAAATGAATGTTCTTCACATTTATTTTAAGATTTATAAAGTAATTTTTAAATTTGATTTAAAGTTTAAATGGTTAATCATTTTGAATCTTAAATTCAAAATGGAACTTAAATGTAAGTTTAAAAGTAAAATGTTAAATACATATGTTAATGTTAATTAAGTCATAAATAAAGGAAAGGAATTATCTTAGAGATAATGAAGGTTTTAAATTGATTTAATTAATAAGGTAAATAAAGAATGATTAATTGATTTAATTTATAAATTAATGATTTAGATTAATTTATAATTAGAGATTAATAAATGGATTGTTAAAGATAAATTAATTTGTAAATAATAATAATTTATCTAAGATTAATTTCTTAAGAATAGTAATTAAAAAGAATTGTAAATAGTTAATAAAGGTCATTAACTAAGATTATTTAAATAATTAATTAATGTGATTAATTTTAACAATTAATTAGATTAATTAATTAATGATAATCATTTATGAAATTGTGTAAGTGTAATTACTTTATGAAAGTAATTAAGAAGTTAATTGCTCATTGTAATTAATTAAGTTTAATTTGATTAATTTAAGTTAATTGTCAAACATTGTGCACTGGATTGGTATTTCTGTTGTGATTATGATACTGTGTGATGTGAATTGCCTTATGTTAAACTGTGATTTGTGATTTGTTTCTATGTGTATGTGAAAACTCTTTTTGCCCGTAAACGACATTTAAATTTCGATGCGACAGGGAGTCGGATTCCAGTTGGCTATCCGACACCCACATTGAATCGTAATGGTAAATCTTTATGATTGATTAATTTACTTTATCTGTGAATCTGTGATGATTGATGATGTTGCACTATTGTGTGAAACCCCTGGACTACACCTTACACACACAAATATGGATTGCACGTGGAAATTGGTTAAGTCGCAGATTTTTGAAATAGTTTAAAATTGAATTTTAAATCCAAATAATTTTGGGAATGGGTTGGGATTAAAGTAAAAAGTCCTTGAAAAGAAGTTTCAAAGATAAAATTTATTTTTGAATAACTTGATTATGCCTTGAAGTTTAAATAATTTGATTTAAATTTAAATTCACAATTTGAAACTGAATCCTATGATTTGAAACTAAGGATTAATAATGTTATACAAGTTATATATGGGTTAAACCATTTTAAAGGTATTGATTTGGGAATTTGAATTTAAATTCAAAGGCTTTAACTCGTGCAAATATAATTGGATTCTTCTGAAACGAAAACTATTTGTTTTCAAATAATAAAAGCTTTCATATAAAAAATGAACGTCCAATTTGTGTTAAAAGGATTTCTAGTTAATGAAAATGGTTTTCCAAGTTATGAATAAATCTTTGGAAACGGTTTGAAAGCTATATGTTAAATCTTTGATTTAAAGATTTAACGAGTTAATCCAATTGAAATGGAAATTGTTTTGAAATCCGTAAAAGGATCTTTGTGAAACTGGGTGAACTTTGTGAAATAAATCTTTTTGTTTAAAGATTTGAAATGGTAATTTGTTTAACCATTTGAAGAAAGGTTTTGGATTTTAGAAGTTGTGACTTAACTGAAATCTCATTATCCATATATTTTTAAATATTGTGCTCATTATTCGGTTTAGCCGGGAGAGGACCTTGTGTCGTATAACCCATTTCGAATAATGATACGACGTTATGGATTGCATTTGAAGACCGGTGTTGAAGACCGGGTATTTGTGAGAACGATAGGATAACCTATCGATTGTCTCTGCATCGAGTAGCTACGGTATAGAGTTCTCCCTAATTTATGGGAAGTCCGATCGGGATTGTGAATGCCCGGATTTGCAAGGGCTTCTTCGGATGTGCCTTCGGTTCTGTTCGAACCCGGAACAGACTTGTATGGTTGTATGTCTGACACTACACTTTGAGATACAAAGCCGATTTCTTTCAAATAGATATTTGTTGTGGCGGAGAATTTATTCTCTTAGCTTAACACCCTTCTCTGAGATGTATGGGCTTAGAAGTTATGTAGTTGAAGGTTATCTGTGATATATTCCCAATTTGGTATTGTGACATGCTGAGTGCTGCTGTGTGTTGATGATCATTCGTTTATCATTTGTGATCAAAGCATGGCATTTGTATAAAGCGTAGCTTTATGGACGAGACTGCATTAGGACCTCACACCCCGAAAATGAACGAAACAGGAAAGATGCGGCAAGGTGATGAGGGTCGTGCCCTTTAGGGGGTGCCATTCCCTTCTGGTAAAGGGTGTATCATGGTATGGAGCCTAGATATTTACCTATGTGGTGGCTTCAATCTCATTTACTGTGTGGTTGTTGCTTTGTGGTTTAGAGGCGACTCGGATAAAGGTCCCAAAGGACCGGGGGGTGGCATGCTTGTGTAGTAGTTACCTAGTTATAGAGGTAACCCGGCCTTGTGTTGGCAGAGAGCTGGTTAAGTTCTCGGGACGTCCTGCCAGCGGCGTACCCATGGACAGTGGGAAGTTCCTTAGCCTGACCATCTGTTGGAAATCCAAACAAAACAATACGCGCCCTGTACGGGTTTAGTTGTAGAACCTGCCATTTACTTATGGTGGCGCCTCACTGTTTAGATGGTAGCTATAGTAGGCATAGTATGAAATGTCTATGCTGGCTAAGATTAATATTATACTTTCGAAATGTTTTCTACACTGTGCACTTATAATAATAATATCAAAGACATTTTCTCGTATCAAGCATATTTGACTATCATAAGGAGAAATCTCCTCCAATTCTGCGTTTGCATTGTGTGTGTGCCGGGAGGCCTTATGGTAGTTTCATTTTCTAAAAAGCATTTCGGATTTCAATCTAAATTCTTCTGTTGTTTGTTTTAAAAGACCAAACTGTTTTTGTTACTCATACCAGTCCCATGACTGACTCGAAGTTTATTGTTCCCTTCCTAAACTCTAGGTGCTCACAATTTTTCCACACGGGCAGTCTAGAGTTGGTTTTTTTTTCAAATAGTCAGGTTTAGTAGATTATCTGGAGTTAGTTCAGTCTTTGGATCAGGACGAGACTTGCTTATCTAGGTGAAACGTGATGGTGGGAGTTCGAGCTAGCTTTGGATTGGAGCAAAGGATTTGGGGATGCATTCTATTGGAAGATATTCTATTCCGCTGCTGGTGTTATCTATTCCTTTCCACTGTTATTTCTTGTATCTCTGATAGTATTGATATCTATTGTATCATTCTGTGTATCATATTATATCAGATGTTATATCTGTCATTATATCAATGTTATATATATTGATATTCTTTTTCTTCCGCTTTGTTGTACTTAATGGTGTTATAAGCTCCAGCGAACCAGATTCGACGTTTGGATCTGCGGCATTTGAATATGAGTGTCGTATTCGGTGCCGATTTTCGAAGGTCGAGTCAGGGCCGTCACAATAATGATGAAACCACTCAGATTTTGAATGATTTACGTAGGATCTTCTCCCCTATAGGAGGTGGTATCCAAAATTGAAATTGATAGGATGATGATTAGGATGAACCAAAGAATGGTTGACAGTCAGAAAATCCTCTTCGATAGAATGGAAGAAAACTTCACTTTGTTAGCCCAGCGGTCATAAAGGAATAGGAATAGTTGTAGAAGATAGTTCATCTTCATTAAGCCATAACAGGAGAGACAACAAGCAGAAGATGACGGAAAAGGCAGTTGGGACGTCGAAAAGGGTCACCGAAGGAAGTGGCCAAATTTTATCCACGTCTAACATGGTCCGTACTGACCAAAATCGAGTCAGCATTGAGCATGTTGGGGGTGGTTCCGGAGTATAACTACCTGTTGTAGTAAACTTGCCAGACAATAAGAACGACTTGCAGGATACTGGCAATTAAGCAGAGAACAATGCTGGAACATGGAATGGTTTTTCTTAGACGAACGCCACATAACTGCCAGACATCATAGAAGATCTAGACTAATTGCTCTCCTAGAGGAAGGAGAGCCTTGACATCATCGAACGAACAAAGAGTGTTTGTAGAGTCAATTATTCGCGCTTGGAGCTATTCCTGATGGTCGCCATCCAAATAATCAATCCAGATAAGAATATATTGTTGATAATGGTAAGGAGATTACTGAATGAAAAGCAGTGGAGAAATAATGAATAGTAGGGCTTGACACTTAGCAAGACTCCATTTACTAATGAAATTTTGCGAGAAGTATATCCTAGAAATTTTTTTATGCCAATGATGCCATCATATAACAAGACAAATGACCTAGATAACATCTATTTAAATATGAATGGCACATGGATAGTGACAGAGCTACCGATGCAGTGAGATGTAGCAATTCCCCTATAATCTTAGATGGGGTGGCTACGATGTTATTCATTGGCTCGCATTGAAGTACAAGTCTTCATTTGATCAATCGGCGAGAAAGTTTATGGGGTAGTCCAGGCTCCACATGGGATGATCAAAAGATATAATGTCCTTGTCGAGTATTCATATGGGTGCTAGAGAAAGCCTAAATGGTTTTCTAAGCTAATTTAGTCCTGCGATGACTGAAGTAAGCAATCCAAAGGAGGATATTATGTTGATGGCATTAATTCGAGGGATACACCAGATACAGAGTTTGGTAGAAGGCTAAAGAGGAAGCAACGGCCTACTATGGAGGAGTTCTATCACAAGGAATCTCAGTTTTTGCACTTGGAAGAGGCAGACTTGGCCACAAGAAAAGCTGGTGGTTGATCATCGAATGAAGTTGTGCAGATGACATCGCTATTAATCACTAACGGAATCCACAACTGTAAGCACAGCTGAAACGTTGAACACTTACTGGATTTAATTAATCTGTAGTTGTTATAAGTTAATTAAATTAGTTAATATTTATGAATTATTAAGTATAAAATTTTATTTAATGTGTATTGAACAATAATAAATAGTGTGCATATAATAGTTATATAAACACCAATCGATGTTGATTATCGATATGATTTTAAATTAGATATAAATGTAACAAATATTATTTAGGCTTGAAATAGATTTGAGGCCCATATGTCGGATGCTAACTTCGGCTATTATAGGGACTCTAAAGCCGGCCGACCATAACATGGCTATGGTAGGGACTTTTGCACTCTAGCCTCTCACTTATGTAAACATGATTGCCCTCACTTTAGATTAGATCTTCTTGGTAGCCTCCATCCTCTTCTTTGTTGGCTGAACACTCCACTTTCCTCTCCTAAAATATTCATGTAGTATAAATAAAAATTAAATAAAAAAATCGTCAATGGTAAGACAATTCAGAAGCTAGCAACTTCAGGATTGGAATTTGACTTAGGAAGTTCACTTCTTCATTTCATCATGCTAGTTGTGGACTTTGATGAAAGGTATTCTTCTTCTTTTTGGCAAGGCCAGCCAATTTTATAGTGGACCGTCCACTTTCTATTACGAACGTAATAAAAACTTGAAGTACAGGAGAAAGGTAAAAGCACCTTAACTACAAAACTAGGAAAATAAAGCACAGGAATGTGACCGACATGCCACAGTTACTATAAATAACAACAAGACTAGGACTCCTCCTAAGAGGAAGAATCACCATCTTCCGCAGACACCTGGGAAGAATCCATAGGGACATTTCCAAAAAGACCAGAAAAGGGGCGGAAAAGGCTAGCAAGACATGGATCATAATCCACAGCATCAGAAGAGTAAATGAAAGAACGATCCCAGAAAGAATCAGCTAGCATGATAGAATTCGATCTCGCAAACAGACCGTCCATATCTAGAACTAAGGAATCACCAGAAGGAATGTAATGAAGGCATCTAAGATCCAGATGATCATCGGAAACAAATCTAAAAAAGGAATCATCAAACCATGTACAGAAGAGTAAATAAAGGCATCTAAGGTATTCTTCTTGTTTACTATAAGATTATAAAGTTTATATGATTATTGTACTTTAATATTATAACGTCAAACCATGTGCACATTATCCCATTGCACTTGCGCCCGCACACACAGATATATATATATATATATATATATATATATATATATATATATATATGTCTTTCTGTGTATTGTCACACATATATATAATATAATTAGAATTATATAAAATAAAATTTTAAATATAAATTTAAATAAGATATTGATTTTATTTAATAGAACATTTTGAAAAATTCTAACTGAATTAGACTACATAGCTCATTAATGATCAAGTAAGGAAAAATATTGAAATTTACCCATTTCTTTCATTGGGGGCTTGCCTTGTTCCAACAAATACAACTATTTTTGGTCTAGCTACTTTGCATCAGATTCTGATTGATTGTGGGAGTTCGGTTAATATTCTATCCAAGAAGATGTTTGATTATATGAAGATCAGTTCGAAGAACATAAAGCAAGGTAAATATCGTATTAATGTATTTACCAAAGAGGCAAAAGAGCCTATCATATTCATTGATCTATCGGTGGAATTGGGTGAAGCAGACCGTAAGATTGTGCAGGTATAGACCTTTGTGATAGTTAATTAATATTCTACTTACAAAGCTTTTCAAGGCCGACGTCCCTTGCTAGTTTTAGAATAGTCCTAACCCTATGGTGTTTGATGACGAAATTCCCAATTGAGAATGTGGTTAGAGCTATTCAAGGCGGGCAGAGCACTGGTCGGGAATGCTATGTTGGTGAGCTCAAAGAAGCAAAGCCATGTGGGAAAGGGAAAGGTATAGAGAAGGCACTTTGCATCAAAACTATGAACGCATATCAACTACCACTAAAGCCTTGAAGAGGGTCTTATAGTAATTTCTATAATCCTAAGGACCCTCTAAAAGAGCCAGAGGATGCAAGGGTGGCACCACTAGAACCAACAGTCAATATCATGATTGATGATGAAGATCCCTCTCGGGTTCCCAAGGTCGGTTTCAACTCGGCGTGAAAATGAAAAAGGAGTTGGTACGGTTTTTTTGGAAAAACTTAGATATGTTTGCCTGAACGCATCCTGATATAAATGGAATATAGCCATATATAGCATGCCATGCATTGAATGTGGGCCCATGATGCCCTCCTATAAAGTAAAAGAGATGCAGTCTAGGTCATTAGTGATCCGCTGCACTAAAAGAAGAGGTGGATAAGCTGAAGGCAAATGGCTTAATCCACGGTGCCTTATACCTCGAATGGGTATCGAATCTTGTGTTGGTCAACAAGCCAAATGGAAAATGAAGGACATGCATTGATTATATAGACATGAATAAAACATCCTCAAAAGAAAGCTTCCATCTTTTAAAAATCACCAACTTATGGACTCAACTGAAGAATACGAATTGCTATCTTTTATGGATGCATACTCTAGCTACAACCAAATAGCACACGTTCCTGATCAGGAGCATGCTAGTTTCATCATAGATTTAGGCATGCATTAATAATGAGTGATGTCGCTCGGTTTGGAGATTGCTGGGGCTAATTACAAATGACTGGTAAATACGATATCAAAACACAAATGAGCCAAACGATGGAGTATTATTTGGACGATATGATGGTGAAGTCAAAGCGATCGATGAATCACCTGGATGACCTCATTACATTGTCCGATGTGTTCTAGAAATATGGAATGAATCTTAATCTATTGAAATATGGAATGAATCTTAACCTACTGAAATGTTCATTCGGAGTCGCATCAGGAAGACGATTAGGTTTCATTTTGAGCTCAATGGGCTTAGAAGATAACGTAGATCAGATTCAAGCATTAAACGATGTTACTGCCCAAAAAACATGGAGGGAAATGCAGAGCTTGAATGGGAAAGTCAACTCATTGAGTCAATTTATTTTAAAGGCCATGTAAAAATGTATACCATTCTTTGAGGCCCTCAACAAGGGGAAATGAAAATTTGTTTAGACCAAGGAATGCTAAGAATTCCAGTAATTTCTAGGGCATATGGAGAGATTGCCAATCTTGTTGAAGCCTTTGAACGGAGAAGATATATTCATTTACTTGCTCATGCACTAAGTGCATCCTTGGTACGTGAGGAATCTACGATATGAAGGCCCATATACTGTATCAACAAGTGGTTTGCTGAAGTATAAAAGAACTACTAAAAGCTAGAGAAGCCAAGGTACGGCTTGTTGATTGCTTCGAGGAAGTTGTGACCATACTTCCGGGATTATCCAATAAAGGTGTTTACTTATTATCCACAAAGGCAAGTACTGTATTGACCCGAGACCTCGAGAAGATTATTGAAGTGAAATATTGAGCTGAGTCAAAATGACATAACCTACCACCTAATGGGCAATACGAGGAAAGAAATTTGCCGATTTCATTACCCAATTCACCATCCGGGATGGAGAAGAGGAAGAAAACATGGTTCAAATTTTCAAATGGAAGTTATGTGTTGATAAAGCTACCAATGAACGTATGTTTGAGGAAGGAGTGATTCTCATGACCTAGAAAGGATGAATTATATACTATGCACTAAAGCTAGAGTTCTCGGCAATGAACAACAATGCCAAATATGAAGCGTTAATTCTGGGACTCAAAATATCGAAAGAACAGGGGTCACCCATACCTGATGAAGACACTAGAACTACTAAATAGTATTGAACAATATACGATCATGCACATACTCAAAGAAGAGAATACAAAATCCGATTCACTAGTCAAACTAGCCAGCCCTGTAGATGCTCTATCAGCTACAAGCATCGACTAGACAAATTTCGATTGGATCTTGGAGGCCTAGTAGGGAAGGAGTCATGGATAACTCCAATCAAAGACTTTTTGCTAAAGGGAACTCTCCCGAATGGAAGGAATGAATATCTTAAACTCCTTCATAAAGTACCACGATTCATAATAAAAGAGGGATTGTTGTATAGGACACGTTTCTCATCCCTCTTGCCGTGGTGTATCACCAGAGATGAAGATAAGAAAATATTTGTGGATGTACATGATGGAAGATGCGGTGATCACATCGGAGGTAGACTTTAGCCAAGAAGATACTTCGTTACAGATATATTTTGCCCACAATCAACCATGCGTAGCTTATTACATCAGATTAAGCGATAAATGCAAAAGGTTTGCAAAATATTGAGGGACTCATCTATAGAGCTTACGCAAATGGTTAGCCTATGGTCATTTGCGGTTTGGGGAATTAATATAATTGGTGTGCTACTGATGTCAAAGGGCGGAGTGAAGTATGCTATTGTAGCTTTGGACCACATCACAAAGTAGGCTGAAGCGAAACCATTAATCATGACCATAATGAAGAAAGTGTTCAACTTTGTGGTGTAGATTATCATATGTAGAATTAGAGTCATATAAAAAATCATCACTAACAATGGAACTCAATTCGAGAGTATCGATTTCAAATTTTTTTACAACCGGTACTGAATTGCAAAGAGCTCTTCCATAATAGCACACCTATAAGCAAATGGATATGTGGAGGTGGTGAACAAGATCATTAAATTCATCCTGAAGAAACAACTAATGAAAGCCAAGGGCAGTTGGGTTGATAAGTTACCACTTGCACTGTGGGCTTAAAGAACAAGCCATAAGTCCATGACTGGGTATACTCTATTTGTTTGGCCTAGAAGTTGAGACCATGATTCCATAGAACTAGAAATCCCTTCTCATTGAAGAAAACACTATGATCCTAATATGAATGAGTAACTCTTGCTTGAATCTCTTGACTTGGTCTATAAAAGCGAGAAAAGGTTGAACTGATGGTAGCCGCTCAAGAAAAGAGTAGCAAGGCATTTCAATACAAAGGACGGGAACTATGCCTTTGAGGTAGGAGACTTCAGTTTAAAGGAGGTCCTCCCTGGTACGGGGGCATTTGTCCGAGTTAGGAAGTTCCCTATGTGATTGAACAAAACTTGGAGGTCGAAATTTCAAGCTATCGATCGTTGAAGGGATCGCTTTTCCATAAGTGGTAGAAATAGCACTCAAATCCAGGCCATGTTTAAATGACGGTGGAGGAGGCAGCGACGGTTGACCTATAACTGGACAGACAAAATAATATAAGTTAGTGATGTCCTTTAGCGAGAGCTGAAGTTTCTCGAAGATCGAAGAGATGAGAGAAATACCTTGGCCTAACGGAATTCCCCTGGCCAATAACTTGATAATTTCACCATCCCGATGGAAGATTTTGAGGGTTGGATAGCCTAAGGAGTGGAATCAGGGCATCAACACTTAACAGGACCATAATTGGAATCTCGGTAATAGTAGCCTCAGAAGTGGTCACCGTAGAAGTAGTAATCTCTATTGCAGGCTCTTTTGACTCAAGATTAGATGATTCTGCTCGATCCAATGACTGTGTCAACAGGAGCCTCAATAGTTACCTTCCCTGCAACTGCATCTTGTGCATCTAGAACAACTTTGTCTTCCTCTAAGGCCACAATGTCTTCCTCATCCAAAAGAGCTGCCTTCAATGTTTCTTTGGTTACGCCTTCACTGTTTGCAGTAGTTTTGCGGAGTATTTCTTCCCAGACCTCTAGTAATGTGGTAGAATAACTTATCCCCGGTCACTTTATATTCATGTTGTCTATGATGTTGGCGAAGAATTATAGGAGAGTGGCATCCATTTCCTCATTATCCAGATTAGCCTTCATCTCAAGTTCTACAATATCCTCTCTGGCTTCGATGGGGTCAATTTGAGCTTGTGCTTTGGAATCTACTTCAAATTTCAAATTTTCCTAAAGATTGTCTACCTCAGCCTGGAGGGTTTTCAGTGGTGCATTTTTTAGGTTAACCTGTTCTAAATTAAGCGTTTTCTTAACGATTAGTTTTGATTTAATCTTTCATTAATGTGGTGAATTGTACGTGGGCTCTTGATGTTTCTTCTATTAACTCTTTCGAGTTTTTGGCTGATCTTAATATGACATCTCTTTCTTTAGTAAGACCAGCCAGCTCCGTTTATAGCCCGATGCTATCCTATTGTGATCCTTCCTATCTAATTTCCTTAACCCATATATCCTTTGGTTATCATCTTAAAGAGTGATATCTTAGGCATTGCAATCAAACATGACCTCGATAAGGCAATAGTTAGGAAAGTTTGCCTGCGCCCTAGTATCGATAGCCGTAGATGGGCCTTTATGGGGGTAGAGGTGGAGCTGCATGAGTTGAAACTTATTTGGATATTGGGACGCAGAAACAGTAGTGATATAGGGTTGAGTCAATGGAGGTTTTTTTCGATGGGTCCGAAAGTGAATACATGGCTGAGAGGCACCTAAGTCACGTTGGGAGTGTCCAAGAGGACCCTGCGATTTCTCTTGATGGCACTATTTCTTTTACGCATCATGATGATCTTTCTTCTCATCTTGGCGCCTTTGTCTGGCCTCCTCATCCTGATGCTCTTTATCTCTTCCCCCACTTCTATCGTATTTAGACTCCTGCTATATGTCGGGATGTTATGTGTAAATTTTTAGAGTCGGCAACCGGTGCTGGCTCACACTCAAGTGGAGATATCCCATGCAATCTCTTATAGTTGGAAAGGAAGAAAGGGTGTTCCAGAACAAAGCATTGAATTAAGGACGATTGTAGAGTGTTAGTGTTTATGATTCTAGATGTGTGTGAAGTGATAGTATTTCCCTAAGTATTCCACGGACCATGTTTGGGGATTTAAAAGGATGCAGTTTCATCACCCTCGGCAAGAATATCCCCAAATGGGAAGTTAAATCCTTCAGGACTTATGTTAAGAATGTCTTGAAAAGTAACGCTTCTGATACAAATTGCTGAAATACTGTCGAGTTCACCCAATGAGCCGAAGATATTCCTAGAAGAACCTACGGGAGGTGTCACTTCTCCAGTTGGTGCAAGATTTGGACCGGGGACGTGCTAGGAGGACTTAATAACTAAGCAATTCAGACGAAACGGGACATGGACAGTATCGCATTCTAAGGATGTCACCGCATATAATTCATTGTTGCCTAGGCCATAGTCCTCGTCGTCATCTTGATCGTCTCCCTCATCCTCTCCCTCTTCTTCTCCTTCTCTTTCTTCTCCACTTCCTTCGTCCCCTCCTCTTGCCACGCTCTCTTCAACCCTCACTTTTTCCTTACCAATGTTTGCTTTGACTTTATGCCCCTTGTCTCCTCCCTTGATTATCAACATCAACATCATGAACGAGGGTTGAGGGATAGGTTTTAGTTCTAAATTTCTTAGAAGGGAGTGGAAAAGTAATGGCATGTCTATCGGGGTGTAGGTGGCTATACTGTTGAATTCTCTCACCGGTGAGTAAGAAAGAGGCAGTCTAGAATTATAATCAACTTGCTTTAGGAGCTCCAAGATGTAAGCATATGAATTTTTTAATCTCGGTCTAGGAGGTCTGTGAAGGATGCTAAAATGAGTTAGGCATTTTGATAAAGAAAATCCAAATGAATAAAAGATTTAGAAGAGGAGACATATGTCCAGGCAACCATAGGCATTTGAAGCCGTATGGACAGTGAGTGAAGAAGTATTCGCACTTAAAGTGACCACGCTTATTGTGAAGCACCTCGAAAACTTTGAAGCGGTTATGAGCTTCAACAGTCAATAGGGAAGGCGAGTCCGATCTCTTTTTGAATCTTATAAGATAATTTAGCTCCCCGAAACTTGGAGCATCATTCAATTACATTATAAAGAAGACATATAAAGAATTAATTAGTGCGTATCCACTAGGATGCACTTGTGTCATAACCAGCCCAATTTTTTGCAAGAATAATTGGAAAAATAAATTGAAGGACAGAATGAACCTACCTAAACACATGTATTTGTTGCATTCATGTGGTGTAGCACTAAGGTGGACAATGTGCTCATTGATCGAATGTTAGCAATAAAATAGTCACTCTCTAGATGTCGTGCTAAAGGAAAATGGAATTAAAAAACTCTACGGTCAGCAATAATGGAGTTTTATATGGAGGATATCCCAGGAATAATTCGGAGCAAAGATATGATAATGTGAAGCGAACATTAAGCACTGAATAGATCTTGAAATCAACTCGGTGTCGAGCCTGTATTTTCTTAGTGTTCGCTTCATAGGCAACTTGAGTTCCCCTTTGAAAGTGATAAGCCCTAATTAGGCCATATATTATGCCTGGCTTATGGTCAGTGGTGGGTTGATGATAATGGATGAAGCATTAACAACGACGCAGCTACATGGATGAAGTGTGCCGGTGGTTTCTATGGAAACATCAAGGACCAAGAACTCACCTATTGTTCAATTTAGATATGAAAATGAACAGGCTGAGACGAGCGAATTCGGTGTCGAGTTTAGGTAGGGAATCATGATGTTGATGATGATGATGATGCTATTAGGGGTTGCGGCAGCACTAGGTGCGGTGGTGATTTAGGTATCGAAGCTGAATGGCTTTTGTGGTAAGGGAGAGATATGGTTGAGATTGGAAAATAAATTTTCGATGGAAAAAATCTTCTAAGTGCCAAGCACTCATATTTGTATTCAAGAATCATGTCGGTACTGACATGATTTGGTCGGTACCAACGTGTTTCTATCTTCGTTTAAAAAATAGAGAAGAGAAAAGAGAAGAAAGAATAAGAAGAGCATGCCTATATGAGATATGATGTGGTTTCCGAAGTGATAAGAACTTCAACTTGATTGCTAAAGAAGGAATGAAATACCAACTATTTGAAGTGATGAACGGATATTTTCGGAATAAATACAATGCTTCAAAGGTAATGATTGTTTACCCAGAGAAAACTTTGTGATTAGGATAGTATTGGTTTTCTTGATCCAAAGCATGACATTTTCATGAAACCATACTTTCGAAGGTAAGTGTTATCCTATTATTAAACAGAGCATCTTCTAAGTAAATTTGGATGTCGAGACCAAGACGGAATAGAGCGAGAGTTTAGATCATACTTGTAATAGATAGATGAAGCAACTTAAGAAGTAGGGGAGGATTTGGACAAAAACAACATGGTCGGTACTATGTTGATTTACCGGGGGATACGTTTGAGGACTGTGGAATGTTAGAGATGATGGAAGTATAGGGTAACTTGCGCTACAATGATCACCATTATGGTCACTATCGACTGCAATTGTGGTCGATACCGTCATGATTTTATGCTCCAAACTGACCTATTCTTCTTCTCTATCTTCTCGGATTTGCACTCTTACTTGTTCCACGATGGATGATTTGAGGCTAGAGCAACATTAAGTGGACTTTCTGATCTTTTGAGCTTATACTCTTAAAATCTTGCTCTCTACCTCAATCGGTTTCAGTAAGTGTTGTAGTCCCGATTATACTTCGCTATCAAGATCTGAAATCATTGTAAAAGTGCTTGTACTTGTGACAAATTCGAAATTAATAAGATAAAGTGGACATAGGCATGAGATTTGGCCAAAACACTATAAATATTTTGTGTTCTTTACTATTTCTATTTGATTTTTTATATCTATTCTTGTTTTGTTCGATTGGAGGTATTATGCCACTTTTTGGCCCAACAAGCGGTATCAATATTTTCCTGAAATTATTGCTCTTTCTTCTAGCACATCGATCACTAAAGCTGGATATGTTGATTTATAGTTTTGAATTATTGATGACTGTGTTTAGTTTTAATTAGCTTAGAATTTCATATGTGATATGTATCTGCATTGTTACGATCCATTCTGCAGTGTAGGACTTTATGTAGATGATATATTCATGTCCTGGCTCTAATTTTATTCTGTGAACCATTCTATGACATTCATAAAAATTAAATTTTATACATTAGTTTTCAAATTTTCATCTTTTTTATTTTAGTATATTAGAAGTATACAATAAAATTATACACCTTAGATTCAACAAATCGGTTGAATTACATGTCCAAAATATGGACTCCTTTAATTTCAGTATCAATGGCTTGATTATAGTATGCACCTTTCATGTTTTAATAGAAGCAAAAGAAAATTAGTATGTATTATCGCATGTAAGTCGGAATGTAAAATGAATTTTATCAAAGCTTAATGTCTGTATGTGATATATTTTCAAGCAAACATTTGCCTCTCACACATACACATGTGTGCGTGTTTGTGCGTTTATATGTACATTATGTTTTGTATAAATAACTTACATATTTCCATATGCATGGTTAAAATGTGTAAGCTCCTTACTCTGTTAGCCATGTTTTTACAAGCTTGCTTTTTTCAACCACTATCTTTGTCTCTTCATTAATTTCACTCCTATTGTAATCAGATTTTGTGCTATTGTATGATAACATTTTCGGTTAAGCTTTTGTATCCTTTTTTTTTGTTGATATTGATTTCTTTTGATTCCCCCCAATGTTGTCTTCCTTTTGGTGTAGGAAGTTCATATTCAAAATCTAGAACATTTGATTTTCCTCTTTTTGTTTCCTTTTTTACTATTTTTGACAGAGAAGAAGGAGAAACTTTGCTTTTATTTCTTTTCAATTTTTCCTCATCATTTGCAATCTTGATTTTATAATCTTTAGCCATTTGTTGAATGTTTTCTGATTCTTGAGTTAACATTTGGCTGCTTTCCTGGCTTTCACGTGATGTTAGCAACTTGAAACTTGGGTAGTCATGTCCAGATTTATCTTTAGTTTGATTATCTGCTATGATTGTATAATTAATCTATAATAAATTTTTGAACTAAATTTTTCTTAAAAATTACCTTTTGAATTAGAAGATTTATCTTTTTTGATTTACTTTTTTGACTTCCTTCATTGTTATCTCTTACTGTCTTGTCGTCATCACCTTTATTATTAATGTACTCATCGCCTTCATTGTTTTCTTCTTAAGTTGAATCTTCATATTTATCTTCTTTTCAGTCTATGTTCTTCATCGTTTTCTTTTTATTGCTTAGGCATTTTTCCAATCTTCATTCTTTTTTTATATTTTCGTTTTCTTTTTCCATACGCGTATTTTCCTTTTTCAGTTTTGTAGTTGCACTTTTGTGTTCTTTAAATCATCATCAACTGATTTTTTTTCTTTAGATGACCTAGCTTTGTTGGTTTTTAGCACTTTTGTCATCCTTTGTTTTTTTCTTTTTTCTACAAATTAGGACAAATATATTTTACTTCTTCCGTAGTCATAAATATAAATGAGAGATATTTGTTTTCTAATTATTTACAAAGATAATTATTTGCCTGACAAATATTTACCTTCCTTGCAAATATTTTCCATCCTCGGTTTTTATAGTTATTGTTTTTTGATATATAGCAATCGCTAAGAATTTTTTTTACAGCAAATATTCGTCACTAAAGTTTTCGCATAGTTGTGTTCTATAATTTCATCTTATTGTCTATCAAATCGATGTACGGAAAATATTTGACAATTTCAAATTAAAATATATAGTATTTATGCAATATTGTTGAACAATCTTATTTTAAGGAAACGAAGTATCATTGTAGAAAAGTTTTGACAAATATTTGACAAATGTACATTTTCTTGTCAAATATTTATTTGGCACCAATTATTATTTATCATAGAATTTATGGAGGTTTTTATCATTTTATATATATTAGTAATATTACCTTATTGGCAAGGAACGACCCTATCTTGCTTGGAGTTGCATCAGTGTCCATTTGGAAAAAATAGGAGAATTCTTTGTAACATTTTCTTTGAGATACTATTTCTATGAGGTCACCGAACCAGTAGTGCACAAAGATAGTACATTTTATTTTAGTTTGCAATATAAACAACACAAGATAGAATGAGCTATTATAATTTACTAGAAACATGGTTGCATAAGCTTGAATTTTTCAAAATTTTATTGTCCTTACTTGTTCCATTAAATGCTTTCAAATTATTATCAACCATGAAACTGTTTTCATTTGTTTCGATAAGTGAATAATGAATATATGGCAGCGGCACTAGTGGGAATGCAGAGCATGCATTAGAGAGTAAGTAAGGTTATAGTAGATATATCATGATTAGCCTAGCAATGTCTATTATGTCTTCTAATTATGATTAGACATGCGGTGTTTAATGTAGCTCTTTAATTTTCCAACCAAATTTTTTGATATGTCATTTTCTTTCAAAGTTACTTTCATATCCCAAAAAAATCAACCACTTTTGAATAGGCCTCTAATATCAAGTCTATGAAAGCTGATTCTTTGGTTATGTATTCCTTTGTTATTTATCCTTCAAGGAATGGTTTGGTCATACCAAAGAATGGAGTAAGCTTCAATTGCAATATGTTTTTTTTTGAAGTGGCATTCTTTTCTCAAATTTTGGATCAGTGTGTGGAAAGATTTTAAGTTGCTTCCATGGCTTTCTCCTTTATCTTTTCCATTTTTTTGTACATCTTTTGTTTTTGTTCTTTTGACGCTGTTATTTTTTTGTAGCTTTTTTCTTGTCACTGCATTTTCTTTATGGTTGTTTTTTAAAGATGATAAATGAATATATGTCAGAGTTCGTTGGAATCCAAAGAAAATGCATATTGTTCTAATGAATATACATCTCTAGTTTCAGTACTTGTTTCTTGTCTTTAGTCATTAACAAATGTCCTTTAAGGTGATTGAGATTTTTTGGGTAAGTTTAAGTTGCAACATTTTGTGCCAAAGAAGCTTTATTTGCAACGTTTTTGTATCTACTTCTTGGTACCTATAAAGGTTACGAAATTCTCGATTCGGTGTCATATGCATGGATGACAAATATTTAGCTATGGCATATTTGCTTTGCAAATATTTATGGTAAATATGGTCGTCGTCTGTTTGTATGTAAATGTATACTACAATTTTATCATATAATCAATCAAAACAGCTTATGATAATATTTGACATTCTCGGTCTTTATAGTATAAGTTTTCTAATATATCTAGCAATTATTATCAAAAATTGCTCATGGAAAATATTTGTCATCCTCATATTTACATCTAAATTCATATCATAATTTCTGCCTATCATCAATCAAAACTATGTATAACAAATATTTGACATTCCTAGTCTTTACAGTAAAAGTTTTTTAACACATCAACCAATTTTCATCCAAAATTTCTTAAGAAAAATATTTTTCATTTTCAGTGTTTCATGAAAACGTGTACTATAATTTCAACTTATTATCAATCAATACTGTATGTGAAAAATAGTTGTTATTATCATTATTTATGCTAAAAGTTTTGCAATAGTTCAAGCAATCATTGAAAAATTTGCTTGTGGCAAATATTTGTTGTTCTTAGTTATTTATTTCATTATATACTACTATTCGAATGTATCATCAATCAAAATTATACATGTCATCTATTTTTCATTGTCAATATTTAAAGTAAAATTTTGTTCCTATGTCAAGCATTCATTGATCAACTTTTATGACATAAAATATTTGTCATGTCAATATTTGGCATTCAAATATTTGCCTAGTTATCTTTGTAAATGGATGTAGTACTATTTCAACTTATCGTCAACCAAAATTATACCTTTAAAATATTCACCATTATTAATATTATAGTAAATTTTCGATATTATTTACATTTTCTTCTTTGTTTTTAGGTTTTTCCTTTTAGATTGTTCATTGTTCATTACAGCAGGCATCTTTGGTTGACAATTTCAAACATTGAATTTCTACTTATATAAATCTACAATTATTTTCCATTTTTATTTAGGAATTAGGTTTTTGGTTTTTCAGTTGAGTCGATCGTGATTTGTTCTTCGATTGGCATTGAAAAAGCGATAGTCGATAGATACATTTTCTTCGATGATGAGCTGTTCAATGTCGAGTTTGTAAGTTTTTTCTCATTCAATATCTAAAATGTCACAATGATAAATTGCGGATGTCGAAAGATTTTGCGCGAATGGCAAGCAATTAAGGGGTATAGTATTAATTTTTGTTAAATTGTTTAAAATTATGAATGTATCTTATAAGTTATGATTCAGAGGGATTTGAGGTTGATTATTTTCAATAATGAGGTTGTGAGTCAAAATTTTCATTTAAAAAATATAAGAAAGGAAGCAACATCATCAGTTAGAATTGGTCATTTTCACTATAAGTTACTTAGAGTTATATCTAAAATGACCAGTTCGAAACGACACATACACATTCATTACTATTTTATGAAAAACTCAAAAGCACGGCGTCATTTCGACTCAATTTAATATTTAATAAAATCAAATTCAATTATTAGTTGTTGTTAACAAATATGGTAAAAACTTCTAAAAAGATAGCAAATAAAAAGGATGGTAAACCATTAAAATGTGGTATAATTCCACTTTTCCAAGTTTGTATTGTAATATATATATATATATATATATATATATATATATATATATTAATATGGGTGAATATGCTAAATGAAAAAGGACACTATTGTAATCTACGTTGCATTTGGAGTCTATAGATAGAGAGCTCACTTGTATATAGAGAGATCTGAAGTGAGTATAATGTCTTCTCTCTCTAATAACTTTTGTTCTTATTTAATTCTATAACACGTTATCAGCACGATGCACTCCATAAATTTCAGTTTTATTTAATTTATTTTTTTACTTTTGCAAATATAATTATGATGCTACAATGGTTTTGTTGTCTTTCATTTTCAACTTGTAAATATTATAACGTGTCATCAGTTTTTCTATTTTTCACCATTTTTTATATATGTATTTGCATATATTTGACAAAAATATTGATGCATAATGTAACATGAAACAGAACTTTAACTCTTATTCATAATAAATGATTTTTATGTTTTGTCGAAATTGGATTTGATAAGGGTTGCGAATCATAATGACATCTTTAGGTTAATTTGTTTGGTTAGAAATTTATTTGTTATATAAGAATTTTTGTAACAACCCTGGTTTGGAAATTACTGTTCAATATTGAATTATAATTTGTAAAACATCAATTAAAATGAGGAACTCAAGAAGCATCTTTTAGAGCTTGAAACTAGGCAGTTGATTAAGTCTAGTTTTTCACCATGGGGTGCCGCGGTCGTCTTTGTGAAGAAGTCCGATGGAACTCTTAGGCTTTGCATCGACTATCACAAGCTTAATGAGTTGACCATCAAGAATAGATATTCGTTGCCTAGCTAGAATCGATGATATGTTCGATCAATTGAGTGATGCTTAGGTCTTTTCTCAGCTCGACCTTGCCACTGGATTTCATCAGCTCCGAGTTGCAGAAGACAGGAAAGGTAATCTCCAAACAGGCTTGTTACATTTTTATTTGGTACATATTTACAACATTTAGCTATACACCTTAAAGTGAAATTCTGACAATCTATTTGGATTATTTTACATTTTTACATTACACATTTTCTTTTGAACTGGCAATTAACATATGATGATGTAATTATGAGAACAATATATATACACACACACATATACATATGATACAAATTTTGTAGCTTTCTCCTATATTTTTTCCATCTTTTTGTACATCTTTTGTTTTTTGGTTTTTAAAGCTATTATTATGCAGCTATTATTTTGTCACTGCATTTTCTTTGTGGTTATTTTCTTTTTAACTATTATAGATGAATATATTGCTGGAGTTCCTTAAATTCCAAAGAAAATGCGGATTGTTCTTATGAGATTTCATCTTCAGTTTCAACACCTATTTCTTGTCTTTGGTCATCAACAAACGTCTTTTGAGTTGATTGAGATTCATATTTTTCTTGGGAATTTTAGGTTGCTACTTTTTGAGCACAAGAAGCTTTGTTTACAACGTTTTGTATCTTCTTCTTGGCACAAAGGTTATGAAATTCTCAATTTGATTGCATAAATATGGACTATAGATATTTGTTTGTCAAATATTTGGCATGACATATTTGCTTTGCAAATATTTATCAAAAATTGCTTATTGAAACTATTTATCATTCTTGTTTTTCATCTAATTGCATACTATAATTTCAGGCTACCATCAAATTAAACTATGTATGACAAATATTTTACATTCCTAGCCTTTACAATAAAAGTTTTCTAGCATATCAACCAATTATTATCTAAAATTATTTATAACAAATATTTGTCATTTTCAATATTTCATGAAAATGCGTACTACAATTTCAACTTATTATCAGCCAATACCATATACGAAAAATAGTTGTTATTATCAGTATTTATACTAAAAGTTTTGTAATATTTCAAGCAATCGTTTATAAAATTTGCTTATGTCCAATATTTGTTTTTTCTTAGTTAGTAATCTAATTGTATACAACTATTTCAACGCATAACCAATCAAAATTATACATCTCAAATATTTGTCATTATCAATATTTACAGCAAAATTTCACTCATATATCAAACATTTATCGATCAACTTTTATTATGTCAAATATTTGACATGTCAGCCTTTGGCATTCAAATATTTTGACTAGTTATTATGTAAATGGAAGTAGTAATGTTTCATCCTAGCAAAATTCCACTCTTCCAAGTTTGTAGTTTTAGGAGAAAAAAGTATTTGAAATAGTTTTGGAAAAACGATTGGAATAATCGTTAAGAGAAAATTACACATTTAAACCTCCAATTTTCTTCTCAAGTTCCCAGACTCCTCAGGCGTTAACCAAACATCCAATCCATCGCTTCTGACCATCAGGGCAAATGAATCGAGGATCCGCGTTTTGAGATTCAGCGACTGTTGGCAGTACAAAAAGGAAAAGCAATGCGAAAATGCGAATTACATTCATGCTTAGAGAAGTTGTTTTGGTCTTTCGAAGAATTTATGAGTTAGGGAACTGGGCTCAAAGGTTTAAGTTCAAAAACATTTAGAATACAGCTGAATAATATGGTAATCGATCTGAAAAGAGATGAGATGAAAGTGTTGCGAAGTGAAAACTGGGATTGGTATGAATTTATTTCCTGCATACCTCAAAATCTTTGCTGTCTAGGCAATTTTGATGACATTAAGCAACATTAATAAGCAATGCAGTAAACATCTTCTGTAACATCTTCGGTGTTTATAAGTTGCAGATAATTGTTCGCAATATGGATGTATAGTATATTTGTTTTATGAGGAAGGAGAAGCATTTGTTGAATTGTTTCAATAAGAATTAGGTTCATCATAGGCTGGGTGCTTTGCAAATCAGGCGACTCTCTCTGCAGCTAAGGCTCAGTGTTGCAAATACAATCAGTAACGTGCATGCAGAAAGAGGAATATTGTTCATATCTCTGTGTATGTTCATGGGGGATCATTCATCATGTAAGTTTATCTAAAATATGAAACCTGAACTACTGTGGTAATGGATATAAAATATATTTAACATTTCATTCATTCATGGAGTATCAAATAATTAATAACCACTAATTAAGAGAATAATAATTTGACTTTACTTTACTACAATTTGATCAAGGGTACATAACAAACCACCATCCAATATCCAAGCGTAGGTGAAACTGAAATGGTGGTGGTATAAAAAAGAATGAAATAATAGAGTTAATAAAATTAATGATCAAAGGAATCAGAATAAATGAAGGTATATATGTCATGAGGAAGGATGACGAATTAAACCAGTCCATGCTTCCTTCCATTAGGTGAATGTGCGCTGATGAATGAATTATGAATAAAAGAAGGGATTCAAATGCTCCTTTTTGCAGATACAAGTGGCTTCAACTTCTCCATCATTTGATCGAAGTCGTCCTCCGTCTTGATTAAACTCAAGCGTGTGTAACGACTATCGGCTTCAAAAAGCACTCCGCTTTGAGTTTTAATTTGAGCATTCCTGAGTAGAGCTTCACAATCCGTGTCTTCCTCCCATTCACACTTTAGCCATCCGAATGCTGCGATTAATTGATGTAAATTAGCAATTGCGTTAAGCATGTATATATGCAGTTGGTTTGAAGATATATATAAACGGACAAAGTTAGCGAAATTAATTAAGTAGCTAGCTAGGAGCATACATGGTGAGGGATCTCTAACTTTTTTGAAGTAGTTGCAATATTGCGGAGAGAGGTTTTGAAGGGAGAATCGATCTGAAGATGCAACTAGCTTGGTAAGTTCAGCCCATCTTTTAGACAATGTTTGATAGCCAAATTGGTTGATGTCGGCCATTGTTTCCCGTTTCGTTTTCATTTGCAACAAGATCTCCTTTATTAGTTTCAAGGTTCGAAGTTGCGTATCGTGGGAAGTTCCTTCCGTGTTCTCGGTCATGTACTCCATTACCCTGTCGTATACTTTCACGTCCTTTATGAGCGCCCACCTGTACATATATACAATATGTAATTTGTTATGATTAGCATACATGAATGATGCAGACCACCACCGTTGACAATATACATATGAATGAAAGTTAACGTTACTAATTAAGAAGAAAATTAAATAAAAAGACTGTCGTACCCGAATCTGCTGCCGGAATGTCCAGTGTATTTGGACATGGAAAACAACATTATATCTTCGTTGGCGGGTTGTGCAATTGGGGTATAATGCGGCCAATAGTAGACGTTGTCGTGGATTGCTAAAGAGCCACTGATTATGGAATGGTGAAATCGACCTTCGGGATTATTGGGCGAAGTCACCAATTCTATGATGTTTTGAGGAGAAGCGGCGTTAACGTAATCGGATGCGTTCCCTTTCCATTCGTAGCCGGTAAAACGAAAGAATTTGGTTTGCTTTCTGAAGACGGGATAGTAAGGGACGGCAGCGACAACTTTTGATGGTTGCACATCGGGTGATATATCGTTTGGGGAAAGGGCGATGACTAGACCGTTGAGGAGTTGAGTGACGCCGGTACCGAAGACGATGTACTTATCATCGGCTTTGGCATTACCGACGGCCTGATGTAAAAGTCTGACGTGTTTTTCAAGCTCGGCGTTGATGATATTACCGGAAGATGGCTGGAAGAAATAGCTCATTCTATGCCAGGGTGATATGAGAAGAGCGGCGTTGGATTTGTGTTGCATCCAATATTTTTCGAGAAACAAAGCGTCGCCGCTTACAACATCAGAGGAGCAGTTAGGGAGCAAAGTGGAGCAATGGGGACCGGTGTAGCAAGTGTTGCACTCGCACATGGGAGCTCCATCGACGACGATTCCGTCCAAGTAAGCTCTGCCATGCCCGGAGCAGTCTATTGCGGCCACTGCCTCTGCCTCCTTCACTGCCTTTGCAGTCCAGGTTGAGCTTGGCTTCTTCATCAGTGGATAGCCCATCATGCTTACTAATATGGATATGATGAAGAGCAATATCAGTAGCCATGGCTTTTCATTTTTATTTGCTTGGTACTCCATTTCTTTCTTTCTTTCTTTCTTTCTTCCTTCCTTGCTGATTTGATCTTGTACGGATTGAACCTATGTTTTATTTGTAATATTTATTTATGTGATATATATTGGTAAATACAGAGATCGATCGATCTCTTATATATAGAGTGGCTGCTTCACATTATATTTCAAACATTAACATGCATGCATGCCTGTATGTTTACACGTTTTTGATTAACGTACGACTTTCTTTATTGCATGATATTTGACCCTTCATTTGACCAATTTCCTCATTAACGATTTGGTCTCGATCAACCATCTATCTGTCTGATTTAAAGTCCTTCAATTCTTCTTTCAATATTTTATTTTGATCCAGTCCCAATTGTTTGACATCACCATGCATGCCATATATGCTTATAGGTCAATCCGTCAATATAATATATGGGGCTAGCTGCCTGCTACCTGTTATTTATTTGTTTCTATATGTTGAATGTATTTCATGCTTAATTATTTACTCCCGACTAAACAAAGAGACCAGTTCAATTTTTCCTTTATTGCTTCATAAGCATGACAACTTACGTTTGAAATAAAAACAAACTGGTAATATGTTTATCTTGCTAATGCTTTTTATGTAAATGTTGCTGTAAAAATAAAGTCTTTTCAAAATTTTCCTTTAATGGTTTGTTTTCTTTATTTACGTGTTTTATCTAATAATCCAAACACATTCTGTTAGTCTGTTTTCTTTATTTACGCATTTTATTTAATAATAGAAACACGTGCTATTATTTAGCAAACAAAGAACAAACCTCAGTTATGTAAGTTGTAAAAAATATATAAGCTTTGGCAATTTTGAATTCATGCAACTTTTGTTTTTGTATTTGATCTAAAACTAGATTTACTTTTGTCATCTCCTATCGCATCAGTATTCTCACAAAAATACCTTTCCCCCATGCCAAGATTATCTTTTATGCACTCGGGCCTAAATGGCATGACCGATCGATAGAAATACCGCAACACTCCATCGATCTTTATCTGTATATTCCATATAGCACACTAGATAGATGTCATATTCGTGAAATACGATTCGCTTTCCAGATTCCTTGTTGGTGAAAGAGTAGACGTGGAACTTAAAATCTCAAGTTAAATGGCGTGGAGGTTTGAGTCCTCTTCATGACGTAGTATTGAGCGAAAGCGTATATACCACATTTTTTGCCGCAAAAAGGATTTTACTATATATATTTGTTCAAAACCAAAATAGCTAGAATTATTTTCAAATTCCCGGATGAAATTCGAGATGTTTATGGGCTCTGTCTCTCGATTAGGAGACCCGAGAGAGACAATTCTATATATACAGGAGAAGTAGACTTTAACAAACAAATTTGAGCGTTGGTGGAATTGCCGCCCGATTCATGTCGACACTTGAATTCATCGAGAAGTAGAATTATGATTCAATGGAGCAATGACGATAATTCATTGTCATCGATCCATAGTTAACATCAGGGTCGGCCCCAAGGCAAGGCAGGAAAGATGCCGCCTAGGGCAACCGACCTGGCTGGGGCAACGATGTGGTGGTGGTGATGGGTTCGATCATTTATTTAGATAAAAATAGGTTATATAATAACAGAAATAATTAACAATGTAGTGAGGTGGTTAGCTTATTGTCATTTAAATCAAGCAACCAAAGTTTGAGTATGGGAAGCTGGAAATTTTTGGGGCAATTTTTTTTAAGTTCGGACTAGGACGTAACCGGTTAGGCCGGCTCTGGTTATCATACATCAAAAATTTGCGCCCATCCATTACCCCCGTCAATTTTGTCCTGTCCGAGTTCTATCAAACACACCGTCTTGTCTTACCCTTCTCTTTGATTGAAGTATCATCAAACGGCGATGAGTAGGGGAAATGGATCAGCGAGGAGCTGACGGGATGGCGATCGATGGAGCTTTGGAGGATGACCCAACAGCTATGGAGTCAATGGTGCGAGTCGAATCTTGCAACAAGGCAGGAGGGCACTGCCTTAGATTATTCATGAGAATTTGTCAAAGGAGTGTTCTTTTGGATGGATTGACTTCATGGGGTAAAAGGGATATGGAGTGGAAGTCGAGGTTCAACATGAATTAAAGATGGAATCGATGATGAACGACTCTTGAGTTTGAATGCAAGTAAAGTTGTCGAAGGCTGGAACAAGGATAAAATGTTTGAAAAATTCTTAGCCTAGACTTTTATATGGATCGACGCAGATGGATCGACACCGATGCACCGTGCTTATAAAAGAAATGGAAAGAAGAAAAGGATGAAAAACCACCTATCATAAATTAGAATGACTTTTAAAATTTTCTCCCCAATGAATAGAGTCCTTGGATAATGGAATTCAATATTTGTATCTACTGAGAAGACATAACGAAGTGCCGAAATTCTCAGTGAGGATGCAACATTCCACCGAAATGTATTGAGTAACGGAAGCATATGCGCAGATCTGGAATTGAATGCTTGCAATGATTCAAAGCACGTTTTATGTTCAAAGAACCATACTTTGGATTTATCCCTTGATTGAGGTAGTTAAATGTCATGCCATAATTTTACTTTCCATTACGTCGTTATCATGCATTCTCATCAAGTAAAAAGAAAAAATAACTTTTATGTACGAAAAGAGATGATTCAAATTGGAAATTAATAAAGTACAATAGATCATACTTTAGATTATAAGCTCGGTTGCATATTGGTTTTCTATTGCACCTAATTAGGTGTTACATTAGGTTATAAGCTCGATTACATATTGGTTTTCTATTGCATCTGATTAGGTGTTATGTTAGGTTATAAGCTCGGTCAACCATTGTTGTAATTCGTACGAGATTGATTTTCTATTGTACTCGATTTACTACAAGAGGGAATAGTTTTTTTGATGGTTAATAGCTGTCGGCGGCCGTCGTAAGCCGTCGAGCAACTACACGTCTCGACAGACTTTTCGACGGCTTTGTCGACAAATTTTTGACGGCCTTCATCGGACTGTTCGACAGTTTTCATCACATCGTCAAGTACACATGGCAAGCATTGAGTCTTTCGTGTTTTGGCCAATCCAAAGCCGTCATAAAATATAAAAAAATTCTTTTTGTAATTCAACCACGATTCATCCCTCAAACACGCATATATAACAATATATATCGCAGCACACTTTCGCACACATAAATCATATATATTAACGCCCAAATCCCACATAACATATACACCACAAAATACATCAATAATAAAGAATGCATCAATATATATAATAAGCATAAGTTCAATCTCAAAATTCCACCACAAAGTTCAATCTTTAACATCTGCCAACATCTCAAAATGTATCATACATCACATCAAATCAATCTCATCAATCTCAAAGTATATGTAATTCTCATACTAACTCACAATATCAAAGTTCATATATACAATAGATCATACTTTATATTATTTATAACTTATTATATAAAGTGATTATCAATAGCTTATAATTTAAACTATGCTTATCATGGACTCTTTCAATTTTGTGCCATGCCATGTGTATGTTTTTGAGCCACCATCATTGACATGCTCGATGGCGTGAGTACGAGTAAAAACTTTCAAGTAGGAGATGGCACTACCATGCTCTCTTACCTGAAATAATTACTATGCATTATTATTATATATGATGATTATACAATGTTATAAGTATTTATAATCGCAATTTATAAACTTACCCAAACACAACTGCAAATACACATAGTTATGTGAATATGTATTCTCCCAGTTACAACACTGCCCTTAAACTCACAAAACTAATACATTGATACAAAATACTACACGTAAACCCATTTTGTAACATGACACAGCAAGGTACAGCAGTCTCAACGAAGCTTAAATCATTTGAACTGAAAGATTATTTGTTTAAATAGCACATCTCAACCGTAACACATAATACGGTAAAGTACAATTCGACATCAACACTATAACATAAAGAAAACATTATTCACCGATATGCTTTTTAGGAGCAGTAGTAGTATCATCTGTATCATCTTAAAGTTGTGAGTTGGCTGCATTTTGCATGCCATAGTATACAAAATGTATTGAGCCAAAAGTGATGATTGTCATTTGATGCAATTTGAATGTTATACCTTTGTATATATTTGTACATGCTTTCAAACACCACACAACTTGTAGCCATTCCAGTTCATCCATTATCTTTTTGCATGCTACTCTGCCCGTGCTAAGCAAGTGAGAACAGTAACTATTGTGAGAATGCCTCTCTTTGTGAATATATACATTCTGATTTCCTTCTTCATTTGGCTTCCTAAGCTATCGGTTGGTTCTTTAATGTATTCCTGTACATGGCTATATTATCTAACCATTATGATTGAAAACCACACCATAATAAATATTAGTACAATATTCAAGAAATCTAGAATTGTATCATATCTCTCATCCTAGTACCTTTCAGATCCAACTCTGGTCCAGCAAACAGGCAAATATCTTAGTTTCAAAATGAAAAAAACACAATACTAATCAAAAATCCTATCAAAGCATCTTTGACTTCCATTCCACTATCTTCTACCTTTGATTTATTTATATAAAATTTATGTACTCCTAGGAGCACAGCTTGATAAAAAACTGTGAGATGGCCAAAGATCAAAGATCGCAAATGAAGAAAACCTTAAACCGCATATCACTCACTATTTTCATGTAGTAAAAAAAAATTGACTAAAATTGTGGGTTAGCTAAAATATAGGCTAATATGTTAAATAATGAAAAATCTTAATATTTTTATCTTTGAATGTCAAAGTTGTTCCTGAATTGTGAACAAATTTAAAATAAATGTTTTGTTTTAATGTAGTGGTTGACGACTTGAATCAAACATAATGATTTTCTAAAAACTATATTAATTGAACATAGACAACTCAAAATTATACTAACAATTGTTCAAGTGAAAAGTGCACAACTTTGAGTTTTGTCTAACCTTCTATATTTATTTGTACGCTCTCAAAAATAGATGAAAAATCTTAATATTTTTATCTTTGAATGTCAAAGTTGTTCATGAATTGTAAAAAAAATTAAAATAAATGTTTTGTGTTAATGTAGTGGTTGACGACTTTAATCAAACATAATGATTTTCTAAATAACATATTAATTGAACATAGACAACTCAAAATTATACTAATAATTGTTCATCTGAAAAGTGCACGGCTTTAAGTTTTCTCTAACGTACTAAATTGACTTGTACGCTCTCAAAAATAGATGAAAAATCATAATATTTTTATCTTTGAATATCAAAGTTGTTCCTGAATTGTAAACAAATTTAAAATAAATGTTTAGTGTTAATGTAGTGGTAGACGACTTTAATCAAACATAATGGTTTTCTCTAACCTACTAAATTTATTTGTATTCCCTCAAAAATAGGTAACAATGAATTGTACTACTTGATAAATGAACCGAGTCAAAAGATTATTCAGTAATGATAACCTGATTACTGAAATTATGGCTTGGATAGGTAACTATATTGAAATGGAAGAACATATATGTCGTAATTTATTGTTGTAGTAGGTAGTATTAACATCATAGTAGATATGACGGATAACTTAGGAATGAAAACACTGTAAACTCTAACGATCCTGACTCGACCTTCGAAAATCGACACCGAATATATCACGTATATTCAAATGCCGCAAATTCAAACGTCGAATCTGGTTCGCCGGAGCTTATAACACATTAAGTATAACAACAAAGCAGAAGAAAATGTATAATATCATTGATACAACAATGAATACAATTATCCGATACAATATGATACAACAATATCATAGATAACGACAACAGTGGAAAAAATAACAATGGAAGAAATAACTCCAATATGATCTTGGATAAAGAGTGAATCCAAATTCTGCAACTCCAAACCAAATCTCCAAAGCCAAAGCTCTAAACTTCAAGCTCGAACCACCATCAAGCTGAACCGAACCAAACTCCATCCCAATGCGATTGCCAAGACTAAAGGTTGGATGCTATCGACTCTATATCTACAAGCTGACTATTCGACTATCTGAAAAATCCAACTCTAGACAGGCCGTGTAGAAAATTATGGGCACCTAGAGTTTAGGAAGAGAACAATAAACTCCAGGCCAGTCATGGGAATGGTACGAGCAAACAAAAACAGTTTATCTTTATCAAAAGCAAAACAAAAGATTTTAATGAAATTCGCAATGCTTTTTGGAAAATGAAACTGCCATAAGACGTCCCGCCACACACACAATGCAAGCGCAAAATTGGAGGAGATTTCTCCTTATGACAGTTAAAAATGCTTGATACGCGAAAATCTTTTTGATATTATTATTAGTGCATAGTGCAGAAAACCTTTCGAAAGTATAATATAAATCTTAGCCAGCATATGTACCATTATATTATGTCTACTATAGCTACCACCTGAGGTGGCAGGTTCTACAATTACAATCGTAAAGGGATCATATTGTTTTGTTTTGATTTCCAACAAATGGTCAGGCAAAGGAACCTCCCACACAAAATGGAACGCCTCTGAAGGGACGCCCCCGAGAACCTAACCGAGTCTCTGCTACACAAGGCTGGGTTACCTCTGTAACTAGGTAACTACTAACACAAGTATGCCACCTGCTGGTCGTTACCAACCTTTATCTGAGGCGCCTCTCAACCAACAACCACAAAGCAATAAGTTTTGCAGCATCCACATAGGTAAATATCTAGGCACCATACCATGATGCCACCTTTGATCTAGAAGGAAATGACATACCCTCAGGGGGAGCTACCCCAAACAACTTTGCTCCCACGATTCCTGTTTTGACCAAAACAGAGTTGTCAGGCTCGACGAAGTCTCATCCACAAAGCTACACTTTTCACAAAGTCATGCTTTGATCAAAAAATGATCAGCAGCACTTCGTATGCCACATTACCAAATTGGGAATGTATCACTAGTAACCATCAACTACATAACCTCTGAGCTCGTACGTCTCAGAGAAGGGTGTTAAGCTAAGAGAATAAATTCTCCGCCACCAAACAGAAATGTATTTGGTGGAAACTGATTTTACATCTCAAAGTGTAATGTCAGACACTCATCCATACAAGTCTGTTCCGGATTCGAACAGAACCGAAGGCACTTCCAAAGAAGTCCTTGCAAACCCGGGCATCCTCAATCCCGATCAGACTCCCCATCACACAAGGGATCTCTATACTGGAGCAACTCAATGCAGAGTCGTTCGACGGGTTATCCTATCGTTCCCGAAGACACCCGGTCTTCACGACCGATCTTCAAATGCAATCCATTTCGTTGTATCACTATTCGGAATGGGTTACATGACACAAAGTCCTCTCCCGGCTAAACCGAATAGTGAGCGCAATATTTTAAAAACATACGGATATGGGGATCTTAGTTAAGTCACAACTTATTACCCAAAACTTTTCTTTTAAATGGTTAAACAAATTACCATTTTCAAATCTTTTAAACAAAAAGATTCACTTCACAAAGTTCACCAATTTTTTTCACAAAGATTCATTTAAAATATTTAAACAAAAGATCTGTCTTTGAAATCCTCTTTTGTTTGGAAACAAAGTTCACAAATATTTTACAAAGATTCCTTTATAGCTTTCAAAACAATTTCATTTCAAATCTTTTATCCAAAGAATATACCTTTAAGATCCTTTTATGAAGTTCAATAATCTTTTACCAAGATTCATTAAAACAATTTTCATTTCAAACTTCAAATCTTTTCAACATAAATTGGAAATCTTTTCTTTATATGAAAGATGTTGTTATTTGAAAACAAATAGTTTTCGTTTTCGGAAAAATCCAATTACATTTGCACAAGTTAAAGCCTTTCAAGTATAAAGCTTGGTTTAAATTCAAATGTCCCAAAACAATACTTTTAAAATGGTTTAAAACCTATATAAACACATTTATAACTTGTATAACCTTTCTAAACCAAAATTCTTAACATAGAATTCAATTTCAAATCTTGAATTCAAATTCAAATCAAATTATTTAAATTTCAAAATTTTATCAAGTTATTCAAAATAACTTTTATCTTCAAAACTCCTTTTCAAAAGCTTTTCACATTTAACCCAAGTCCATTTCCAAAACCATTTGAATTCAAAAATTCAATCTTTAAAACCATTTTCAAAAATCCGTGACTTAACCAATTTCCTCGTGCAATCCATATTTGTGTGTGTATGAGTGCGGTCCAGGGGTTTTACACAATAGTGCAACAAACATCAATCATTATAGATTCAAACACATCAATATCGATAAGCAGTATAATCTATAACGCTTATCTTCATTCACAGATTCACAGATATTGTAAATTTATTACAGATAAATAAATTACATTCATCATAGATAAATAAATTACATTCATCACAGCTTGAATTAAAATAATTCAAATCACAAAGCATCACACGGTAGAGATATCAAACAATTCACTGCATTCAATAAAATACAGTTATCCATAAGTAAGGTTAATTGATCATCTGATTAATTGAAATCAGATTAATCACTAATCCATGTTGATTAACATTAGTTAATCACAATTTATGTTAATTAATTATCCTTAAATTATTTATTAATCAATCTTAATTAATGAACTAATCAACCTTTAATTATTAAAGAATCAATCTTAATTATTCAATTATCCTTAATTAATTAATCAATAAATAAATTAACTCTTAATTAATTTTCATTTAATTAATTATCCTTAATTAATTATAATAAGTAATTATCCTTAATTACTTATATTAATAAATCCAAAATTAATTTTAATCACTTGATTAATCAACTTTAATCATTAATTAATTACTTTCAATTAAGTAATTATCTTTAAGTAATTAATTACCCTTAGTCAATTACCTTAATTAATTAATTATCCTTTTTTGTAATCTCACAAGGTAATTAGCTTAAATTTAATTTCACAAAGTAACTATACTTACTTAATCCCTTAATTACGTCCTTTAAATAAAGAAAATTATCATTAACAAATAGTTCAATTTCAAAACCCTTAAGTTAATCAAACGTTTTTAAGATAAAACATTTATCTTTTAATTACTTATTTATACCTTAAAAATAAACTTAAGGATTCTTTTGGAAACTTGAACTTAACTAATTCAAAAATAATTATTTTAAAACTTTATCCATTTAAAAAAACTGGTAAAAAGGAATATTTAATTAAGAAAGTATTTTAAATTTGATTAAAACTGAAAGTCGAAAACTTGTTTAAATTTTAGAAATTTAAAAACTGTTTTCAACCCAAACTTCCCAGACCCGAGGCACATTCCAAATTCCCCGAGCCAAATTCTAAATTACTCGAGCCAGACTCCGAGAAATCCGCGTTCTTTTTTTTTTCTCCTTTTCTTTTAACTTTGTTTTGATTTAATTTATGAACTATTCAACCCATGCAAACTACTCGAAGGAAGCCCTGAGCAACACATCGTTTTTCTCGAGCTAATTCCCAAGGCCCTTATCCTTTCTTCCTCGATACAAAACTTCACAACGATCATCTGACACATGTGCACGTGCACAGGCGAATCGATCACCTTCAACCATCGATGCCAACGCCGGCATATCGACCACCACCCCCACTCTCGACCCCGACCACCAAAGCCTTGAGACAACACCACAATCAAAATCGAACAACCGAGTTTCCTATTAGAACAGAACCCATCGTCAAAAATTCGCCTCGAGTAGCCACCACCGACCACCAGAATTTACGCCATTCCACCCAAAGCAACTCCACAGCCCCATGCATCTTTCCCCTTGGATGCGATGCAACCCGAAGCAACACCGCCGATGAAATCGTCGTTTCTTCCTCATCGAACCAAACTAGGTTAAAAACCATACATCACCTTCTACGCTCCGCCATGCTCATCAGAAAAATTTGTGAATATTTTTCCATGAATCCTCATCACCCAAGCTACCTTCATCCATAACCACGACCTCTTTTATTTCGCCGACGACCGGCAATTGCCACAAACCCAAATTCCGTTCATCACGAGAAATCCTGACATTCACATACTTAAAAATCGTGAAATTACTTCCTAAAATCATCATTTGTTATCACGAAGCTGGTTATGGAATTAAAACATGAATTTAAGTTCATTAATTCTTGATTTATATATAAAGTTTTACTGCATTGTCCTAATTTTGAAAGAATACTAAATCTTAAATTCTTGAAACTGTTTTTAAAAATAAATTCACATTGTTATAATCATTTTCACTTTAAATATCAAGGTCTGAAATTTTTCGTTAAGAAGGTATGATTTTTCTTCTTGAATTTGTAGCTTGTTAAACTAAACAGAGCCAGATATATACATATACAGGCATGCACATCATTCACAAATATATATACATATATCCAGACATATTTTACTTCCATACTAAAAAATATATCGCATGCAGATCAAGATTCAAACTAAATTTAAAACTTAAAGTTGTAGTTTGATCACCTTGGTAGGAACAGGGCAGAGAATAGGAACAAATTCTTTTGCTTGGAAATTTTTGATGTTGATCTTTAAATTTGAAAATCTTTGATTTGCTTGCTGATTTGTTTGATATGTTCTTGGATTTGAACTACTGTTTTCTGTTTATTTCTTGCATTTAAATTGCTCAGATTTTACTGCTTTGATCTTTTTCTGGTTTTTGAAAACTATTTGTTTGATTTTGTAATGCTTCCAGGTTTTGATTCCAGAAAATCATCTGTTCTTTGAACTTAGAGTTGAATCTGATCTTTGATTTCCACAATCTTCAATTTGTTTTCAGACTGAAAAATTAGACCTGAGATGACCTTAAATTTGATCAAGTTTTAATATGAAGAAATTGTTTTGGTTTGTAGAAATTTTTCTCAGGTTTGAGAATAACCTGGTTTATCAATTTCTTTTCTTATTCATGTTTTCATGATTTTTTTAAATTAAAAGTAAAATTTGTTTGCCACTTGTTAAAATATGTTAACACCTGTCTATACATATTTTTATTTTCTTACAAATGTCTTTTGTAACCTTAATTGTGTTTAAGTCCTTACTTTAATTAATTTTGAAATTATGGTTTAAACCCTGGTTAATTTTATATTTACATATGTTTATATTTACAACTTTATACGAAATTGAGTTTGAAATATACTTATATTTACACAATTTTTTTTCGTTCCCGATATTCAAATTATCACTTAAATAAATTCACAAATAAATCCAAACCCAATCTATTTGTAAATATTTACAATTGAATTTCCCAAATTAAATTAAATTAAATTTATTTTCTAAAATATTTATTATAGAGTTTTAGATTTAAAATGAAATTCAAAATAAATTTATATACATATAAATAAACACACATATGTATATTAGATAACAAATTTCTACCAGTATAAAATTATATAGTTTTCAAATCCAAATTTTATTTATTTATAAGATATTAAATATAGAATTTCAAATACATAATTAAATTTTAAAGTCAATGTCTAAATAAACAAATATCTTATTTAATCTTGGAAAAATTAAAAAAATTACAATTTAAGTTCACAAATTTATATCAATTACTAAATTTAATTTTACTCAAAAATTGGGATCGTTACAGATTCTCCCCTTTAGGAAATTTCATCCTCGAAATTTGAAAGACAGGGAGACAATAAAAGAATATAGAAAGATAGAGAGATGAATTACTAGATCAAGCTGAATATCTATTCCGCATTTGGCTTACCAAATCAGAATATCATCAATAGATACAAGAACGAATGTCTTTAACTCTTCACAAGACACTCGGGTCATCCAGATCTATAAGTATGCAAGGGCATTGGTTAGTTCGAAGGGGTAACTAACCATTCGTAGAACATATCTAGACCCTATAGAATAGACAGATATGTGGACATAAATCCAAAACTTTTTAATTTAGAAACCAAAGTATACATATCAACCATAGCAACCAAAGCAAAAAAATTCATCCAAACAAACAATTTTGACCTATCTGGAGTTTATGTCCTATACCGGCACATCAAAGCTTCTCCCTCGAGCTGCTACGAAGCCATCAACGAATTGAAATCAGATGATGAACAAAAGAGATTGATAGAGAAAGGGTTATTCCTTGTTGTTGCAGGGTATCGATCATTTGTACTGGTATTCCACTGTCCCTTATCTCGTCCTCTTCTTACACTCATACTCGCTATCAGCGGATGGTAAGGGAATTTATTGAGGCATACGGACGGATATCTTAGGGATATACTCATTTAGGGTATACCTCACCCTATCTCTAATGAGGTACCTAATGTGTTATACTCCTGAGCTAAAGTTCAACTTTTAGCTCTGATACCAATTTTAACGATCCTGACTCGACCTTCGAAAATTGGCACCGACTATATCATCTATATTCAAAAGCCGCAGATTCAAACTTCGAATCTGGTTCGCCGGAGCTTATAACACAATAAGTATAACAACACAGCAGAAGAAAATGAATAATATCATTGATATAACAATGAATACAATTATCCGATACAATATGATACAACAATATCAGAGACAACGACAACAGCAGAAAAAATAACAATGGAAGAAATAACTCCAATATGATCTTCGATAAAGAGTGAATCCAAATTCTGCAACTCCAAACCAAATCACCAAAGACAAAGCTCTAAACTTCAAACTCAAACCACCATCAAGCTAAACTGAACCAAACTCCGTCCCAATGCGATTGCCAAGACTAAAGGCTGGATGCTATCGACTCTATATCTACAAGCTGACTATTCGGCTATCTAAAAAATCCAACTCTAGACTGCCCGTGTGGAAAATTATGGGCACCCAGGGTTTAGGAAGGGAACAATAAACTCTATATTAATCATGGGACTGGTATGAACAAACAAAAACAGTTTATCTTTATCAAAAGCAAAACAAAAGATTTTAAAGAAATTCGAAATGCTTTTTGGAAAATGAAACTGCCATAAGGCCTCCCGCCACACACACAATGCAAGCGCAAACTTGGAGGAGATTTCTCCTTGTGACAGTTAAAAATGCTTGATACGCGAAAATCTTTTTGATATTATTATTAGTGCATAGTGCAGAAAACCTTTCGAAAGTATAATATATATCTTAGCCAGCATAGGTACCAATATATTATGCCTGCTATAGCTACCACCTGAGGTGGCAGGTTATACAATTGCAATCGTAAAGGGCTCATATTGTTTTGTTTGGATTTCCAACAAATGGTCTGGCAAAGGAACTTCCCACACAAAATGGAACGCCTCTGGAGGGACTCCCCGAGAACCTAACCGAATCTCTGCTACACAAGGCCGGGTTACCTCTATAACTAGGTAACTATTGACACGAGTATGCCACCCCCCGGTTGTTACCAACCTTTATCCGAGGCGCCTCTCAACCAACAGCCACAAAGTAATAAATTTTGCAACATCCACATAGGTAAATATATGGGCTCCATACCTGATACCACCTTTGATCCAGAAGGAAATGTCATACCCTCAGGGGGCGCTACCCCCAAATAACCTTGCTCCCACGATTCCTATTCTGACCATAACCGAGTTGTCAAGCTCGACGAAGTCTCATCCACAAAGCTACATTTTTCACAAAGTCATGCTTTGATCAGCAAATGATCAGCAACACTTCGTATGCCACATTACCAAATTGGGAATGTATCATTAGTAACCACCAACTACATAACCTCTGAGCTCGTACGTCTCAGAGAAGGGTGTTAAGCTAAGAGAATAAATTCTCCGCCACCAAACAGAAATGTATTTAATAGAAACTGATTTTACATCTCAAAGTGTAATGTCAGACACTCATCCATACAAGTCTGTTCCGGGTTCGAACAGAACCGAAGGCACTTCCAAAGAAGTCCTTGCAAATCCGGGCATCCTCAATCCCGATCGGACTCCCCATCACATATGGAGATCTCTATACTGGAGCAACTCAGTGCAGAGTCGTTCGACAGGTTATCCTATCGTTCTCGAAGACACTCGGTCTTCACCACCGGTCTTCAAATGCAATCCATTTCGTCGTATCACTATTCGGAATAGGTTATATGACACGAAGTCCTCTCCCGGCTAAACTGAATAGTGAGCGCAATATTTTAAAAACATATGGACATGGGAATCTTAGTTAAGTCACAACTTATTACTCAAAACTTTTCTTCTAAATGGTTAAACAAATTACCATTTTCGAATCTTTTAAACAAAAAGATTCACTTCACAAAGTTTACCAATTTTTTTCACAAAGATTCATTTAAAATATTTAAAAAAAAGATCTATCTTTGAGATCCTCTTTTGTTTGGAAACAAAGTTCACAAATATTTTACAAAGATTCCTTTATAGCTTTCAAAACAATTTCATTTCAAATCTTTTATCCAAAGGATATACCTTTAAGATCCTCTTATAAAGTTCACTAATCTTTTACCAAGATTCATTAAAACAATTTTCATTTCAAACTTGAAATCTTTTCAACACAAATTGAAAATCTTTTCTTTATATGAAAGCTGTTGTTATTTGAAAACAAATAGTTTTCGTTTTCGGAAAAATCTGATTACATTTGCATAAGTTAAAGCCCTTCAAGTATAAAGCTTGGTTTAAATTAAAATTTCCCAAAACAATACTTTTAAAATGGTTTAAAACCTATATAAACACATATAACTTGTATAACCTTTCTAAACCAAAATTCTCAACATAGAATTCAATTTCAAATCTTGAATTCAAATTCAAATCAAATTACCTAAATTTCAAAACTTTATCAAGTTATTCAAAATAACTTTTATCTTCAACACTCCTTTTCAAAAGCTTTTCACATTTAACCCAAGTCCATTTCCAAAACCATTTGAATTCAAAAACTCAATCTTTAAAACCATTTTCAAAAATCCGTGACTTAACCAATTTCCTCGTGCAATCCATATTTGTGTGTGTATGAGTGTGGTCCAGGGGTTTTACACAATAGTGCAACAAACATCAATCATTACAGATTCAAACACATCAATACCGATTAGCGGTATAATCTTTAGCGCTTATCTTCATTCACAGATTCACAGATAATGTAAATTTATTACAGATAAATAAATTACATTCATCATAGATAAATAAATTACATTCATCCCGGCTTGAATTAAAATAATTCAAATCACAAAGCATCACACAGTAGAGATATCAAACAATTCACAGCATTCAATAAAATACAATCATCCATAAGTAAGGTTAATTGATCATCTGATTAATTGAAATCAGATTAATCACTAATCCAGCTTAATTAACATTAGTTAATCACAATTTATGTTAATTATTTATCCTTAAATTATTTATTAATCAATCTTAATTAATGAATTAATCAACCTTTAATTATTAAAGAATCAATCTTAATTATTCAGTTATCCTTAATTAATTAATCAATAAATAAATTAACCCTTAATTAATTTTCATTTAATTAATTATCCTTAATTAATTATAATAAGTAATTATCCTTAATTACTTATATTAATAAATCCCAAATTAATTTTAATCACTTGATTAATCAACTTTAATCATTAATTAATTACTTTCAGTAAGTAATTATCTTTAACTAATTAATTACCCTTAATTAATTACCTTAATTAATTAATTATCCTTTTTCGTAATCTCACAAGGTAATTAGCTTAAATTTAACTTCACAAAGTAGCAATACATACTTAATCCCATAATTACGTCCTTTAAATAAAATAAATTATCGTTAACAAATAGTTCGATTTCAAAACCCTTAAGTTAATCAAACATTTTTAAGATAAAACATTTATCTTTTAATCACTTATTTATACCTTAAAAATAAACTTAAGGATTCTTTTGGAAACTTGAACTTAACTAATTCAAAAATAATTATTTTAAAACTTTATCCATTTAGCAAAACTGGTAAAAAAGAATATTTAATTAAGAAAGTATTTTAAACTTGATTAAAACTGAAAGTCGAAAACTTGTTTAAATTTTAGAAATTTAAAAACTATTTTCCACCCAAACTTCCCAGACTCGAGACACATTCCAAATTCCCCGAGCCAAATTCTAAATTACTCGAGCCAGACTCCGAGAAATCCACGTTCTTCTTTTTTTTTCTCTTTTTTTTAATTTTGTTTTGATTTAAGTTATAAACTGTTATTCAACCCATGCAAACTGCCAGAAGGAAATCCCGAGTAACACATCGTTTTTCTTGAGCTAATTTCCGAGGCCCTTATCCTTTCTTCCTCGATACAAAACTTCACAGCGATCATCTGACACATGTGCACGTGCACAGGCGAATCGATCACCTTCAACCATCAATGCCAACGTCGGCATATCGATCACCACCCATACTCTCGACCCCGACCACCAAAGCCTTGAGACAACACCACAATCAAAATCGAACAACCGAGTTTCCTATTAGAACAGAGCCCATCGTCAAAAATTCGCCTCGAGTAGCCACCACCGACCACCAGAATTTACGCCATTCCACCCAAAGAAACTCCACAACCCAATGCATCTTTCCCCTTGGGTGCGATGCAACCCGAAGCAACACCGACGATGAAATCGTCGTTTCTTCCTCATCGAACCAAACAGGGTTAAAAACCATACATCACCTTCTACGCTCCACCATGCTCATCAGAAAAATTCGTGAATATTTTTCCATGAATCCTCATCACGCAAGCTACCTTCAGCCATAACCACGACCTCTTTTATTTCGCCGACGACCGGCAATTGCCACAAACCCAAATTCCGTTCATCACGAGAAATCCTGACATTCACATACTTAAAAATCGTGAAATTACTTCCTAAAATCATCATTTGTTATCACGAAGCTGATTATGGAATTAAAACATAAATTTAAGTTCATTGATTCTCGACTTATATATAAAGTTTTACTGCATTGTCCTAATTTTGAAAGAATACTAAATCTTAAATTCTTGAAACTTTTTTTAAAAATAAATTCACATTGTTATAATCATTTTCACTTTAAAGATCAAGGTCTAAAAATTTTCGTTAAGAAGGTATGATTTTTGTTCTTGAATTTATAGCTTGTTACACTAAACAGAGCCAGATATATACATATACAGGCATGCACATCATTCACAAATATATATACATACATCCAGACATATTTTACTTCCATACTAAAAAATATATCGCATGCAGATCAAGATTCAAATTAAATTTAAAACTTTAAGTTGTAGTTTGCTCACTTGGGTAGGAACAGGGCAGAGAATAGGAACAAATTCTTTTGCTTGGAAATTTTTGATGTTGATCTTTAAATTTGAAAATCTTTGATTTGCTTGCTGGTTTGTTTGAGATGTTCTTGGATTTGAACTACTGTTTTCTATTGATTTCTTGCGTTTAAATTGCTCAGATTTTACTACTTTGATCTTTTTCTGGTTTTTGAAAACTATTTGTTTGATTTTGTATTGCTTCCAGGTTTTGATTCTGGAAAATCATCCGTTATTTTAACTTAGAGTTGAATCTGATCTTTGATTTCCGCAATCTTCAATTTGTTTTCAGATTGAAAAATTAGATCTGAGATGACCTTAAATTTGATCAAGTTTTAATATGAAGAAATTATTTTGGTTTGTAGAAACTTTTCTCAAATTTGAGAATAACCTGGTTCATCAATTTCTTTTCTTATTCATTTTTTCATGATTTTATTTTTTTTAAAGTAAAATTTGTTTGCCATTTGTTAAAACATGTTAACACCTGTCTATACATATTTTGATTTTCTTACAAATGTCTTTTGTAACCTTAATTGTGTTTAAGTCCTTACTTTAATTAATTTTGAAATTATGGATTAAACCCTTGTTAATTTTGTATTTACGTATGTTTATATTTACAAATTTATAAGAAATTGAGTTTGAAATCTACTTATATTTACACAATTTTTTTTTTGTTCCCAATATTCAAATTATCTCTTAAATAAATTCACAAATAAATCCAAACCCAATCTATTTGTAAATATTTACAATTGCATTTCCCAAATTAAATTCAATTTATTTTCTAAAATATTTATTATAGAGTTTTAGATTTAAAATGAAATTCAAAATAAATTTATATACATATAAATAAACACATAAATGTATATTAGATAACAAATTTCTATTAGTATAAAATTATATAGTTTTCAAATCCAAATTTTATTTATTTATAAGGTATTAAATACAGAATTTCAAATACACAATTAAATTTTAAAGTCAATGTCCAAATAAACAAATATCTTATTTAATCTTGGAAAAATTAAAAAATTTACAATTTAAATTCACAAATTTATATCAATTACTAAATTTAATTTTATTCAAAAGTCGGGATCGTTACAGATTCCCCCTTTAGGAAGTTTCATCCTCGAAATTTGAAACACAGGGAGACAATAAAAGAATATAGGAAGATAGAGAGATGAATTACTAGATCAAGCTGAATATCTATTCTGCATTTGGCTTACCAAATCAGAATATCATCAATATATACAAGAACGAATCTCTTTAACTCTTTACAAGACACTCGGGTCATCCAGATCTATAAGTATGCAAGGGCAGTGGTTAGTTCGAAGGGGTAACTAACCACTCGTAGAACATATCTAGACCCCATAGAATAGACAGATATGTGGACATAAATCCAAAACTTTTTAATTTAGAAACCAAAGTATACCTATCAACCATAGCAACCAAAGAAAAAAATTCATCCAAACAAACAATTTTGACCTATCTGAAGTTTATGTCCCATACCGGCACATCAAAGCTTCTCCCTCGAGCTGCTACGAAGCCATCAATGAATTGAAATCAGATGATGAAAAAAAGAGATTGATAGAGAAAGAGTTATTCCTTGTTATTGCAGGGTATCGATCATTTGTACTGGTATTCCCCTGTCCCCTATCTCGTCCTCTTCTTGCACTCATACTCACTATCAGCGGATAGTAAGGGAGTTTACTGAAGCATAAAGACGGATATCTTAGGGATATACTCATTCTAGGGTATACTTCACCCTATCTCTAATGAGCTACCTAATACGTTATACTTCAGAGCTAAAGTTCAACCTTCAGCTCTGATACCAATTCTAACGAACCTGACCCGACCTTCGAAAATTAGCACCTAATATATCATCTATATTCAAAAGCCGTAGATTCAAACGTCGAATCTGATTCGCCGGAGCTTATAACACATTAAGTATAAGAACACAGCAAAAGGAAATGAATAATAACATTGATACAACAATGAATACAATTATCCGATACAATATGATACAACAATATCAGAGACAATGACAACAGCGAAAAAGACAACAATGGAGGAAATAACTCCAATATGATCTTCGATAAAGAGTGAACCCAAATTCTGCAACTCCAAACCAAATCTCCAAAGCCAAAGCTCTAAACTTCAAGCTCGAACCACCATCAAGCTGAACTGAACCAACCTCCATCGCAATGCGATTTCCAAGACTAAAGGCTGGATGCTATCGACTCTATATCTACAAGTTGACTATTCGACTATCTGAAAAATCCAACTCTAGACTGCCCATGTGGAAATTGTGGGCACCCAAAGTTTAGGAAGGGAACAATTAACTCCATGTCAGTCATAGGACTGGTATGAGCAAACAAAAACAGTTTGTCTTTATCAAAAGCAATAAAAAAGATTTTAAAGAAATTCGTAATGCTTTTTGGAAAATGAAAGTGCCATAAGGCCTCCCGTCACACACACAATGCAAGCGCAAACTTGGAGATGATTTCTCCTTATTACAGTTAAAATGCTTGATATGCGAAAATCTTTTTGACACGAGTATGCCACACCCGATCGTTACCAACCTTTATCCGAGGCGCCTCTCCATCAACAACCACAAAACGATAAGTTTTGTAGCATCCATATAGGTAAATATCTAGGCTCCGTACCATGATACCACCTTTGATCCAGAAGGAAATGACATACCCTCAGGGGGAGCTACCCCCAAAAAACTTTGCTGCCACGATTCCTGTTTCGACCATAACTGGGTTGTGAAGCCCGACGAAGTCTCGTCTACAAAGCTACACTTTTCACAAAGTCTTGCTTTGATCAACAAATGATCAACAACATTTCATATGCCACATTACCAAATTGGGAATGTATCACTAGTAACCATCAACTACATAACCTCTTATCTCGTACGTCTCAGAGAAGGGTGTTAAGCTAAGAGAATGAATTCTTCGCCACCAAACAGAAATGTATTTGATGGCAACTGGTCTTACATCTCAAAGTGTAATGTCAAACACACATCCATACAAGTCGGTTCCGGGTTCGAACAGAACCGAAGGCACTACCAAAGAAGTCCTTGCAAATTCGGGCATCCTCAATCCCGATCGGACTCCCTATCACATATGAAGATCTCTATACCGGAGCAACTCAGTGCAGAGTCATTCGACAGGTTATCCTATCATTCTCGAAGACACCCGGTCTTCACCACCGGTCTTCATATGCAATCCATTTCACCGTATCACTATTTGGAGTAGGTTATACGACACAAAGTCCTCTCCCAGCTAAACCGAATAGTGAGCGCAATATTTTAAAAACATATGGATATGGGGATCTTTGTTAAGTCATAACTTAATACCCAAAACTTTTATTCCTAATGGTTAAACAAATTACCTGTAACAAACCGGAATTTTTGACAGCATATTTTAATAAATATTTAATCTAATTTAAATTAAATACAAGCTTCTCAAGTTATAAACTGATGAGATCTTAATCATTTACCAGTTATATATGTGACTATAAAGAAAATTTTGATTTGAAAATTCAAAAGAAAATCTTTAAAATTGTTTATAACAAAATCTTTCTTATTCAATAAAAAAAATCAAAGATTCTTTATTTTATTATTTGATAATATACATATGAATACAACTGCAGTTTTTAAATGATAATGCTTAAAAATAAACAATCATATGAATATTAAACATAGAAATCTAAAACTTAAAGTATAAAACAATATAAATGTTTATAAACATAAACATACAAAACAAGTATAAAACATAATTATAAATTATAAGATGTAACTAAAGATATAAATATGCAAATATAAATTATAACTTGAAATATAAAAATACAAACACAATGTTATGAATCAAAGGCTTGAAAAGCTGAAGTACAAATGGAATAAAATTAATAAAGCCTAAACAATAACCTGTAGAATTCATTTGTACCACATAAAATATATATTTTTAAAAAAAAAGAGAAAGCCATTTACATACTGAATAACATGTGAACATGTTAAATGCATAAGTTGAAAGGGACAACTTGTAATATATTCTGTACAACACAAAATTTATAACAAAGATGCCATGTAAATTAAGTATGCAGAAGGAAACAAAGTATCCACTTCAAATTCATATACAAATATCTTTGATTCAAAATACAAGAATCAGCAAACATTTAATAGATGTAAACTAATCTGAACACATGCATTTTATTAGCACAACTATTTATCAAGAAGAGATCTTTCAGCCGAAATTCAAATATCATTTCAGGTTTGTAGTAAAACATCTCTGCTTAAAAACAGGGCAAGTAGTGTACTAGTATATGACTTGTGAAACAAGACAAAATTATATGTATAGTTATGCTCACCCAAAATCAATTCAGGCTGCACTCTTTTAAAATATATATAAATGAATAAGCTTCAACCATAAGACAAGGTAATTAATTCTAAATATGCTTTTGAAAATCAAGTTGAACAAACCTGGAAAAATATATATAAGATAAGTGTGATAATATAAACAAGACAAAACTAATTAATGGAGCACACAAACTAATCTTATCAGCCTACAATCTGAAAATAAAATCTCTGGTACAAATTAAAAAATATATTTCAAGTACATAAAAAAATCTCATACAACATGTTTTCGGCATGTATATTCTCCCTATATATATCATCTTATATTTTCAGTTAGTTCATTAAAAAGGGAACTGTGAAAAAAGAAAAAAAAAGAAGAAAACAAAACTGCAACTTGAATTTAATACAACAAATTTTTTAACATCAACAACATCAAAGGTCGGAGTTTGAAATTCAAAGCTTGAAGGCTGGGAAACTGTGTTCATCTGGAAACTGAAAACTACCCTCTGTTTAATCATTTTTTGTGAGTAAACTTACTATTTTCAAATTTAAACTTGTATATTAACTTACAAATGGTATGTGCTTTGATGTCTGCTTTAAACAAGTAGTCCTGATTACTTCCTGTTGCTCTGGTAGTTTATGTAGCTGTTCTTCAGAATTTCGAGTATCTGAACAAAGTAAAGCAGAGAAAATTGTAAACACTTCTTCATATAAATGTTTTAAACTTAGGTATTGTTGCTAATTTAAGTTGTTTATCCAAATCAAAGGTCTGCAACCTTGTTTGGAGTTTTACAGTATTTTATAAATACTGTTTATTCAAGTTACAGGTAAAAAGAATTAAAAGTCAAAATTCGAATGTTTAAATTTAGGAATTCGATAACATATTTTGATTTCATACTCAAAGTTAGGATTTTTAACATAAAAATTATGATTTTTAAGCAAAGATAATAAGAGCAGTTTTAAAAGGAAGCTGAAATTGATTTTTGTCAATATCTGTCGATTGGATTAATTTTGATTGTTGAAATTTAGTATGAAGCAAGATTGAAGTCGTATTGTCACAAGAAAAATGCTAAAAAAATTATTCAATGAAAGAATTTTGGGTTTGAATCAAAGGTAGGGTTTAGTTCGAGTTTTCTTATGGGTCTGTTTGCTCGATGATTTCATCAACATGGTACGATCGAGCTGGGAGTGCTTTTGAGGGATGAAGGGGGATAATGTCGGCGACGCGTGGCAGAAATCGCGACACTAACTGGTGGTCGGCGCAAGGAGGAAGAGGCATTTTATCTTAGGCTGTTCGAGTTACAGTTCATCCAGAGGAGTGTTTTTCGACTTCGAGCTTTTCGCATCGAGTTAGCTTTTGAATTCGAGTGTATGGTCGAATTGGAGTTTGTGGGTGATAGCATGGGTCGCCGGAGGCGAGGCGAACCACCGTGCACGTGCACGGTGGCGTGGGAATGTCCGATGGTCAGTTTGGGTTGTCGCGTGCTTGTGCTCGAGGCTTTGGGTGTTTGCCACGAGTTCAACACCGGGTCGCACGCGTAAGAGTGGCACTGCAGTTTCACTTATAGCTTAAGTTTAAAAAGAAGGGGAAGAAGGAAGAAAAGAAACAGGAAAAAGAAGAAGAGAGTAGAGTAGAGAGATAGAGAGCTCGGGGGAAAACAGAGGAGGACTCGGGTTTGTCACGAGGGAACATGGGGCTTGCCTTCGGTCTTTGGTCTTGCCTAATTACTTTAAGTATTTTGTATAACTAAATTAATAAAGTAATTAGTTAGTTTTAGATTAATACTTAGTTTATTAAGGAAAGTCTGTAAAGATAGTTAATTAATATAAGGTAATTATGAATGTAAATTAATTTATACATGAAATTAAATTAATAACTTTTAATTAAATTTGTAATTAGAAATTAATCTTGGGCTTTAATTGTTTAACTTAAGAAATTTAATTAATTAATTAAGGTTAATTAATTAACAAATAAATGGTAATTAACTTAAGTGATTAATTAAGGATTATATAGTCAATAAAATTGATAATAAATGATAAATTAAATAATTTGTGATAATTAAATAAGTAATTAATTTTTAATAAGTAAATTATTAATTAACAATTAAGAATAAATTAATTAACTGGGTAATTAAGTAATAATTGATGAATAGAGGTTGAGTAATTTAAATGATTAATTAAAGATTAGATGATTAATAAATTGTTAATAATGATTAACTAAGTGATTAATTAATCATTGATAAGTTAATTAATCATAAATTTATTAAGCAGGATAAAGTAGTTTATTCTTAAGCGATTATCTACGTTAAGTAAACCAAACTGCGTTGGTATGAATTGGTAATTCTGTTTGATTGACTTTGATATCTGTTTGATGATATTCTATGATATGTTGTGATATATTCTAGATATATCTGTGATAACTGTATATGATTTATATGTGATATCTGTTATGTGAATTCTTAATATTTAATTGAACTGTTAAGACTAAATAGAAAACTTGGCCCTTAAAATGGCGTTTGGATTTCGATGAGACCGGGATCGGAAGAATCCGTTTTGATTCTCCGAAAACCACATCGATCCAAATTAAACGATAGGTCGTGACTTATCAAATGGTGATCGAGATGGTGTTTCAGAATGCAAGGGTTATCGTCGTTAACTCTGAGGGTGATTCCAAAATGAGTGTAATGAGATAATGCCTTCGGTTTCGTTCGAACCCGGAATGAACTTGTATGGATTGAATGCTTTCAGCACATCATCAGGCGGACGATGAGCATTCTAAGAATAATGTTCAGTAAAGGTAATCGTAGCCTCAAGCCTCATCAACCGGGAATGACTAAAACAGGGGAGATGCAGCAAGGTTAGGTGGGTCATGCCCAAGCAGGACGAGGTATACCCCTGTCTAGATGTCCCTTTTTATTTCGGCTGTGTGAGCAGTTGTTGGCCACAACTGCGGGGTTATCTTGTTCGGGACTGTTTAGTAAGGAATGGTTCTGGCCTTGTGTTGTAGGGGGTCGAGAGTGATCCTCGGTACGGTGATCTAGGCCCCGTACTGTGACGGGCGGTACGCCAGTAGCCCTGCCATTGTTGGAAACTCATTTTCCCTACGAGACCCTACGGTTTTGATTTGTATTACCCACTTTCGTGGCTAGTAGCTGGAATTTAATAGATGTAACAATTTCGGCTATTTTCTATTTACTTGAAAACCCTAGGCACTATTATAATATCATGGAATTTCCTATAAAATGTTTTGGTTAGCGTAAGGTAAAAACTTACCCGTATTTATTTGTGGGAAGTCTTATGTGATACTTTTATTTCAAATGATTTTCAAAGTTAAACAATTTTAACCCGTTTACTCACACCAGACCCATGTCTGACCCAGAGTTTATATTTTGTTTTTCATAAACTCTTGGGTACTCAAATTTTATGAGTAGCCAAGTGATAGGTATGTGGGAGTGTTGATTTTATGGAGAAGCTTTGGAGAAGAAGACCAGACGTATGTATCTATATATGTAGTTCCGCTGTGTAGTTAGTGTATGCTGTATTTTGGATGTATGTATGGACATATATGTATATTACAGTCCTGTTATATGATATTGTATAACTCTGATGTATGTATAACTATGTAATAGTTATGTTGATGTATTATATTTTGTTCCATTCCGCCGTGAGATTATGATGTTGTTATTCTTTCTTTCCGTTCTTTTCTATTTCTATCCCTTTCTTTCTCATTGATGATACGTCTTTCTGGGATTTGAAAGGCGGGTCGTCACAGTTGGTATCAGAGCACTAGGTCGAGCGAGTACCTAGGCTCTTGTGTTATATTTATCTTGAGAGTGCGTATTTGTATTTTTTATATAATTATATATATCTATCTAAATTTGTTGAGTTACCTATTCAGGTGGCCAACATGAGTTTCGGAAGAAGAGGCAGAGTTCGGGCCAATACTTCAGCAGATGATGGACGGAGTCAAAATGCTAGTGAGTCTGTAAATCCAGTACCGCCTCAAGTTAGTTTTGCAGCTTTATGCAAAGATTTAAAAAATCTCGGAGGCCAACCATTCAAAGGTTCAGAGTCAATAATTGAAGTTCAAGCCTAGCTACGCTCTTGCGAGCGCATTTTGAAGAGCATGAAATTGTCTGATGAGCGTAAGAGGCAAATGGCATCGTGGCAATTGCAGGGTGGTGCAGCAGCATGGTGGGATGCAACAATTGTAAATATTCCTGAGGATGACATTTCATGGGACAGATTTAAGGAGTTGTTTGAAGAGAAGTTTATGCCGACGGCAGGGAAAACCCAATTGTATCAAGATTTTCTGTATTTGCAGTAGGGTAGCATGTCTATTTCGGAGTATGAAACCGGATTCAACGAACTCTCTTGTTATGGTCCAGGACACATCGATACTTCCCTTAAAAAGAATGAGAAATTTGTGCAAGGATTGAGGCCTGAATTCCATGGAAAATTGACGGTTCTTTTGAAAGGATCTTTTGTTGATTTTATTGATATGGCATTGAGATATGAAAGTTTGATGGGTAAGAAATCTGTGGCTCCAGTTGCAGCTTCAGGTGGGAATTTCACTAATCCGAATGAGCGGAAGTTCGATCCCAAATGGAGAAAGCCGAATAAGAAGAAACCTGGGAATAACAACGGATCTCGCAAGTGCTACATTTGTCAACAGGAGGGACATTTGGCAAATAAATGTCCTAGAAAAGGATTCCAGCAGCAGCAACCGCATCATAGTGGCCCAGGATCAGCTATGGTTCAGAGATCATTGCGCTTTAATTGTCATCAGCTAGGACACATGATCAAGAATTGTCCACTTCTGCAGAGGGCACCTCAGAATAAAGTTTTTGCTTTGGAAGCAGGACCATCTTCTTCTTCGAAGGGCAAAGGAGTTTTAGAAGGTACTTTACTTTTAGATAGCAAATATATTAAAGTTTTGTTTGATTCGGGTGCTTCCTTGAGTTTTATTTCTCTGGACTCTGTTGAAAAGTTCTCTCTTACCCCTAGTTCGGTAGACAGTCCTATCTTGGTATCTAATCCTATAGGAGGGGTGACCAAATTAGACACTATCTGTAAGGACTTGCAGATCTCTTATCTATCTCACAATTTTTCTTGTGACCCGTATGTGTTGAATTTTAAGGGATTTGATCTTATTTTGGGAATGGATTGGCTGGATAAGTATAGAGCCATTTTGGATTGTAATGAAAGAACAGTTTCGTTGGAAACTGATCTGGGTAGAATTGCCAGAGTGTCGTGTGATAATTATGGAATTCATTTGAGCAGTCTTTTGCTTGGAATTGAGACTTCTGAAGAGAAGATTGAAGATATCGATGTGGTACAAGAATTTCCTGATATATTTGAAGAAGTTAAGTGTCTGCCACCACATCGAGAAATAGAGTTCCGTATTGATTTGATTCCAGGAGCTGTGCCGGTGATTCAGCCCAGTAGGAGAATGGCTCTTAGGGAAAGAGAAGAGTTGATTAAGCAGACTCAAGATCTTTTAGAGAAGGGGTTGATTAAACCCATTTTTTCTTATTGGGGTTCGGCGGCAGTGTTTGTAACCAAATCGGATGGATCACTAAGGTTTTGTGTGGATTATAGAGAATTGAACAAAGTGACTATCCGTAATAAATATCCTCTTCCTCGCATTGATGATCTTTTGACCAATTGCATGGTGCTTCTATCTTTTCTCAACTAGATCTAGCTTCAGGTTTCCATTAGTTGAGGGTAGCTGAAGACAGTATTCCCTTGACTGCATTTAGGGGACCGAATTGTTTCTATGAGTGGTTGGTTATGCCTTTCGGGTTAACCAACGCTCCTGCCTACTTTGTTGATCTCATGAACCGAGTCTTTAGGGATGCATTGAATAAGTTCGTGCTGGTATTCATTGATGATATCTTGGTCTACTCCAAATCCGAAGAAGAGCACAGGGAGCATTTGAGGATTGTATTGGAAACTCTGAGAAAGCATGTGTTGAAGGCGAAGTTTTCGAAGTGCCATTTCTGGAAATTGGAAGTTAAATTTTTAGGGCACATTGTTTCTGAGGAAGGCATTTCTGTAGACCCAGTGAAAGTTGAAACTATTCTGGAATGGAAACAGCCAGAGACACCGACGGAAGTTCGCAATTTTCTGGGATTGGCTGGCTACTACAGGAAATTTTTCAAGGATTATTCAAAGATTTCTTCGCATCTAACTAAGCTGACTAGGAAAGGAGCGAAATTCAAATGGACACCCCAGTGCGAAGAAGCTTTTCAGAAATTAAAGACGAGGTTAACTAGTGCACCAGTACTTGCTATTCCGGATGGGAAGAGCAAATTCGAGGTTTATACTGATGCTTGTATGGTTGGTTTGGGAGCAGTTCTGATGCAGAATGGAAGGGTAACTGCATATGCTAGTAGGCAATTGAAGCCACATGAGAAGAATTACGCTACGCACGATCTTGAACTGTTAGCCATTGTTTTTGCTTTGAAGATCTGGAGACATTATCTTTTGGGAGAGAAATTCGAATTGTTCACGGATCACAAACCGTTGAAATATCTATTCTCTCAAAAAGATCTTAATCTGAGACAGCAGCGGTGGGTTGAATTTCTTGCATCCTATGATTTGGATATTCTGTACACTCGGGGAAAAGCGAATGTTGTAGCTGATGCTCTCAACAGGAATGCGGTACTATCTCTTCTGGAAGTGGTTCCATCTCTTATTGAAAGGATCTCAAGCAAGCAAGAACCTGATAAGATGTTGAGAAGGATCATTAAAAGAGTTAGGAAAGGTCAGTGTCCCAGTTTTGAAATCGATGACCAAGGAACATTAAGGATTAATGGGAGAATTTGTGTTCCGAATTTCAAGGATTTGAGGCAGGAAGTGTTGTTAGAGAGTCATCGCTCCAAATTGAATATTCATCCGGGAATTTCGAAGATGTACAAGGACATGAGGAGAGTTTTCTGGTGGCCGAATATGAAGAAAGATATTGCTAGATTCGTGAACAGTTGCGCCATCTGCCAACAAGTTAAAGGTGATCAACAAAAGTCAGCCAGATTATTGCAGCCTTTGGAAATTCCGAATTGGAAGTGGGAAATGATCTCGATGGATTTTATCGATAGTTTTCCTAGAACCAGGAAAGGAAATGACGGTATATGGGTTATTGTGGATCGTTTAACTAAGAGTTCCCATTTTATACCAGTTAAGGTAACTCGTACTGTTGTTTCTCTGGCGAAAATTTTCTTGAAGGAGATAGTTAGATTGCATGGTGTTCCAGTCAGTATAGTAAGTGACCGTGATCCTATTTTCACTAGTAAATTCTAGGAAGCTCTGCAATCAGCAATGGGAACAAATTTGAGATTGAGTACAGCCTATCATCCTCAAACGGACGGACAGACGGAGAGGCTGAATCGAATTCTTGAGGATATGCTGCGGGCTTGTGTTTTAGATTTTGGAGGGATCGTGGGAAGACCATCTTCATTTAGTGGAATTCTCTTATAATAACAGTTATCAAGCAAGTATTAAGATGGCTCCTTATGAAGCTTTATACGGAAGACCGTGTAGATCCCCATCTTGTTGGATTGAATCGAAGGATCGTCTTGTGCTCGGACTCGATCTTATTCGTGAAGCTTCTGCGAAGGTTGAGCTTATCAAGAAAAGAATGAAAACTGCTCAGGATCGTCAGAAGAAATATGCTGATAGAAGACGAAGACCATTGGAATTTGAGATCGGAGACTTGGTTTTTGTCAAAGTTTCCCCAATTAAAGGTGCTATAAGATTCGGGAAGATGGGAAAACTTGCTCCGAGATACATTAGACCATTTCGAGTGTTGGAAAGAATTGGAGTTGTTGCATACATGATTGAATTGCCAGAGCGGATGTCTGGGATTCATAATGTATTTCATGTATCGCATTTGAGGAAATTTGTTCATGATCCATCACTGGTTGTAGAACCGGTAGTTCAAGAAGATTTGGAAGTAGAACCCGATTTAACTGTAGTCAGAAATCCAGTTCGGATTGTGGATCAAGACGAGAAGCAACTCAGGAACAAAGTGGTGAAACTCGTCAAGGTGCAGTGGAGTGAGGATCCCAGAGATTGTACCTGGGAAACTCTCGATAGCTTTAGGAAAACTTATCCAGATTTATGTCTGGATAACTAGTGAGTTTGTTAGGATAGACTGTTGATTGTGTTATTGTACGAATGATATGCATGTTTGGATTGTTAATATAAAAGCTTTTGAATTAACTGTTGTTTTAAATTTCGGGGACGAAATTCTTTTAAGGGGGAGGAATGTAACAACCCGAAATTTTTGACAGCATATTTTAATAAATATTTAATCTAATTTAAATTAAATACAAGCTTCTCAAGTTATAAACTGATGAGATCTTAATCATTTACCGGTTATATATGTGACTATAAAGAAAATTTTGATTTGAAAATTCAAAAGAAAATCTTTAAAATTGTTTATAACAAAATCTCTCTTATTCAATAAAAAAATCAAATATTCTTTATTTTATTATTTGACAATATACATATGAATACAACTGTAGTTTTTAAATGATAATGCTTAAAAATAAACAACCATATGAATATTAAACATGGAAATCTAAAACATAAAGTATAAAACAATATAAATGGTTATAAACATAAACATACAAAACAAGTATAAAACATAATTATAAATATAAGATGAAACTAAAGATATAAATATACAAATATAAATTATAACTTGAAATATAAAAATACAAACACAATGTTATGAATCAAAGGCTTGAAAAGCTGAAGTACAAATAGAATAAAATTAATAAAGCCTAAACAATAACCTGTAGAATTCATTTGTACCACATAAAATATTTTTTTTTAAAAAGAGAAAGCCATTTACATTACTGAATAACATGTAAACATGTTAAATGCATAAGTCGAAAGGGACAACTTGTAATATATTCTGTACAACACAAAATTTATAACAAAGATGCCATGTAAATTAAGTATGCAGAAGGAAACAAAGTATCCACTTCAAATTCATATACAAATATCTTTGATTCAAAATACAAGAATCAGCAAACATTTAATAGATGTAAACTAATATGAACACATGCATTTATTAGCACAACTATTTATCAAGAAGAGATCTTTCAGCCGAAATTCAAATATCATTTCAGGTTTGTAGTAAAACATCTCTACTTAAAAACAGGGTAAGTAGTGTACTAGTATAAGACTTGTGAAACAAGACAAAATTATATGTATAGTTATGCTCACCCAAAATCAAGTCAGGCTGCACTCTTTTAAAATATATATAAATGAATAAGCTTCGACCATAAGACAAGGTAATATAAAGCTAAATATGCTTTTGAAAATCAAGTTGAACGAACCAGGGAAAATATATATAAGATAAGTGTGATAATATAAACAAGACAAAACTAATTAATGGAGAACACAAACTAATCTTATCAGCCTACAATCTGAAAATAAAATCTCTGGTACAAATAAAAAAAAAAATTTCAAGTACATAAAAAAATCTTATACAACATGTTTTCGGCCTGTATATTCTCCCTATATATATCATCTTATAGTCTCAGTTAGTTCATTAAAAAGGGAACTGTGAAAAAAGAAAAAAAAGAAGAAAACAAAACTGCAACTTGAATTTAATACAAACAAATTTGTTTAACATCAACAACATCAAAGGTCGGAGTTTGAAATTCAAAGCTTGAAGGCTGGGAAACTGTGTTCATCTGGAAACTGAAAACTACCCTCTGTTAAATCATTTTTTTGAGTAAACTTACTATTTTCAAATTTAAACTTGTATATTTAACTTACAAATGGTATATGCTTTGATGTCTGCTTTAAACAAGTAGTCCTGAGTACTTCATGTTGCTCTGGTAGTTTATGTAGCTATTCTTCAGAATTTCGAGTATCTGAACAAAGTAAAGCAGAGAAAATTGTAAACACTTCTTCATATAAATGTTTTAAACTTAGGTATTGTTGCTAATTTAAGTTGTTTATCCAAATCAAAGGTCTGCAACCTTGTTTAGAGTTTTACAGTATTTTATAAATACTGTTTATTCAAGTTACAGGTAAAAGGAATTAAAAGTCAAAATTCGAATGTTTAAATTTAGGAATTCGATAACATATTTTGATTTCATACTCAAAGTTAGGATTTTTAACATAAAAATTATGATTGTTAAGCAAAGATAATAAGAGCAGTTTTAAAAGGAAGCCGAAATTGATTTTTGTCAATATCTGTCGATTGGACTAATTTTGATTGTTTAAATTTAGTATGAAGTAAGATTGAAGTTGTATTGTCACAAGAAAAATGCTAAAAAAGTTATTCAATGAAAGAATTTTGGGTTTGAATCAAAGGTAGGGTTTAGTTCGAGTTTTCTTATGGGTCTGTTTGCTCGATGATTTCATCAACATGGTACGATCGAGCTGGGAGTGCTTTTGAGGGATGAAGGGGGATGATGTCGGCGACGCGTGGCAGAAATCGCGACACTACTGGTGGTCGGCGCAAGGAGGAAGAGGCATTTTCTCTTAGGCTGTTCGAGTTACAGTTCGTCCAGAGGAGTGTTTTTCGACTTCGAGCTTTTCGCATCGAGTTAGCTTTTGAATTCGAGTGTATGGTCGAGTTGGAGTTTGTGGGTGATAGCGTGGGTCGCCGGAGGCGAGGCGAACCACCGTGCACGTGTACGGTGGCGTGGGAATGTCCGAAGGTCAGTTTGGGTTATCGCGTGCTTGTGCTCGAGGCTTTGGGTGTTTGCCACGAGTTCAACACCGGGTCGCATGTGTGAGAGTGGCACTGCAGTTTCACTTATAGCTTAAGTTTAAAAAGAAGAGGAAGAAGGAAGAAAAGAAATAGGAAAAAGAAGAAGAGAGTAGAGTAGCGAGAGAGAGCTCGGGGGAAAACAGAGGAGGACTCGGGTTTGTCACGAGGGAACATGGGGTTTGCCTCGGGTCTTTGGTCTTGCCTAATTACTTTAAGTATTTTGTATAAATAAGTTAATAAAGTAATTAGTTAGTTTTAGATTAATACTTGATTTAAAAATTTATTAAGGAAAGTCTGTAAAGATAGTTAATTAATATAAGGTAATTATGAATGTAAATTAATTTATACATGAAATTAAATTAATAAATTTTAATTAAATTTGTAATTAGAAATTAATCTTGGGCTTTAACAGTTTAACTTAAGAAATTTAATTAATTAATTAAGGTTAATTAATAAATAAATAAATGGTAATTAACTTAAGTGATTAATTAAGGATTATATAGTTAATAAAATTGATAATAAATGATAAATTAAATAATTTGTGATAATTAAATAAATAATTAATTTTTAATAAGTAAATTATTTATTAACAATTAAGAATAAATTAATTAACTGAGTAATTAAGTAATAATTGATGAATAGAGGTTGAGTAATTTAAATGATTAATTAAAGATTAGATGATTAATAAATTGTTAATTAATGATTAACTAAGTGATTAATTAATCATTAATAAGTTATTTAATCATAAATTAATTAAGCAGGATAAAGTAGTTTATTCTTAAGCGATTATCTAAGTTAAGTAAACCAAACTGTGTTGGTATGAATTGGTAATTCTGTTTGATTGACTTTGATATTTGTTTGATGATATTCTGTGATATGTTGTGATATATTCTGGATATATCTGTGATAACTGTATATGATTTATCTGTGATATCTGTTATGTGAATTCTTAATATTTAATTGAACTGTTAAGACTAAATAGACAACTTGGCCCTTAAAATGGCGTTTGGATTTCGATGAGACCGGGATCGGAAGAATCAGTTTTGATTCTCCGAAAACCACATCGATCCAAATTAAACGATAGGTCGTGACTTATCAAATGGTGATCGAGATGGTGTTTCAGAATGCAAGGGTTATCGTCGTTAACTCTGAGGGTGATTCCAAAATGAGTGTAACGAGATAATGCCTTCGGTTTCGTTCGAACCCGAAATGAACTTGTATGGATTGAATGCTTTCAGCACATCGTCAGGCGGACGATGAGCATTCTAAGAATAATGTTCAGTAAAGGTAATCGTAGCCTCAAGCCTCATCAATCGGGAATGGCTAAAACAGGGGAGATGCAGCAAGGTTAGGTGGGTCATGCCCAAGCAGGACGAGGTATACCCCTGTCTATATGTCCCTTTTTATTTCGGCTGTGCGAGCAGTTGTTGGCCACAACTGCGGGGTTATCTTGTTCGAGACTGTTAAGTAAGGAATGGTTCCGGCCTTGTGTTTTAGGGGGTCGGGAGTGATCCTCGGTACGGTGATCTAGGCCCCGTACTGTGACGGGCGGTACCCCAGTACCCCTGCCATTGTTGGAAACCCATTTTCCCTACGAGACCCTACGGTTTTGATTTGTATTACCCACTTTCGTGGCTAGTAGCTGGAACTTAATAGATGTAACAATTTCGGCTATTTTCTATTTACTTGAAAACCCTAGGCACTATTATAATATCACGGAATTTCCTATAAAATGTTTTGGTTAGTGTAAGGTAAAAACTTACCCGTATTTATTTGTGGGAAGTCTTACGTGATACTTTTATTTCAAATGATTTTCAAAGTTAAACAATTTTAACCCGTTTACTCACACCAGACCCATGTTTGACCCGGAGTTTATATTTTGCTTTTCATAAACTCTTGGGTACTCAAATTTTATGAGTAGCCAAGTGATAGGTATTTGAGAGTGTTGATTTTCTGGAGAAGCTTTGGAGAAGAAGACCAGACGTATGTATCTATATATGTAGTTCCGCTGTGTAGTTAGTGTATGCTGTATTTTGGATGTATGTATGGACATATATGTATATTACAGTCCTGTTATATGATATTGTATAACTCTGATGTATGTATAACTATGTAATAGTTATGTTGATGTATTATATTTTGTTCCATTCCGCTGTGAGATTCTGATGTTGTTATTCTTTCTATTCTTTTCTATTTCTATCCCTTTCTTTCTTATTGATGATACGTCTTTCTGGGATTTGAAAGGCGGGTCGTCACACTACCATTTTCAAATCTTTTAAATAAAAAGATTCACTTCACAAAGTTCACCATTTTTTTCCACAAAGATTCATTTAAAATATTTAAACAAAAGATCTATCTTTGAGATCCATTTTTGTTTGGAAACAAAGTTCACAAATATTTTACAAAGATTCCTTTATGGCTTTCAAAACAATTTCATTTCAAATCTTTTATCCAAAGGATATACCTTTAAGATCCTCTTATAAAGTTCACTAATCTTTTACCGAGATTCATTAAAACAATTTTCATTTCAAACTTGAAATCTTTTCAACACAAATTGGAAATCTTTACTTTATATGAAAGCTGTTGTTATTTGAAAACAAATAGTTTTCGTTTTTGGAAAAATCCGATTACATTTGCACAAGTTAAAGCCCTTCAAGTATAAAGTTTGGTTTAAATTCAAATTTCCAAAAACAATACTTTTAAAAATGGTTTAAAACCTATATAAACACATTTATAACTTGTATAACCTTTCTAAACCAAAATTCTCAACATAGAATTCAATTTCATATCTAGAATTCAATTTCAAATTAAATTATTTAAATTTCAAAACTTTATCAAGTTATTCAAAATAACTTTTTATCTTCAAAACTCCTTTTCAAAAGTTTTTTACATCTAACCGAAGTCCATTTCGAAAACCATTTGAATTCAAAAATTCAATCTTTAAAACCGTTTTCAAAAACCTGTGACTTAACTAATTTCCTCATGAAATCCATATTTGTGTGTGTCTGAGTGTGGTCCAGGGGTTTTACACAATAGTGCAACAATCATCAATCATTAGATATTCAAACACATTAATATCGATAAGCGGTATAATCTGTAACGCTTATCATCATTCACAGATTCATAGATAATGTAAATTTATTACAGATAAATAAATTACATTCATCATAGATAAATAAATTACATTCATCACAGCTTGAATTAAAATAATTCAAATCACAAAGCATCACACAGTAGAGATATCAAACAATTCACAACATTCAATAAAATACAGTCATCCATAAGTAAGGTTAATTGATCATTCGATTAATTGAAATCAGATTAATCACTAATCCAGATTGATTAACATTAGTTAATCACAATTTACGTTAATTAATTATCCTTAAATTATTTATTAATCAATCTTAATTAATGAATTAATCAACCTTTAATTATTAAAGAATCAATCTTAATTATTCAATTATCCTTAATTAATTAATCAATAATAAATTAACCCTTAATTAATTTTCATTTAATTAATTATCCTTAATTAATTATAATAAGTAATTATCCTTAATTACTTATATTAATAAATCCAAAATTAATTTTAATCACTTGATTAATCAACTTTAATCATTAATTAATTACTTTCAATTAAGTAATTATCTTTAAGTAATTAATTACCCATAATTATTACCTTAATTAATTAATTATCCTTTATTGTAATCTCATAAGGTAATTAGCTTAAATTTAATTTCACAAAGTAACTATACTTACTTAATCCCTTAATTACGTCCTTTAAATAAAATAAATTATCATTAACAAATAGTTCAATTTCAAAACCTTAAGTTAATCAAACATTTTTAAGATAAAACATTTATCTTTTAATTACTTATTTATACCTTAAAAATAAACTTAAGGTTTCTTTTGGAAACTTGAACTAAACTAATTCAAAAATAATTATTTTAAAACTTTATCTATTTAACAAAGCTGGTAAAAAAGAATATTTAATTAAGAAAGTATTTTAAACTTGATTAAAACTGAAATTCGAAAACTTGTTTAAATGTTAGAAATTTAAAAACTGTTTTCAACCTAAACTTCCTAGACCCTAGACACATTCCAAATTCCCTGAGCCAAGTTCTAAATTACTCGAGCCAGACTCCAAGAAACCCGCGTTCTTCTTCTTTTTTTTGTCCTTTTCTTTTAACTCTGTTTTGATTTAAGTTATAAACTGTTATTCAACCCATGCGAGCTGCCCGAAGGAAACCCCAAGCAACACATCGTTTTTCTCGAGCTAATTCCCGAAGCCCTTATCCTTTCATCCTCGATACAAAACTTCACAGCAATCATCTGACACATGTGCACGTGCACAGGCGAATCGATCACCTTAAACCATCGATGCCAATGCTGGCATATTGATTACCACCCCCACTCTCGACCCCGACCACCAAAGCCTTGAGACAACCCCACAATCAAAATCGAAGAACCGAGCTACCTATTAGAACAGAACTCATCGTCAAAAATTCGCCTCGAGTAGCCACAACTGACCACCAGAATTTACGCCGTTCCACCCGAAACAACGCCACAACTCCACACATCTTTCCCCATGGGTGCGGTGCAACCCGAAGCAACACCGACGATGAAATCATCGATTCTTCCTCATCGAACTAAACTAGGTTTAAAACCCTACATCACCTTCTACGCTCCGCCATGCTCATTAGAAAAATTCGTGAATATTTTTCCATGAATCCTCATCACCCAAGCTCCCTTCAGCCATAACCACGACCTCCTTTATTTCGCCGACGACCGGCAACTTCCACAAAGCTAAATTCCGTTCATCATGAGAAATTCCGACATTCACATACTTAAAAATCATGAAATTACTTCCTAAAATCATCATTTGTTATCACGAAGCTGATTATGGAATTAAAACATGAATTTAAGTTCATTGATTTTCGACTTATATATAAAGTTTTACTGCATTGTCCTAATTTTGAAAGAATACAAAATCTTAGATTATTGAAACTGTTTTTAAAAATAAATTCACATTGTTATAATCATTTTCACTTTAAAGATCAAGGTCTGAAATTTTTCGTTAAGAAGGTATGTTTTTTTTCTTGAATTTGTAGCTTGTTACACTAAACAGAGCCAGAAATATACATATACAAACATGCACATCATTCACAAATATATATACATACATCCAGACATATTTTACTTCCATACTAAAAAATATATCGCATGTAGATCAAGATTCAAACCAGATTAAAAACTTTAAGTTGTAGTTTGCTCATCTGGGTAGGAACAGGGCAGCAAACAGGAACAAATTCTTTTGCCTGGAAATTTTTGATGTTGATCTTTAAATTTGAAAATCTTTGATTTGCTTGCTGATTTGTTTGAGATGTTCTTGGATTTGAACTACTTTTGCTATTGATTTCTTGCATTTAAATTGCTCAGGTTTTACTGCTTTGATCTATTTCTTGTTTTTGAAAACTATTTGTTTGATTTTGTATTGCTTTCAGGTTTTGATTCTAGAAAATCATCTGTTGTTTGAACTTAGAGTTGAATCCGATCTTTGATTTCCACAGTCTTCAATTTGTTTTCTGAATGAAAAATTAGATCTAAGATGACCTTAAATTTGATCAAGTTTTAATATGAAGAAATTGTTTTGGTTTGTGGAAACTTTTCTCAGGTTTGAGAATAACCTGGTTTATCAATTTCTTTTCTTATTCATGTTTTCATGATTTTTTAAATTAAAAGTAAAATTTGTTTGCCACTTGTTAAAACATGTTAACACTTGTCTATACATATTTTGATTTTCTTACAAATGTCTTTTGTAACCTAAATTGTGTTTAAGTCCTTACGTTAATTAATTTTGAAATTATGGTTTAAACCCTTGTTAATTTATATTTACATATGTTTATATTTACAACTTTATAAGAAATTGAGTTTGAAATCTACTTATATTTACATAATTTTTTTTATTTCCAAAATTCAAATTATCTCTTAAATAAATTCACAAATAAATCCAAACCCAATCTATTTGTAAATATTTACAATTGAATTTCCCAAATTAAATTCAATTTATTTTCTAAAATATTTATATTAGAGTTTTAAATTCAAAATGAAATTCAAAATAAATTTATATACTTATAAATAAACACACATATGTATATTACATAAAAAAATTCTTTTAGTATAAAATTAGGTAGTTTTCAAATCCAAATTTTACTTATTTATAGGACATTAAATATAGAATTTCAAATCAACAATTAAATTTTAAAATCAATGTCTAAATAAACAAATATCTTATTTAACCTTGGAAAAATTAAAAAAAATTACAATTTAAATTCACAAATTTATATCAATTACTAAATTTAATTTTACTCAAAAATCGGGATCATTACAAAAGCAGACGATTTAATTATTTTTCACATAACCCAAAATGTGGTGGTTGACGACTTTAATCAAACATAATGATTTTCTAAAAAAAAATATTAGTTGAACATAGACAACTCGAAATTATACTAATAATTGTTCATCTGAAATGTGCACGGCTTTAAGTGTTCTCTAATGTACTAAATTGATCTGTACGCTCTCAAAAATAGATGAAAAATCGTAATATTTTTTATCTTTGAATGTCAATGTTGTTCTTGAATTGTAAACAAATTTAAAATAAATGTTTTGTATTAATGTAGTGGTTGACGACTTTAATCAAACATAATGGTTTTCTCTAACCTACTAAATTTATTTGTATTCTGTCAAAAATAGGTAATAATGAATTTTACTGCTTGATAAATGAATTTAGTCAAAAGATTATTCAGTAATGATAACCTGATTACTGAAATTATGGCTTGGATAGGTAACTATATTGAAATGGAAGAACATATATGTCGTAATTTATTATTGTAGTAGGTAGTATTAACATCATAGTAGATACGACGGATAACTTACGGATGAAAATACTATAAAACGGATGATTTAATTATTTTTTACATAATCCAGTAACAGTTGACAAAGGGCGACCCTAAAGCAGTTTGATTACCAAATAATCAGGTTATCAAGAAACAAATTGCATTCATCCACTCTCACCAAAAACACAATTATCCGGTAAAATGACTAAAATGTACATAAACCATTACTTAATAGCCTATAGGTAGTACCTGGCTGTATTTTCAGTAAACTCCTATTTTGTAAGAGCATGTACGCACAATCAATTTTGCAGCTAATCAATTGTCTGAAACAAACGCTAAATAGCAAGCAACAAAGTTATCAGAAAAAATGTTCACATCCAACAAAACTGAGCAGAATAAAGCTAAAAGACTAACAACTGATCTGGAAAAAAAATTAATGAGAAAATTTCCCATTACTACATTAAACTACAATGAAATAGTTCACATTTTGAAAATAAATTAAAGGCCAATCATCCACATATTTTAAAACAGTTGGGGATGCTAATTCGACATACAAACTCACACGACAACTGATTAGCTTAGAAATGACTTTATAACCTAAAAAAGGCCTTAAAAACAAAACCTTTTTTTAACAGTCACCAAAATGAATGAAAACCACATATCATAATGATACATATTATCAAACATGGAACAATGAAGCATGTATCAAAAATATGTTTTGAATTTAGTAAGGATGCATGATATTAACATGTAGATGTACATGATTTCTAAATTGCTTTGGCAATAACTTGCCGCACCTCTGAATTGCATCAGTAGTAATTTAGAAATTAAACATTAAACTAACTAATTCAGGGAATTAAAACAAAACTAATTGTTGGAAGATTATTATGAGCTTTTTAAATTTTTGTTTGTTAATGAAAATTAACCTTTTGTTAACCAAAATTAACCTAGCAATACAATAGTTACTCACAAAAATAAGCATATATTGAATTTTGGATTCTATTCAATTAGAAAAATAATGAACGAATGACTTCACATGAATAGCTAACAGAACCATTAGAAATATTTGTTTGATTACAAAGTTAACCATTCAATACAAATAAAAAGAATAAGCATACCTTTATAAGAATGGAAAGAAGAAATAATTTGACAAATTCGAGTGCAACTTTTCCATAATTTCCTCTGGTTTGATAAGTAATAGTAACTAATTTTTCCTAAATTATCTACAGGTAAATAAGCGGATATGAAACAAACCAAGCATCTATAGAGTTGAAATAAATATTTAGGCAGCACATAAAGTGCTTGAAATAAATTTGTTGTAAAAAAATAACAAACTGAATTTAGTGAATACAGAAACATGTGTATGTACATACGTGTACTTCAAATGGGCAGTAATACGCTATAGTCGCATCTTTCATGTCATTCAGGGAAATAGAAAGAGCAGCAAGAAGTTGGGGCTATTACAATCTATTGACCAATATTTCATATATAGACACATACATGTATATACATTTGACTGCACACACATGAAGGAAAATGTGTGTATATGCATTAATATACACATCCATAAATATATGCATTTCCCTCAAAAGTTAATCTGATTTGTTAAATAAATAAGGGAAAGTAGATTCATGAATGCAAATAAATCAAAATTAAGAAGTTAGAAAATAACAAAAAGATGAGCAGATCAAAAAATTAAAACATTCTCACCACTATCATGAGTAGAACATCATTACCAAACAATCACATGATAGTTCATAAAAAAGTAAATTGAAATGGAAGTACATATAGTTTGTAACTGAATGATGTAGTAGGTAGTATGAACATCACAGTAGAACACCGTAGATAACGTAGGCATGAAAACACTGTAAGACAGATGATTTAATTAGTTTTAACATAACCCCCTAATAGTTGACAAATGACAACTCTAAAGTAGTTTGATTACCGAGTAAAATGTACATAAACCATTACTTAATGGCTAGTAGGTAGTATCTGACTGTATTTTCAATAAACTCTATTTTTTAAGTGCATGTACGGACAATCATATTTGCAGCTAATCAATCGTCTGAAACAAATGCTGAAAGCAAGCAACAAAGTTATCAGAAAAAATGTTCACTACGAACAAACTGAGCAAAATAAAGCTAAAAGACTAACAAATGATGTGTAAAAAAAATTAATGAGCATATGTCCCATTACTACATTAAACTACAATGAAATAGTTCGAATTTTGAAAATAAATAAAAGGCCAATCATCCACATATTTTTTTTTTTTTTTTTTTTTTGGAAAAGGTACTTTATTAATAATAGAAAGCATATACTTCCTTGATATGCCTCATTAAAACCTTACAACCCCCCTAACCTATATGGGTGCCTTGTAAGGAAAAAGAGTACATATCAATTCCATATATTAACAATACAAGGAGACAAAATGAAGCTAAGCAGTCAAACAGATAGAGGAGGAACTACAAGTAGAAAAAATCTCAAAACCATCCGTACGAACTGCTAACTTCAGAGGTCTAAACAGCTAACTCCTACCTAAAACTCTTAAACACCAAAACAACCCAAGAACAAAACCGCACCGATCAGGAGACCAATCATAATTGGACACGCAGAAAGAGCTTGGAAAAAGAAAATTAGTTCGATCCCAAAACTCTGAATCAATTTTAGCTTCAGCCATGGAGGTGGGTGAGGATAATGAGCTTCTTCCAAAAGATTGACGAAGTATAGTTCCTCAAAATGCTCGTTCGTACCACAGATACTTACTTCAAGGAGGTCGAAAGGCCTCATGCAGATCTGACACCATAAAAAGATTAGACAAGATAAGTTTTTCTTCCTCGTTTAGCTTGTGGATCTGAATCTTTTGTAGCAGTAGGTGTTTGCTTTGAATGAGAATTTGTTTAATTTTCACTTCTACTGGTTCATTTATTCCATCAAACACCCGTTTGTTGCGTTCGCACCATATATTCCAGATGATGTTGGTACATATAATGCTTGTAATACATGAAATATTTGGTTGCATTTTGCCCTGAGCTTCTTGAATATCAGCCAGAAGTTTGCAAATTTCGTAACTATTTCCCTGAAAGATGTTGAGTTTAGGGATGATGTTATCTATAATTCTTCTTGAGTACGTGCATTGGAAGAAGAGGTGGTCTCTGTTTTCTTTGTCATTGTCACATAGAACACATTTTTGGTCTACCATAGTAGACCATTTGCTAATCTTATCTTTTGTCTGCAATTTGTCTTTGAAGGCCAAAAGAGAACAAATTGACATTTTAGGAGCGCAACCTTTATCCCAAATGAGCTTAGTCCAATCGTGTTCAACGTATTTATTTCTAAATTCCTGCCAGGCTGACTTAAGAGAGAAATTGCCTTGTTTGCTGGGTAGCCACCACCAAAAATCTTGTTGAATATGGTTGTGTATGTTAATTTGTTTAATAACAGTATGAGATTGAGTTGGAATACTATTGAGGTTTTGCTTCCACTTTTTATTATGAATGAGTTCAGAAACTGTTTTATGGCAACCCCTCAAAGTATACATACTGTTCCATCCATATTTATCAATTAAAGAGGAGCCTTGAATCCATGGATCGAACCAGATGTCAGTTGTGTCTCCATTCACAATTTTTCTGTCAATATGGCCTTTGCACCATTGTCTGGCTCTAAGTATGGTTTTCCAAGTGTGGGAAGCGTTATTGTTCATTCTGACAGTCCAAAAATTAATATTATTACAGTATCTGTTATGCATCCATCTTGCCCACAAGGAATTACCATTAATATAATTCCATAGCAGTTTAGTTGCTGAGGCTGTAGCTAAATCTTCAATTCTCCTAATTCCCAAGCCCCCTTCTCTTTTTGTTTTGCATACTTCATTCCAGCTCAATTTATGTGATTTAGATTTCCATAAGAAGTTTGCACATAAAGAATTGATCTTATGAATGATTGTTGCAGGGAATTGTGCTATCTGTAACCAAAATTGCAGCATGGGGTGGATAACTGACTTGATCAGTTCAACTCTACCACTGATATTGAGGAATCTGGTTTGCCAATTATTAAATTTTTTGTTGATTTTATCAATCAACCATCCAAAGTCCCTTGTTTTCAATGCATTATTGGAGAGTGGGATTCCCAAGTAGGTAATTGGCAAATTATCAATTTTGAAATTGATAATTTCTTCAATTTCCTTTTTATCCCTGGCACCTTTACTGAAAAAGATTTTTGATTTTTCAGTATTTAGTTCCAGTCCTGCAAATTTCCTCATCTTTTGTAGAATGTTATGGATAGTATTTGCATTTTTGGTAGTAGCTTTTGCTAAAATGAGGATGTCATCAGCATAGAGTAGATGAGTAATTATTGGTTCTACTTGATAAATTGGGCTGATATTTCCTTTGAAGTATTCAATGTCCAAGTTAATAGTGTGATATTCCATGGCTATAGAAAAAAGATATGGCGACAGAGGGTCACCTTGTCTGATTCCTCTCGAGCTGTTGATAAAATCATGTGGGGCACCCTCTACTAAAACTGAAAATGATGGAGTAGAGATACACTCGTATATAAGATTAGCAAAGGAGATTGGGAATCCCATCGATTTCAGCATATGATGAATAAATTCTCTATTGATCTTGTCATAGGCCTTGTGCAAATCAATTTTTAAGCAAAAATTATTCGAATTTTTCCTGTTAAAACTCCTGACCATCTCATAGGCAAGAAGAGAGTTTTCTGATATAAGCCTGTTTGGGATAAAAGCATTTTGGTTAAATGATATAAGCTCATTCATGTATATTTTCATCCTATTGCACAGAAGATTAGAGAGAATTTTATATGTAATATTACATAAAGAGATAGGTCGAAAATCAGTCATCTTTGATGCTTCTGGAATTTTTGGAATGAGGCAAATGAAAGTGTGGTTAATTTCTCTGATTATTTTGCCAGAATGGAGAATATCATTCATAGCTTTCCAAATATCCATTTTAATTTTATCCCAATGAAGTTTAAAGAATTTAGAATTGAGGCCATCTGGTCCGGGAGAGCTATTTTCATTAATTTGGAAAACTGCCTCTTTAATTTCCTCCAATGAAAAAGGATTGCCTAATTGATTCTTTGCATTGTCTGATAAAATTTTCTTGCAAATAATTTTTGGAAATTGATTTTGATTATGAGGCAGTTGAAAAAGATCTGAGAAATATAGAGAGGCTTCATGAGCAATTTTTTCTGATGCTGAAACCCACATTCCCTGTTGATTAATCGTAAAATGATTTTTACGACATGCTTTGTAATCTGCAATTTTATTGAAAAAAAATTCAGTTGGTCTGTCTCCCATCGTGAGCCAGTTGAATTTCATTTTCTGTTCGTTGTCAATGGCCAATTTCCTCATCATATAATGTAACTTATCACAGTTATTAGAGTATATTTGCAGCAGATTATTATCAGATGGGTTAGTCAGAATTTGTTTATAAGTTTTATTGTTATGATCTTTCAAACTATTCAACTCTTTCTGCAAGTTTGTTTGATTATGAGCCCATTTCTTCAAATTATGCTTCACCTGTTTCAGTTTGCAGAGGAGGGAGTACAGGGGATATCCATCGAAATGAGATTCCAGAGCCTCATTGACTACTGAGGAATAGTCAGAGTAGCAGTGCCAGGAATTTTTGTATTTAAATGGTATGTTTTTCTTTTGTGAATTCTGGACATGTAAGATGATAGAGATCTGTGTGTGGTCACTTATTGAATGATTACCAAAATGTATGCCAAAGTTGTTAAATTGGTTGATCCAAATGTAGTTAACAAAAACTCTGTCAATCTTACTATGAATAGAGAATAAGTTACCTCCTCTCCACGTGTAGAAATTTCCCGAGAATTCAGGTTCCACAAGTTTAGAAGAATTAATACAGTCCAAAAAACTTGAGTCCCCATTAGAGCTCATAATACCTCTGTTTATCCTTTCATTATTATATAGGATAGTGTTAAAATCACCAGCCACTAACCACGGCAGATTAATAAACTTGGATAAAGTTTTGATGTCTTCCCAAAGATACTTACGACCTTCTTCGTCGTTAAAGGCATAGGAAACTGTACACACCATACTTGTATTAGAAGCATTATGAAGAATACAAGTAATGGATTGGTCCGAAGTATGGAGAACAATAGTGGTCCAGATATTTGAGTCCCAAATAATCATGATTCTACTTTTTCGATCATCTGAAGCGTTGTGTGACATTTTCCAATTATTATCTAATTTGTACATAAACTTTTCAATTGAATTAGAAGAGAGCTTGTTTTCTAGAATACCAATAAAGGAATATTTATTCGTTTTCGCAATGTCAATAATTTCTAATTGTTTGTAGAGGGCATTCATCCCCCGAATGTTCCAAATTAGGAACTCCATTAACAGTTTATATTAGGCTCGCTACTATCTTCCATGGGGGTAGCTTTCCCCAAGTTCTTTGTTTTTTTGGATTTCTTATTTTTGTTTTTTAATTGACTAACAAGATTTGACCATTCAGGGTTTTCAACCACTTCAGAGTTCAATGATGCTTTAAACTCAAAAGGCACTTCCTCTGATCTTGTTTTACGCGAAGGCTTGTTTCTGATAATGTGTGAAGATTCCATAGTCTCTGTCTCTTGTTGAATGGCTGAAATGGTACTATCGGTGATGGTATTTTCCTTGTTCTGGATAGGAACTGCAATAGAACATGATTCCTGATGTAATATGCGGGAGGATGACTGAGTTAGCATGTTCAAGTTGGACGCCCTATCTGTATCGTTGTTATAAGTTAACTTGGAAGTATTCATACATTCATCTGTTGTTTGGTCTACTTGTATATACTCTAAACTTACTTGATTGTGATCAGTTGTCGTAACATTAGTACTTGCATTGATGTGAAAGTTATGTGTTGGTTCAGCATGCGTCTTTTGGCCATACTGCCTTGTTGTATCCATTGTTTCGACTTGATTGCTTAACTTTGTGTTATCATCACTATTTTTTAAAACGTTTTCATTTTCATACGAATCTATAGCCATCTCTGTATCTTTGTTCACTGTGGTACAGTTCTCTTTAGGGAGCCATACCTTGGTGAATTGACAGTGTATTTCAGCGTGTCCAAAACTCCTACAGTTTGGACAAATACTCGGTTTCCACTCATAATTCACCGCTTGCCATATAATTTCGTCTTTATCATTAAGAATTGGAATTTTGATTGGGAATGTGAAGTTGCTATCGATTTCAATGAGAACTCTGGCAAAAGCAATTTTAATAATTCCTTCAGTAAATTTGTCAAGCCTGATTGGAGTTCCGAGTACTGAGGCTATCCGACTAATTCCTTCTTCTGTCCAGAAATCAAGTGGCAAATTGGGAAGACGAATCCAGATCGGAATAGTCTTAAGTAAATCTTTATTAAGTTACATTCCTGGGTTCCATCTTTTCATCATCATCAGTTTCTTGTTATAATAGTATGGTCCACCCTCAAGAACGTTCAGACAATCTTTTTCTTTACTGAATTTAATCACATAGAATCCGTTCTCCATTGAAAAAATCGAGAATTCTCCCATTGGTTTCCATACTCTCAATATATATTCTTTGAAATATGGATAATACGGTTTCGGACCAACAACGTATACAACAATAGCATTTCTCCATTGATTTCTAGCATCTGAAATCACTTCGGAGGACATTTTAGCGCATTTTATAGAATTGACTTCACGGGGCTGGTAAAATTTTAGTGGAATAGACGTCTGAATATTGTTGCCTTTGACAACCTCATTCCACGCTTTGCTAATCGGGGAGGCATAGTTCCAATTTGGAGTTTTCTTAATATTCATAGGACTATTATGCGGATTCGTCACAGGGGGAACAGGGATCTGATTGTTATTCAAAGGACTTGTGATATTACCTGCTCGATTGAAGCCTTCTGACTGGTTTGATTTCTTGAGATGGCGAACACTTGAATTTGATTTGATTTGTCTCTTCCATTTACGAGTTATCACAGGCATAAATCCATCGTCATCGACACTATTGTTATGTTCCATTCGCGGAGGTTCGAAGCCAGGGGGGTGATCAGGCGGAGAAGGAGGCGGATCTGCCATTGGGAGGGGTTGAAGGCAACAGGAGGTGGAGGCTGCCATAGAACACGGGGTGAGAAGAGGAGCATTAAATTATCAAAAAGTTGGTAATGCTAATTCGACATACAAACTCACATGACAATTGATTAGCTTAGAAATGATACTATAACCTAAAAGAGGACTTAAAAACAAAACTTTTTTTAATAGTCAACAAATTACAAAAAACCACATATCATAATGATACATATTATCAAACAAGGAACATTAAATATTAAAGTAACAAATTCAGGGAATTAAAACAAAACTAACTATTGAAAGATTAGTATGAGCTTTTTAAATTTTTGTTTGTTAACCAAAATTAACCTTTTGTTAACCAAAATTAACCTGGCAATACAACATTTACTCTGAAAAAGAATCATATACTTAACATAACCCACTAACAGTTGACAAAGATGAATAAAATTTGAAAGTGAATTTAGGGGAAAGATTATAATCAAAACCTGAATTGTAACATGGGTGCAGCGACGGGGATGGATAGTTGAAATCTGGCTCTGTGATTCCATAGAAAAAGCAAGCAGGTAGCCTGAGACAAAAATGGGCGATATTTGTAATGTCTCTTAGAGTTTCAACTCTAACAAACACAAATTCAACATAAAGGAACATAGGTACATAATTTGAGTAACAAACCCTAATTTGGATGTGGATTTAACATAAAGGTACGGTAAAAATAACCTGGATTCTTGCGTTGGGGAGGAAGGAGGTGAATTCCATAGAAAAAGCAAGCAGCTAGCCTGAGACAAAAATGGGTGATATTTGTAATGTCACTTAGAGTTTCAAATCTAACAAACACAAATTGAACATAAAGGTGCATAATTTGAGTAACAAACCCTAATTTTGTGGTGGAGTTAACATAAAGGTACCGAAATCAACAGCTTTGAACAGTGAAAATAACCTAAATCCTTGCATTGAGGAATGAGGCGAATCGCAATGGATAAAAGAACAGTTTAGAACAATGAAAATAACCCGGATCCTTGCGTTGAGGAAGGAGGCGAATCGCAATGAATAAAAGCAAGATATTGTTTTGTAATCTGGCAGAGAGGAAGGAGGCGAACAACAATGGATAGATCGAAGGACGAAGCAAATAGTAAATGGATATAGAACGTGTATTATAGAAATTACATAAACGTCCTTATCATGGTAGAAAAAGCAGAAGGTTATTATAGGTACTTCAAAAGCTTCATTTGGGGGTATTCCTATTATATATAGATATTGTCTTTATCTTTTGGTTTCTTCATTATACATAAATATATATAAGTATGCACGCATGCAGTGCAGCAGGAGGGGTACATAACACTTACTTATTTGCACCAGCAGTAGTTCATGTCCTTTCCTAACTGATAACTTAGTCTTCATTTTGAATTTTGATGCCTGCGCCACCTTATATAATGTAATTAACTTGTTAAGCTTAAAAAAACTTCAGACCTACATCCTAAAACTCCTGTTCATATTACCGTCCTAAATGCAAATAAATTATGGCTGAGCTAGAACTGGTTTAGACATATATATGGATTCTGTAAACTTTATAAATTATTTGAAAGCATGACAACTTATGTTTGAAATAAAAACAAACTTGTAATATTTTTATCTTTCTAATGCTTTTTATGTAAGCGTTGCTGTAAAAACAAACTTATAATATGTTTATCTTGGTAATGTTGAGCAAAATCGTATGTACCATATTTTTCGCTATAAAAAGATTTTACTACATATATTTGTTCAAAACCAAAATCGCCATAATCATTTTCAATTACCGAAATTCGAGGTGTTTCAGAACTCAATTTCTCGACTAGGGGACCCTAGAGAGATGGTTCCATCTTTGTTGGAAAATTAGACTTTTACAAACAAATTCGAGCGTTGGTGGGATTTGCTCATGTCAACACTTGAATTCATCGAGAAATAGAATTACAATTCTATGGAGCAATGCCAATAATTGATTATCGTCGATCCATAGCTATCATACATCAAGGATTTACCCTCATCCATTACCGTCATCAATTTTGTCCTATCCGAGTTCTTGCAAAGACCCCATCTTGTCTTACACTTCTCTTTGATTGAAGTATCATAAAATGATGGAGACTACGGGAAATGAATCGGCAAGGAGTTGACGAAATGGCCATCTATGGGGCTTTTGAGGATAACTTGACAAACTATGAAGTCAACAGTGCGAGTCAAATCTGGCAATGACGCATAAGGGCGCTGCCTTGGATTATTCACTACAATTTGTCAAAGGCTTGTTCTTTTGGATGGATCGACTTCATGGAGTGAATGGGATATGGAGTGGAAGTCGAGATTCAAGCTTGAATTGAAGATGGAATCAATGAAGTACGACTCTTGAGTTTGAATGCAAGTAAAGTTGTCAAAGGCTAAAACGAGGATAAAATGTGTGAAAAATTCTTAGCCTAGACTTTTATATGGATCGACACTGATAAATCATTACCAATCCATTATTGACCGGTACCGATGCATCGTGCTTTTAAAAGAAATGGAAAGCTGAAAAGGGTGAAAAACTACCTAGCCATAGACTAGAATGACTTTCAAAAGTTCTCCCCAATGAACAAAATCCTCGGATAATGTACTTCAATATTTGTGTCTATTGAGCAGACATGACGAGGTACCAAAATTCTTAGTGAGGATGCAACATTCCGCGGAAATGTATTGGGTAAAGGAAGCATCTGCGCAGATCTGGATTTGATCGCTTGTCTTGATTCAAAGAACCTTATGCATTCAAATAAACATACTTTGGATTTATCCCTTGATTGAGGTAGTAAATGTCATGCCATATTTTTACTTTTCGTTACGTCTTCGTTAACATGCATTCTCATCAAGTCAAAAGTAAAATAAATTTTATGTAGGAAAAGAGATGATCAAATTGGAAATTAATGAAGTCGGTAGATCATACTTTAGATTATAAGCTCGGTTACACATTGGTTTTCTGTTGCACCTGATTCGCAAATAGCGTGATTAATAAAATCAATGTGTTATACGTTATTTATAAATATATTATATATAAACAATACCTATTGATTTGCAAATCCATTGTGCCTATACTGTGTTGGCGGTTCCATGATAGCGTCAAAAATCATGTCCTAATCATGTGCAGTCAGCTCGTCTCTACCTGTTCTCTCGAGCAGGCGGTCTAGTTCTTTAAAGAATTTATCTTGCGATTAAAAGTAGAATTATAATTAAAATTCATATTACATTATTTTAATTATATATTACTTATTATTTAAAGCGATTATTAATAACATATGATTTAAACTATGCTTGCCATGGACTCTTGTGATTGTATCATGTCATGTATATATTTTTGAGCCATCTACAATGAGATGCTCGATGGTGTGAGGATGAGTAAAAACTTCCAGGTAGGAGACGAAACGACCATGCTCTTTTACCTTAAATAATTACTACTTATTATTATTATTATATTTAATATATATATGTATATATGATTATATAATGTTATAAGTATTTATAATCGCAATTTATAAACTTTCCAGTTCCTGACGGCAATGTTGGAATAACATTGAACCCCCACGATGTGTAACAGGATTTGCATTCCTATTTGCTGATTTCTGGTCAGAGTATGCATATAAATTTAACATAAACATTGTATTTCACATTTTTAAACTAATGCAACTATTATACTAATTTCTACTAAATTTTTAATAAATATACAGGACTCGTAAACTTACAATCACTTCTGGACTTTTCCAATAAGCATTTAATGCTTCCCATAAGGTTGCACTCATTCAGTCAGGCATTTTTTTCCGCTTTTAATGCTTGACCTTGTATCGCGGTAATTTTTCTTCATTTTTTTGGTCCAATAATTTCTACAAAGGGAGTCTATTTCCTGTAAATCTACTGGCCTTCGCACATTGAAATTAAAATGAATTATACATTTATACTTAATCAACAAATTGCACAATTTATATATATAATGAAATACGCATTTATATTTACGTAAAAATCCTGCCAAATACACTCTACAATGTGGGTTGGGATATTCTCTTACTTAGGCTAGCAAGTATTTATTCTGCCCTTATAGGTAAACTTAGAAATATCAAGCACAATATATGAGGGCTCCAATTCAAAATCCTATATTAATTATGACGTAGATTTTTAATACATCATGAATAATATATCTCACACAAAATATTTATGATGTTGCAATGAATTTGATACCTACCCACTCACTTTACTTACTGATCTAACTATGGGACGAACCATATGTGATGGGCAGCCACCATCGCTTCTTGTGGTAGTCCCTTTCTGACTAAAAGATGAGGAATTTGATGAATGTGAAGATCGTCAACATGGGACATAATATTTGTCACAGACAAATCATTTTATTATGGAAGAACATATCAGTTTATTATAAGAAAACATATTATTTTTTGGGAAAAACATGTAACATTAATAATCACATAAATGACCTTATATCAAAACATATCATTGCTTTTGTTTTAAAAACTACCGACCAGTCTACTTTATGTCATTTTAGGGATGGATACGAAGCAAAATAAATTTGTAGTGCCTACTTGGCTAATACAAAAGGATCATATTATGGTAATGAGAGTTATGTTTTATTTCAATAGGATTATAATCTTTGTGCATGTTGATTTCGGAACCTGACATTGCTGAACCAAATGCAAATCTAAATAAAAAAAATTCTCTACAGGTTTTATAAAATATGTCAATTCCATAAGCAAGAAAATCACCAATAGTCCATAACAAAGAAGTAAACATACGCAAATTCTTTTCTTGAAACGTCGTATGTTTCAACTCCTTCATGCCATAGTGTTTCCAACTCTTCAATCACTAGTTGTAAATGAACATTGATTCCTTGTATCAGATCATCAAGGCCAAAGACAACAATAGTGAGAAACATATATGGAGTTTTGAATGCATCCACGGATGCAAATTATAAGATGTAACGATAATATTCCAAGATGAATATTTAGAACCAAATTGAGAGAATGACGAGAAATCCATATACAAACCAAGTCTAATATTACGGCTCTCTACAACAAAAGTTTGATAAGTCTTATCAAAATATTTCTTTGCTTTTCCATCAGTTGATGTATTAAGGTACCTTCTTTCTATGTTCTCACAATAGGTCATCTCATATAAGGTGCATTAAAAGAAGGTGCATATATATAACCTTGTTTAGAAGTGATTGGTAGTAATGCATTCTCTTATATGAAACTTCTTTTCCCTTCTTTTTTCTTGGTTCATATCTTTCCTCATTACATATTCTACACTTTCTAAAATTGATGTCCTCTTTCCATAATAACATGCAACCATTTAAACAAATACCTATCTTTTGTTATGGCAAATCGAAAGCAGACATAAGTTACTTCACTTCATAATGATTTTTGCACATTAGATTATCGGATGTTGTATGTCGTTTTGTAGCTTGTAAAACTACTGTAAATCCGACTTCTGTGAAGTTGAATTCAGATTTTAGTAATATATTAAGTAGTTACTGATAATTGAGTATCACTTTTACAACCATCCTAAAGGAGTTTCTTAGTAGCATCCAATAAATTATAAAAAAAATTTCTCCAGTATTTTTTTCTTCCTCAACCTTTACTTCTTCATCATCAACTTGAACCATATGGAATATTGATCGTGCTGCATCTTCAATCACATCTTCTATAGAATTCGCCATAATATTGTCACTGTCCACCTCCTCATCTGACACTATAGAATTATGTGTAATAAGTTCTCCATGATGATCCCACACATAATAACTTGGCACAAAACCGTTTGGACACAATGTACTATAACGATATTCGATTTTCAACGCTTCTAATGTTTGAGTTTTTATAAGGGCAACAAACCTCTTCGTCATTTCCATTATTACTTAAAGCAAATTTAATAAATTCATATACACCATTATAAAAATGTACCATTATTGAGCCATTCATTTCCTTTCATTCATACATCCACCGTCTTCGACCGACAAAATAATTGATCATTTTTTCCTATGTCAAAAAATATGATAGAAGTTTAAAGAACCTATAGCAAGATTCCCAAAATTATGATTTTTATTGGATTGCAATTTTATTTTTCAATTCATTTATACATTTTAATGTTTTACTAATTATGCCATATATTATTCTTTTCACTTTTTTTATACTTATTTTCAATTTTAACATATTATTTATTACATAATATTATATTTTCACATTTTTTTTACCTTTTTATGGTCGGTCATTCTACTTCCCATTACAAGCACAATAATAATTACATTTCACAAATCATTTCATCTTAAACGATTCAACATATTTTGATAGTACTTTCCCTTTGTTTCCAAGGACAAATTTGATAACTACGGATCAACTAATACGCAATTATAACAAATAAATAGTCTATTATGCATAAATTTAAGCACAAACTAACGTTAATCTTTATCAAAAATTGAAATAATTATTTTAGTGGAAGTGCATACCTAATTTTGATGGATTGAAGCTTGGAGAATCCAATTTGATGAATGTTGCGATGGATTTTGGCGGATTTCGATGGCTAGGGATAGGGCTGCGATTAGATATCCGAAAAATCCAAAATCCATCGTATTTGTATTTGAAAAGCGGATAAATATCTGATGTTCAAAAATGGATGGGATGCGGATACGAAGACATCTGCATTCGAAAATTATCTGCCTGGTTTAATCTAATATTATAGTTTAATTTATGCGTATTTTAGTACAACGAAATATATATTTTATTGTTTTATTAAATTAGAAGTTTATACTATGCGCATTAAATGCATATCAACTGCTCAAAACTATTTATTATCATCATATTTTTTTATTTTAACACTTTAATAATTAATGGGATTAAGAAAGTATTTGTCAAACTAAAATTTTCAATTTATGTTATTTGATTTATCGATCGTTAGCAGAAAGGATAATTATCTAATATCTGTCTATATCCGCAGATGTAGATATTTGATATCCAAAAAAGGTTTCGGATATTGTACCATCTACACCAGAAAGTATCCATCGACAAGCCTAGCTACGGATAGTTTGGGACAGATTTGGGGGGTTTAGATACAGGGTTTTAGGCTTTAGAAAATATAGGAAATAAGGAAGAAACGGGGTCAGCTGCCGCCATATTCGCGATTTTTCGACGGCTTCTGATGGCTTTCAACGACTATAAATAAAGAATATTTTCTCTTTATTGAAAATAAATTTAATTTGTTATAAAAGTTTTTAAAAAGTTTGCAAATAAAACTTTTTTGTTTAAATGGCTAACTCACCTAGATGCTAACCGTATATGATTCTTCAACAACATAAAATATACAACCACCAACCATCAATCTATATATAATTCCTTAAGGAGATAAAATCTTTGAATCAGGTATTCATAATAATTTTTTATTAAAGTTTACAATAACCCGTTTTTTATTAATATTAAAAATGATTTTTTTTATTCGTTATATAATACTTTTTTAATGATTTGATAGTTAATTGTGAATTTTAAATGTATTTAAAATAATAAATTCATATAGAAGAAAATATTTGGTAAAAATAAATAAATTCGTTAAATCTTATGTTGATCTAAGTTATTTTGGGCATACAGTCAAAAATATTAAAAGAAAATAAACAGGTTCAACGTAATAATCTTGATTTCCAACTTTATAGCCATTCCTCGACATTCAGACTTAAACATTTTGTTCAAATATCAAACGATCTTCAAACGAGATGAAATTCAAATCATATATACTATATTAAGTATTTATCCAATCCTTATGGTTGGATTTATAAAAAAAAGACAAAAAATTTAGACTTAAAACAGATCATTTTCATAGAAGTTGTCTTAACAATATATACTATGTGTTATACAACTCATTGGAAAATGATAGATTTTGAGTCTAATCTTTTTTCCTTAAATTTTTTCTATCATAGCCTTATGGATTGGATAAATACATTATAAAGTATATGTCGCATGAATTTCATCTTGTTTGAAGATTATTTGGCTTTCGAACTATAGACTTTTAGTCCAAATGTCGACGAACGGCTATAAATTTGAGAATCAAGATTGACACCCTTAATTTATTTATCTTCTTATCATATTTTGAATGTAGGTCCGAAATACTTTGAATCAATATATGATTCAAAAAAATCTTTTTCTACAGAATAATTTATTTCATATTAATTTATAATGTTAAATACATTTAAAAATTCATATATAATTAGGTACACAACGGTAAAAATTATACTTAAATTCATAAAAGTGTTACACTGCATAAATTTCACCAAATTGTATAATGGACGGACTAAAAGTTGCATAGTTTGATCGTTTGAGTTCAATTTTCAATAAAATTAAATATCGAATTACATAATAAATGGTTATTGAAAATACTAATTTAATTAATCACAAACCATCATAAAATAGAAGAATTGAATAAAAATGCATATTTAATTTTTAGGAATTAAATTAGTCATTTTAAACAAATTTCAAACATCTATAATGAATAATTTATAATAATGTGATAAACTATATTAATTAAAATAGCATATCGTCGAAAATGGCTTGACAGAGTCGTCGGCGGTAGTCGAAACTGTCTGTTGCTAGTTTGCTCATTTCTAGTAGTGATTAGGTCGTGCACCCGATTAGGTGTTTCTTTCTGTTAAAAGCTCAGCTAACCATTATTGTAACTCGATTGCAGATTGGTTTTCTATTGTACCCAATTAGGACTAGCATCCGTGTTGCTTCGAGTTATAAGCTTGGCTAACCTTTGTTCTAAATCGGTTACAAACTGGTTTTCTATTGTATCTGATTAGGCCGTTCAATCGCTTAAGTGTTTCTTTCGAGTATAAGCTCAGTTAACCATTGTTGTAACTCGATTATAGAAGTACCCAATTAGGCCAAGCATCTACTTAGGTGTTGTTTTCAGTTGTGAAATCGTGTAGCCGTTGTTCTAGCTTGATTACAAATTGGCTTTCTATTGTATCTGATTAGGCTGTGCGTCTGTTTCAATGTTGCTCCCAGTGGATTTGGATTCTATTTCGTTTATGTACTGATTTTTTATGCAATTATATTATTATATTATATTATTGAGTGGCAATTGTTTGTTACACTATATAACTTGTATATTGTGTAGCTAAAATCTGATATTAAACAGCAAATATATTGTATACAATTAATCATAATAAATTTTCATCAAAATATTACATTTTAAGAAAATATTTACCAACTAAAATATTCAATAATTAGTTCAACACATATGTTTAAAAAGTAGTTGATTATGCATTTAATGAAATTATAATCAAAATTAAGATATTTTGTAAAACGTCAAGAATTTTAGTAACAGTCAAATATCTGCGTTTGACTGAGATAGATTTTTTCAGTCTTATATTTGAAATGAAAATACAAAATTTCTAATCACATACAAAATAACATCTATATTTCCCCTAAATTGTTTAACTATATCAACATTTCTTCTTAAACATCCTACATTAAAGAATGTTTTTAAAATACAGTACATAACATTCAGTCAAGTTAGGTATTTTTCTATGATTTAAGCATAACTTCCCGTAAGAAAATAATTTTTGAGAAATTTTGTAGTTTTAGGTTCTATCTCGGCCATGTTTTTTGTCTATTACTATGTCATACAGAATAAGAGTTCTTCTTTGTTGCATTACTTCATCTTCATATAACATTTTTCTTTCAGTTTGTACATCTTTTGATAGATCTTCGATGAATCAGATTATAAATATTGCACAATCAATTCCGCATCATTTCAAAATTGTTAGTATTAACATTCTAAAATTAATTTTTGTATATTATGAGTTTTTTTTTCGAACGTGTTCCTACTGGGTAACCCACAAAATTAACTTTAGTTTTGATGGATTATTCCCCTTTTTGCACAAATTGATTGCATCACTTCCACGATTTTGTCTCATATTGAAAATATTTAAAATCGTTGTATGTGATTCATTATTATAATTGTTTGACTGCAAATATAAAACACAAGTATTTTTCTAGTGAGATATTACATAGTTGCTAGGGAAATATTTTACAGTAGTAATTAAAAATCAATGTATATTTTTAATTTATGACCATTTGCGCTTCTTATTTGTATGGGCAATTGAAGTTTTTCCTTTTGGGTCTTCGTTAAATATAATGTTTCCAACTTTTATTAACTCCACTAAAATCTAACAATGTATAGTGGTTTCTATTACATAGCGCCGACCTCTGAACCAAGTAGCTTCTAAATAAATTTGGACATCAAGTTGAAAATAGAATGGATAGAGAGCTTAGGGGCATAACTAGAATAGATAAATGAAGCAAGTCAAGAAGTCGGGGAGGATTTGGACAAAAACAACATAGTTGGTGTTAATACCCTAGGTATTGATTTTGATTACAACAACCATATAAATATAACTACTAACGTATCTTCGAGTTATGCAGTCATATTAGATATATTATGGAGACATACAGAGATAAACAAGAATACAATGGAAGCAAATGAATTATAGAAGAAGGTTGATCAGAGCAATTGAAGAACAAAACCCAATTAGAGAAGAATGCTGAAGCATAAAGGTGTTTGAAGTGATGAGGAGTTGGTTGAACGTTAGAATATCTTGTTAAAGATCTCATGGCAATTATACTTGAAGATCATCAACCATTGACCTCAACCGAATCACAAAAATCCAAAAATATAAATTAATTTGAAATGCTGAAAATTTGCAACACTTATTAGTGTTGCTGTTCATTTTGCAACACACCCATGTCGATATGGGGTACTTGGGCATGTCGACATACTAGCAGTTTTCAGAATTTCAAATTTTAAATGAAGAGACATTTCCCTCCACCTCTTCACCAAAAAACACGTCTCTTCAACCACTATATAAAGGCCTCTGAAAACGAATTTTAACATCAAGAATTCTCATTTTCTCTTACTCCTTCTCCAAACATTTGCAAAAGAAATCCATTGCAAACTCTTTAAATCTCCTTGCAAATCGATTCTATTTCACTCCAGTTCTTCACTGATTTGCAAGCCACACAATATCAAAGAGTTGTACTTTAATTCACATCATTCTCTTTCTCTGATTTCATCCTATTCCTCAAAGAATTCAAAGATAGATTGTCATTGGAGGTCTACAGGATCATTGTACCGAATCTGCAAGAACCTGTATTGAAGATATAACCACTTGCCATAGTTTGTTGTTGGTGATAAGGAAAAGGTGTTCTTGTAGCCTATAAAATTAAGAGGGTGTGTCTTATAGCCCGTGAAACCAAGATTGTAAAGGTGTTCTTGCCACCCGTGGAAAGCAAGTGATTATAGTGGAATTCTACATGATAGAGTGTAGGATTGCTTAATCCGAACCAGTATAAAAATCCGGGTGTTATTTACATTACTGCATTTTACTTTATTACTTACTTATTCTCTAATTACTTCTTTTTGTTTGCAATTTGAGTAAATACAGTTTTATATTCATAGGTAAGTAGTTAATACGCAATTCACCACTTCTAGTGTCTGAATATCCTTAAGATCCAACGTTGTGTTATAGCGACCCCAGTTTCCAACATTTGGTATCGGAGCATTGGTTTTCAAAAATTCATAACTTGTTTTTTGAAAAGTATAAATGCTAATGACACTAGTAACACATTTTTTAACACTTTTGTAGAAGGGAAATCTATCACTAGACTCCCTTTATTTGATGGTAGTAGTTATGCTTATTGGGCTTGTAGGATGAAATGCTATTTGTAGTCTAATGGTTTGGATATTTGGAATAGTACCCAAATAGAGTACATGAGGCCTCAAACTGAATATTCAAAATAGACACTAGACCAAAAGACACAAGCACTTAATAACTCTAAGGCCATGAACATTTTATTTTTCTCCTTGGATAGAAATGAACTTAATCGGGTGTCTATTTGTAATTCTGCATATGAAATTTGGAGAACACAACAAGTCACACATGAAGGCACCAATAAAGTAAAACAAACAAATATATCTATGCTAACTAACCAATTTCAACTCTTTCAAATGAAACCAAACGAGTCTATTTCTGATATGTATTCTAGATTTCAAGATATAGTACATGCCTTAATATCATTAGGAAAGAAAATTATTGAAGAAGACCAGTCAGAAAGATCTTGGATTCACTTCCTAGTGAATGGGATCAGAAGACTCTGGCAATTGAAGAAGCCAATGATATTAGTATTATGAAAATAGAAGATTTAATTGGTAACCTAATGTCTTATGAAGTAAAGTTGCAGATTAGAAAAGAGAATCGGGAAAATGAGAAGAAATCACTAGCACTCAATGCTATGATTGACAAAGATGAACCAGATGATGATGCTATTGATGGTGATATCGAGTTTATGACCAAGAAGTTCAAGAAATTATTGAAGTATTGGATAACAAACAAACTTCGAAAAACTAACAACAACAATTCTAGAAATGGAAATGTTGTTAAGTGTTTCGAATATGACAAACCGGGTCATTTGAAAAGAGACTGTCCCAAACTGAAAAAATCAATGTCAAACACTTTCAATAAGGAGAGGAAACATGCACTCAATTCAAAATGGGATGATTCAGATACATCATCAAGTGATAGTGATTCAGAAACCGAAAACGCCAACATGTGCTTCATGGCAAAGAATGACCAGGTATGGAATTTTAATAAAGAAATTACTAATGTTTTGAATGATATGAATCAGGGATATAAAATACTTAGAAAAGAGTACAACAATAGTTTGGTAGAGATAGATAGATTAAAAATATCAAATGAAAGGTTAACTGAAGAAAAACAAGATCTAAAAGTTGAAATTGAAAGACTTAATATGTATAATGATGAAAAGGATTTGAAACTTGGAAGTTTTGAAAAACTAAAAAGTGAAAATGAATCCTTAAAATCAGAAAATCTTTCAATGAAGTCACAGATCACTGATCTGAATGACAAAATAACATCTCTTGACAATGTTATTCTTAACCATAATAAGGATTTTGACAAAATAAAAACTGATGTTGATAAATTTAACAAAGGGAAGGATAATCTAGAAAAATTATTATCTACATCTAAACATACTAGGAATAAACATGGACTTGGATACACCCCTAAGGCTAAATTAAAGAAAAATAGTATTCAAAATACTAAGTTGTTAAGGCTACAAGTTCAAACCAAAACCTAGGAAATTAAAGTTAAAACCTCCAAATAGATTCATTAATTTATAAGTTCCAAAAAGGGTGGATGATATTGAAAAATAAAAATATATTGATAATTTTATTAATAAGGTTCATTCATCTAATGATTATATTTTGAAAGGACATTCAAACTCTTCATGGATTTGGCGTCCCAAAACTTAACCCCATGGACCCAGAATAAAAAGGGTACCAGTGTGCATATTTTATAATTTTTCAGGTACCAAACAATGTATATCAGATAGCAGATGCTCAAAGCATATGACAAGAAATCTATTGTACATTGGATAAATACGAAAAGGATTTGTTATTGGCATCAGCAAAGTCGCTAACTCTAAAATTCATCTTATTATTTGATAAGTTTATTTCATGTTTTGAATTGATTTGGTTTCCCCTCAAGTGTTTTATTTATAAGCATTTATCTCTATATACAAACTCTACATATTGTCTAGCAGTGATTTAAGTGACTCTTTTTCGTCCTTTTTATTGATGACAAAAGGGGAGAAAAGATATAAATACACTAGGCAAAATGTTAGGGGGAGTGCATAGAGTTAGGGGGAGTCAATTATAAAAAATATTATATTTTACCTCTCAAATATTTATATGGTTGTCATCATCAAAAAGGGGGAGATTGTTAATACCCTAGGTGTAACGACCCATAAATCCGTACCCCTTGAGTCAATACTATTCTATCTAAATCAACTCAAGTTGTACAGAAATACGAACCATTTGGGTTAAAGAAGAAGAGGTAGAAGAAGAAAATAGAAAACAACAACAGAATCTAACCATCGCATCGGAATAAAATATAATAGATAATAAATAATTTTACTCAAAAATCAAATATCTCTGTTTATATATTACATCATCAGAGTACATCAATCACAGCTCAACATCAATATCATACAATGGATACATAACAACTAAAGATACACAACAACTCAAACAGCAGAATATATATATATATATATATATAACAAGTACGAATGTACGTATCGTCATCTAGCTCGTCTCTTGAGCTCCATAGCATCATATCATGTATCCTATATACTCGGTCTGACCCGAGCATTACAGTTAAATAACACCTGAGTCGGTCTGGAATACCGGCGTGAGAAAATCACACCCATTTGATTATTAAAGTTTCAAAAATCCTTTGAAAACAAAAGCATCACGTAAGACCACGCCACAAATAAACATGTCGGGTTTTTACCTTACGATAGTAAAACACTTTTTATAGAAATCCTCTGATATTATAATACGGTCTATATATAAATACTTATAAAATAGCCGAAATTGTTACATCTATTAAATTCCAGCTACTAGCCACAGAGTGGGTAATACAAACAAAACTCGTACAAGGCTCGTAGGGAGAATGGATTTCCAACCAATGACTAGGCACTGGGGTACCACCTGTCACAGTACGGGGCCTAGATCACCGTACCGAGGAGTACGCCCGCTCCCCTGCAACACAAGGCCGTGACTTCCCCTTACTGGATAATCCCGAGTGAGATCACCCCGCGGTTGGGATCAGCAACCGCCCACTAAGCCAAAATAAAAAAGGGACATCTAGACTGGAATGACCTCACCCTGCTTGGGTGCTACCCACCTAGCCTTGCTACATAACCCCTGATTTTCAGTCATTCCCATTTGATGAGGCTTGAGGCTAAGCGTTACCTTTTTAGAACATATCCCTTAGAATGCCCATCGCCCACCTGACGATGTTTCGCAAGCGTTCATCCGTACAAGTCCGTCCCGGTTTCGAACGGAACCAAAGGCACTATTCCTACTACATCCATTTTGGAAATATCCTCAGGATTAGTAGCGACTAGCCCTTGCACTTCACTGCTCCATCTTCGAATTCGAAAATTGTTTTCACGAAACGTACAAACCGGATCGAAGTGGTTTTCGAGAAATAAATCTCGATACCGGACTCTTCGAAACGATCAACGTGTTTGTCCAATATTGATAGTCGGTTATTTAACTATCAATTAATATTCACAAACAACCATCAAACAATAAATAATTTCCCAAATTATTTATTAACCTCAAAATATCTTCGCAAGATATATTTCTATTTTCAATTCTTTGAAAACAGTTTCAAAACCATCCTTCTTTCCAGAATAAACTTTTCCAAATATTTTCTGTCTCCTCTGAAATCACCAAGCACAAAAAACTAGATTTTAGAATAACTTAAAACGCTTCATTTTGAAATATACTTTAAAACATTTAAGTTAAAATTACATCAATAATTTATTAAAAATACCATACTATATGAATATTTGAAAATAAGGTTACTTAATAAATATAAAACTAAAATTATACTTTTAAAAACATAATATTAAGTCATTCTTTAAATAATTACTACTATAATAAATCAAGAGAAAATACTTACTTTAGAAGTTAAATATAAGAAATAAGAAATTTTCCAAAACTTATTTTTAAAACAACTTTTAATCTTATAACTTATATTTAAAAATTTACTTTGAAAACGTACTTGGTTATCCAGGGAGAACTCCAACTTCAATCACTTAAATCAATTTTTCCCAAATTGATTTCCAATTTATTTTATTTGAAATAAATTTCTTTACTCACTCAGTTCATTTCAAGATTCATTAGTTAAGAACTTATTATTATTATTTTCTCGTTTGATTTCAAATCTTTTAACTGAAATATACGAATTTCAGGATTTTCCCAATTTCTTCTTTATTCCTTTCAATAATTTAAATCTTAAATATTAAATAAATGTTTTGTTTTATCAAATAATATCATTGAAGTTTCAAACTTCAATAACTTTCTGTTTATTCAAAGAAATTCCCTTCCATATACAGAATTTATATTAATTAGCATTTTAAAACAACTATTATCCTTATCCAATTTATTCTTAATTTATTTAATTTTTTCCATAATTATTTCACTTACAAATTCTCTTCATTTTATTTCCAATTCTAATTCTATATATCTTGATAACTTAGTGCGCCGGAAAAAATTCAGGTATACCATAACGTCTAATATTCCAATTACCAACAACATTCATCACAGAATATAAAATAATCACAACAGAAGATATTAAATAATTTAAATAAATGTTGAGGGATCCAGTTGGATCCCTCCAACCTGTTTTTCCCTGCATCCACAGACGTTAGCACAATATGATATGCCAATTTCAAATTTTACCATACTAAACACATCAATCAATCTCAACCATTCAAACAATTATTTAAATTTAATTATTTAAATTTAAAATTAAATTTACTGAGTGAGATTAACTCACCTTTTATTTTATTAGCATCCATTTGCACTCCATTCCAATATTGCCTTGGTTTCTCGACTTTTGACCTTGGATAAACAATTTGTATGATTTATTAATATTTAAAATAAAATCGAACAATAAAATTTTCATTTATTAATTCAATTAACAAAGGATTTTATTTTAAACTTGATAATTTAATTTTAACAGGTTCTTCTTTAAATAGAAATATCTTTAGCACTTAAAATTATTGAATACGTAAATTAAACAAGTAATTAGCCCGACCAGTGAGTTTTATTTTACTGTACAATCTTCTTCTTTTTTTTTTTACTAAAACAATAACCAACAATTTAAATTTAGAAGTTTCAAATTTGCCTAACTAAAAATGTTCTAAGATAGAGTTTACCTCAATCGCACAGGAGCCCAACATCACGAGCTTCAGCTCGATTCCAAAAAAAATCGCGACCCACTTCGAAATTCCGACCATGGACTAACTTCGACGCCCTGTTCTCCCATGCGTGCGCGTGCATGAGCACACGCCACCCAATCGAACGCGACCTCACGAAACCCTAAACGAGCTGTCGCCGAAGCCTAAATTGCCATCGCGGACAGAGAGCACCAACTCCATGTTTTCTAAATCGCCTCTACCCAAAACGAAGTTGAAGTCATCGCCCACCAGATTTTTCGAACGCGAGACATCAAATCTTTGAAGGGAAAGCTGCCCTCTTTCCTCGAGTTCGATCTTGATTGAGCAAAGGAAGATGGAGGGTGGAACGCAGTTAAATTTGAGGGGAAAATCGCGACGAGGAGGGGCCATTATTCTCCGATGAACGAGATGACCGCCATTCTTTCGATTTTCGAAATTGAAAGAAAGGGCTCGGCCCTGTTTATTTTTTTGTTTCGAACGAAAAGAATTCGTAAAATTGGAAGAGAGGAAAAGAATATGGCTTTCGATTTCTGAATGAATTCTTGAGAGGAAGCTCGGCCATTATATGTTTTTTTTTCGTTTGATAATGATTGAAATTGAATTGAATAAACGAGGAAGGAACTAGCAGTTTTTAAAAGGGACGAGAAGTGTACGATGGAAGATATGGGTAGCGTGTTAAAACGAATATGAGATGGGGTATACAAGAAGCTTGACTAATTAAATTATTATCAATTAAATTTTCAGCGTGTTTATATATCGAACACTCACACACTAACTCCGATCAATACGAAATTTGAAATCCGATAATAATAAAACATTACGGATCCAACGTAACTGGTTTCGCCTAATTCCGAGAATGTGCCTCGGAAGGCTATTTTTTCTCAATTCAATTCAAACGATATATCCTTAAAGCTGAATAAATCAGTGTTAGATTCAATTTTAAAATTCTATTATTCTCAGTATTATCAATATAAATTTTATAAGCTTTCAAATTATTTTTAATAGGCTTAAAATTCTGGATTCAACATTTCATCTAATTTTAAATTATTTAAATTCAATAATTAAATTATCAAATGAATTGTGATATTCGTAATTCAAATCAAAATTACTCTATTGAATATTCAAAATCAATTAAATATTCTGATTTAAAGGCTTAAAAATTCTGGGTCGTCACATTCCTCCCCCCTTAAAAGAATTTCGTCCCCGAAATTACTAATTAGGAAGAATGGTCCAATACCCATTTATTATTTCCCCAAACCAAATAGTTTCTAACAATTTAACATCGCACCAACTATCTTCTTATAAAAGACTCATTATTATTCTTATTAACTTTCCAAACTTCTCCATAGTTTCAAACTATACTATTGGTTTAACCATTCAAGTTTCAATTCAAAACCAAATTTTGAATTATCAAAAAATTTCTCAAAATTTTTCTAACTTCCTAAATTTCCGAAAATTTTTGCCAGCGTCTCCTTTGCGCGGCTAGCTCGGTACAACTACAAAATGGCTCTACGGCCTCCCAAATCCAAAAAGAAAACAAAAAGCCAAGTGGCTCAATCCAAAATCCCAATCAAATTTCATACCAAATTTAAATACATACCTTTTTGTCGGCAATTCAATTTATCATCTGAAATCAAAACCGATTTTCCTTTCTCTTTATAATACCTGCATATCCTGTTTAGCACCAATATCCAATCACAATATTCCCTAAACAGTTTATCGACTTTCTCACAAAATGCCAATATCTATTCACTCCAATATTGACTTAAATTATATTAGTAGTATCAATTTTCATTTAAGAATTCACCATTCCCTCCTAAGTTTAATATAAGCATTATATATGTTTCTTATACTTATTTTCACCTTACTACTTTAGTTTATATCTATTTCTATTCAAAGTAATTCTTTCATTTCCATACGAATTCAATTTATTTTCAACTCTAAACTTTAAATTTTATTTTTCATTTATACTGATTCATGTTATGATTTTAATTAGCTCCATTTACTAACTTATTTTAATTTTCCAGTTTGAAATCGTTTTGTCGTTAACCAAAATTTCCGAAAATTTTCTAACTCCCAAAATTTCCGAATTTTTTTGGCAGAGTCCCCTTTGTACGGAGGAGCTTTTGCAATTTGACAATATATATAAATATATATACATCGACCCACACGGTCGGAAAAACCAAAAACAATTCATATTTCCTATTTTTATTGCGTAGGCGTACCTTATTTAGCATTTTTAAGCAAACAGCTTATAATTTTAGCAATTAGCGCAACCCAATCCAGCCACACGGCTCCCAGGTACCTGTACTTACTCAATTTAAACATGTAAGTACGATATAAATGAAGTTTAAGTACATTTCACTTATTTACAATAGTTAAAACATATGAATTCTAAAAGAAATTTACACCAAACATTTTTCCATAAGCAATTTATATAGTTTCCATGCTAATTCAACTGTTTCAATTTATTTATAACCATTTTCATCCAATTCGAATGGTCTTCAATCCATCCGTATACATCTTCATCAATTTGAATGGTATAAAACTCAATCGCTTACATTTAATTTATTCTTAAGCAAAGTGAACTCATATTTAATTCAATTGCTTTCAAAATCAATTCATTTTACTTCTATCAATTCATGGGATTTTAATTACTCCTATTTGCATCCAATGACAATTTATTCTATGCAGTTTGACGAGATCTATGTGAATAAACAAGTATTTTGCTTTATAACCAATTTAAATTGATTCCTTTTTAATTGATTCCGTTCAATTTATCTTACATGCTATATTCTCATTAATTTTATTTGAATCCATTTATTTATCTTGGAACATTTCATATTGGTTACATCCAATACTCATTTCATAATTAATTTGCAAACTAAACATTTGCCACATTAAATTGGTATTCGACTTCATTTAACCAATTCAAGTTCCATCTCCAAATTTCATTACCAATTAATTCCCTTTTTATTTCAATTCATTCATGACCATTTATTTAGCTCGACACATTCCAAGCTTGCACATTACTATACATTCTCGAATTAATTCAAACCAAGCTTGAATTTAATGGTCTTCCAATTTTACTCGTAGTCGAGCTTCTAATTATTCTCAACTCAAGTTAATTTACTCAATTTACTCCACTTCAAACCTAAGTTCACTTCCATTTAATTCTTATTTATTCCATCCATTTATTTATTCAATATAATTAGTTTATCCACTCAATCTATTATGAATTTCCATTACCTTAAATATTATTTTCAACCCACCAAGTTCTATTTCGATTCAAATTTATTTTTACTTGATTTAAATCCAACCCAATATCATTACACTTAGTTTTAAGTTGAATTCAATTCAATTCTCCTTCATCTATTCAGCTTAAGTTAATCTATTTCAATTTATTCAAATCTTTTTTTTTCTATACTTAAGCTCATTTCATTTTGCAAATAAATTTCCCTTTTCAATTTAACTTGATTCTATTTCAATCCAATCTCATTTCAAACTACAAATTTATTTGATTAGTTATTATAAATTTCAAATTTCCAAGTTCGATTCATTCTAGGTTCACTTAAATAAATTACAAGGTCATTTCAATTTATTCCTACGTATTTGGATTTTATTTGCAAACCATACCATTTTCAATTTACCATTCACTTTTATGAACTCACAATTCAGTTACATTTACTTATTGATAACTCAAGTCGAATTCAACTTATAACTTGAGTTTTATTTTCCAAACTTCATTATTATCTCATAATTCAGCTTTTTATTTAACTGCATTGGGTTCTCATTACATATTTCATTATCTAATTATTATCTAAATAGTCTTTCCCCAACTTATAATCCAAAACTTGATTTTAATCTCAACATCTCTTCATTTAAATTTTCTTAAGTTCAAATTTATTTTATAATACAAGTTTGGATTTTTTTATTTTATTTTTCAATTCATCCAACAATATTTATTTTGGATTTGTATTCCATTTTCAATTTTATAAATCACAACATATTATTTACACAATTCCATTCATCATAGGCTTGAATATACTATTCTTTTATTTTAACTCAAGCCTTATGCTTATCTATAACTCAAGCATATTTTTATTCCATGCTTTATAATTCTTTTACACGTATTTCTTATTTATTTATTTCAATTCCAATCCTTATTCAATTTATTTTCCATTTGTTCAGGTAAGAATTTAATTTCATTCATTAATTCAATTGAATTCTTATCCCAATTCAATTTTACTTTAACTCAAATTTATTTAACTCAATTCGATTTCAACTTGATTCGAATACAATTGGATATTATTTTCAGCTTATTCGATTTATTTCAATCCAGTTAAATTTTATTCTCCAATCCAAGCTTATTTCATTTTTAACTTTTCACTTAAAATTAAATTCCCAACATTCAAAGCTAATATGTCCTTCCCGATTTAAAAATCATCTCAATTTATAAGCTTACAACCTATTTCATCAGGATTTTTCAAACACCCGATTATTGGTTTCAAACATTTTGAAACCTCCAACATCTCAAAATCAAAATTCTCATAAATTAAACCAACCCTGTTTTTATCCCAACAAATTTCCTTTGAAATTTCAAAAACAAACAGGTTTTCCTGAACAAATAATTTGGCAGCAATTCATCACTTAGAAACTCGAAAATTAACATCGATGATGCTGCAGTCATCACCGAAGTTATTTTCCAGTGACTGAAGTGAATTCAATACTGTCTCACTTCCAAAATCCATTTTAAAACAGATTTCCATTCAGAATTATCTCCAAAACAATAATGCTATCATTTATCATTAAAACACTTAGATAAACATTTCCAAATCTCCGGGATTTTAAATTTCCAAAGCCTGCTTAAATAAATTTTAACTATAATTCATTTGTACACTTTATTTATACAAATTCTCATTTGATTGTATTTCAATGCATAAATTACATTTATAATTCATATTTATAAATTTCATTTCATAATTGAATTTATCTTCTCAATCTTTGAATATATTTACAATTTCTAGTTAAAATTTTCACTTAACAATGATAATACTTTAATATTATCATTTCTAACATCCCAGCAACCATATATTAGTTAAATAGTTTACAAAACCTTTCTTTATATCAAAATATATTTATGGGTAAAATTATTTCATTTACCCACATTTTAAAACAATACCATGTCGATTGTTCTATTCAAGTATTTAGAAACCCTTTCAATACAGTTGCACAGACTGTGTTGACGAAGGTTCATATGCCACTCAATAAATCAATCAACACAATATTAAAACAATTTATATTCACTAACAAATACACACTCATATTTATTAATACGCTCAAACTCATTCTAGAGTACTGTAGACTCTATTTTATGAGTAATTCCCACCAGAGCCAAGGTTATCACCAACATAAGCTCTGATAATAAGTGTAACGACCCGCAAATCCGTACCCCTTGAGTCAACACTATTCTATCTAAATCAACTCAAGTTGTACAGAAATACGAACCATTTGGGTTAAAGAAGAAGAGGTAGAAGAAGAAAATAGAAAACAACAACAGAATCTAACCATCGCAGCGGAATAAAATATAATAGATAACAAATAATTTTACTCAAAAATCAAATATCTCTGTTTGTATATTACATCATCAGAGTACATCAATCACAGCTCAACATCAATATCATACAATGGATACACAACAACTCAAGATACACAACAACTCAAACAGCAGAATATATATATAACAAGTACGAATGTACATATCGTCATCCAGCTCGTCTCCTGAGCTCCACAGCATCATATCATGTATCCTATAATACTCGGTCTGACCCGAGCATTACAGTTAAATAACACCCGAGTCAGTCTGGAATACCAGCGTGAGAAAATCACACCCACTTGATTATTAAAGTTTCAAAAATCCTTTGAAAACAAAAGCATCTCGTAAGATCACGCCACAAATAAACATGTCGGGATTTACCTTACGATAGCTAAAACACTTTTTATAGAAATCCTCTGATATTATAATAGGGTCTATATACAAATACTTATAACATAGCCGAAATTGTTACATCTATTAAATTCCAGCTACTAGCCACAGAGTGGGTAATACAAACAAAACTCGTACAAGGCTCGTAGGGAGAATGGATTTCCAACCAATGACTAGGCACTGGGGTACCACCTGTCACAGTACGGGGCCTAGATCACCGTACCGAGGAGTACGCCCGCTCCCCTACAACACAAGGCCGGGACTACCCCTTACTGGATAATCCCGAGTGAGATCACCCCGCGGTTGGGATCAGCAACCGCCCACTAAGCCGAAATAAAAAGGGACATATAGACTGGAATGACCTCACCCTGCTTGGGTGCTACCCACCTAGCCTTGCTGCATAACCCCTGATTTTCAGTCATTCCCATTTGATGAGGCTTGAGGCTAAGCGTTACCTTTTTAGAACATATCCCTTAGAATGCCCATCGCCCACCTGACAATGTTTCGCAAGCATTCATCCGTACAAGTCCGTCCCGGGTTCGAACGGAACCGAAGGCACTATTCCTACTACATCCATTTTGGAAATATCCTCAGGATTAGTAGCGACTAGCCCTTGCACTTCACTGCTCCATCTTCGAATCCAAAAATCGTTTTCACGAAACGTACAAACCAGATCGAAGTGGTTTTCGAGAAATAAATCTCGATCCCGGACTCTTCGAAACGATCAACGTGTTTGTCAAATATTGATAGTCGGTTATTTAACTATCAATTAATATTCACAAACAACCATCAAACAATAAATAATTTCTCAAATTATTTATTAACCTCAAAATATCTTCACAAGATATATTTCTATTTTCAGTTCTTTGAAAACGGTTTCAAAACCATCCTTCTTTCCAGAATAAACTTTTCCAAATATTTTCTATCTCCTCTGAAATCACCAAGCACAAAAAATTAGATTTTAAAATAATTTAAAACGCTTTATTTTGAAATATACTTTAAAACATTTAAGTTAAAATTACATCAATAATTTACTAAAAATACCATACTATATGCATATTTGAAAATAAGGTTACTTAATAAATATAAAACTAAAATTATACTTTTAAAAACATAATACTAAGTCATTCTTTAAATAATTACTACTATAATAAATCAAGAGAAAATACTTACTTTAGAAGTTAAATATAAGAAATAAGAAATTTTCCAAAACTTATTTTTAAAACAACTTTTAATCTTATAACTTATATTTAAAAATTTACTTTGAAAACGTACTTGGTTATCCAGGGAGAACTCCAACTTCAATCACTTAAATCAATTTTTCCCCAATTGATTTCCAATTTCTTTAATTTGAAATAAATTTCTTTACTCACTCAGTTCATTTCAAGATTCATTAGTTAAGAACTTATTATTATTATTTTCTCGTTTGATTTCAAATCTTTTAACTGAAATATACGAATTTCAGGCTTTTCCCAATTTCTTCTTTATTCCTTTCAATAATTTAAATCTTAAATATTAAAAAAATGTTTTGTTTTATTAAATAATATCATTGAAGTTTCAAACTTCAATAACTTTCTGTTTATTCAAAGAAATTCCCTTCCATATACAGAATTTATATTAATTAGCATTTTAAAACTACTATTATCCTTATCCAATTTATTCTTAATTTATTTAATTTTTTCCATAATTATTTCACTTACAAATTCTCTTCATTTTATTTCCAATTCTAATTCTATATATCTTGATAACTTAGTGCGCCGGAAAATATTCAGGTATACCATAACATCCAATATTCCAATTACCAACAATATTCATCACAGAATATAAAATAATCACAACAGAAGATATTAAATAATTTAAATAAATGTTGAGGGATCCAGTTGGATCCCTCCAACCTGTTTTTCCCTGCATCCACAGACGTTAGCACAATATGATATGCCAATTTCAAATTTTACCATAACAAACACATCAATCAATCTCAACCATTCAAACAATTATTTAAATTTAATCATTTAAATTTAAAATTAAATTTACTGAGTGAGATTAACTCACCTTTTATTTTATTAGCATCCACTTGCACTCCATTCCAATATTGCCTTGGTTTCTCGACTTTTGACCTTGGATAAACAATTTATATGATTTATTAATATTTAAAATAAAATCGAACAATAAAATTTTCGTTTATTAATTCAATTAACAAAGGATTTTATTTTAAACTTGATAATTTAATTTTAACAGGTTCTTCTTTTAATAGAAATATCTTTAGCACTTAAAATTATTGAATACGTAAATTAAGCAAGTAATTAGCCCAGCCAGTGAGTTTTATTTTACTGTACAATCTTCTTTTTTTTTCTTTTTTTTCTTTTCTTTTTACTGAAACAGTAACCAACAATTTAAATTTAAAAGTTTCAAATTTGCCTAACTAAAAATGTTCTAAGATAGAGTTTACCTCAATCGCACAGGAGCCCAACATCACGAGCTTCAGCTCGATTCCAAAAAAAATCGCGACCCACTTCGAAATTCCGACCATGGACTAACTTTGACGCCCTCTTCTCCCATGTGTGCGCGTGCATGAGCGCAGGCCACCCAATCGAACGCGACCTCACGAAACCCTAAACGAGCCGCCATCGAAGCCTAAATTGCCATCGCGGACAGAGAGCACCAACTCCATGTTTTCTAAATCGCCTCTACCCAAAACGAAGTTGAAGTCATCGCCCACCAGATTTTTCGAACGCGAGACATCAAATCTTTGAGGGGAAAGCTGCCCTCTTTCCTCGAGTTCGATCTTGATTGAGCAAAGGAAGATGGAGGGTGGAACGCAGTTAAATTTGAGGGGAAAATCGCGACGAGGAGGGGCCATTATTCTCCGATGAACGAGATGACCGCCATTCTTTCGATTTTCGAAATTGAAACGAAAGGGCTCGGCCCTGTTTATTTTTTTGTTTCGAACGAAAAGAATTTGTAAAATTGGAAGAGTGGAAAAGAATATGGCTTTCGATTTCTGAATGAATTCTTGAGAGGAAGCTCGGCCAATATATGTTTTCTTTTCGTTTGATAATGATTGAAATTGAATTGAATATACGAGGAAGGAATTAGCAGTTTTTAGAAGGGACGAGAAGTGTACGATGGAAGATAAGGGTAGCGTGTTAAAACGAATATGAGATGGGGTATACAAGAAGCTTGACTAATTAAATTATTATCAATTAAATTTTCAGCGTGTTTATATATCGAACACTCACACACTAACTCCGATCAATACGAAATTTGAAATCCGATAATAATAAAACATTACGGATCCAACGGAACTGGTTTCGCCTAATTCCGAGAATGTGCCTCGGAAGGCTATTTTTTCTCAATTCAATTCAAACGATATATCCTTAAAGCTGAATAAATCAGTGTTAGATTCAATTTTAAAATTCTATTATTCTCAGTATTATCAATATAAATTTTATAAGCTTTCAAATTATTTTTAATAGGCTTAAAATTCTGGATTCAACATTTCATCCAATTTTAAATTATTTAAATTCAATAATTAAATTATCAAATGAATTGTGATATTCGTAATTCAAGTCAAAATTACTCTATTGAATATTCAAAATCAATTAAATAGTCCGATTCAAAGGCTTAAAAATTCTGGGTCGTCACACTAGGTATTGATTTTGATGACAAGAACCATATAAATATTACTACAAACGTATCTTCGAGTTATGCAGTCATATTAGATATATTATGGAGACATTTACAGAGATAAACAAGAATACAGTGGAAGCAAATGAATTATAGAAGAAGGTTGATCAGAGTAATTGAAGAACAAAACCCAATTAGAGAAGAATGCTGAAGCATAAAGGTGTTTGAAGTTATGAGGAGTTGGTTGAACCTTAGAAGATCTTGTTAAAGATCGCATGGCAATTATACTTGAAGATCATCAACCACCGACCCCAACCGAATCATAAAAATCCACAAATATAAGGTAATTTGAAATGCTGAAAATTTGTAAGACTTATTAGTGTTGCTGTTCATTTTGCAATACACCCATGTCGACATGGGGTACTTGGGCATGTCGACATACTAGCAGTTTTCAGAATTTAAAATTTTAGATGAAGAGACATTTCCCTATACCTCTTCACTAAAAGACACGTCTCTTCAACCACTATATAAAGGCCTTTGAAAACGAATTTTAACATCAAGAAATCTCATTTTCTCTCACTCCTTCTTCTCCAAACATTTGCAAAAGAAATCCATTGCATACTCTGTAAATCTCCTTGCAAATCGATTCTATTTCACTCCAATTCTTCACTGATTTGCAAGCCACACAATATCAGAGAGTTGTACTTTAATTCACATCATTCTCTCTCTGATTTCATCCTATTCCTCAAAGAATTCAAAGATATATTGCCATTGGAGGTCTGTAGGATCATTGTACCGAATCTGCAAGAATCTGTATTGAAGATATAACCACTTGCCATAGTTTGTTGTTGGTGATAAGGAAAAGGTGTTCTTGTAGCCTGTAAAATCAAGAGGGTGTGTCTTGTAGTCCGTGAAACCAAGATTGTAAAGGTGTTCTTGCCACCCGTGGAAAGCAAGCGATTATAGTGGAATTCTGCATGATAGAGTGGAGGACTGGATGTAGGATTGGTTAATCCGAACCCGTATAAAAATCCGGGTGTTATTTACATAACTGCATTTTACTTTATTACTTACTTATTCTTTGATTACTTCTTTCTGTTTGCAATTTGAGTAAATACAGTTTTATGTTCATAAGTAAGTAGTTAATACACAATTCACCACTTCTAGTGTCTGAATAGCCTTAAGATCCAACATTGTGTTATAGCCACCCCTGTTTCCAACAGTTGGTACCAACCACTATTGTTTATCACTAAATAGTTTATCTACCAGGGGGGATACATCTGAGGATCGTTGAAGGCTGGAGCTTATGAAAGCGTAGGGGAACTACCAATATTACGACATTATGGTCGATTCCGACCATGATTATTGACGGTACCGATATTTTCTCCAAATTGACTTGCTTTCTCCCCTATCTTCTCATATCTAAAGTTTTACCTATTCTTCCATGATTTATTGAATATGATGGGCAGTTCCATCTATAAATAAAGAGGCTAGAGCAACATAGAGAGGGCTTTTATTTTTTGAGCTCATACTCTTCATCTATTACTCTCTGCCTTAACTATTGTCACTAAGTGTTGTAATTCCAACCATATTTAGATCTAAAATTATTGTAACAGTGCTCGTACTTATGACAAATCTGAAGTTAAGATTAAGTGGACACAGGCATGAGATTTGGTCAAACCACTATAAAAATGCTGTGTTCCTTTTCGTTTCTATTTGATTTTGATCTATTCTCGTTTTTGTTTGACCAGCAGTGTTGTATCACTTTTTGGTCTAATATTTTTTATGCTTTCACTGAAAATAGAGCTAGTTGGTTGTAGATCTAGCATAGTATTGTGGATTGCAAGCCTCCAGAAGTGAGATCCAAAAGATTGTTGTTGTAGATCTGATGTTACTGTGATTTCAGAAGGAACCATAATAAGAATTGAAGAAATAACCCATAAGAGACCTTCCATGAGATCTAGAGCCACTGCCGGAGAAGATAAAGCTTTTCATTATAACGATGAAACCACTTAGATTTTGAACAGCTTACCGAGATCTTCTTTCCTATAAGAGGTGGATCCAAACTTGAAATTGACAGGAGGATGATTAGGATGAACCAAAGAATGGTTTATAATCAAAAAGCCCTCTTGGATAGAATGGAAGAAAACTTCGCTTTGTTAGCCAAGCAGTCATAAAGGTATAGGAAGACCCGTAAGGATTCATCATCATCAAATTTTAAGGAAGAAAGTTCATCTTCATTAAGCTAGAACAAGAGAGTCGACAAGCAGAAGATGAAGGGAAAGGCTGTTAGAATGTCAAAAAGGAGTACAAGAGGAAGTAGCTAACTTTTGTCCATGTCCAACATGGTCAGCACTGACCAAAATCGAGTCTGTATCCAGCATGTTGGGGTTGGTTCTAGAGTGCAACTACCTGATTTATTAAACTTGTTTGACAATAAGGACAACTTGCAAGATACTGGCAATGAAGTAGAGACAAATGTTGGAAAACACAATGCTGGTGCTTAGATGAACACCACATAACCGGCCAGGCATCATAGAAGATGTAGACTAATTGCTCTCCCAGGGAAAGGAGAGCTGAGACATCATCGAACAAACCAAGAGCGTTTGTAGAGTAAAATAGTCGGGGCTGTTCTAGATGGTCACCGTCCAAATAATCAACAGAGTCAATAATATATTGTTGATAATGGTAAGGAGATTACCGATTGGAAATCAGCGGAGAAAAAATTAATAATGGGGATTGGCGCTTAGCAAGACTCCATTTACTGATGACATTTTGCAAGAAGTATATCCTAGAAAGTTTTTTATGCCAATGATGCTGTCATATAACAAGACGAATTACATAGATAACATCTATTGAAATGTGAGTGGCACATGGATGGTGATGGAGCTACCAATGTATTGTGATGTAGCTCTTTCCCTATAAACTAGAGGAGGTGGTTATGATGTGGTTCATCAGCTTCCATGATACTCATTAGCATTATACCAATGACTGCCGCCACTTAAGAGATGTAATTGAAGACCCGATACGTAGAAAGAAGTTGCAGGGGTACATGAGAGATCCGCAGGATGGTGGGCACCCATGATTTTGTCCCTTGTTGAAAATATTTAAAAATCTTTGTATGTGAACGCTACATAACCGACCAGGCAATCACAGAAGATCCAGACTTATTGCTCTCCCAGAGCGAGGAGAGCTTAGACATCATCGAACGAACCAAGAGCACTTGTATAGTCAAATACACAGGGTTGTTCCTGATGGTCGCCATCTAAGTAATAAATCTAGTGAAGAATATAATGTTGATAATGGTAAGGTGATTAATGAATGAAAATTAGTGGAGAAAGAATTAATAATGGGATTTGACACCTAGTAAGATTCCATTTAGTGACGACATTTTGTGAGAAGTATATCTGAGAATGTTTTTATGCCAATGATGCTGTCATATAACAAGACGAATGACCCAGATAACATCTATTGAAATACGAGTGGTACATGGATGGTGATAGAGCTACCGATGTAGTGAGGTGTGGTTGTTTCCCTATAATCTTAGATGGGGTGGCAATGATGTGGTTCATCGGCTCACACTGCTATCCATCTCTTCACTTGATCGGCTGGCGAGAAAGTTCATGGGGTAGTTCAGGCTCCACACCGCTTGATCAATAGATATAATGTCTTGTCAAGTATTCATTAGGATGCCAGAAAAATTCTAAAAGATTTTATTAGCCAATTTAATACTACGACGATTGAAATAAGCAATCCAAAGGAGGATAATATGTTGATGCCATTAATTCGGGGGATAAACCAAGATATAGAGTTTGGTAGACGGCTAAAGAGGAAGCAACCACCTACTATGGTGGATATCTATAATAAGGCATCCCGGTTTTTGGACTTGGAGAAGGTAGACTTGGCTACCAAAAAAGTTGGTGGTTGATCTTCTAATGAATTTGTGCAGAACACATCGCTATTAAGCAAACTGGTGAGAGTTCCGATAATGATGCGATAAATATTGGAACTGGTAAAAACAACCAGAAAAGAGGAAATCAGGGCACTGGTTATAAAAGAAATGATACAAAAAAGCATCCGAGGTACTTGAAACCAAAGGATTATACTCCTTCGAATGATACGGTTGAAAATATCTACCTTGTAACAAAAGGAAATTAGAATTATAAGAACCCACCTCGAAGGGAGCCATTTGAGGTCGAACGGAGTTCGAGGAAGTATTGTTGCTTCCATGACACTCATGGGAACAAGATCAATGAGTGCCATCACTTAAGAGATGTGATTGAAGATCTGATACGTAAAAAGAAGTTGTAGGGGTACATGAGAGATCCGCAGGTTAGCGGGCAAAATGCTAAACCTCTGGGCATAATGCTCAGAGGGATCGACCAGTGTCCAGTGGAGAGGGACCTAGGTGGTAGGAGGATTAGATTATGATTAACACTATAACTGGAGGACATCATCCAACAGAGAAGAGTTGGAATGAGATGGAGCAGTATGGAAGTTCGCAGAAACACTAATCGCAATAGCGTATTTTGCCGTCGAAAATGGAGCTCTTGCAAAAAAACTGAAGACAATGAGTAATGATTTTATTTTTCAAGATAGAGAAGATGATGGGGTGCAAGTGTTAAAGTTTGACCTCATGGTGATTACTGCTAGAGTTAGATGTATGCCCTAGGGGCAATTATATAAATTTTTACAAATACCTAACTCGATAACCAATCTTGTTCAAAACAAAATTTGTTTTCTTTGTATTATATGCTTGATATAATATTTTATATTAATTAATTGATTTAATTAAAAGTATATTGAATAGAAAATTCAGAACTAGTATGTTTATGTGACAATAGGTACAAAATTTTGTAACCATGAGCAATTTGTAACAATGAAATTAAACATAACGTTTTAAATATTCCTAGTTAAGATGTATCGAGACTGGATATTGATACATCTTTTGAGACTAGAGTACCTAACAAACTTCAATTGTTAGGCATCATACGGCACCAAAGGGTTACGTACTGATAGTTATTGGCTAACAATGGAACGACTCAGTCGATAGCTTTCCATTGTTTAATATTACAAAAGTCAAATAGAAAATATTGATGTGATAATATTACACAACTCCCCCTATTTGAGAGTATTGTCAAGCTTCAATCTGGAAACTCTGCTTTGATTATAGTCAAATCGTGGCATGTGGTCCATCAAACAACTACCGTTGGGTTGCGTAGGGGCATGAAAGTGACTATTCAAGAGAACATTCGTCTCCTTGGTTATGTGAGGTTAGTACCAAAGTGAACTGAAGTCAATTCAAAATCAAAGTCTTTGGCTAGAGCGGTTTGGTTAATAATAATTGTTATTATTAAACCAGGGACTTTGTGTTTGGGCTGTAGAGTTGAATATGGATGAATTGGAATTTTGGCTATTACTAATTTCATAAGTCCAAAGTGATATAGTTTTAACAAAGAGAGTTGATGTAAATAATTGTCACTACCACGTAATGCTTAATAAAGTAAAATTGGATTTTATCGAAATTAAGTACGCGATAAATTCAGCCATAATGTCAAATGGCATGTTAAGTGACGTGTAAATGTTAATATTTGAAATGTTCAATATTAATCACTGACCAAATTAACACCTAATAGTCATACAACCAGAACGTTGAATATTCCTTTTACCACCTGATTTAATTAATTAATTATTTATTTTTAGTTAATTTAATTAATTAATATTTATTAAATATTTATTATAAATTTTCATTTGATGTATATTGAACATTGCTATATAGTGTGTTTATAATTGTTATAAATTTACCGATCGATATACAATATCGGTACGTGTTTAAACAAGATTTAAAATTGCATTGAATTTTGTTCGACCTTAGACCGGATTTTAGGCCCATATAGGCAAGTTAATTTCAGTTGTAGAGGGGTGTTTAGGCCAGCCATGTTATGGCAAAAAGGAGGAGTTCAGATGATTAAAATAAGGGAAATAGTAAGAGAGAGATATTAGGACGAGATCCACTTTTCACTCTCTTAACTTCTTATTTATTTGCCACCTCTTTTCATCATTTCTTTTAGACTTTTGTTTTCCTTTCCTTGATATTTTCGGCCAGCAAACCCCTTCTCTAATCCCCAAAAATACAAGTACTAAATTACAACAAAACACTTTGATTCGATCGTCGGTGGTAAAGAAATTTGGGAGCTAGCTACTTGCGATTTGTGAATGGATTCAAGAGGATCAATTCAACATTTCAACTTGTATGCAAGGGTTTTGGTGAAAGGCAATTCTTCGTTTTATTTTTTATATTATATTTATATATATTATTTCTGTAATAGGATGTTAGATTATATTATGAATTTTGCATATCGAATTGCTATTACAAATTGGTTGGTTATGTATATTGTTATATCTATATATAATTAAAAAAATTATGCTTACTACCTACTTGATGGTCATGACCTACAAATTAAAAAATTAAATAATATTATTGAATGAATCAATTAATCAAAATCAATATTCAGAAGATTAATGTTATATATCATGTGTTTTAAATTAATTTTTTTTAATCGTATAATATATATTAGCAGTAAATAAAAATATTTTTTTAAGAATAAATATATTAATTATTTATTTTACCGTAAATTGTTTACATAATTTGAAATATATATGTGTGTGTGTGTTATTGTAAACAATAAAATTTTGCATAAAATTATTACATAATATATATTATGTAGAAAGCTTTCGAAAATGATTTTTTTATTTAACGTTTTAATTTTAAAATATATTAAAAATCAAGCACCAAAAATAAATAAATAAAACTATATTTGGCCAAGAGCAAAATTCGTAGGATCACAATTTAAAAAAATAATAATTTTATTATTTACACACACACACATTTATGTCTAATTTTGTATATTCATATGTATTGCATAAATTAATTTAAAATAAAAGAAAAATATTATTTTAATAATTTTTTTTGGCTTTTATATTATATATTATATATATGTGTGTGTGTTAAAAATTATTCTATAATTTAATATTTAATTATTTTATTGATTTAATTGTTATATATATATATATATATTAACAAACATACAAAAATATTATATATATATATATATATTTTATAAATGTGTTATATAAAATAGTTTATAACTAACATTAAGTTTGTGTATATATATATGTGTGTGTGTATGTGTGTATTTATTATATATTTACTTATATATTTTATTATGGAATAAATATACACACATTTAGATAGCGAATCGAATACAAAAGGGGCTAACATGTTCGTTGCGATGTAAATCATAACATCTATACATGGGTATGTTAAGCAATGTACACATTATTTTGTTGCATATGTACGTGCATACATATGTGTATATGATACACATATATAATATAATATAGAATTATATAAAATAAAACTTTGTTTATAACTTCAAATAAATTTTTTTCATTCAACATAAAATTTACAAAAGTTCTAATGAATTAGACTACATAGACCCATTAAAGATCCAATTATGTAAAAAAAATTAGAGATCACCGATTTAACCCTTTATGTGCTGGCCACATTCCAACATAGTTAAGGGTAAAGCGTCCATTCAGGGGGAGCATCATAAGACTTGATGAACACTACATATTGATACATATAGATTATGTAATCTAAAGTCAATTAATTCTAAAACAGTTACATGTACTTTGTTATATTCATCGATAAGTTATCACTGACATGGACATGTGTACACATGCAGTATATCTATGATATTCTCATAGCATACGAAGTGGAAATAAATAAAATAACTCGTAGTAGAAAATAAAAATAGTTCGATTTGATCGAATAGGTGAGTATCTTGGAAAGAGTTCCAAATGTACAAAAAATGAATAAAGATTCAATCTCAAAAGTCACTCCTTCCTGTGACATACAAAGATGTATTGAAAGGAGTAGTTGAACATTGTTGAACAAATTATAATTAATGTGGAGTGAAGTTAAGTTAACTTCTTTCTATAAGGTCGCATGTTTAAGGGTAGTACGAGAGGTTAAAATTAATTTCATCTACAGAATAGTTTACAAATCATAAAAGATAAGGATTTATAAAAAACCATAACATATTCTAGGCTGAGGAGTTGGCAAGTTGTGTGAGACGAAAGACTACATACAACAATTGTATGTGATAGATCTTGTTTGAATTAATCCAAATGAAGTTTAGAAACTATTGTCATTGAATAACCTATTTGTGTGCTGAACAATTTTTTATAAACTAAAACCAAATTAGTTTTATATATAAGGCAATTCATGAAAAAATTATGGATACTCATTCCATTACACTAAGAAACAACTATTGTTTTGAGAAATACCAACTTCATAGCAAAGGAATTTCTGTTAGAAATTGTTGGCGGTAGAATGGATTTGGATACCATCCAAAGAAAATACTGATCATGTGGGAGGAAATAAATTAACGTAACCTAAATGAACACAATGCATTATAGAGTATGATAAGTATTCTCGCACATCAAAGAGAGACTATGAGTTTCTTATTAATATCGAGAATAGATAATCCTCAGTTCTCAATTAAACCATTAAGATGTGGTATGATGCACAAATTCAAAAAGGTTCCAAGTGTGTTATCAAAACAGGTTTTGGTAGTTGTATCTAAAGGGATATGATTCGATAGAAAATGTCTTTCAGGGAAAGACTAATATTACAGTTGGAATATAATGATTAACATTGATAAAAATATCGTCATAAATTTCATTTGTTGAAATTTACGTAACAGATTCTCCATTCAATGTACTCAAGTTAATTCAAAGTTTGCTCACAAAATTATAGCTCGATATGACTTGAGTTTTGATACATATGCGATGAAAAAGAAAATTCTACATAATGATCTATAATATACTTTTTGCACATAATTACCAAAGTGTTTCATAGTCAGTGGGAGTGATATTGAGTTTTTGGGTTTTTAGTTATGATCCAAGAACTATACAAAACTACCATTCTATAAGCATTAGAATTGAGCAATAGTTTGATAGAAATATCAAATAGTTTTATTTTCATTCAAAATATAGAGGAATCTTGTGTACATAAAAAAGAACAATTAAATGGTACATAGATATTTTTAAATTATAAATAAACAACATACTGCTGATTGTTAACGATGTTCTTACATCAAAATCAATAATAGTTTGGTTGTTTAATACTCGATATTGGATTTGTAAGTTATATATTTTATAATAAGTATAAAGGATGTTGTGAATATCCTAAATGATATGCGAAAACACCTTATTAAAATGTTTAATATGGAACATGTAAGATCGAATCCTTATGTGTTGACAATATGAATTACCATACATGATTTATTGTCCACAATATCATATTTTTCTTTTGGATTATGAAGCAAATATAAAATCCAAATTAAGATCACTAAATGGTATTTTGAAGTGTTCTCGAGTATTTGTGAAATACTAGAGAATTGTTTACAAAAACAACGAACTCCTTTTAAAGGAGTGTTCGGACTTGAACTTCACAAGTGCCATCGAGTATAATACTTCAATTATTGTTCAAATCTTAAATAAGAAGCTTTGAATTGAAAATGTTTCAAATGAAAGGTTGTGGCTAATTCAACGAAAGGCTAAGTATATCGCCTAGAATAGCGCCACAATAAAAGCTGTATAAATATAAATGCACAACTTTACAATTGAGCTAAATGTGATTCCAAGTATTGAGAATATTATATCATTGTTATATGATGTAATAATAAAACTTACTAGAAGTCAAGAAACATAATCTAAATAGTCCACATAGTAAAGGAAGTTTATCAGCATCGGAGAGAGTTGAAGAACAGAGTAGATGATTAAAATAGCATAGTAGATTTAGTCATGAAGGGGCTAACTCGATTAGTTTTCATCAAACTGATTGAAGGGATGGGATAAAGATTCCATTATTGGCCCCAAGTGAAAGTGGAAAATTGATAGAGGTAGGTGCATGCCCTAATGGTAATTATATAATTATTTTACATATATTTAACTCGATAACCAATCTTGATAAAAGATATTTTCTTTCTATTATTTACTTGATATAACATGTTATATTAATTAATTAGAAGTACATTTAACAGGAAAATCCATAAATGTTATGTTTTTTTGATTGCAGTCACAAAGTGTTGTGACTATGAGTAATTTTTGACAATGAAATCAAAAATAACTTGTTAAACATTCCTAATAAATAATTAATAATTATTATCGAAATACGAAATTTGTGTTTGGACTATAGAGTTGAATACGGATAATATGGAATTTTGACCATCACCAAATTCTATAATTCAAAGTGATATAGTTTTAGCAAAGAGAATTGATGTAAATAATTGTCACTACCAAGTAACGATTAATAAAGGAAAAATATATTTCACCAAAACCAAGTAAGCGGAAAATTTGGCCATAATGTCATGTCACTTATTAAGTGGAATAATGGACGACTGGGAGGAAAAGGAGTCATTGATAACTCCAATCAAAGACTAGTTGCTGAAGGGAACTCTCCCAAATTGAAGGAATGAATGGCTCAAACTCCTTCGTAAAGTACCATGATTTATAATGAAAGAGGAAGTGTTGTATAGGAGAGGTTTCTCAGCCCTCTTGCCATGGTATGTCACTAGAGATGAAGATAAGAAAACCCTTTTGGATGTACATGAAAGATGTGGTGATCACATCAAAGGGCATACTTTAGTCAAGATGATACTTCATTGTGGATACATTTTGCCCACCATTAGCCACAGCGTAGCTTATCACATCAGATGGAGCGATGAATGCAAAAGCTATGTGAAATACTAAGGGACCTATCTATAAAGCTTATGCAAATAGTTAGCCTATGGTCATTTGTGATTTGGTAAATTGATATAATCGGTGTGCAACCTATGTCAAAGGGTGGAGGGAAGTATGCTATTGTAGCTTTAGACCACATCACATAGTGGGCTAAAGAGAAACCATTAATCGTGATCACAATGAAGAAGGTGATCAACTTTGCAATGTATAACATCATATGTAGAATTAGAGTCGTATAAAAAATCATCACTAACAATGGAACACGATTTGAGAGTATCGGTTTCAAAGACTTTTACAACTGGCATCGAAGTGCGAAGAGTTTTTTCGCAATAGCACACCCTAAACAAATGGATAGGTGGAGGTGATGAACAAGATCATCAAATTCATCCTGAAGAAAAAATAACGAAAACCCAGGGCAATTGGGTTGATGAGTTACCACTTGCACCGTGGGCTTATTGTACAACCCACAAGTCTACGACTGGGTACACTCTATTTTTTTTCCTAGGAGTTGAGACCATGATTTCAATAGAACTGGAAATCACTTCTCATTGAAGAAAACACTATGATCCTAATATGAATGAGGAACTCTCGCTTGAATCCCTTGACTTGGTCTATGAATGCGAGAAGAGGCTGAACTGATGGTAGCTGCTCAATAAAAGAGTAGCAACGCATTTCAATACCACGGTCGGGAACCGTACCTTTGAGGTAGGGGACCTTATTTTGAAAGAGGTCCTTCCTGTTATGGGGGAACTTGTCTAAATTGAGAAGGTCGATGTGCGATTGAACAAACCTTGGTGATCAAACTTTTAAGCTATCGACCGTTGAAGGGATCGCTATTCCATGAGCGTGGAATAGCAAGCATCTACAACTCTATTTCACTTAGATTTATTTGTTTTCTCAAAATGAGCCACCCTATTTGACTTGGGGCAATGTAATAATGTAAGAATTTCCATTTCTTTTGTTTACAAATAAAGTTGGCTTTCAAAACCAATGGAACCACGTTCTTATAAGTATAACTTTGTAGTGCATGATTAGTAGCACGATCAGGTATCTGGATATAGGTACCTGTAACGACCTAGAATTTGACCATTTTAAAATATACTATTTAAAATGATTTTAAATATAAAATAGGTAAGGTTATATGATTCAAATAATATTAGATAGGATTTGGAAAGAGAAGTATATACAAAAATAGTAACATTTGCCTATATCGACAAAAGTGACAAAATGCTGATTTCAGAAAAGTAAGTTTCAATGGTTAAATGTATTATTTAATTTATTTACGAGTGTTTATATTTTTAAATAACATTATACAAATTTACTTTTTAATTTGGTTTGCACAAATAAATAATAACTAAAACGTCAAAATCTGACCGTAAAACATTTTGTCGAAAATCAACGTTTTGTCAATTAAATGTTGTCGCAACATTGTATCATCTTTATTTTCTTATATAGAAACATATATTAAAATAATATAAGCATTAATTAATTCATTAATCAAGTTTACTTTTACTAAACATACTTAGAAATTTCTAGAACATAATTAAGAAAAAGTAAGCACAAAAGGATAAACATGTCATTTCAAAGCAAAACATAAACATAAATCAAACTAAACATAATTATTATATTCTTTACTTTATACTTAAGTGAAAATAACATAAAATAATGATTTGGAATGTGATGTTAAGTGTTGAAAAAATAAGGTTGATTAAAAAGTAAGTAAAGGGTATTTTGGTCTTTTTATAAAATATTATTTTAATGCAAAACTTTTTCTATAAATAAGCATCCACTTTCTCACCTTTTTACACTTCTTCTTCTTCCTTTTTCAAGCTTTTCTTCCACTCTCTAATGGATTCTTCTCTTCCATTTCCTTACTAACCTTTTCAAAACCATATCAAACAAAGTTAAAACACCACCAAACTTTACCAAACACCTTAAAATATCACAAAAATATGATTTAACATTTAAGGAGTGAAGAACTGATAGAGAAAGGGAAGGAACAAGGTGTGGCCGAACCTATAGAGGAGGAGTAAGTTCAAGGAGCTCCGGAGCAAGAAAAAGAGAAAGAGGAGACGACTGAGCGCTAGAAAATGAGGTGAAGTTGTTTATGTGATGGTTACGTATAGTTAGGAGGATTTAGTGAAGCGATATTGCATATGAATGTTGGTAGGAAGAATTGGTTAAGTTAAAGGTGAGTAATCAAATCTTAATTTTATTTTAATAAAACTTATGTTGATAACACACGTGTCAAATTAGAAATTAATATGTTGAATATTGGTTGATATTGGATGGTAATTTGGTTGCTAATTGGTTGATTATGTGATTGTTTGTGTGGTTGGTAACTTTTTTGATAAATGATAAAAGAAATGGTTAGTAAATATAGTTAACTCAATGCAAATTAAATCCATATAAATGTGTGTATAGAAATTATTTGGCCTCTTAATGATTTCAAAAATTCTAAAAAGATTAGAAATGATATTATAATAATATAATATTATAAAGTGAAATGAAATGGAAAATGAGTTTGAAATGATGAAAATAATTTTTTAATGAGTTATAATAGTTTAAATGTGGTTTAAAACAAATTTGAAGTGTTTCGGACAAGTTCTGAAGCAATTCACAAAATTGGTCAAAGCGCGCCCGTCGTGTAGCAGCGGTTTGTAAATTTCGACCCGTAACTCCAAACTAACGTAGAGAATGATTTATAAGTTGGATTTCTTCGAAATAAAAATTATTTGGTCCACAATGATAATAATTTTCCAACGAAGAAAGAAAATCAAGATTTCATCAAGTAGAATTTGAAATATGTCCTAAAAAATTTTCTAAAAACATCGCGGTTTTGTAGTTTGGAATCGAAAATGAAACTTCCTTATAAATGATATTTTAAATGATTTAAAAATATGAAATAAATTTGGTAAATATATTAAAATTGTTTAAAAGAGATTTGGAGTGGAAAATATGAATTTTAAAATATTAAAAAGTTGTTTAAATCAAATAAGCTTAAATTCCGTAGTACTTTTATGCAGCGAATTCTTCAACCTTTTGAGTGTGAGTTTTAAACATAACAATTCTTTCCTTAATATTTTATAAATTATTTGAAAGGAATAATTAAGTAATGTGAAGATGGTTTGAAAGTTTTAATAAGAGTTTGAATAAATGGTTAAGAGAAATTGTTTGTAACACTTAAACAAAAAGTAAAGAATATTGAATGTAATAACAAACTTCGTATGCAGAAACGACTAGTACATTTATCCTGCTTGTGAGATCTGGGAAGATAAAATAAGATGTTTAACTAAGGTTAGGAATGAAGCAACCAACAACCTAAACTTACCTGGCCTATATTTTCCCTTTTTAGGCGAGGGGTGGAATAGATCGAAAGAAAGCCAGAATGCTCTAAAAGATCATATTAAGTTTTCCAAGATAAAAGAAAAGAAACAATTTTTTTGAATGTTAATTAACCACTTAACATCTTTTGTCAATGATTAGCACAGAAAACCGGGATCGGATTTGCTCGATTATTTTCAACATGATAGGGGGTTCTCGCTTTGTGATTAGTGAGGAAGCTTAGACTCTTACCCCTATATGTCCCTAGTGTGAAAGGGTTGGTTGACAATTGAGAGGCTTTCCATCAAAGCAGATCCGGGGTACCACATGTAGTCACTTCCATGTTGAAAAGCAGGAGTGCTCCCATGTTGAAAAACAGATGGGTAGCGGGATGGCTGAAAAGCCTACCAGGGCAGATCCGAAAAACCCGTTCGTTGCATTTGGTATCAGAGCAGAAGGTTAAGCGGGAACCATGGCTTTGGTGGGGTAAAGACTCATCAGAGATAGGGTTAGTAATACCCTAGGATAAGTAACTCATTAGAGATAGGGTTAGTAACACCCTAGAATGAGTTTGAGTGTATTATATATGAGTGCGTATTTGTTAGTGACTAATAAATTATTTTGTGATGAATCATCGGTTGAGTGGTTTATGGATTCTGATTGATGTGCCTGATTAACCTTATCGATGAGGATTCCTAAACACTTAAACAAGACGGACCGACACATTGATTTTGAAAAAATCGGTAAATGAAATAATTTTACCTAGGATTATATTTTGAATATAAAGTATATATTTTGAAAAGTTGTATAGTTAGAAATCTGGATTAGTGAAATTTAAATATGAATAACTTGTGATTAGAATTTCATAGCTTTACTATAAGATGTTTCATAAAGATAGTCAATAAGTAAAAAATCTGATAAGGTAATTAAGATCTTTAATACTTATTCCAAAATAATAAATTAAGAAATGATAAAGTTAAGTGACTATCATAAATTGATCAATTGTTTGATTTAAAAGTTTATGTACAAATACCTTGTAAATTAAATTTCACATTTTAACTATAAGGTGTTTGTCAATAAGATTTGTTTAAGGAATGGACATATAAGACAAAAATAATATAAGATAAATAATAGAAAATGATTATGTAAAAGGAAAAATAATATAAAAGGAATGAGAATTTAAATTCAAGTAAAAGAATTGTGGTAATTTAAATGAAGTTAATTAATATAAGATAAAATGAATTTATAAAATAGGTTTTATAAAGTAATCTCTAAAAGATTTTGAAAATGACATTATTTCAAATAAAAAGAGAAATTTTATGATAACTAGTTCGAATGGTTCGAAAATAAACTAAAAATGGGCAAGAGATGTGTTCAGATGGTAAGCACTTCTCTTAAGTATTACTCTTCCTGTTAAGAGGATATATGATATTATTGGTAGTACCCAGTCCCTTGGATTGTTTTGGAGTTACTCGACCGATATAATTTTCTTAAGTTAAAGAAATAATGTGAATCATTAATTGTTAATCTTTATAAAAGTGTTTAAACCAAAGATAAATTGAGATCGTTAATTGATAAGATAAAGCGGGATTCTCGATGATTTTGGACAGTCGGAAATTTCCAAATCATACCTAACTCAAAATAGAAATTTATGAAAATTTTTGGTAAAAGATTGTGAAATACTTTGAGTAAATGAAATAAGATAAGGTTAATTTATAAATCTGATTTATAAAGAAAAAAAGATTTAAGATTTAAGAGTTTGAGGATTTAAATATGGGTGGTTTTAAAATTTGTTAGATGGATGGATTTTAGTAAATCAATTTGAAATTTGGGATTTGTATATACTCTTAGGATGTAAAGGTATATCATAGAAATATAGATTTAAGTCATGAAATGTTACGTAAAATAATGACTCCTCAAAGGAAAATGTTTTATTAATGAATTCCAACATTTATTAAGGATTTGGACTTAAGTCTTTAAAATGTGATTGATTTGCATAAGTTATAAGATAAAACTTAAGTAATACTTTTATGAAATGATTCGTAAACAATATTAGTGTTAAAGGAAATATATCGAGTTAAAAGATTGTGGGAAATTTTTTTAAAAGATAAATCATCTTTTAGGTGAAAAATGATTTCTTTAGAATATTTTCCTTTAGTAAAAATATTTGAAGAGATTATATAAAGAAGCACTTTTATAAAATGTTTAAAATTAAGATAAAAGTCTTTGAAAGTTAATAAATACATATAATATATGTAGATCATTTCATCGCATAAATTTTGATCTATAATTTAGGTACAGAACTTTGAGGTGTTTACACTGGTCCGAAAAAGGATTTATCACTCGATTCTTGACAACGAACATTAATGAGGATTTTGATTAGATAATTTAGTTTTCTATCATATTTGAGAGCTATGCAAGGAAAGCAAAGGTTCTGATCTAAAAGCCTGATCGAAGTCCACGCTAGAGGATCGAGGGATCGATACTAATTTGGAAATAAAGTTGTGTATTCGAATAGGAGACCGAATAAGATATATCATACGGGTGATCTACGTATATTTTATGGAATTAAGTTTAAAGATAAATGTTTTAAGCAAACTTTTGTTTCGGGTAATTTCGAGGACGAAATTCTTTTAAGTAAGGAAGAATGCAACGACCCACAATTTGACCACTTTAAAATATTCTGTTTAAAGTGATTTTAAATATAAAATAGGTAAGTTTATATGATTCAAATAATCTTAGATATGATTTGGAAAGAGAAGTATACATAAAAATTGTAATATTTGCCTATATCGAAAAAAGCGACAAAATGCTGATTTCAGAAAAGTAAGTTTTAAAGGTTAAATGAATTATTTAATTTATTTATGAGTGTTTATATTTTTAAACAACATTATATAAATTGATTTTTAAATGTGGTTTACATAAATAAATAGTTTAACTAAAACGTCAAAATGCGACCGTAAAACATTTTGTCGAAAATCAACGTTTTGTCGATTAAAAGTTATTGCAACGTCGTCGCACCTTTATTTTCTTATATAGAAACATATATTCAAATAGTATAAGTATTAAGTAATTCACTAATCATGTTTACTTTTACTAAACATACTTAGAAAATTCTAGAATATAATTAAGAAAAAGTAAGCACAAAACGACAAACATGTCAATTCAAAGCAAAATGTAAACATCAAATCAAACCAAACATAATTATTATATTCTTTACTTCATACTTAAGTGAAAATGACATAAATTAATGATTTGAACTGTGATGTTAAGTGTTGAAAAAAAAGGTTGCTTAAAAAGTAAATAAAGGATATTTTGATCTTCATACAAAATATTATTTTAATCCAAAACTTTTTCTATAAATAAACTTCTAATTTCTCACTTTTTTACATTTCTTCATCTCCATTTTTCAAGCTTTTCTTCCACTCTCTAATGGCTTCTTCTCTTCCATTTCCTTGCTAGTTTTTTCAAAACTATATCAAATAAAGTCAAAACACCACCAAAATTTACCAAAGACCTTAGAATATCACCAAAACATGGTTTAGCATCTAAAAAGTGAAGAAATGATGGAGGAAGGGGAGGATCAAGGTGTGGTTAAACCTATGGAGGAGGAGAAAGTTCAAGGAGCTCCGGACCGAGTAAAAGAGAAGGAGGAGATGGTCGAGCGCTAGAAAGTGAGGTGAAGTTGTTTACGTAATGATTTGGTGTAGTTAAGAGGATTTAGTGAAGCGTTGTTGCATATGAATATTGATAGGAAGAATTGGTGATGTTAAAGGTGAGTACTCAAATCTTAATTTTATTTTAATAAAACTTAAGTTGATAATACCCTGTTAAATTAGAAATTAATATGTTGAATATTGGTTGATATTGGATGATAACTTGGTTGCAAATTGGTTAATTATGTTATTGTTTGTGTGGTTGATAACTTGTTTGATAAATGATTAAAGAAATTGTTAGTAAGTATAGTTAATTCAATGGAAATTAAATCCATATAAATATGTGTATGGAAATTATTTAGCCTCTTAATGATTTTCAAATATCTAAAAAGATTAGAAATGACATTATAATAATATAATATTATAAAGTAAAATGAAATGGAAAATGAGTTTGAAATGATTAAAATATTGTTTTAAACGGGTTAAAATAGTTTAAATGTGGTTTAAAACAAATTTAAAGTGTTTTCGAAAATCAATCACAAAATTGGTCAAAATCGAGCCCGTCGGGTAGCGGTAGTACGTAAATTTCGGTCCATAAATTCAAACTAATGTAGAGAATGATTTATATGTCGGATTTCTTCGAAATAATTTTTTTTTGGTCCATAATGATAACTGTTTTCCAACGAAAAAAGAAAATCAAGACTTCATCAAGTAGAGTTTGAAATATGTCTCAAACAATTTTCTAAAAAACCGCGTTTTTGCAGTTCGGAATCCAAACAGGGATTTCTTTATAAATGATATTTTTAAATGATTTAAAAGTGTGAAATAAATTTGATAAATCTATTAAAATGGTTATAGGAGATTTGGAATGGAAAATATGAATTTTCAAATATTAAATAGTTGTTTAAATCAAATAAGCTTATATAGCACTTTCCACAGCACATTTATGCTGTGAATTCTATAACATTTTGAATATGAGTTTCAAACTTAACAATCCTTTCCTAAATCCTTTGTAAATGATTTTAAAGGTGTAATTAAGTAATGTAAAGATGGTTTGGAAGTTTTATTAAGAGTTTGAATAAATGGTTAAGAGAAATTGTTTGTAACACTTAAACAAAAAGTGAAGAATATTGAATGCAATAACAAACTGAGTATGCAAAAATGACTAGTATATTTGTCCTACCTGTGGGATCTGGAAACATAAAACAAGGTGTTTGATTAAGGTTAGAAATCGAGCAACTAATGCCCTAAACTTACTTGGCCTATATTTTCTTTTTTTGGGCGAGGGGTGGAATAGAATGAAAGGAAATCCTGAATGCTCTAAAGATCATAATTAAGTTTTCTAAGATAAAGGAAAAGAAAAAAAATTCTTTAAATGTTAATTAACCACTTAACATCTTTTATCAACGATTAGCACGAAAAACCGAGATCGAATTTGGGTGATTCCTATCGAAAATCCCTTCAGACTAATTTTTGAAATAAAACATATTGAAGACAATGATCATTGATGACAAAGATCTTCATGATGTAGGATTACTTGCTATTAGTCACTGAAGGTGAAATTTACCATATCTAAGATGGCAGTAGCACTCTGTTATGAAAATCTTCGATTTGCAAGAATATGATTTGAAGTTAAGAAAGAAATCTTTGATTAAGATTTAATGAATGATTTGGGAATATTTTCCCTAAGTTAAAAGTTATAACTTGAATATAAGAAATCTTTGATTAAGATTTAATAAATGATTTGGAAAGGCTTTCTTGAGTAAAAGAGAAAATGATTTGGAATTATTACAGTATTTAAGAAAGGTTTAAATAAACCAAATGATTTGATAAATGAGGCTTAATGATTCTATATACTCTTGAAAAGAAAGTGGAATAAATTGAAATGAATATATCTAAGAAAAATATTTTATAAAAGATGAAGTAATTGATAATTGATATCCACATATGAATTTAACATCTTTTAAATCAATAATTGGCTTAGAAGGAACCAGGGTCAGATTTGGGTGATCCCTATCTGAAAACCACTTTGAACCGATGTATACGTTCGAAAGTGAAAACATGTTGAAGATGATGATTATTGAAGACCATGGATCTTTATAGCGTGAGGACTTCTTTTTGACATGCTTTGGGTTGCTCCCATTATAGAGTTATTTATAGTAGTGGTCTCCTCGTTGTGGAGATTTTTCGAATTGCAAGGACTACTCGCTAATAGTGGTAGTAGGAGAGTGCCTTTGGTTTCGTTCAGTCTCGGAACGAACTTGTATGGACGAATGTCTAACATTACATTTCTAAAACTCAATGTTTGACTTTTACAAATGTACATCTCCTTGGTGGCGGAGAAGGAAACTTCTCTTAACTTAACACGCTTCTTTGGTACATACGAGCTCAGAGGTTGTATGCTTGTAGGAGTCAAATAGTGATCAAAGGAATAGCAATTTGGCATTCAAAGTGAAGAAGATGTGTTATGTGAAAAGGTAATCGTTGCCTCGAGCCTCATCAACCGAAAATGACCGAAACAGAGCTATATGCGACAAGGCTAAGTGGGTCGTTCCCAATTAGAGTATGATTATCCCCTTCTAGATATATTTCTTTCTGCTATGACGTTCGGGATGTAATTAATGTGGTTTGTATGTTAGAGCGCGCTCGGTTAAAGGTCGGTAACGATCGAGGGATGATATATTCGGTACTATCTAGTTACGAAGATAGGCTGGCCATGTGTTGGTAGAGGATCTTTGTCATGGTCCTCGGTACATTTCTTTAGAGATGCACTGCCGGAAGGTATTCCCTTCACCTAGTCATTTGTATGGAAATCCATTCTTCAATAAAAACCTACGGTTTTGTTTGTATTAGCGTAATGAATAGCCTCGAAATGCTATATGAGTAATCATTTCGGCTAAGATTAATAAGTTTATTTGCAAATGTATTCAAAGGAATGTCATTAGAAATACTATCAAACGTTTTGATATAAAAGTGTTTTAGTTATCGTAAGGTAAAAACCTGTCTATGTTTATATGTGGGCATGGTCTTATGAGATACTCTTTCCTTTCAAAGGATTTTATTCAAAGGCTGATATATCATACTGTTATTTATTTTTGAGTTTTCTAACGCTGGTTTATCAAGCCTGATCCAAGTATTTTCAATAATCGGGTCAGATCCGAGTAGTTTCAGGCTTAGTTGAAGACGGTTGGAGTTTCCAGAGGAGAGCCGAAAATCTTCATCATCGTATAGACATATTCTATTATCCGCTACATCTATTTCATTTGTTTTGTTGTTTTTCAGCATTTGTAAGGGTAGGTGTTATAGCTGTCCAGGCTGAATCTAGGTAATACTATGATATTTTATTTTAAAATTTTATGTTGTAATGATTATTATTGAAATAATATATGTTATTCCATTCGGTTGAGATTCTATTCTGTCTTTATTTTCTTTCTACTCTTAATGATCTGCTCATTCGTGCAATTTGAGTTGGACATGTATGGTTTATTGTCGACTCAAATGGTACGGAAAAACAGGCCTTTACACTATCGGTCCTTTGATTCATGTTCGGGTTAGGGAAGTATAATCATTTGGGAGATCATTGGACGATTCACCCATTTCCCTTCGATCTTTGACTGATGCTCAAAGATAGGCAAACTCAACAAGGGATGCCTGGAGTTAGGCAACTAAAACCCAGGTTTCGAAGATAGGAACCAGTGTATAATTGAGACTTTCACGACTACGTTTACATCCTGGCGAAACATGTCTAGCCGAAACAAATAGTGATGGTTATTGAGTGAATTCGATAATGCCCAAAGATAGGTGAAAACAAAAATGGATGCTCATAGTCAAGCATTTGAAATACGAATCACTGAGATCAGACTTTGTGTATGATTGAACTTTTTACAAGTATGACCACACCTATGGCTGTGCAAGACATGCCTAGCCGATGATAAGTGATGAAGGTTAAAGAACGTACTCAATCAATACCCATAGACAAGCAATATCGAATCGGTGTCTATAAATAGATGCCCAAAACGTCGTGTCTTAGAGATAAGAAATAGTACCAAACTAGATGCTTCCCCAATTACAACCTTGTTTATGGTAAAATGAAATCTAGCAAAGCAAAACAACGTTGGCTACAGAATTGCCAAATGAAAATTGTTTTGTTTAGCCAAGAAAGAACTACTTTGGTGATGATAACGGGAATTCAATAAAGAAATATTACTAACCAATTGCAGAGAGTTATTTATATGTACAAAGTTACAATAAATAATGATATTGCACGGATACAAGCATGTATAATATAGATGAAACAGCCTCACAAATTATTATATAATATTTGAAGGCAAACATACATGCAAGTAAAGCAAAAGGTTTAGAAATGTAAATACAACAAAGACTATGCAGAAAAATAGTCTTTTATTTATATCAACTTTTTATACAAGATTCGGGGGCGCTTACGCACAATGTAGGCCTTTATATAGAAAGAAAACAAAATACATCAAAAGACAAAAGGAAACTATCTTACCAAATGCTGAGTCGGTCACCAACTTCTTCCTCCCTCACTTGCAATACTTGATATCAAGCTTCATGAGATGCTTCTTTTAACCCTTCCCTTCTTAGATCCTCTCCTTCTCTGGAATACTTCCCTCAGAAGGCGTATACTCTTCCTTGGTGGTTCAATTGATGGGTTCTTTAGGCTATTTAGATGCAGGATTAAAAAAAAATGAAGCATCATCAAAACCGTGACCTTTAGGTGTTCTTATTTTCAAAGGTGGAAAACTTTTCAGATCTTGGCTCGAGCTTGATCTTGATTGTCTTATAGTCAAGTTTCAGCCTCTCCACCCTTGTGATGTGATCAAATGAGTCCTTTGTGCTTGTGATTGAAACCTCTTCCTCCTTAGACCGACTGATTCCTCTAACCCATCAGATGCCCCTCTCTACTGAGAATTTGGAGAAGAACCGGTACTGACTTTAAGGCGAGAAGATCGTTGATTCATTCTAAACCGAAAAGCTTGATAGTGAACTTAGTAAGGTATGTTTTACTTTAAAATTTGCTTAATTAATACATGTGTAGGCGATATGCAAGATCTATATAGTGTGCATCTTGTGTATAGAGCACAGTGTATGGAATACTCAGCCTACTCGCGTTGGCAAACGAGCTCCATTGCACGATGAAATTGTGTATCAGATTGAACCTATTATTTCATAATAAACGAAGATGAAACTATTTTCCAATTCAAAACAGAACTTTCTTTTAAGTATCGAAGTTGAATGGCTTTAGTGGTGGTGAGAATTCGATTTCTTAAGGGAAAGAATTGGCTGAGATTGGAAAATCTAATTTCAATAGCTAAAAGTTTAGTACCAAGTACTTATACTTGTATTCAAGAATCATATCGGTGCCGACATGATTTGGTTGGTACCAATATGTTTCTATCTTCGTTCCAAAAAATAAAGAAGTGAAAAGAGAAGGAAGAATAAGAGGAACACACTTATTCGAGATATGATGTGGTTTTCGAAGTGATAAGAACTTCAACTTGATTACTAAAGAAGGGATGGAATACCAACTACTTGAAGGGATGAAAGGATATTTTCAGAATAGATACGATGCTTAAAAGGTAGTGATTGGTTACCCGAAGACCACTTTCTGATTAATATAGTATTGGTTTTATTGACCCAAAGCATGCCATTTTCATAGAACCATACTTTCGACGGCAAGTGGTATTCGGTCTTTAAACCGAGCGGCTTCTAAGTAAATTTGGATGTCAAGACCAAGATGGCATAGAGCGAGAGCTTGGGGCATACTTGATATGCACAAATGAAGCAACTCAAGAAGTAGAGGAGGCTTTGGACAAAAACAACATGATCGGTACCGAGTTGATTTACCGGGGGATACATCTAAGGACCGTGGAAGGTTAGAGCTTATGGAAGTGTATGGTAACTTGTACTACTAAGATCACCATTATGGTCACTACTAACTGCAATTGTGGGCGATACCATCATGGTTTTTTTCTCCAAACCGACTTGTTCTTATCCTCTATCTTCTCGGATCTGAACTCTTACATGTTCTACGGCAGATGATTGAGGCTGGAGAAACATAGAGAGGAATTTTTGAGTCTTTTGAGATCATACTCTTAATATCTTACTCTCTACCTCAACCGTTGTCAATAAGTGTTGTAGTCCCGATTATACTTTGCTTTCAAGACGTGAAATCATTGTAAAAGTGCTTATACTTGTGCAAATTCGAAATTAATAAGACAAAGTGGATGTAGGCATAAGATTTGACCAAACCACTATAAAAATCATGTATTCTTTGCTATTCTATTTGATTTTTTAGATCTATTCTTGTTTTGTTTGGTTGGAGGTAGTGCCATTTTATGGTCCAACAAGCGATCTCACTATTTTCTTGAAATTATTGCTCTTTCTTCTAGCACATCGATCACTAAAGCTTGATATGTTAATTTATAGTTTTAAATTATTGATAACTGTGTTTACATTTTAATTAGCTTAGAATTTCATATGTGATATGTATCTACGTTGTTAAGATCCATTTAGCAGTGTAGGACTTTAAGTAAATGATATATTCAGAACCTTTAATTTTATTCTATGAACCAGTCTATAACCCGTTAGCCATAAAATCTACTCAAGAGCAGAAGTATGAAAGAAGTTAATAAGATTGATGTTTTGATTAATAAACAGGCCTAGGCTTCATAAAGGTCATAAGAGGATGTTTCGAAAGCATTAAGTAGGTGTCAAAAGAGTCGAAGGCACCAACTGCTCATACTGTAAGAAAGCTTTCGATCCAGATGAAAACAGATATAACCTTCCCCCACTTTCAACCTTTCGACACAGATAAACAAGCAAGTACATCTTCGAAACCCATTTCGAAGGCAATAAATAATGCTCTCCCACTTACAAGCCAAACCTTTCGGAATTAAAGGTTTCGCACCTATCACAACCTTTCTGAAGGCATATACAAACCTTTCGAACCAATCAAGGCCTATAATATTAAGGGAAGGTTCCGCCTTAGTTCTAAGGCATGCATTAAAAGGCTACTCAACATCATCGAAGCCACTGACACTTGAATCTCTTGGAAACCAATATGAATAACCTATCGACAGTGTTTGAAGCTTCAAGCTTACATCCAATAACAACAAGGAAAGAGAAGATGTAGAGAAGGGTGTTGTGGAGAAAGCAGTACTCAGAATCAACAAAGGAAAAAGGATGATAAATGCCCCTTTTGACTCAGTCGAAAGATCTAGGGAAGGAAACAGAAGGAACGAGAGTAAACCAGGAAGAACAAGAAGTTGCCTTCCTACAACATCGAAAGGGATCACGGTCTTTCGACTAAGTCGAAAGGCTCGAAACAACATATAAAAAAGGGTACTTTCGACCCAGTCGAAAGCAAAAGTGGGAAAGGGGTCGATTTGCATCTTAAAATAAGACCCAAGGGGTCCATTTTTAGGGGACCCAATTCTAGAATCCTGAATTCATCTTTTTACTCTACTTTCTTAGTTACAATTGTATTCTCAAAAAACCCTGAATCAAATTAGGGAAAAAGCTCTATTTCTTGTAAATCATTTTGGATTGTGACTAAAAAAGGGAGATGGCTTGTTATTAAGGATATTGGCAATGAGGAAGATCATTTTGATCATTAGCTAGAGTAATGATCCATTGCATACGACTCTAACTGATTCTCATGATTTCTTTTTGTCTATGCAATGTATAAGCTTGACTTGGGCATTTTTGATTGAAACACATCATTATCAAAACCTTCACTTAACATGAAAACCAAATGATGATGGGGTTTCAATCATGTTAATCTCATGAGAGTTGGGAATACCTAGATCGATCTTGTACGAGGAAAGCAAATTGGATTGTACACAAAGCTATGACTATTCCGAAAGGGAGAAACCCCGTTCGACCTAGTCAAAAGGGGTGTTTTCGAATGGAACCTTAGTTTATAATTGGCTAACAATCATGTATAGAGGAACTCATTCGAAAAGGATAAACCCCTAGAAACATCAGTAACCCTTCGAAGTGGATCCATAGCAAGAATAATGAAACCATGGGGTCGAAAACAACTGTACCATACTGATGAAGTAAGCATCCCTTTTTGACATAATTGAAAGCACCTGAATGTTACCTTTCGATGTGGTCGAAAGGAATGAAGAGCAAGGATGGAAAGCTACTTTCGACTCATTCAAAGGATAGGATTCAATCGGATGTTGTTCTCTAAACTGTATCCCAAGGAAAAATCCTTGAAGCCTGTGACGACCGCCCATGACTCCCGCACTAAACAAGGAAGAAGTGCGCTGAAGGATGTGCCAGGCAGCCATGGAAGATAGTCAAAATAGGGTAAAATAATAAACTCTATCGTATTACTCACAGCGTATGGATAAAATACAATAGAAAGTATACATAGTGAAGCTCTATAGAACAAAAGTCTCATCATATAAACTCATAATAGTTTTATACAATCATTTGAATAGTCAATACATCAAGCCTCACTACATAACACTCAGAGTATCAAACAAACAGCGGAACATCCAGTACATATAGTAAGAAAACAATATGCAAAAGCCTCCAGCTCGTCTTCATCATCAACAGCGTTGGTAGCCAAGAACAGCACCTGTCACCTGCTACCTAGTCTGCCCATCCCAACATGGATGAACAGCCCAAGATAATAAGAGTTGAACATAAAACCTTGAGTCAGACAACAGTCTTAGTGAGCAGTAAATTAACTATCAAACATACCAAAAGAGCATAAAGGGTAAAAGGAAAAGGAACTCAACCATCCCACTCCACCTCATTCTACAGTGATAGCCCCCAGGCACACTAAGCAGAAACAAGCATAACAAAGCAGACATTTAAAGTAAAGTGATTATCACTCGAGTCAAGGTCGATGTTTTCCAAGTACAAACCCCCAAGGCCTAAACCAAGATCAGATAAGCACCCAGAAAACACCGCTCTTGAGGCCGAATGATGATACAATCAAACATCCATGACTCTGGCTATCACTGTTATCATTGCCTCGATATCACCGTTAATTGAATGACCGGCACCTTCTTTCAGCCGTCCGTCAAGGGCTAATGGCAACCCCGGTTCTAGACATAACTCCGCACGTCATCATGACCCGTGCCTACGACTATCGCATCTGCCCAGAGTACTAACAAGTCATCATGAGCCGTGTCTGGAACGTCATCGTGACCCGTTCCAACGTACTCTTGCTTTGAGCATGCTAGAACCTTCAATAACGATAAGATCCAAGCCTCCTAGTCATCCTCCTCGACGACTATTCTCACACTAGCTCAAGCGCCTCTCGAGCCCACCATTATCAACCAACCTGGACCGCATCACCGAGTTATCAACATGCTTGGGATGATCCCGTCTGGATTAAACCAAGGCTTTCACACATCATGCTTTGCTTCAACGCATCATAGCAAAGTCCATCTTCATCGAATCTATCCATATGAGCTTCCACATCCGCTTCATATGCCACAAGCAGCTTTCACCATTCAAGAGCCTTTCCACTTAGCTTTTGAATCGTCTTCGACCAACTTGTCCCAAATCAAGTTATCGATCAACTAATCAATCAAATCAAACATCAATCCAAGTAATCAATCATTCAAACAAGATCTAATAAGCAATTACAACAATAATGGCAATTTTGTAAATAAAGAGTTCAAATCTAACATGCATTCTAACAAGCATGATTTATGAACAATATCTCTACAACTTGATGAATGAACTTGCATAAGTGAACATGTAGTAAAATAGGTGTCAAAACTTCATAGGTGATAGATCTACATGCAAACTTAAGGAAAATGCAAGAAATCACTATCTTTAACACATAAACAAGCCACCGATCCAATATACTCCCTTGGGTCCGTGTGAGAGAGAACTACCACTCACTGAATCACCTAAACACCTTAAAAACAACCAACTCCAGATCTGGACAGCAAAGAAACAAACTTGATCCGGCAAAATCTCACTTCAATCGATGAAATCTCTCTTTGTTGGATGAAGATCTTCAACTTTGGCTCTTGGATCTTCGATCTTGATCTTCGATCTTGGATGGATGTTAGCACTAGATTAGAGTGGAGAAAAGAAGTGAAGAAGTGTTGAAGTCGAGCTCTCAAAATGGCAGCACTTCGTCGCTTCGAAATCCGGTGCCAAAAAGTGAGGCGAACCCCTTCTATTTATAGGCTGAAATCTCCATGAGTCGCGCCCCTATAAGTCGCCGCCGACCTACCCCATGAGTCATCCACGACTCATCAAAGCCTACGACCCACGACTCAAACCCCTGCCGACTCAACGACTTAACGACCTAAGCCAATACGCGACCTAACATAAGTCGGCAGCAACCTAACTCAAGAGGCGACCTAACACCCAGCCTAAGTTCCAACGACTTACGACTCATGCATGCCGACCTAACAACCTAACCCTATGGCCGACCTAACGACTTAACCACCACGCGACCTAAAACACATGCCGACTCAACACTGGCACGACTCACGACTTAAGCCCATACGCCGACCTAACTACACACAGGACCACACGAGTTAGGCTTTATCTCGTCTACGACTTAACACACAGCCGACCCAACTCCATGCCGACCTAACTAGACATAATGACTTATCATAGGTCGCTTACAACTATTAGGTCGCTCACTCTTCTAAGCCGCTCACCACTAGGTCGCTACCCTCTCTAACTCGCTAACCAGTAAGTCGCTCCATACCACTAACTCGTTAACGACCTAAACCACTACTCGACCTAACCCTTTAGGTCATCACTCCTATAGGTCGCTCGCCACTAAGTCGTTAACTTCCTTAACTCGTTAACTCGACCTAACATTCTTAAGTCGGCCACACCTTAACTCGGCAACACCTTAACTTGGCCACCTTCCTTAAGTCGCTACCTATCTTAAGTCGGCCACTACTATGAGTCGCTCAACACCACTAAGTCGGTCACGACTCAAGCCTTCATACGACTCAACTCCGAACGACTTAGGCTACCCACGAGCTAGCTATTACACGGCCTAACCCCTTAAGCCGTAAACCCTACCACTTAGGTTCAAAACGACTCAATCAATACTAACGACTTGATGGTAACTATTTTACGATATGTCGACACGTAAAATACGGGTCGTTACATTCTCTCCCCCTTAGGAATTTCGCCCCCGAAATTCCAAACAAATAAGAGCAATCAAAGTTATTCCGCATGCCTACCATCCATAGCAATCAACAAACCATGCATCCAATTACTAGCCTAGCATGCAGAATTTTAAGACTTAGAACAAGCTACAAATTCGTGAGATGTCACGACACCTTAGGGCCATACCTCGAAGAGTTCTGGATGAGCTGCTTTCATCCCCTCTTCCTCCTCCCACGTACAGTCGTTAACATCATCACTCCATTGTACCTTGAGCAACGTAATCGCCTTCCTCCTAAGCTGTTTCGTGTCGATTTCAACAACACGAAGCGGCTTACGAGGTCTCGTAACAACTGGATCAACCTCTAAATCTTCACAGCTATCAGTAGAAACCACCGTATTCGAGTCATGCACATACTTCCATAGATAAGATACATGAAAAACATTGTGCACACCCGCCATCTTTTCCGGTAACTCCAATCTATAAGCGAGCTTTCCAATTCGCTCGATGATCGGGAATGGTCCAACAAATCTCGGAGTCAATTTCCCTTTCTTACCGAATCTAATAACATACCTTAGTGGAGAAACCTTCACTAAAACCATATCACCTACGTCGAATTCCAAATCCTTACGACGATTATCGGCATAACTTTTCTGACGATCTTGGGCTGTCTTCATTCGTCGCCGAATGATCTCTATACAATCCGTAGTCTGTCGAATCATTTCTGGCCCAAGTATCAACTTTTCTCCAGTTTCCAACCAACATGTCGGAGAGTTACACGACCTTCCATACAATGCTTCATACGGTGCCATACCAATGCTTGACTGGTAACTATTATTATACGCAAATTCCACCAAATGAAGGTGATCTTCCCATGATCCTCCGAAATCCAAAACACATGCCCTCAGGAGATCTTCCAAAACTCGGTTGACTCTCTCAGTCTGACCATCTGTTTGGGGATGATAAGCTGTACTCAAACACAACTCGGTTCCCAAAACTTCCTGGAAGCTCTTCCAAAATCCACTAGTGAACAATGGGTCTCGATCGCTCACTATACTCTTCGGAACACCATGGAATCGAACTATCCACTTAATATAAAGCTCAGCCAACTTCGATGCAGTCCTAGTTGATCGAACAGGAATGAATCTTGCACTCTTAGTCAAACGATCTACGATGACCCAAATCCCTTCATTCCCTGCCCTGGTTCTAGGTAGACCATCGATAAAATCCATCGATATCTGCTCCCACTTCCATGTAGGAACCTCTAATGGCTGAAGTAATCCACTGGGCTTCTTCTGCTCGGCTTTTACCAACTGGCAGTTCATACACTTGGAAATAAAATTTCCAACATCCTTTTTCAACCTTCCCAGTAATAGGTTCTCTTCATATCCCGATACATCTTATTTCCACCTGGATGAATTGTCAACTTCGAGTGATGACTTTCCCTCAAAACTTCATCTCTCAATTCATCTATATCGGAAACAACTAGTCGTCCTTGCTTCCGAAGCCAACCCTCTCGATCGACCTCGAATCCTTTATCCTTTTCTGGGTTCAATCCAGATTCCAAATCACGGATAATCTTGACAAGCTTATCATCTCGCTTTTGGCTCTCGCCAATTCTTTCCACAAGAGTAGGTCTTATCGATAAGTTTGCCAACATATCAGGTTCCAATTCACATCTAGGCCTGATGTCAAATCCAGCCAAATACTCGAGACTCTTCCATTCCGAAAACATGGCTCCCAATCCTGCATGTCATCGACTTAACGCATCTGCCACTGCGTTACCTTTTCCCGGAGTATAGGCTATTCCAAAATCATATGATGCCAAAAACTCTAGCCACCTTTGCTGCCGAAGATTCAAATCCTTTTGGGAGAACAGATACTTCAACGACTTATGATCCGTAAACAACTCGAATCGAACTCCCAATAGATAATGTCTCCACATCTTCAGAGCAAAAACAATCGCCGCTAACTCCAAATCATGAGTCGGGTAATTCCTTTCATGCGGCTTCAGTTGTCGACTTGCATACGCAACAACTTTATCCTTTTGCATTAGCACTGCTCCAAGTCCAGTACCACATGCATCAGTGTAAACCACCATCTCATCATTCCCACTCGGAATAGTCAAAACAGGAGCACTTGTCAGTCGCTCTTTCAGGATTACGAAAGCTTGTTCACACTTATCATCGCATATGAATACCTGATTCTTTTTCGTCAATCCTGTTAACGGTGCAGCTATCTTGGAAAAGTCTTTGATAAACCGACGATAATATCCTGCTAATCCAAGAAAACTTCTCACATCAGATGCATTCTTAGGTCTAACCCAATCCTGGATTGCTGCCACCTTAGCGGGATCAACCGCTATTCCATTTCCAGAAATAACATGGCCTAAGAACCTCACTTCACTCTTCCAGAAGTGACACTTCGAAAACTTAGCCTTTAGCTGATGTTTCCGCAAGATTTCCAAAACAATACGCAAGTGTGTCTTGTGTTCTTCCTCAGTTCTAGAATAAATCAGAATATCATCCACGAACACAAGTACAAACTTATTCAACTGATCTCTGAACACTCTATTCATAAGATCCACAAAATATGCTGGTGCGTTAGTCAATCCAAACGGCATTACCAGCCACTCATAAAAACCGGATGGTGTCCTAAAAGCAGTCTTCGGCACACTATCCTTAGCCACTCTCAACTGGTGAAATCCCGTTGCCAAATCCATCTGAGAAAACACCTTAGCTTCGTGAAGCTGACCAAACAAGTCATCTATTCTCGGCAATGGATACTTGTTCTTCTTAGTCACCTTATTCAGCTCACGATAATCCACACACAACCTTAACGATCCATCCGCTTTGGTTGCGAACACAACTGGTGCACCCCATTCGGACACACCATGCCGAATGAATCCTTTCCGTAAAAGGTCATCAACTTGCACCTTCAGCTCTTGTTGTTCTCTAGGCGCCATCCGTCTAAGAGGCATCACAACAGGTCTGGCTCCCTCAACTAGATCGATACGAAATTCGATCTCCCTATACGGCGGTAACCCTTTGACCTCGTCAAAGACGTCCTCAAATCCATCCACAACCGGCATCGATGACAGTCCATCCCGTGGAACAACCAGCGAATACATGAAGCCCATGAAGACGCCTTCTTCATGCTTACATCTTATCACAACCTTTCGCCCTTCCACATTCCCGACTGTCACCTCCAGTTTCTCACAATCAACCTTTGCCGCATACTTCCTAAGCCAGTCCATACCCAAAATAATTCTGAACCCCGCAAAGTTCAGAACAAAACAATCACAAACAAAAGAGCAATCATGACTCGATACAACTAGACCACGGCATACCATACACAAACAAGACGAACCCCTAACTGGATTAGTCACAACCAATGGCCTATCAACAATTTTCGGTTCCAAACCCAACCGGCCTACAAGATCATCACAAACAAACGAATGCGACGCTCCAGTATCAAACAACACTCTAACTGGAACACCACAAATGGAAAGAGTACCTTGAACCACCACACTCTTCCCTTTCTCATCAACAGTAGGAGCTTTCGAAGATGATGGAACAACTCCCAAAGCATAAGCTTGCACAATCTGCTTATCTTTCCTCGGTTTTGGACAGTCCTTCTTGATATGTCCCAGCTTATCACAGTTGTGGCACTTCAACTGCACCTTTGGATTCTTGCAATCCCTAGAGAAATGGCCCTTCTGCCGACAATTGTAGCAGGTCACTTCACCCTTTGGCTTCTTCTGGCCATCCTTACCCTTCTGCTGTTGCTGCTTCCTTTTCTTGTTTCCACCCTGCTGTGGTTTGGACTCTTCCTTGGTCACAGCAACAACAGACCCTTCCTTAGGAAACAAACTCTCGTGCCTGAGAGCTTTCTCCACAAGCTTCTCAAACGGATCGTCCAGATGATCCACCAACTGTCTACCAAGATAACTGTCCAAGCCAGTCACAAACTTCTCATTCTTCTGATAGGGAGATTCAATATACGATCTGGCATACTTGGACAAAACTTCAAACTCCGAAACATACTCAAGAACTGGTCTCCCACCTTTCTTGAGCTCCACAAACTTCTTAAACAAAACAGATTTCTGAGCCGTAGAGATGAACTTAGCTTCAAATCTAACTTGGAATTGCTCTCAAGTAATCTCTTCCTCTGGAGTATCAATGGTGATAGAATTCCACCAATCCGAAGCCCTTCCTTGAAGCTGTCTTGATGCAAGCTTCCTCTTAGTTGCATCCTCAATTCCCAAATCACCAAAGATCCTTCTACAAGCATCAATCCATCTCTGCACTTCAATGGTTGATTCTGTCCCCAAGAAAACCTTCCCTCCAAGAGCAGTATAGTCCTTACACAACTTAGCAAAATCCACTGGTCTTGGAGCTTGAACTTGAACTCCAACATCTACTGACGGTCCTGAAGTTGGTATCCTTCTCATGATCGAAGCCATCATAGCTTCAAACATTGCAGCATAGTCAGTAGCTCTCCCAACAGCACGGCTTTCCCTAGCAGCTTGTCTCTCACTTCGACTCATCCTTAATATCTACAAAAAGGAATGACTTAGAACACCTTGAGAAACAACTACATAAGGAGTTCAAATTCTTCTAAACTACTATATTATATATATAGTAATCATCCATCAAAATACAATTACGTCTCTCTCATACGTAGTTACGTCAGCGAGCGTTGGCTAAAATCGATTAACCAAAGCTCTGATACCAAATGTGACGACCGCCCATGACTCCCGCACTAAACAAGGAAGAAGTGCGCTGAAGGATGTGCCAGGCAGCCATGGACGATAGTCAAAATAGGGTAAAATAATAAACTCTATCGTATTACTCACAGCGCATGGATAAAATACAATAGAAAGTATACATAGTGAAGCTCTATAGAACAAAAGTCTCATCATATAAACTCATAATAGTTTTATACAATCATTTGAATAGTCAATACATCAAGCCTCACTACATAACACTCAGAGTATCAAACAAACAGCGGAACATCCAGTACATATAGTAAGAAAACAATATGCAAAAGCCTCCAGCTCGTCTTCGTCATCGACAGCGTTGGTAGCCAAGAACAGCACCTGTCACCTGCTACCTAGTCTGCCCATCCCAACATGGATAAACAGCCCAAGGTAATAAGAGTTGAACATAAAACCTTGAGTCAGACAACAGTCTTAGTGAGCAGTAAATTAACTATCAAACATACCAAAAGAGAATAAAGGGTAAAAGGAATAGGAACTCAACCATCCCACTCCACCTCATTCTACAGTGATAGCCCCCAGACACACTAAGCAGAAACAAGCATAACAAAGCAGACATTTAAAGTAAAGTGATTATCACTCGAGTCAAGGTCGATGTTTTCCAAGTACAAACCCCCAAGGCCTAAACCAAGATCAGATAAGCACCCAGAAAACACCGCTCCTGAGGCCGAATGATGATACAATCAAACATCCATGACTCTGGCTATCACTGTTATCATTGCCTCGATATCACCGTTAATTGAATGACCGGCACCTTCTTTCAGCCGTCCGTCAAGGGCTAATGGCAACCCCGGTTCTAGACATAACTCCGCACGTCATCATGACCCGTGCCTAGGACTATCGCATCTGCCCAGAGTACTAACACGTCATCATGACCCGTGTCTGGAACGTCATCGTGACCCGTTCCAACGTACTCTTGCTTTGAGCATGCTAGAACCTTCAATAACGATAAGATCCAAGCCTCCTAGTCATCCTCCTCGACGACTATTCTCACACTAGCTCAAGCGCCTCTCGAGCCCACCCTTATCAACCAACCCGGACCGCATCACCGAGTTATCAACATGCTTGGGATGATCCCGTCTGGATTAAACCAAGGCTTTCACACATCATGCTTTACTTCAACTCATCATAGCAAAGTCCATCATCATCGAATCTATCCATATGAGCTTCCACATCCGCTTCATATGCCACAAGCAGCTTTCACCATTCAAGAGCCTTTCCACTTAGCTTTTGAATCATCTTCGACCAACTTGTCCCAAATCAAGTTATCGATCAACTAATCAATCAAATCAAACATCAATCCAAGTAATCAATCATTCAAACAAGATCTAATAAGCAATTACAACAATAATGGCAATTTCGTAAATAAAGAGTTCAAATCTAACATGCATTCTAACAAGCATGAATTATGAACAATATCTCTACAACTTGATGAATGAACTTGCATAAGTGAACATGTAGTAAAATAGGTGTCAAAACTTCATAGGTGATAGATCTACATGCAAACTTAAGGAAAATGCAAGAAATCACTATCTTTAACACATAAACAAGCCACCGATCCAATATACTCCCTTGGGTCCGTGTGAGAGAGAACTACCACTCACCGAATCACCTAAACACCTCAAAAACAACCAACTCCAGATCTGGACAGCAAAGAACAACCTTGATCCGGCAAAATCTCACTTCAATCGATGAAATCTCTCTTTGTTGGATGAAGATCTTCAACTTTGGCTCTTGGATCTTCGATCTTGATCTTCGATCTTGGATGGATGTTAGCACTAGATTAGAGTGGAGAAAAGAAGTGAAGAAGAGTTGAAGTCGAGCTCTCAAAATGGCAGCACTTCGTCGCTTCGAAATCCGGTGCCAAAAAGTGAGGCGAACCCCTTCTATTTATAGGCTGAAATCTCCATGAGTCGCGCCCCTATAAGTCGCCGCCGACCTACCCCATGAGTCATCCACGACTCATCAAAGCCTACGACCCACGACTCAAACCCCTGCCGACTCAACGACTTAACGACCTAAGCCAATACGCGACCTAACATAAGTCGGCAGCAACCTAACTCAAGTGGCGACCTAACACCCAGCCTAAGTTCCAACGACTTACGACTCATGCATGCCGACCTAACAACCTAACCCTATGGCTGACCTAACGACTTAACCATCACGCGACCAAAAACACATGCCGACTCAACACTGGCACGACTCACGACTTAAGCCCATACGCCAACCTAACTACACAGAGGACCACACGAGTTAGGCTTTATCTCGTCTACGACTTAACACACAGCCGACCCAACTCCATGCCGACCTAACTAGACATAACGACTTATCATAGGTCGCTTACAACTATTAGGTCGCTCACTCTTCTAAGCCGCTCACCACTGGGTCGCTACCCTCTCTAACTCGCTAACCCGTAAGTCGCTCCATACCACTAACTCGTTAACGACCTAAACCACTACTCGACCTAACCCTTTAGGTCGTCACTCCTATAGGTCGCTCGCCACTAAATCGTTAACTTCCTTAAATCGTTAACTCGACCTAACATTCTTAAGTCGGCCACACCTTAACTCGGCAACACCTTAACTCGGCCACCTTCCTTAAGTCGCTACTTATCTTAAGTCGGCCACTACTATGAGTCGCTCAACACCACTAAGTCGGTCACGACTCAAGCCTCCATACGACTCAACTCCGAACGACTTAGGCTACCCATGAGCTAGCTATTACACGGCCTAACCCCTTAAGCCGTAAACCCTACCACTTAGGTTCAAAACGACTCAATCAATACTAACGACTTGATGGTAACTATTTTACGATATGTCGACACGTAAAATACGGGTCGTTACAAAGCCTATCGACCAAGTCAATCCAGTCGAAAGGTAAGGATGGCTTTATTAGCCCTTTCAATTAACTCAACTTAGACGAGAGGTGGTGCAGTCACCTTAAATCCTTTCGACTATATCAATCTAGTCAAAAGGCATGCTTCTGGAGGAGTGGATCCTTTCAATAACAGGGTTTCGTTTGAATCCAACTACCTTCGAATAGAATTGGGGATGTTGACTAGTTTTCTTGTTAAAACACGACCTTCATAAAATTAAATTTTATACTATTTTTTGTATTTTCATCTTTATTTATTAAAATATATCGCAAGTATACAATAAAATTATATAACTTAGATTCAAAAAATCTGTTAAATTACATGTCTAAAATATGGACTCCTCTAATTTCAGTATCATTAGCTTGGTTATAGTATGCACCTTTCATGTTTTAATAGAAGAAAAAGAATATTAGAATGTATTATAGCATGTAAATCAGAAAGTAAAATATGAATTTTATCAAAGCTTAATGTCTATATGTGATATATTTTCAAGCAAACATTTCCTCTCACACATACACACATGTGAGAGTGTGTGTGTGTGTGAGAGAGAGTTTATTTGTACATTATTTTTTGTTTAAATAACTTACATATTTCCATGTGCATGATAAACATTTGCAAGCTCATTACTCTGTTAACCATGTTTTTACAAGCTTGCTTTTTTCAACAACTATCTTTGTCTCTTCTTTAATTTCACTCCTATCATGATCAGATTCCGTGATATTATATGATAACACTTTCGGTTAAGCTTTTGTATCCTTTTTTTTGCTGATATTGATTTCTTCTAATTTCCTCCAATGTAGTGTTTTTTTTTTTTTTGCTGTAGTAAGTTTACATTCAAAATTTGGAACTTTTGATGTTCCTTTTTTGTTTCTTTTTTTACTATTTTTGGCAGAGAAGAAGGAGAAACTTTGCTTTTATTTCTCATCAATTATTTCTCATCATTTTCAATCTTAATTTTATAATCTATAGCCATTTGTTAAAAGTTTTCCGATTCTTGAGTTAACGTTAGGCTGCTTTCCTGGCTTTCACTTGATGTAAGAACCTTGAAAGTGGGTAGTCAATTCCAGGTTTTTCTTTAGTTTTATTATCGGCTATGATTGTATAATTAATCTATAATAAATATTTGAAGTAATTTTTTCTTAGAAATTACCTTTTGAATTAGAAGATTTATCTTTTTAGATGTACTTTTTTGACTTCCTTCATCGTCATCTCTTACTATTCTCATCGTTTTCACCTTTATCATTAATGTACTCATCATCTTCATGTTTTCTTCTTAAGTTGAATCTTCGTATTTATCTTCTTTTTCAGCCTCTTGTTCTTCATCATTTTCTTTTTGTTGCTTTGGTTTATTCAAATCTTCGATCTTTTTATAGGTTTTTGTTTTCCTTTTCCAGATGCATATTTTCCTTTTTTCGATTTTGTAGTTGCGCTTTTAGGTTCTTTATATCATCGTGAACTGAAATTTTTTTCTTTAGACGATCCAACTCTGTTGGTTTTTAGCTCTTTTTTCATTCTTTGTTTTTCTTCTTTTTTCTACAAATTAGGACAAATGTATTTTACTTTTTCCATAGCCATAAATATAAATGAGACATATTTGTTTTGTAATTAGTTACAAAGTTAATTATTTGCCTGGCAAATATACCTTCCTCGCAAATATTTTCCTTCCTCGGTTTTTATAGTTATTGTTTTTTTGATATATCTAGCAATCATTAAGAAATTTTTTCATAGCAAATATTCATTATTATCAGTTTTCATATAATTGTGTTCTATAATTTCAACTTATTGTCTATCAAAACCATGTATGTAAAATATTTTAAAATAAAACATTTTACAATTTTAAATACAATATACAGTATTTATGCAATATTATTGAACAATTTTATTTTAAGAAACGAAGTATCATTGTAGAAAGGTTTTGCCAAATATTTGACAATCATATATTTGCTTGTCAAATATTTATGTGGCAAATATTTGACAATCGTTATTTATCATAATTTTTTAAAGGTTTTTATCTTCTTATATATATTAGTAAGTTTACCTTCTTGGCAAGGAATGATCTTGCTTGCAGTTGCATCAGTGTCCGTTTGGAAAATATACGAGCATTTTCTTTGTTACTTTTTCTTTGAGATATTGTTTCTGTGAGGTCACCGAACCAGTACTACACAAAGATAGTACATTTTATTTTAGTTTGCAATATAAACTACACAAGATAGAATGAGTTATTATAATTTACTAGAAACAAGGTCGCACAAGCTTGAATTTTTCGAAATTTATACCTTGTGAATAATGAGTATATGTCAGCAGCACTAGTGGGAATGCAGAGCTTGCATTGGAGAGCATGTAAGTTGATAGTAGATATATTATGATTAGCTTAGCAATGTCTGTTATGTCCTCTAATTATGATTAGCCATGATGTGTGTATTGTAACTCTTTCATTTTTCCAACCAATTTTTTTTTGATGTCATTTTCTTTCAAAGTTACTTTCATATCTCCAAAAGTAAAGCAATCACCATTGAAAAGACATCTATTATCAAGTCTATGGAAGCTGATTCTTTGGTTATGTCTTTCTTTGTTATTGATCCTTCAAGGAATGGTTTGATCATACTGAAGAACGAAGTAAGGTTTAATTGTGTTCTGTTTTTTTTTAAGTAGTGCCTCTTTTTTTAAATTCTAGGTCAACGCGAGGAAAGATTTCTACCTTCTTTTGTAGCTTTCTCCTATATTTTTTCCATCTTTTTGTACATCTTTTGTTTTTTGGTTTTTAAAGCTATTATTATGCAGCTATTATATTGTCACTGCATTTTCTTTGTGGTTATTTTCTTTTTAATGATTATAGATGAATATATTGCTGGAGTTCCTTAAATTTCAAAGAAAATGCGGATTGTTCTTATGAGATTTCATCTTCAGTTTCAACACCTATTTGTTGTCTTTGGTCATCAACAAATGTCTTTTGAGTTGATTGAGATTCATATTTTTCTTGGGAATTTTGGGTTGCTACTTTTTGAGCACAAGAAGCTTTGTTTACAACGTTTTGTATCTTCTTCTCGGTACAAAGGTTATGAAATTCTCAATTTGATTGCATTTATATAGACTACAGATATTTGTTTGTCAAATATTTGGCATGACGGCTACCATCAAATTAAACTATGTATGACAAATATTTTACATTCCTAGCCTTTACAATAAAAGTTTTCTAGCATATCAACCAATTATCATCCAAAATTATTTATAACGAATATTTGTCATTTTCAATATTTCATGAAAATGCGCACTACAACTTCAACTTATTATCAACCAATACCATATATGAAAAATAGTTGTTATTATCAGTACTTATGCTAAAAGTTTTGTAATATTTCAAGCAATCGTTTATAAAATTTGCTTATATCCAATATTTGTTATTCTTAGTTAGTAATCTAATTGTATACAACTATTTCAACGCATGACCAATCGAAATTATACATCTCAAATATTTGTCGTTATCAATATTTACAGTAAAATTTCACTCATATATCAATCATTCGTTGATCAACTTTTATTATGTCAAATATTTGCCTAGTTATTTATGTAAATGGAAGTAGTAATGTTTCAACCTAGCAAAATTCCACTCTTCCAAGTTTGTCATTATCAATATTGGAATAATCGTTAAGAGAAAATTACACATTTAAGCCTCCAATTTTCTTCTCAAGTTCCCAGACTCCTCAGGCGTTAACCAAACATCCAATCCATCGCTTCTGACCCATCAGGGCAAATGAATCGAGGATCCGCGTTTTGAGATTCAGCGACTGTTGGCAGTACAAAAAGGAAAAGCAATGCGAAAATGCGAATAACATTCATGCTTAGAGAAGTTGTTTTGGTCTTTGGAAGAATTTATGAGTTAGGGAACTGGGCTCAAAGGTTTAAGTTCAAAAACATTTAGAATACAGCTGAATAATATGGTAATCGATCTGAAAAGAGATAAGATGAAAGTGTTGAAAAGCGTATAGGTCAATCCGTCAATATAATATATGGGGCTAGCTGCCTGCTACCTGTTCTTTATCTCGGCTCCTTGATTCATTTATTTCTCTTCTCTGTCTTTTGGTTTCGTTATTTACTTTATCAATTATATGTAAGCATGCAGCTGAATCACTACCAACGGGTTTCTGTTTCTATATGTTGAATGTATTTCATGCTTAATTATTTACTCCCGACTAAACAAAGAGACCAGTTCAATTTTTCCTTTATTGGTTCATAAGCATGACAACTTATGTTTGAAATAAAAACAAACTTGTAATATGTTTATCTTGCTAATGTTGAGCAGAAGCGTATGTACCATAATTTTTCGCCACAAAATAGGTTTTACTAGGTATATTTGTCCAAAACCAAAATCGCCATAATTATTTTCAAATTATCGAAATTCGAGGGGTTTCAAAACCAAAAGCATATGTACCATATTTACGTATTTTATCTAATAATCCAAATACATTCTATTAGTTTGTTTTCTTTATTTACGCATTTTATTTAATAATAGAAACACGTGCTATTATTTTGCAAACAAAGAACAAACCTCAGTTATGTAAGTTGTAAAAAATATATAAGCTTTGGCAATTTTGAATTCATGCAACTTTTGTTTTTGTATTCGATCTAAAACTAGATTTACTTTTGTCGTCTCCTATCGCATCAGTATTCTCACAAAAATACCTTTCACCCATGCCAAGGTTATCTTTTACGCACTCGGGCCTAAATGGCATGACCGATCGATAAAAATACTGCAACACTCCATCCATCTTTATCTGTATATTCCATATAGCATACTAGATAGATGTCATATTCATGAAATACGATTCGCTTTCAAGATTCCTTGTTGGTGAAAGGGTAGACGTGGAACTTAAAATCTCAAGCTAAATGGCGTGGAGGTTGGGGTGCTCTTCAAGGTGTAGCATTGAGCGAAAGCGTATATACCATATTTTTCGCCGCAAAAAGGATTTTGCTATATATATTTGTTCAAAACCAAAATAGCTAGAATTATTTTCAAATTCCCGGATGAAATTCGAGATGTTTATGGGCTCTGTCTCTCGATTAGGAGACCCGAGAGAGACAATTCCATCTATACAGGAGAAGCAGACTTTAACAAACAAATTTGTGCATTGGTGGAATTGCTGCCCGAGTCATGTCGACACTTGAATTCATCGAGAAGTAGAATTATGATTCAATGGAGCAATGACGAAAATTCATTGTCATCGATCCATAGTTATCATCAGGGTCGGCCCCAAGGCAAGGCAGGCAAAGCAGGCAAGACAGCCGCGTAGGGCAACCGACCTGGCGGGGGCAACGATGTGGTGGTGGTGATGGGTTCGATCATTTATTTAAATAAAAATAGGTTATATAATAACAAAAATAATTGACAGTGTAGTGAGGTGGTTATGTTATTTTCATTTAAATCAAGCAACCAAAGTTTGAGTATGGAAAGCTGGAAATTTTTGGGGCAATTTTTTTAAGTTTGGACTAGGACGTAACCGGTTAAGCCGACTTTGGTTATCATACATCAGAAATTTGCGCTCATCCATTACCACCATCAATTTTGTCCTCTCCGAGTTCTAGCAAACACACCGTCTTGTCTTACCCTTCTCTTTGATTGAAGTATCATCAAACGGCGATGAGTAGGGGAAATGGATCAGCGAGGAGCTGACGGGATGGCGATCGATGGAGCTTTGGAGGATGACCCAACAGCTATGGAGTCAATGGTGCGAGTCGAATCTTGCAACGAGGCAGGAGGGCACTGCCTTAGATTATTCATGAGAATTTGTCAAAGGCGTGTTCTTTTGGATGGATCGACTTCATGGGGTAAAAGGGATATGGAGTGGAAGTCGAGGTTCAACATGAATTGAAGATGGAATCGATGAAGAACGAATCTTGAGTTTGAATGCAAGTAAAGTTGTCGAAGGTTGGAACAAGGATAAAATGTTTGAAAAATTCTTAGCCTAGACTTTTATATGGATCGACACAGATGGATCGACACCAATCCATTATGGATCGACACCGATGCATCGTGCTTATAAAAGAAATGGAATGAAGAAAATGATGAAAAACCACCTGTCATATATTAGAATGACTTCTAAAAATTTCTCCCCAATGAATAAAGTCCTCGGATAATGGGCTTCAATATTTTTATCTACTGAGAAGACATAACGAAGTGCCGAAATTCTCAGTGAGGATGCAACATTCCACAGAAATGTATTGAGTAACGGAAGCCTCTGCGTAGATCTGGAATTGAATGCTTACCTTGATTCAAAGCACGTTTTATGTTCAAAGAACCATACTTTGGATTTATCCCTTGATTGAGGTAGTTACTTGATTGAGGTAGTTAAATGTCATGCCATAATTTTACTTTCCATTACGTGGTTATCATGCATTCTCATCAAGTAAAAAGAAAAAATAATTTTTATGTATGAAAAGATATGATTCAAATTGGAACTTAATAAAGTACAATAGATCATACTTTAGATTATAAGCTCGGTTACATATTGGTTTTCTATTGCATCTGATTAGGTGTTATGTTAGGTTATAAGCTCGGTCAACCATTGTTGTAATTCGTACCAGATTGATTTTCTATTGTACTCGATTCACTACAAGAGGGAATAGTTTTTTTGATGGTTAATAGCTGTCGGTGGCCGTCGTAAGCCGTCGAGCAACTACACATCTCGACAGACTTTTCGACAGCTTTGTCGACAAATTTTTGACGGCCTTCATCGGACTGTTCGACAGTTTTCATCACATCGTCAAGTACACATGGCAAGCATTGAGTCTTTCGTGTTTTGGCCAATCGAAAGCCGTCATAAAATATAAAAAAATTCTTTTTGTAATTCAACCACAATTCATCCCTCAAACACACATATATAACAATATATATCGCAGCACACTTTCGCACACATAAATCATATATATTAAAGCCCAAATCTCACATATCATATACACCACAAAATACATCAATAATAAAGAATATATCAATATATATAATAAGCATAAGTTCAATCTCAAAATTCCACCACAAAGTTCAATCTCTAACATCTGCCAACATCTCAAAATGTATCATACATCACATCAAACCAATCTCATCAATCTCAAAGTATATGTAATTCTCATGCTATCTCACAATATCAAAGTGCATATATACAATAGATCATGCTTTAGATTATTTATAACTTATTATTTAAAGTGATTATCAATAGCTTATAATTTTAACTATGCTTATTGTGGACTCTTGCAATTTTGTGTCATGCAATGTGTATGTTTTTGAGCCACCTTCATTGACATGCTCGATGGCGTGAGTACGAGCAAAAACTTTCAAGTAAGAGATGGCACTACCATGCTCTCTTACCTGAAATAATAACTATGCATTATTATTATATATATGATGATTATACAATGTTATAAGTATTTATAATCGCAATTTATAAACTTACCCAAACACAACTGCAAATACACATAGTTATGTGAATATGTATTCTCTCAGTTACAACACAGCCCTTAAACTCACAAAACCAATACATTGATACAAAATAGTGCACGTAAACCCATTTTGTAACATGACACATCAAGGCACAATAGTCCCAACGAAGCTTAAATCATTTGAACTAAAAGATTATTTTTTTAAATAGCATATCTCAACCGTAACACATAATACAGTAAAGTACAATTCGACATCAGCACTATAACATAAATAAAACATTATTCGCCGATATGCTTTTTAGGAGCAGTAGTAGTATCATCTGTATCATCTTAAAGTTGTGAGTTGGCTGCATTTTGCATACCATAGTATACAAAATGTATTGAGCTAAAAGTGATGATTGTCATTTGATGCAATTTGAATGTTATACCTTTGTATATATTTGTACATGCTTTCAAACACCACACAACTTGTAGCCATTCCAGTTCATCCATTATCTTTTTGCATGCTACTCTGCCCGTGCTAAGCAAGTGAGAACAGTAACTATTGTGAGAATGCCTCTTTTTGTGAATATATACATTCTGATTTCCTTCTTCATTTGGCTTCCTAAGCTATCGGTTGGTTCTTTAATGTATTCCTGTACATGGATATATTATCTAACCATTATGATTGAAAACCACACCATAATAAATATTAGTACAATATTCAAGAAATCTAGAAATGTATCATATCTCTCATCCTAGTACCTTTCAGATCCAACTCTGGTCCAGCAAACAGGCAAATATCTTAGTTTCAAATTGAAAAAAACACAATACTAATCAAAAATCCTACCAAAGCATCTTTGACTTCCATTCCACTATCTTCTCCCTTTGATTTATTTATATAAAATTTATGTACTCCTAGGTGCATAGCTTGATAAAAAACTGTGAGATGGCCAAAGATCAAAGATTGCAAATGAAGAAAACCTCAAACCGCATATCATTCACTATTTTCATGTAGTAAAAAAAAATTAACTAAAATTGTGGGTTAGCTAAAATATAGGCTAATATGTTAAATAATGAAAAATCTTAATATTTTTATCTTTGAATGTCAAAGTTGTTCCTGAATTGTGAACAAATTTAAAATAAATGTTTTGTGTTAATGTAGTGGTTGACGACTTTAATCAAACATAATGATTTTCTAAAAAATATATTAATTGAACATAGACAACTCGAAATTATACTAACAATTGTTCAAGTGAAAAGTGCACAGCTTTGAGTTTTGTCTAACCTTCTATATTTATTTATACGCTCTCAAAAATAGATGAAAAATCTTAATATTTTTATCTTTGAATGTCAAAGTTGTTCCTGAATTGTAAAAAAATTTAAAATAAATGTTTTGTATTAATGTAGTGGTTGACGACTTTAATCAAACATGATGATTTTCTAAAAAACATATTAATTGAACATAGACAACTCAAAATTATACTAACAATTGTTCATCTGAAAAGTGCACGACTTTAAGTTTTCTCTAACGTACTAAATTGACTTGTACGCTCTCAAAAATAGATGAAAAATCATAATATTTTTATCTTTGAATGTCAAAGTTGTTCCTGAATTGTAAACAAATTTAAAATAAATGTTTTGTGTTAATGTAGTGGTAGACGACTTTAATCAAACACAATGGTTTTCTCTAACCTACTAAATTTATTTGTATTCCCCCAAAAATAGGTAACAATGAATTGTACTACTTGATAAATGAATTGAGTCAAAAGATTATTCAGTAATGATAACCTGATTACTGAAATTATGGCTTGGATAGGTAACAATATTGAAAAGGAAGAACATATATGTCGTAATTTATTATTGTAGTAGGTAGTATTAACATCATAGTAGATATGACGGATAACTTACGAATGAAAACACTGTAAAACTCTAACGATCCTGACTCGACCTTCGAAAATCGGCACCGAATATATCACGTATATTCAAATGCCGCAGATTCAAACGTCGAATCTGGTTCGATGGAGCTTATAACACATTAAGTATAACTACAAAGCAGAAGAAAATGAATAATATCATTGATACAACAATGAATACAATTATCTGATACAATATGATACAACAATATCAGAGATAACGACAACAGTGGAAAAATTAACAATGGAAGAAATAACTCCAATATGATCTTCGATAAAGAGCAAATCCAAATTCTGCAACTCCAAACCAAATCTCCAAAGCCAAAGCTCTAAACTTCAAGCTCGAACCACCATCAAGCTGAACTGAACCAAACATCATCCCAATGTGATTGCCAAGACTAAAGGCTGGATGCTATCGACTCTATATCTACAAGCCGACTATTCGACTATCTGAAAAATCCAACTCTAGACTGCCCGTGTGGAAAATTGTGGGCACCCAGAGTTTAGGAAGGGAACAATAAACTCCAGGTCAGTCATGGGACTGGTATGAGCAAACAAAAATAGTTTATCTTTATCAAAAGTAAAACAAAAGATTTTAAAGAAATTCGCAATGCTTTTTGAAAAATGAAACTACCATAAGGCCTCCCGCCGCACACACAATGCAAGTGCAAACTTGGTGGAGATTTCTCCTTATGACAGTTAAAAATACTTGATACGCGAAAATCTTTTTGATATTATTATTAATGCATAGTGCAGAAAACCTTTCAAAAGTATAATATAAATTTTAGCCAGCATAGGTACCATTATATTATGCCTGCTATAGCTACCACCTGAGGTGGCAGGTTATACAATTACAATCGTAAAGGGGTCATATTGTTTTGTTTGGACTTCCAACAAATGGTCAGGCAAAGGAACTTCCCAAACAAAATGGAACGCCTCTGGAGGGACGTCCCCGAGAACCTAACTGAATCTCTGCTACACAAGGCTGGGTTACCTCTGTAACTAGGTAACTACTGACATGAGTATGCCACCCCCAGTCGTTACCAACCTTTATTGAGGCGCCTCTCAACCAACAACCACAAAGCAATAAGTTTTGCAGCATCCACATAGGTAAACATCTGGGCTCCATACCATGATACCAACTTTGATCCAGAAGGACATGACATACCCTCAGGGGGTGCTACCCTCAAATAACTTTGCTCCCACGATTCCTACTTCGACCATAACCGAGTTGTTAGGCTCGATGAAGTCTCATCCACAAAGCTGCACTTTTTACAAAGTCATGCTTTGATCAACAAATGATCAGCAACACTTCGTATGCCACATTACCAAATTGGGAATGTATCATTAGTAACCATCAACTACATAACCTCTGAGCTCGTGTGTCTCAGAGAAGGGTGTTAAGCTAAGAGAATAAATTCTCCGCCACCAAACAGAAATGTATTTGGTAAAAACTGATTTTACATCTCAAAGTGTAATGTCAGACACTCATCCATACAAGTATGTTCCGGGCTTGAAAAGAACCGAAAGCACTTCCAAAGAAGTCCTTGCAAATCCGGCATCCTCAATCCCGATAGGACTCCCAATCACATATGGAGATCACTATACTGGAGCAACTCAATGCAGAGTCGTTTGACAGGTTATCCTATTGTTCCCGAAGACACCCGATCTTCACCACCGGTTTTCAAATGCAATCCATTTCGTCGTATCACTATTCGGAATGGGTTATATGACACAAAGTCCTCTCCCGGCTAAACCTAATAGTGAGCGCAATATTTTAAAAACATATGGATATGAGGATCTTAGTTAAGTCACAACTTATTACCCAAAACTTTTATTCTAAATGGTTAAACAAATTACCATTTTCAAATCTTTTAAACAAAAAGATTCACTTCACAAAGTTCACCAATTTTTTTCACAAAGATTCATTTAAAATATTTAAACAAAAGATCTATCTTTGAGATCCTCTTTTGTTTGGAAACAAAGTTTTCAAATATTTTACAAAGATTCCTTTAAAGCTTTCAAAACAATTTCATTTCAAATCTTTTATCCAAAGGATATACCTTTAAGATCGTCTTATGAAGTTCACTAATCTTTTACCAAGATTCATTAAAACAATTTTCATTTCAAACTTGAAATCTTTTCAACATAAATTGAAAATCTTTTCTTTATATGAAAGCTGTTGTTATTTGAAAACAAATAGTTTTCATTTTCGGAAAAATCCTATCACATTTGCACAAGTTAAAGCCCTTGAAGTATAAAGCTTGGTTTAAATTCAAATTTCCCAAAACAATACTTTTAAAATGGTTTAAAACCTATATAAACACATTTATAACTTGTATAACCTTTCTAAACCAAAATTCTCAACATAGAATTCAATTTCAAATCTTGAAATCAAATTCAAATCAAATTATTTAAATTTCAAAACTTTATCAAGTTATTCAAAATAACTTTTATCTTCAAAACTCCTTTTCAAAAGCTTTTCACATTTAACCCAAGTCTATTTCCAAAACCATTTGAATTCAAAAAATCAATCTTTAAAACCATTTTCAAAAATCCATGATCTAACCAATTTCCTCTTGCAATCCATATTTGTGTGTATGAGTGTGGTCCAGGGGTTTTACAAAATAGTGCAACAAACATCAATCATTACAGATTAAAACATATCAATATCGATAAGCGGTATAATCTATAACGCTTATCTTCATTCACAGATTCATAGATAATGTAAATTTATTACAGATAAATAAATTACATTCATCACAGATAAATAAATTACATTCATCACAGCTTGAATTAAAATAATTCAAATCATAAAGCATCACACAGTAGAGATATCAAACAATTCACAACATTCAATAAAATATAGTCATCCATAAGTAAGGTTAATTGATCATCTGATTAATTAAAATCAGATTAATCACTAATCCAGGTTCATTAACATTAGTTGATCACAATTTATGTTAATTAATTATCCTTAAATTATTTATTAATCAATCTTAATTAATGAATTAATCAACCTTTAATTATTAAAGAATCAATCTTAATTATTCAATTATCCTTAATTATTTAATCAATAAATAAATTAACCCTTAATTAACTTTCATTTAATTAATTATCCTTAATTAATTATAATAAGTAATTATCCTTAATTACTTATATTAATAAATCCAAAATTAATTTTAATCGCTTGATTAATCAACTTTAATCATTAATTAATTACTTTCAATTAAGTAATTATCTTTAAGTAATTAATTACCCTTAATTAATTACCTTAATTAATTAATTATCCTTTTTTGTATTCTCACAAGTTAATTAGCTTAAATTTAGTTTCACAAAGTAACTATACTTACTTAATCCCTTAACTACGTCCTTTAAATAAAATAAATTATCATTAACAATTAGTTCAATTTCAAAACCATTAACTCAATCAAACATTTTTAAGATAAAACATTTATCTTTTAATTACTTATTTATACCTTAAAAATAAACTTAAGGATTCTTTTGGAAACTTGAACTTAACTAATTCAAAAATAATTATTTTAAAACTTTATCCATTTAACAAAACTGGTAAAAACGAATATTTAATTAAGAAAGTATTTTAAACTTGATTAAAACTGAAAGTCGAAAACTTGTTTAAATTTTAGAAATTTAAAAACTGTTTTCAACCCAAACTTCCCAGACCCGAGACATATTCCAAATTCCCCCAGCCAAATTCTAAATTACTCGAGCTAAACTCATCCACGTTCTTCTTCTTTTTTTCTCGTTTTCTTTTAACTTTGTTTTGATTTAAGTTATAAACTGTTATTCAACCCATGCAAACTGCCCGAAGGAAGCCCCGAGCAACACATCGTTTTTCTCAAGCTAATTCCCGAGGCTCTTATCCTTTCTTCCTCGATACAAAACTTCACAGCGATCATCTGACACATGTGCACGTGCACAGGCGAATCGATCACCTTCAACCATCGATGCCAACGTCGGCATATCGACCACCACCCCCACTCTCGACCCCGACCACCAAAGCCTTGGGACAACACCACAATCAAAATCGAACAACCGAGTTTCCTATTAGAACAGAACCCATCGTCAAAAATTCGCCTCGAGTAGCCACCACCGACCACCAGAATTTACGCCGTTCCACCCAAAGCAACTCCACAACCCCACGCATCTTTCCCCCTAGGTGCGATGCAACCCGAAGCAACACCGACGATGAAATCGTCGCTTCTTCCTCATCGAACCAAACTGGGTTAAAAACCATACATCACCTTCTACGCTCCGCCACGCTCATCAGAAAAATTCGTGAATATTTTTCCATGAATCCTCATCACCCAAGCTACCTTCAGCCATAACCACGACCTCTTTTATTTCACCGATGGTCGGCAATTGCCACAAACCCAAATTACGTTCATCATGAGAAATCCCGACATTCACATACTTAAAAATCGTGAAATTACTTCCTAAAATCATCATTTGTTATCACGAAGCTGATTATGGAATTAAAACATGAATTTAAGTTCATTGATTCTCGACTTATATATAAAGTTTTACTGCATTGTCCTAATTTTGAAAGAATACTAAATCTTAAATTCTGCAAACTGATTTTAAAAATAAATTCACATTGTTATAATCATTTTCACTTTAAAGATCAAGGTCTGAAATTTTTCGTTAAGAAGGTATGATTTTTCTTCTTGAATTTGTAGCTTGTTACACTAAACAGAGCCAGATATATACATATACAGGCATGCACATCATTCACAAATATATATACATACATCCAGACATATTTTACTTCCATACTAAAAAATATATCGCATGAAGATTAAGATTCAAACTAAATTTAAAACTTTAAGTTGTAGTTTTCTCACCTGGGTAGGAACAGGGCAGAGAATAGGAACAAATTCTTTTGCTTGGAAATTTTTGATGTTGATCTTTAAATTTGAAAATCTTTGATTTGCTTGCTGATTTGTTTGAGATGTTCTTGGATTTGAACTACTATTTTCTGTTGATTTCTTGCATTTAAATTGCTCAGATTTTACTGCTTTGATCTTTTTCTAGTTTTTGAAAACTATTTGTTTGATTTTGTATTGCTTCCAGGTTTTGATTCCAGAAAATCATCTGTTGTTTGAACTAAGAGTTGAATCTGATCTTTGATTACAGATTGAAAAATTAGATCTGAGATGACCTTAAATTTGATCAAATTTTAATATGAAGAAATTGTTTTGGTTTGTAGAAACTTTTCCCAGGTTTGAGAATAACCTGGATTATCAATTTCTTTTCTTATTCATGTTTTCATGGTTTTTTTAAATTAAAAGTAAAATTTGTTTTCCACTTGTTAAAACGTGTTAACACCTGTCAATACATATTTTGATTTTCATACAAATGTATTTTGTAACCTTAATTGTATTTAAGTCCTTGCTTTAATTAATTTTGAAATTATGGTTTAAACTCTCGTTAATTATATATTTACATATGTTTATATTTACAACTTTATAAGAAATTGATCTTGAAATCTACTTATATTTACACAATCTTTTTTGTTCCCAGTATTCAAATTATCTCTTAAATAAATTCATAAATAAATCCAAACCCAATCTATTTGTAAATATTTACAATTCAATTTCCCAAATTAAATTCAATTTATTTTCTAAAATATTTATTATAGAGTTTTAGATTTAAAATGAAATTCAAATAAATTTATATACACATAAATAAACACACATATGTATATTAGATAACAAATTTCTATTAGTATAAAATTATATAGTTTTCAAATCCAAATTTTATTTATTCATAAGATATTAAATATAGAATTTCAAATACACAATTAAATTTTAAAGTCAATGTCCAAATAAACAAATATCTTATTTAATCTTGGAAAAGTTAAAAAAAAAATACAATTTAAATTCACAAATTTATATCAATTACTAAATTTAATTTTACTCAAAAATTGGGATCGTTACAGATTCCCCCTTTAGGAAATTTCATCCTCGAAATTTGAAAGACAGGGAGATAATAAAAGAATATAGAAAGATAGAGAGATGAATTACTAGATCAAGCTGAATATCTATTCTGCATTTGGCTTACCAAATCAGAATATCATCAATAGATACAAGAACGAATCTCTTTAACTCTTCACAAGACACTCGGGTCATCCAGATCTATAAGTATGCAAGGGCATTGGTTAGTTCGAAGGGGGTAACTAACCATTCGTAGAACATATCTAGACCTCATCGAATAGACAGATATGTGGACGTAAATCCAAAACTTTTTAATTTTGAAACCAAAGTATACCTATCAACCATAACAATCAAAGCAAAGAATTCATCCAAACAAACAATTTTGACCTATCTGGAGTTTATGTCCTATACCGGCACATCAAAGCCTCTCCCTCGAGCTGCTACGAAGCCATCAACGAATTGAAATTAGATGATGAACAAAAGAGATTGATAGAGAAAGAGTTATTCCTTGTTGTTGCAGGGTATCTATCATTTGTACTGGTATTCCCCTGTCCCTTATCTCGTCCTTTTCTTGCACTCATACTCACTATCAGCGGATAGTAAGGGAATTTACTTAGGCATACGGACGGATATCTTAGGGATATACTCATTCTAAGGTATACCTCACCCTATCTCTAATGAGCTACCTAATGTGTTATACTCCTGAGCTAAAGTTCAACCTTCAGCTCTGATACCAATTCTAACGATCCTGACTCGACCTTCGAAAATTGGCACCGAATATGTCATCTATATTCAAAAGCCGCAGATTCAAACGTCGAATCTGGTTCGTCGGAGCTTATAACACATTAAGTATAAAAACACAGCAGAAGAAAATGAATAATATCATTGATACAACAATGAATATAATTATCCGATACAATATGATACAACAATTTCAGAGACAACGACAACAGCGGAAAAATAACAATGGAAGAAATAACTCCAATATGAACTTCGATAAAGAGTGCATCCAAATTCTGCAACTCCAAACCAAATCACCAAAGCCAAAGCTCTAAACTTCAAGCTCAAACCACCATCAAGCTGAACTGAACCAAACTCCATCCCAATGCGATTGCCAAGACTAAAGGGTGGATGCTATCGACTCTATATCTACAAGCTGACTATTCAACTATCTAAAAAATCCAACTCTACACTGCCAGTGTGGAAAATTGTGGACACCCAGAGTTTAGGAAGGGAATAATAAACTCTACGTCAGCCATGAGACTGGTATGAGCAAACAAAAACAGTTTATATTTATCAAAAGCAAAACAAAAGATTTTAAAGAAATTCGCAATGCTTTTTGGAAAATGAAACTGCCATAAGGCCTCCTGCTACACACACAATGCGAGTGCAAACTTGGAGGAGATTTCTCCTTGTGACAGTTAAAAATGCTTGATACGCGAAAATATTTTTGATATTATTATTAGTGCATAGTGCAGAAAATCTTTCAAAAGTATAATATAAATCTTAGCCAGCATAGGTACCAATATATTGTGCCTGCTATAGCAACCACCTGAGGTGGCAGGTTATACAATTGCAATCGTAAAGGGCTCATGTTGTTTTGTTTGGATTTCCAACAAATGGTCAAGCAAAGGAACTTCCCACACAAAATGGAACGCCTCTGGAGGGACGTCCCCGAGAACCTAACCGGATATCTGCTACACAAGGTCAGGTTACCTCTGTAACTATGTAACTACTGAAACGAGTATGCCACCCCCCGGTCGTTACCAACCTTTATCCGAGGCGCCTCTCAACCAACAGCCATAAAGCGATAAGTTTTGCAGCATCCACATAGGTAAATATCCGGGCTCCGTACCATGATACCACCTTTGATCCAGAAGGAAATGATATACCCTCAGGGGGCGCTACCCCCAAATAACCTTGCTGCCACGATTCCTGTTTCGACCATAACAGGGTTGTGATGCTTGACGAAGTCTCGTCTACAAAGCTACACTTTTCATAAAGTCATGCTTTGATCAATAAATGATCAACAACATTTCGTATGCCACATTACCAAATTGGGAATGTATCACTAGTAACCATCAACTACATAACCTCTTAGCTCGTACGTCTTAGAGAAGGGTGTTAAGCTAAGAGAATCAATTCTCCGCCACCAAACAGAAATGTATTTGATAGAAACTGGTCTTACATCTCAAAGTGTAATGTCAAACACACATCCATACAAGTTGGTTCCGGGTTTGAACAGAACCGAAGGCACTTCCAAAGAAGTCCTTGCAAATTCGGGCATCCTCAATCCCAATCGGACTCCCCATCACATATGAAGATCTCTATACCAGAGAAACTCAGTATAGAGTCATTCGACGGGTTATCCTATCGTTCTCGAAGACACCCAGTCTTCACCACCGGTCTTCAAATGCAATCCATTTCATCGTATCACTATTCAGAATGGTTTATACAACACAAAGTCCTCTCCCAGCTAAACCGAATAGTGAGCGCAATATTTTAAAAACATATGGATATGGGGATCTTTGTTAAGTCATAACTTATTACCCAAAACATTTCTTCCAAATGGTTAAACAAATTACCTTTTTCAAATCTTTGAAACAAAAAGATCCACTTCACAAAGTTCACCAATTTTTCCACAAAGATTCATTTAAAATATTTAAACAAAAGATCTATCTTTGAGATCCTCTTTTGTTTGGAAACAAAGTTCACAAATATTTTACAAAGATTCCTTTATGGCTTTCAAAACAATTTCATTTCAAATCTTTTATCCAAAGGATATACCTTTAAGATCCTCTTATAAAGTTCACTAATCTTTTACCAAGATTCATTAAAACAATTTTCATTTCAAACTTGAAATATTTTCAACACAAATTGGAAATCTTTTCTTTATATGAAAGCTATTGTTATTTGAAAACAAATAGTTTTCGTTTTCGAAAAAACCCGATTACATTTGCAGAAGTTAAAGCCCTTCAAGTATAAAGCTTGGTTTAAATTCAAATTTCCGAAAACAATATTTTTAAAAATGGTTTAAAACCTATATAAACACATTTATAACTTGTATAACCTTTCTAAACCAAAATTCTCAACATAGAATTCAATTTCAAGTCTGGAATTCAATTTCAAATTAAATTATTTAAATTTCAAAACTTTATCAAGTTATTCAAAATTACTTTTATCTTCAAAACTCCTTTTCAAAAGCTTTTCAAATTTAACCCAAGTCCATTTCCAAAACCATTTGAATTCAAAAATTCAATCTTTAAAACCATTTTCAAAAATCCATGACTTAACTAATTTCCTCGTACAATCCATATTTGTGTGTGTCTGAGTGTGGTCCAGGGGTTTTACACAATAGTGCAATAATCATCAATCATTACAGATTCAAACACATCAATATCGATAAGTGGTATAATTTATAGCGCTTATCTTCATTCACAGATTCATAGATAATGTAAATTTATTACAGATAAATAAATTACATTCATCATAGATAAATAAATTACATTCATCACAGCTTGAATTAAAATAATTCAAATCACAAAGCATCACACAGTAGAGATATCAAACAATTCACAGCATTCAATAAAATACAGTCATCCATAAGTAAGGTTAATTGATCATCCGATTAATTGAAATCAGATTAATCACTAATCCAGATTGATTAACATTAGTTAATCACAATTTATTTTAATTAATTATCCTTAAATTATTTATTAATCAATCTTTATTAATGAATTAATCAACCTTTAATTGTTAAAGAATCAATCTTAATTATTCAATTATGCTTAATTAATCAATCAATAAATTAATTAACCCTTAATTAATTTTCATTTAATTAATTATCCTTAATTAATTATAATAAGTAATTATCCTTAATTACTTATATTAATAAATCCAAAATTAATTTTAATCACTTGATTAATCAAATTTAATCATTAATTAATTACTTTCAATTAAGTTATTATCTTTAAGTACTTAATTACTTTTAATTATTACCTTAAGTAATTAATTATCCTTTATTGTAATCTCACAAGGTAATTAGCTTAAATTTAATTTCACAAAGTAACTATACTTACTTAATCCCTTAATTACGTCCTTTAAATAAAATAAATTATCATTAACAAATAGTTCAATTTCAAAACCCTTAAGTTAATCAAACATTTTTAAGATAAAACATTTATCTTTTAATTACTTATTTATACCTTAAATATAAACTTAAGGATTCTTTTGGAAACTTGAACTTAACTAATTCAAAAATAATTATTTTAAAACTTTATCCATTTAACAAAACTGGTAAAAACGAATATTTAATCAAGAAAGTATTTTAAACTTGATTAAAACTGAAATTCGAAAACTTGTTTAAATGTTAGAAATTTAAAAACTGTTTTCAACCTAAACTTCCCAGACCCGAGACACATTCCAAATTCCCTGAGCCAAGTTCTAAATTACTCGAGCCAGACTCCGAGAAACTCGCGTTCTTCTTCTTTTTTTCTCCTTTTCTTTTAACTCTGTTTTGATTTAAGTTATAAACTGTTATTCAACCCGTGTGAAATGCACGAAGGAAACCCCAAGCAACACATCGTTTTTCTCGAGCTAATTCCCGAGGCCCTTATCCTTTCTTCCTCGATACAAAACTTTAAAGCGATCATCTAACACATGTGCACGTGCACAGGCGAATCGATCACCTTCAACCATCGATGCCAATGTTGGCATATTGATCACCACCCCTACTTTCGACCGCGACCACCAAAGACTTGAGACAACCCCACAATCAAAATCGAACAACCGAGCTTCCTATTAGAACAGAACCCATCGTCAAAAATTCGCCTCGAGTAGCCACCACCGACCACCAGAATTTACGCCGTTCCACCCGAAACAACACCACAACCTCACACATCTTTCCTTCCGGGTGCGATGCAACCCAAAGCAACACCGACGATGAAATCGTCGATTCTTCCTCATCGAACCAAACTGGGTTAAAAACCCTACATCACCTTCTACGCTCCGCCACGTTCATCAGAAAAATTCGTGAATATTTTTCCTTGAATCCTCATCACCCAAGCTACCTTCAGCTATAACCACGACCTCCTTTATTTCGCCGACGACCGGCAATTGCCACAAACCCAAATTCCGTTCATCATGAGAAATTCCGACATTCACATACTTAAAAATCATGAAATTACTTCCCAAAATCATCATTTGTTATCATGAAGCTGATCATGGAATTAAAACATGAATTTAAGTTCATTGATTTTCGACTTATATATAAAGTTTTACTGCATTGTCCTAATTTTGAAAGAATACTAAATCTTAAATTATTTAAACTGTTTTTAAAAATAAATTCACATTGTTATAATCATTTTCACTTTAAAGATCAAGGTCTGAAATTTTTTGTTAAGAAGGTATGATTTTTTTCTTGAATTTTTAGCTTGTTACACTAAACAGAGCCAGAAATATACATATACAGGTATGCACGTCATTCACAAATATATATATATATATATATATATATATATATATATATGTATATATATATATATATATCCAGACATATTTTACTTCCATACTAAAAAGTATATCGCATGCAGATCAAGATTCAAACCAGATTTAAAACTTTAAGTTGTAGTTTGCTCATCTGGGTAGGAACAGGGCAGCGAACAGGAACAGATTCTTTTGCCTGGAAATTTTTGATGTTGATCTTTAAATTTGAAAATCTTTGATTTGCTTGTGATTTGTTTGAGATGTTCTTGGATGTGAACTACTTTTTCTATTGATTTCTTGCATTTAAATTGCTCATGTTTTACTGCTTTGATCTTTTTCTGGTTTTTGAAAACTATTTGTTTGATTTTGTATTGCTTTCAAGTTTTGATTCCAGAAAATTCAATTTGTTTTCTGAATGAAAAATTAGATCTGAGATGACCTTAAATTTGATCAAGTTTTTATATGAAGAAATTGTTTTGGTTTGTAGAAACTTTTCTCAGGTTTGAGAATAACCTGCTTTATCAATTTCTTTTCTTATTCATGTTTTCATGATTTTTTAAATTAAAAGTGAAATTTGTTTGCCACTTGTTAAAACATGTTAACACTTGTCTATACATATTTTGATTTTGTTACAAATATCTTTTGTAAACTAAATTGTGTTTAAGTCCTTACTTTAATTAATTTTGAAATTATGGTTTAAACCCTTGTTAATTTATATTTACATATGTTTATATTTACAACTTTATAAGAAATTGAGTTTGAAATCTACTTATATTTAAGCAATTTTTTTCCAAAATTCAAATTATCTCTTAAATAAATTCACAAATAAATCCAAATCCAATCTATTTGTAAATATTTACAATTGAATTTCCCAAATTAAATTCAATTTATTTTCTAAAATATTTATTTTAGAGTTTTAAATTCAAAATGAAATTCAAAATAAATTTATATACATATAAATAAGCACACATGTGTGTATTACATAAAAAAATTCTATTAGTATAAAATTATATAGTTTTCAAATCCAAATTTTATTTATTTATAAGACATTAAATACAGAATTTCAAATCAACAATTAAATTTTAAAATCAATGTCAAAATAAACAAATATACTATTTAACCATGGAAAAATTTTAAAAATTTACAATTTAGATTCACAAATTTATATCAATTACTAAATTTAATTTTACTCAAAAATCGGGATCGTTACAAAAACAGACGATTTAATTATTTTTCACATAACCCAAAATGTGGTGGTTGACGACTTTAATCAAACATAATGATTTTCTAAAAACTATTAATTGAACATAGACAACTCGAAATTATACTAACAATTGTTCATCTGAAATGTGCAAGGATTTAAGTTTTCTCTAACGTACTAAATTGATCTGTACGCTCTCAAAAATAGATGAAAAACCGTAATATTTTTATCTTTGAATGTCAAAGTTGTTCCTGAATTGTAAACAAATTTAAAATAAATGTTTTGTGTTAATGTAGTGGTTGACGACTTTAATCAAACATAATGGTTTCCTCTAACCTACTAAATTTATTTGTATTCTGTCAAAAATTGGTAACAATGAATTTTACTACTTGATAAACGAATTGAGTCAAAAGATTTTTCAGTAATGATAACCTGATTACTGAAATTATGGCTTGGATAGGTAACTATATTGAAATGGAAGAACATATATGTCATAATTTATTATTGTAGTAGGTAGTATTAACATCATATTAGATACGACGGATAACTTACGGATGAAAATACTATAAAACAGATGATTTAATTATTTTTTTACATAATCCAGTAACAGTTGACAAAGGGCGACTCTAAAGCAGTTTGATTACCAAATAATCAGGTTATCAAGAATCAAATTGCATTCATCCACTCTCACCAAAAACACAATTATCAGGTAAAATGACTAAAATGTGCATAAACCATTACTTAATAGCCTATAGGTAGTACCTGGCTGTATTTTCAGTAAACTCCTATTTTGTAAGAGCATGTACGCACAATCATTTTTGCAGCTAATCAATTGTCTGAAACATACGCTGAACAGCAAGCAACAAAGTTATCAGAAAAAATGTTCACATCCAACAAAACTAAGCAGAAAAAAGCTAAAAGACTAACAACTGATCTGGAAAAAAAATTAATGAGCATATTTCCCATTAGTACATTAAACTACAATGAAATAGTTCACATTTTGAAAATAAATTAAAGGCCAATCATCCACATATTTTAAAACAGTTGGTAATGCTAATTTGACATACAAACTCACATGACAACTGATTAGCTTAGAAATGACATTATAACCTAAAAAAGGCCTTAAAAACAGAACCTTTTTTTTAACAGTCAACAAAATTACTGAAAACCACATATCATAATGATACATATTATCAAACATGGAACAATGAAGCATGTATCAAAAATATGTTTTGAATTTACTAAGGATGCATGATATTAACATGTAGATGTACATGATTTCTGAATTGCTTTGGCAATAACTTGCTGCACCTCTGAATTGCGTCAGTAGTAATTTAGAAATTAAATATTAAACTAACAAATTCAGGGAATTAAAACAAAACTAACTGTTGGAAGATTATTATGAGCTTTTTAAATTTTTGTTTATTAATGAAAATTAACCTTTTGTTAACCAAAATTAACCCGGCAATACAATAGTTACTCACAAAAATAAGCATATATTGAATTTTGGATTCTATTCAATTAGAAAAATAACGAACGAATGATTTTGCATGAATGGCTAACAGAACCATTAGAAATATTTGTTTGATTAAAGTTAACCATTCAATACAAAAAAAAGAATAAGCATACCTTTATAAGAATGGAAAGAAGAAATAATTTGACAAATTCGAGTGCAACTTTTCCACAATTTCCTCTGGTTTGATAAGTAATAGTAACTATTTTTTCCTAAATTATCTACAGGTAAATAAGCGGATATGAAACAAACCAAGCATCCATAGAGTTGAAATAAATATTTAGGCAGCACATAAAGTGCTTGAAATAAATTTGCTGTAAAAAATAACAAACTGAATTTAGTGAATACAGAAACATGTGTATGTACATACGTGTACTTCAAATGGGCAGTAATACGCTGTAGTCGCATCTTTCATGTCGTTCAGGGAAATAGAAAGAACAGGTCCGAGGCCTTGGTGCAGTGGTAAAACGCCAGGCTGTTGACGACAAGGTCGGCAGTTCGATCCCTGCCTCTGGCATATTAAACTATGCGCCATGATGATTCTTGCAGACTTGTGTGCTGCCTACTTTGTAAATATAAGTACCCAGTTTCAAAAAAAAAAAAAAAATAGAAAGAGCAGGAAGAAGTTGGGGCTATTACAATCTATTGACTAATATTTCGTATATAGACACATACATGTATATACATTTGAATGCACACACATGAAGGAAAATGTGTGTATATGCATTAATATACACATCCATAAATATATGCATTTCCCCCAAAAGTTAATCTGATTTGTTAAATAAATAAGGGAAAGTAGATTCATGAATGCAAATAAATCAAAACTAAGAAGTTAGAAAATAACAAAAAAATGAGCAGATCAAAAAATTAAAACATTCGCACCACTATCATGAGTAGAACATCATTATCAAACAATCACATGATAGTTTATAAAAAAGTAAATTGAAATGGAAGTACATATAGTTTGTAATTGATTGCTGTAGTAGGTAGTATGAACATCACAATAGAACACCATAGATAACCTAGGTATGAAAACACTGTAAGACAGATGATTTAATTATTTTTAACATAACCCCCTAACAGTTGACAAATGACAACTCTAAAGTAGTTTGATTACCGAGTAAAATGTACATAAACCATTACTTAATGGCTACTAGGTAGTATCTGGCTGTATTTTCAATAAAATCCTATTTTTTAAGAGCATGTACGGACAATCATATTTGCAGCTAATCAATCGTCTGAAACAAATACTGAACAACAAGCAACAAAGTTATCAGAAAAAATGTTCACTTCGAACAAACTGTGCAAAATAAAGCTAAAAGACTAACAAATGATGTGGAAAAAAATTAATGAGCATATGTCCCATTACTACATTAAACTACAATGAAATAGTTCGAATTTTGAAAATAAATAAAAGGCCAATCATCCACATATTTTCAAAAAGTTGGTAATGCTAATTCGACATACAAACTCACATGACAATTGATTAGCTTAGAAATGATACTATAACCCAAAAGAGGACTTAAAAACAAAACTTTTTTTTAATAGTCAACAAATTACTGAAAACCACATATCATAATGATACATATTATCAAACAAGGAACATTAAATATTAAAGTAACAAATTCAGGGAATTAAAACAAAACTAACTATTGGAAGATTAGTATGAGCCTTTTAAATTTTTGTTTGTTAACCAAAATTAACCTTTTGTTAACCAAAATTAACCTGGCAATACAACATTTACTCTGAAAAAGAAGCGTATACTTAACATAACCCACTAACAGTTGACAAAGATGAATAAAATTTGAAAGCGAATTTAGGGGAAATTATAATTAATACCTGAATATGTAACATGGGTGCAGTGAGGGGATGGATAGTTGAAATCTGGCTCTGCGATTCCATAGAAAAAGCAAGTAGGTAGCCTGAGACAAAAATGGGCGATATTTGTAATGTCTCTTAGAGTTTCAACTCTAACAAACACAAATTCAACATAAAGGTACATAGGTACATAATTTGAGTAACAAACCCTAATTTGGATGTGGATTTAACATAAAGGCACAGTGAAAATAACGTGGATTCTTGCGTTGAGGAGGAAGGAGGCGAATTCCATAGAAAAAGCAAGCAGCTAGCCTAAGACAAAAATGGGTGATATTTGTAATGTCACTTAGAGTTTCAAATCTAACAAACACAAATTGAACATAAAGGTGCATAATTTGAGTAATAAACCCTAATTTTGAGGCGAAGTTAGCATAAAGGTACCGAAATAAACAGTTTAGAACAGTGAAAATAACTTAAATCCTTGCGTTGAGGAAGGGGGCGAATCGCAATGGATAAAAGAACAGTTTAGAACAGTGAAAATAACCTGGATCCTTGCGTTGAGGAAGGAGGCGAATCGTAATGGATAAAAGCAAGATATTGTTTCGTAATCTGGCAGAGAGGAAGGAGGCGAACAACAATGGATAGATCGAAGGACGAAGCAAATAGTAAATGGATATAGAACGTGCATTATAGAATTTACATAAACGTCCTTATCATGGTAGAAAAAGCAGAAGGTTATTATAGGTATTTCAAAAGCTTCATTTGGGGGTTGTTCCCATTATATATAGATATTGTCTTTATCTTTTGGTTTCTTCATTATACATAAATATATATAAGTATGCACGCATGCAGTGCAGCAGGAGGGGTATAAAACACTTACCTATTTGTACCAGCAGTTGTTCATGTCCTTTCCTAACTGATAACTTAGTCTTCATTTTGAATTTTGATGCCTGCGCCACCTTATATAATGTAATTAACTTGTTAAGCTTAAAAAAACTTCAGACCCACATCCTAAAACTCCTGTTCATATTACCGTCCTAAATGCAAATAAATTATGGCTGAGCTAGAACTGGATTAGACATATATATGGATTCTGTAAACTTTATAAATTATTTGAAAGCATGACAACTTATGTTTGAAATAAAAACAAACTTGTAATATTCTTATCTTTCTAATGCTTTTTATGTAAGTGTTGCTGTAAAAACAAACTTGTAATATGTTTATCTTGCTAACGTTGAGCAAAAACGTATGTACCATATTTTTCGCCACTAAAAAGATTTTACTACATGTATTTTTTCAAAACCAAAATCGCCATAATCATTTTCAATTACCGAAATTCGAGGTGTTTCAGAACTCTATTTCTCGACTAGGGACCCTAGAGAGACGGTTCCATCTTTACAGGAAATGTAGACTTTTACAAACAAATTCGAGAGTTGGTGAGATTTGCTTCCTGGTTCATGTCAACGCTTGAATTCATCAAGAAATAGAATTACAATTCTATGGAGCAATGCCAATAATTGATTATCGTCGATCCATAGCTATCATACATCAAGGATTTGCCCTCATCCATTACCGTCATCAAATTTGTCCTATCCGAGTTCTTGCAAAGACCCCGTCTTGTCTTACACTTATCTTTGATTAATGTATCATAAAATGATGGAGACTACGGGAAATGAATTGACAAGGAGTTGACGAAATGGCAATCGATGGAACTTTTGAGGATAACTTGACAAACTATGAAGTCAACAGTGTGAGTCAAATCTGGCAACGATGCAAAAGGGCGCTGCCTTGGATTATTCACTACAATTTGGCAAAGGCTTGTTCTTTTGGATGGATCGACTTCATGGAGTGAAAGGGATATGGAGTGGAAGTCGGGATTCAAGCTTGAATTGAAGATGGAATCAATGAAGTACGACTCTTGAGTTTGAATGCAAGTAAAGTTGTCAAAGGCTGAAACGAGGATAAAATGTGTGAAAAATTCTTAGCCTAGACTTTTATATGGATCGACACTGATAAATCATTACCAATCCATTATTGACGGGCACCGATGCATCGTGCTTTTAAAAGAAATGGAAAGTAGAAAAGGGTGAAAAACTACCTAGCCATAGACTAGAATGACTTTCAAAAGTTCTCCCAATGAACAAAACCCTCGGATAATGTACTTCAATATTTGTGTCTATTGAGCAGACATGACGAGGTACCAAAATTCTTAGTGAGGATGCAACATTCCGCGGAAATGTATTGGGTAAAGGAAGCATCTGTGCAGATCTGGATTTGATCGCTTGTCTTGATTCAAAGAACCTTATGCATTCAAATAAACATACTTTGGATTTATCCCTTGATTGAGGTAGTAAATGTCATGCCATATTTTTACTTTTCGTTACGTCTTCGTTAACATGCATTCTCATCAAGTCAAAAGTAAAATAAATTTTATGTAGGAAAAGAGATGATTCAAATTGGAAACTAATGAAGTCGATAGATCATACTTTAGATTATAAGCTCGGTTACATATTGGTTTTCTATTGCACCTGATTCGCAAATAGTGTGATTAACAAAATCAATGTGTTATACGTTATTTATAAATATATTATATATAAACAATACCCATTGATTCACAAATCCATTGTGCCTATACTGTGTTGGCGGTTGCATGATAGCGTCAAAAATCATGTCCTAATCATTTGCAGTCAGCTCGTCTCTACCTGTTCTCTCGAGCAGGCGGTCTAGTTCTTTAAAGAATTTATCTTTCGATTAAAATTAGAATTATAATTAAAATTCATATTAAATTATTTTAATTATTTATTACTTATTATTTAAAGCGATTATTAATAACTTATGATTTAAACTATGCTTGCCATGGACTCTTGTGATTGTATCATGTCATGTATATATTTTTGAGCCATCTACAATGAGATGCTCGATGGCGTGAGAATGAGTAAAAACTTCCAGGTAGGAGACAACACGACCATGCTCTTTTACCTTAAATAATTACTACTTGTTATTATTATTATATTTAATATATATGTATATATGATTATACAATGTTATAAGTATTTATAATCGCAATTTATAAACTTTCCAGTTCCTGACGGCAACGTTGGAATAACATTGAACCCCCACGACGTGTAACAGGATTTGCATTCCTATTTGCCGAATTCAGCTCAGAGTATGCGTATAAATTTAACATAAACATTGTATTTCACATTTTTAAACTAATGCAACTATTATACTAATTTCTACAAAAATTTTAATAAATATATAGGACTCGTAAACTTAAAATTACTTCTGGACTTTTCCAATAAGCATTTAATGCTTCCCATAAGGTTGCACTCATTCAATCAGGCATTTTTTTCCGCTTTTAATGCTTGACCTAGTATCGCAGTAATTTTTCTTCATTTTTTTGGTCCAATAATTTCTGTAAAGGGTGTCTATTTAATGTAAATCTACTGGCCTCTGCACATTGAAATTAAAATGAATTATACATTTATACTTAATCAACAAATTGCACAATTTATATATATAATGAAATACACATTTATATTTACGTAAAAATCCTGCCAAATACACTCTACAATGTGGGTTGGGATATTCTCCTACTTAGGCTAGCAAGTAGTTATTCTGCCCTTATAGGTAAACTTAGAAATATCAAGCACAATATATGAGGGCTCCAATTCAAAATCCTATATTAATTATGATATAGATTTTTAATACATCATGAATAATATATCTCACACAAAATATTTATGATGTTGCAATGAATTTGATACCTACCCACTCGCTTTACTTACTGATCTAACTATGGGACGAACCATATGTGATGGGCAGCCACCATCACCTCTTGCGGTAGTCCCTCTCTGACTAAAAGATGAGGAATTTGATGAATGTGAAGATTGTCAACATGGGACATAATATTTGTCACAGACAAATCATTTTATTATGGAAGAACATATCAGTTTATTATAAGAAAACATATTATTTTTTGGGGAAAACATGTAACATTAATAATCACATAAATGACCTTATATCAAAACATATCATTACTTTTGTTTTAAAAACTACCGACCAGTCTACTTTATGTCATTTTAGGGATGGATACGAAGCAAAATAAATTTGTAGTGCCTACTTGGCTAATACAAAAGGATCATATTATGGTAATGGGAGTTGTGTTTTATTTCAATAGGATTATAATCTTTGTGCACGTTGATTTCGGAACCTGAAACATTGCTGAACCAAATGCATATCTAAATAAAAAAAATTCTCTATAGGTTTTATAAAATATGTCAATTCCATAAGCAAGAAAATCACCAATAGTCCATAACAAAGAAGCAATCATACGCAAATTCTTTTCTTGAAACGTCGTATGTTTCAACTCCTTCATGCCATAGTGTTTCCAACTCTTCAATCACTAGTTGTAAATAAACATTGATTCCTTGTATCAGATCATCAAGGCCAGAGACAACAATAGTGAGAAACATATATGGAGTTTTCAATGCATCCACGGATGTAAATTATAAGATGTAACGATAATATTCCAAGATGAATATTTAGAACCAAATTGAGAGAATGAAGAGAAATCCATATACAAACCAAGTCTAATATTATGGCTCTCTACAACAAAAGTTGGATAAGTCTTATCAAAATGTTTCTTTGCTTTTCCATCAGTTGATGTATTAAGGTACCTTCTTTCTGTGTTCTCACAGTAGGTCATCTCATATAAGGTGCGTTAAAAGAAGGTGCATATATATAACCTTGTTTAGAAGTGATTGGTAGTAATGCATTCTCTTATATGAAACTTCTTTTTCCTTCTTTTTTCTTGGTTTGTATCTTTCCTCATTACATATTCTACACTTCCTAAAATTGATGTCCTCTTTCCAAAATAACATGCAACCATTTAAACAAATACCTATTTTTTTTAATGGCAAATCGAAAGCAGACATAAGTTATTTCACTTCATAATGATTTTTGCACATTAGATTATCGGATGTCGTTTTGTAGCTTGTAAAACTACTGTAAATCCGACTTCTGTGAAGTTGAATTCAGATTTTAGTAATAATTGAGTATCACTTTTACGACCATCCTTAAGGAGTTTCTTAGTAGCATCCAATAAATTATAAAAAAATTTTGCTCCAGTATTTTTTCTTCTTTGACCTTTACATCTTCATCATCAACTTGAACCATATGGAATATTGATTGTGCTGCATCTTCAATCACATCTTCTATATAATTCTCCATAATATTGTCACTGTCCACCTCCTCATCTGACACTATAGAATTATGTGTAATAAGTTCTCCATGATGATCCCACACATAATAACCTGGCATAAAACCGTTTAGACACAATGTACTATAACCATATCCGATTTTCAATGCTTCTAATGTTTGTAGTTTTTACAAGGACAACAAACCTCTTCGTCGTTTCCATTATTACTTAAAGCAAATTTAATAAATTCATATACACCATTATAAAAATGTTCCATTATTGAGCCATTCATTTCTTTTCATTCATACATCCACCGTCTTCGACCGACAAAATAATTGATCATTTTTTCCTATTTCAAAAAATATGACAGAAGTTTAAAGAACCTATAGCAAGATTCCCAAAATTATAATTTTTTATTGGATTACAATTTTATTTTTCAATTCATTTATACATTTTAATGTTTTACTAATTATGCCATATACTATTCTTTTCACTTTTTTATACTTATTTTCAATTTTAAAATATTATTTATTACATAATATTATATTATATTTTCACATTATTTTTTTACTTTTTATGGTCGGTCATTCTACTTCCCATTACAAGTATAATAATAATTACATTTCACAAATCATTTCATCTTAAACGATTCAACAAAATTTGATAGTACTTTCCCTTTTTTTCCAAGGACAAATTCGATAACTACGTATCAACTAATACACAATTATAACCAATAAATAGTCTATTATGCATAAATCTAAGCACAAACTAACGCTAATCTTTATCAAAAATTGAAATAATTAGTTTAGTGGAAGAGTATACCTAATTTTGATGGATTGAAGCTTGGAGAATCCAATTTGATGAATGTTGCGATGGATTTTGGTGGATTTCGATGGCTAGGGATAGGGCTGCCATTGGATATCCGAAAAATCCAAAATCCATCGTATTTGTATTTGAAAAGCGGATAAATATCTAATGTTCAAAAATGGATGGGATACGGATACGAAGACATCTGCATTCGAAAATTATCTGCCTGGTTTATTCTAATATTATAGTTTAATTTATGCGTATTTTAGTACAACGAAATATATATTTTATTGTTTTATTAAATTAGAAGTTTATACTATGCGCATTAAATGCATATCAACTGCTAAAAACTATTTATTATCATCGTTTTTTTATTTTAACACTTTAATAATTAATGGGATTAAGAAAGTTTTTGTTAAACTAAAATTTTCAATTTATGTTATTTGATTTATCGATCTTTAGCGGAAAGGATAATTATCTAATATCTGTCTATATCCGCGGATGCAGATATTTGATATCCAAAAATGGTTTCAGATATTGCACCATCTGCACCCGAAAGTATCCATCGACAAGCCTAGCTACGGATAGTTTGGTACAGATTTGGAGGGTTTAGAAACAGGGTTTTAGGCTTTAGAAAATATAGAAAATAAGGAAGAAACGAGGTTATCTGCCGCCATATTCGCGATTTTTCGACGGCTTCTGATGGCTTTCGACGACTATAAATAAAGAATATTTTCTCTCTTTTGAAAATAAATTTAATTTGTTATAAAAAAATTTAAAAAGTTTGCAATAAAACTTTTTTGTTTAAATGGCTAACTCACCTAGATGCTAACCGTATATGATTCTTCAACAACATAAAATATACAACCACCAACCATCAATCTATATATAATTCCTTAAGGAGATAAAATCTTTGAATCAGGTATTCAAAATAATTTTTTTATTAAAGTTTACAATAACCCATTTTTTATTAATATTAAAAATGAATTTTTTTTATTTGTTATATAATACTTTTTTTAATGATTTGATAGTTAATTGTGAATTTTAAATGTATTTAAAATAATAAATTCATATAGAAGAAAATATTTGGTAAAAATAAATAAATTCGTTAAATCTTATGTTGATCTAAGTTATTTTGGGCATACGGTCAAAATATTAAAAGAAATTAAACCGGTTCAACGTAACAATCTTGATTTTCAACTTTATAGCCATTCCTCGACATTCAGACTTAAACATTTTGTTCAAATATCAAACGATCTTTAAACGAGATGAAATTCAAATCATATATACTATATTATGTATTTGTCCAATCCTTATGGTTAGATTTATAAAAAAAGACAAAAAATTTAGACTTAAAGCAGATACATTATAATGTATTTTCATAGAAGTTGTCTTAACAATATATACTACGTGTTATACAACTCATTGGAAAATGATAGATTTTGAGTCTAATCTTTTTTCCTTAAATTTTTTTATCGTAGCCTTATGTATTGAATAAATACATTATAAAGTATATGTCGCATGAATTTCGTCTTGTTTGAAGATCATTTGGCTTTCGACTATAGATTTTTAGTCCAAATGTCGACGAACGGCTATAAATTTGAGAATCAAGATTGACACCCTTAATTTATTTATCTTCTTATCATATTTTAAATGTAGGTCCGAAATACTTTGAATCAACATATGATTCAAAAATATTCTTTTTTCTACAGAATAATTTATTTCATATTAATTTATAATGTTAAATACATTTAAAAATTCATAATTAGGTACACAACGGTAAAAATTATACTTAAATTCATTAAGTGTTACACTGCATAAATTTCACCAAATTGTATAATGGACGGACTAAAAGTTGCAAAGTTTGATCGTTTGAGTTCAATTTTCAATGAAGTTAAATATCGAATAACATAATAAAAGGTTATTGAAAATACTAATTTAATTAATCACAAACCATCATAAAATAGAAGAATTGAATAAAAATGCATATTTAATTTTTAGGAATTAAATTAGTCATTCTAAACAAATTTCAAACATCTATAATGAATAATTTATAATAATGTGATAAACTATATTAATTAAAATAGCATACCGGCGAAAATGGCTTGATGGAGTCATTGGCGGTAGTCGAAACTGTCTGTTGCTACTTTGCTCATTTCTAGTAGTGATTAGGTCGTGCACCCGATTAGGTGTTGCTTTCTGTTAAAAGCTCAGCTAACCATTATTGTAACTCAATTGCAGATAGGTTTTATATTGTACCCAATTAGGACTTGCATCCATGTTGCTTCGGGTTATAAGCTTGGCTAACCTTTGTTCTAAATCGGTTACAAACTGGTTTTCTATTGTATCTGATTAGGCCGTTCAATCGCTTAAGTGTTGCTTTCGAGTATAAGCTCAGTTAACCATTGTTGTAACTCGATTCCAGAAGTACCCGAATAGGTCGAGCATATATTTAGGTGTTGTTTTCAGTTATGAACTCGTGTAGTCATTGTTCTAGCTCGATTACAAATTGGCTTTCTATTGTATCTGATTAGGCTGTGCGTTTGTTTCAATGTTGCTCCCAGTGGATTTGGATCCTATTTTGTTTATGTACTGATTTTTTATGCAATTATATTATTATGTTATGTTACTGAGTGGCAGTTATTTGTTACACTATATAACTTGTATATTGTGTAGCTAAAATCTGATATTAAACAGCAAATATATTGTATACAATTAATCATAATAAATTTTCATCAAAATGTTACATTTTAACAAAATATTTACCAACTAAAATATTCAATAATTAGTTCAACATATATGTTTAAAAAGTAGTTGATTATGCATTTAATGAAATTATAATCAAAATTAAGATATTTTGTAAAACGTCAAGAATTTTAGTAACAGTCAAATATCTGCGTTTGACTGATATAGATTTCTCCAGTCTTATATTTGAATTGAAAATACAAAATTTCTAATCACATACAAAATAACATCCATATTTCCTCTAAATTGTTTAACTATATCAACATTTCTTCTTAAACATCCTACATTAAAGAATGTTTTTAAAATACAGTACAGAACATTCAGTCAAGTCAGATATTTTTCTATGATTTAAGCATAACTTCCCGTAAGAAAATAAATTTTGAGAAATTTTGTTGTTTTAGGATCTATCTCGGCCATGTTTTTGTCTATTACTATGTCATATAGAATAAGAGTTCTTCTTTGTTGCATTACTTCATCTTCATATAACATTTTTCTTTCAGTTTGTACATCTCTTGATAGATCTTCGATGAATCAGATTATAAATATTGCACAATCACTTCCGCATCATTTCAAAATTGTTAGTATTAAAATTCTAAAATTAATTTTTGTATATTATGAGTTTTTTTCCGAACGTGTTTCTGCTGGGTAACCCACAAAATTGACTTTAGTTTTGATGGATTATTCCCCTTTTTTGCACAAATTGATTGCATCACTTCCACGATTTTGTCTCATATTGAAAATATTTAAAAATCATTGTATGTGATTCATTATTATAAATGTTTGACTGGAAATATAAAACACAAGTATTTTCCTAGTGAGATATTACATACTTGCTAGGGAAATATTTTACAGTAGTAATTAAAAATCAATGTATATTTTTAATTTATGACCATTTGCGCTTCCTATTTGTATGGGCAATTGAAGTTTTTCCCTTTTGGTCTTCGTTAAATATAATGTTTCCAACTTTTATTAACTCCATTAAAATCGAACAATGTATAGTGGTTTCTATTACATAGCGCCAGCCTCTGAACCAAGTGGCTTCTAAACAAATTTGGACATCAAGATGAAAATAGAATGGATAGAGAGCTTGGGGGCATAACTGGAATAGATAAATGAAGCAAGTCAAGAAGTCGGGGAGGATTTGGACAAAAATAACATAGTTGGTGTTAATACCCTAGGTATTGATTTTGATGATAACAACCATATAAATATTACTACTAACGTATCTTCGAGTTATGCAGTCATATTAGATATATTATGGAGACATACAGAGATAAACAAGAATACAGTGGAAGCAAATGAATTATAGAAGAAGGTTTATCAGAGCAATTGAAGAACAAAACCCAACTAGAGAAGAATGCTGAAGCATAAAGGTGTTTGAAGTGATGAGGAGTTTGTTGAACCTTAGAATATCTTGTTAAAGATCTCATAGCAATTATACTTGAAGATCATCAACCATTGACCTCAACCGAATCACAAAAATCCACAAATATAAGGTAATTTGAAATGCTGAAAATTTACAACACTTATTAGTGTTGCTGTTCATTTTGCAACACACTCATGTCGATATGGGGTACTTGGGCATGTCGACATACTAGCAGTTTTAAGAATTTCAAATTTTAAATGAAGAGAAATTTCCCTCCACCTCTTCACCAAAAAACACGTCTCTTCAACCACTATATAAAGGCCTCTGAAAACGAATTTTAACATCAAGAATTCTCATTTTCTCTTTCTCCTCTTTCTCCAAACATTTGCAAAAGAAATCCGTTGCATACTCTTTAAATCTCCTTGCAAATCGATTCTATTTCACTCCAATTCTTCACTGATTTGCAAGCCACACAATATCAGAGAGTTATACGTTAATTCACATCATTCTCTCTCTGATTTCATCCTATTCCTCAAAAAATTCAAAGATATATTGTCATTGGAGGTCTACAGGATCATTGTACCGAAACTGCAAGAATCTGTATTGAAGATATAACCACTTGCCATAGTTTGTTGTTGGTGATAAGGAAAAGGTGTTCTTATAGCCTATAAAATCAAGAGGGTGTGTCTTATAGCCCGTGAAACCAAGATTGTAAAGGTGTTCTTTCCACCCGTGGAAAGCAAGCGATTATAGTGGAATTCTACATGATAGAGTGCAGGACTGGATGTAGGATTGCTTAATCCGAACCAGTATAAAAATCCGAGTGTTATTTACATTACTGCATTTTACTTTATTACTTATTCTCTGATTACTTCTTTCTATTTGCAATTTGAGTAAATACAGTTTTATATTCATAGGTAAGTAGTTAATACACAATTCACCACTTCTAGTGTCTGAATAGCCTTAAGATCCAACGTTGTGTTATAGCCACCCCAGTTTCCAACATTTGGTATCGGAGCATTGGTTTTCAAAAATTCATAACTTGTTTTTTGAAAAGTATAAATGCTAATGAAACTAGTAACACATTTTTTAACACTTTTGTAGAAGGGAAATCTTCCACTAGACTTCCTCTATTTGATGGTAGTAGCTATGCTTATTGGGCTTGCAGGATGAAATGTTATTTGCAGTCTAATGGTTTGGATATTTGGAACAGTGCCCAAATAGAGTACATAGAGCCTCAAACTGAATATTCAAAATGGACACTAGACCAAAAGACACAAGCACTTAATAACTCTAAGGCCATGAACATTTTATTTTTCTCCTTGGATAGAAATGAATTTAATCGGGTGTCAATTTGTAATTCTGCATATGAAATTTGGAGAACACTACAAGTCACACATGAAGGCACCAATAAAGTAAAACAAACAAATATATCTATGCTAACTAACCAATTTCAACTCTTTCAAATGAAACCAAATGAGTCTATTTCTGATATGTATTCTAGATTTCAAGATATAGTACATGCCTTAATATCATTAGGAAAGAAAATTACTGAAGAATACCAGTCAGAAAGATCCTGAATTCACTTCCTAGTGAATGGGATAAGAAGACTCTGGCAATTGAAGAAGCCAATGATATTAGTATTATGAAAATAGAAGATTTAATTGGTAACCTAATGTCTTATGAAGTAAAGTTGCTGATTAGAAAAGAGAATCAGGCAAACGAGAAGAAATCACTAGCACTCAATGCTATGATCAACAAAGATGAACCAGATGATGATGCTATTGATGGTGATATCGAGTTTATGACCAAGAAGTTCAAGAAATTCTTAAAGTATTGGATAACAAACAAACTTCGAAAAACTAACAACAATAATTCTAGAAATGGAAATGTTGTTAAGTGTTTCGAATGTGATAAACTGGATCATTTGAAAAGAGACTGTCCTAAACTGAAGAAATCAAAGTCAAACACTTTCAATAAGGAGAGGAAACAGGCACTCAATGCAAAATGGGATGATTCAGATACATCATCAAGTGATAGTGATTCAGAAACAGAAAACGCCAACATGTGCTTCATGGCAAAGGATGACCAGGTAAAGAATTTTAATAAAGAAATTACTAATGTTTTGAATGATATGAATCAGGGATATAGAATACTTAGGAAAGAGTACAACAATAGTTTGGCAGAGATAGATCGATTAAAAATATCAAATGAAAGGTTAACTGAAGAAAAACAATATCTAAAAGATGAAATTGAAAGACTTAATAGGTATAATGATGAAAAGGATTTGACACTTGGAAGTTTTGAAAAATAAAAAAGTGAAAATGAATCCTTAAAATCAGAAAATCTTTCAATGAAGTCACAGATCACTGACCTGAATGACAAAATAACATCTCTAGACAATGTTGTTCTTAACCGTAATAAGGATTTTGACAAAATGAAAACTGATGTTGATAAATCTAACAAAGGGAAGGATAATCTAGAAAAATTATTATCTACATCTAAACATACTAGGAATAAACATGGACTTGGATACACCCCTAAGGATAAACTAAAGAAAAATAGTGTTCAAAATACTAAGTTGTTAAGGCTACAAGTTCAAAACAAAACCTAGGAAATTAAAGTTAAAACCTCCAAAAAGATTCAATAATTTATAGGTTCCAAAAAGGGTGGATGATATTGAAAAATAAAAGTATATTGATAATTTTATTAATAAGGTTCATTCATCTAATGATTATATTTTGAAAGGATATTCAAACTCTTCATGGGTTTGGCGTTCCAAAACTTAACCCCATGGACCCAGAATAAAAAGGGTACCAATGTGCATATTTTATAATTTTTCAGGTACCAAACAATGTATATCAGATAGCAGATGCTCAAAGCATATGACAAGAAATCTATTGTATATTGGATAAATACGAAAAGGATTTGTTATTGGCATCAGCAAAGTCGGTAACTCTAAAACTCATCTTATTATTTGATAAGTTTATTTCATGTTTTGAATTTATTTGGTTTCCCCTCAAGTGTTTTATTTATAAGTATTTATCTCTACATACAAACTCTACATATTGTCTAGCAGTGATTTAAGTGACTTTTTTTGCCCTTTTTGTTGATGACAAAGGGGGAGAAAACATATAAATACACTAGGCAAAATGATAGGGGGAGTGCATAGAGTTAGGGGGAGTCAAATATAAAAATATATTATATTTTATCTCTCAAATATTTATATAGTTGTCATCATCAAAAAGGGGAAGATTGTTAATACCCTAGGTATTGATTTTGACGACAAGAACCATATAAATATTACTACTAACGTATCTTCGAGTTATGCAGTCATATTAGATATGTTATGGAGACATTTACAGAGATAAAAAAGAATACAATGGAAGCAAATGAATTATAGGAGAAGGTTGATCAGAGTAATTGAAGAACAAAACCCAATTAGAGAAGAATGTTGAAGCATAAAGGTGTTTGAAGTAATGAGGAGTTGGTTGAACCTTAGAATATCTTGTTAAAGATCGCATGGCAATTATACTTGAAGATCATCAACCACTGACCTCAACCGAATCATAAAAATCCACAAATATAAGGTAATATGAAATGCTGAAAATTTGCAACACTTATTAGTGTTGCTGTTCATTTTGCAACACACCCATGTCGACATCGGGTACTTGGGCATGTCGACATACTAGCAATTTTCAGAATTTCAAATTTTAAATGAAGAGACATTTCCCTCCACCTCTTCACCAAAAGACACGTCTCTTCAATCACTATATAAAGGCCTCTGAAAACGAATTTTAACATCAAGAATTCTCATTTTCTCTTACTCCTTCTTCTCCAAACATTTGCAAAAGAAATCCATTGCATACTCTTTAATTCTCCTTGCAAATCGATTCTATTTCACTCCAATTCTTCACTGATTTGCAAGCCACACAATATCAGAGAGTTGTACTTTAATTCACATCATTCTCTCTCTGATTTCATCCTGTTCCTCAAAGAATTCAAAGATATATTGCTATTGGAGGTCTATAGGATCATTGTACCGAATCTGCAAGAATCTGTATTGATTATATAACCACTTGCCATAGTTTGTTGTTGGTGATAAGGAAAAGGTGTTCTTGTAGCCTGTAAAATCAAGAGGGTGTGTCTTGTAGCCCATGAAACCAAGATTGTAAAGGTGTTCTTGCCACCGATTGAAAGCAAGCGATTATAGTGGAATTCTGAATGATAGAGTGCAGTACTGGATGTAGGATTGGTTAATCCGAACCAGTTTAAAAATCCGGGTGTTATTTACATAACTGCATTTTACTTTATTACTTGCTTATTCTCTGATTACTTCTTTCTGTTTGCAACTTGAGTAAATACAGTTTTATGTTCATAAGTAAGTAGTTAATACACAATTCACCACTTCTAGTGTCTGAATAGTCTTAAGATCCAACATTGTGTTATAGCTACCCCAGTTTCCAACAGTTGGTACCAAGCACTATTGTTTATCACTACATAGTTGATCTACCAGGGGGATACATTTGAGGACCGTTGAAGGTTAGAGCTTATGAAAGCGTAGGGGGACTACCACTATTACGACATTATGGTCGATACCGACCATGATTATTGACGGTACCGACATTTTCTCCAAATTGATTTGTTTTCTCCCCTATCTTCTCACATCTAAAGTTTTACCTATTCTTCCATGATTTATTGAATATGATGGGCAGTTCCATCTATAAATAAAGAGGCTAGAGCAACATACAGAGGACTTTTATTTTTTAAGCTCATACTCTTCATATATTACTCTCTGCCTTAACTGTTGTCACTAAGTGTTGTAATTCCAACCATATTTAGATCTAAAATTATTGTAACAGTGCTCGTACTTATGACAAATATGAAGTTAAGATTAAGTGGACGCAGGCATGAGATTTGGTCAAACCACTATAAAAATGCTGCGTTCTTTGTCCTTTCTATTTGATATTAGTTGATCTATTCTCGTTTTTGTTCGACCAGTAGTGTTGTATCACTTTTTGGTCTAATATTTTTTATGCTTTCACTGAAAATAGAGCTACTTGGTTGTAGATCTAGCATAGTGTTGTGGATTGCAAGCCTTCAGAAGTTAGATCCAAAAGATTGTTGTTGTAGATCTGATGTTACTGTGATTTCAAAAGGAACCAAAATAAGAATTGAAGAAATAGCCCATAAGAGACCTTCCATGAGATCTAGAGCCACCACCGGAGAAGATAAAGCTTTTCATTATAACGATGAAACCACTTAGATTTTGAACAGCTTACCGGGATCTTCTTTCCTATAGGAGGTGGATCCAAACTTGAAATTGACAGGAGGATGATTAGGATGAATCAAAGATTGGTTTATAATCAAAAAGCCCTCTTGGATAGAATGGAAGAAAACTTCGCTTTATTAGCCAAGCAGTCATAAAGGTATATGAAGAGCCGTAAGGATTCATCATAATCAAATTTTAAGGAAGACAGTTCATCTTTATTAAGCTAGAACAGGAGAGACGAAAAGCAGAAGATGAAGGGAAAGGCTGTTAGAATGTCGAAAAGGAGTACAAGAGGAAGTAGCCAACTTTTGTCCATGTCCAACATGGTCAGCACTGACCAAAATCGAGTCAGTATCCAGCATGTTGGGGTTGGTTCTAGAGTGCAACTACCCGATGTATTAAACTTGTTTAACAATAAGGACAACTTGCAAGATACTGGCAACGAAGTAGAGACAAATGTTGGAAAACACAATGTTGTTGCTTAGATGAACACCACATAACCAGCCAGGCATCATAGAAGATGTAGACTAATTGTTCTCCCAGGGAAAGGAGAGCCGAGACATCATCGAACAAACCAATAGCGTTTGCAGAGTCAAGTAGTCAGGGTTGTTCTAGATGGTCACCGTCCAAATAATCAACAGAGTCAATAATATATTGTTGATAATGGTAAGGAGATTACCGAATGGAAATCAGCGGAGAAAGAATGAATAATGGGGATTGGCACTTAGCAAGACTCCATTTACTGATGACATTTTGCAAGAAGTATATCCTAGAAAGTTTTTTATGCTAATGATGCTGTCATGTAACAAGACGAATTACATAGATAATATCTATTGAAATATGAGTGGCACATGGATGGTGATGGAGCTGCCAATGTAGTGTGATGTAGCTCTTTCCCTATAAACTAGAGGAGGTGGCTACGATGTGGTTCATCATCTTCCATGATACTCACTGGCATTATACCAATGACTGCCGCCACTTAAGAGATGTGATTGAAGACCCGATACATAGAAAGAAGTTGCATGGGTAGATGAGAGATCCGCAGGATGGTGGGCACCCATGATTTTGTCTCTTGTTGAAAATATTTAAAAATCTTTGTATGTGATTCATTATTATAAAAGTTTGACTGCAAATATAAAACATAATTATTTTTCTAGTCAGATATTACATACTAGGAAAATATTTTATAGTAGTAATTAAAAATCAATGTATATTTTTAATGTATGACCAAACGTGCTTCCTATTTGTATGGGCAATTGAAGAATTGCCTTTTGGGTCTTTGTGAACTATAATGTTTCCAACTTTTATTAACTCTGTTAAACTCTAAAAATGTACGGCGGTTTTTATTGCATAACGGTGTTATCCTGCCTTTGAACCAAGTAGCTTCTAAATAAATCTGGATGTCGAGATGAAAGTAGAATGAATAGAGAACATAGGGGCATAATTGGAATAGATAAATAACCAACTCAAGAAGTAGGGGTGAATTTGGAAAAAAACAACATAGTTGGTACCAATCACAATTGCTGTCACTCTAGAGTTAATCTACAGGGGGATACATCGGAGGACTGTGGAAGGTTGGAGCTTATGAAAGCATAAGGGAACTACCACTATTACGATAACCATTATGGCTGGCACCTACCATAATTATTGATGGTGTCGACCATAATTATTGACGGTACCGACATTTGCTCCAAATTGATTTTGTTTCTCCAGTTTCTTCTCGGATTTGAAGTCTTACCTATTCTTCCACGATATATTGAATGTGATGGACAATTCCATCTATAAATAAAGAGGCTGGAGCAACATAGAGAGGACTTTCATCTTTTAAGCTCGTACTCTTCATCTATTACTCTCTACCTTAACTGTTGTTGCTAAGTGTTGTAATTTCAACCATATTTTCTTTCAAGATCTAAAGTCACTTTAATAGTGCTCGTACTTGTGACAAATCTAAAGTTAATAAGATTAAGTGGATGAAGGAGCAAGATTTGGTCAAACAACTATAAGAATGCTGTGTTTGTTGTCATTTCTATTTGATTTTAGTAGATATATTCTCGCTTTAGTTCGAGTAGTAGTGTTGTATCACCTTTTGGTATAATGTTTTTGATGCTTTAGCTTCTAAGTGATAGATCTAGCTTAGTTTTGTGGATTGCAAGCCTCTAAAAGTTGAATCCAAAAGCTTAATTTTGTAGATCTGATGTTACTGTGATTTTAGAAGGAACCAAAATAAGATCTGAAGAAATAGCCCATAAGAGACCTTCCATGAGATCTGGAGCCACTACTGGAGAAGATAAAGCTTCTTATTATAATGATGAAACCACTCAGATGTTGAACGATTAACAAGGATCTTCTTTCCTATAGGAAGTAGTATCCAAACTTGAAATTGACAGGATGATGATTAGGATGGACCAAAGAATGGTTGATAGTCAGAAAGCCCTCTTGGATAGAAAGGAAGAAAACTTCGCTTTGTTAGCCTAGCAGCCATATATGTATAGGAAGATTCATAATGATTCATTACTGTCAAACTCAGAGGAAGATAGTTCATCTTCTTCAAGCTAGAACATGAGAGACGACAAGCAAAAGATGAAGGGAAAGGATTTTAGGATATCAAAATCGAGCATAGGAGGAAGTGGCCAAATTTTATCCACGTCCAACATGGTCACTACCGACCAAAATCTAGTCAGTACTGGGCATGTTAGGGGTAGTTCCAGAGTGTAACTACCTGATGTATTAAACTTGTCTGACAATAAGGACGACTTGCAGGATACTGGCAATGAAGAAAACAAAAATGTTGAAATACAGAATGTTGGTGCTTAGATGAACGCCACATAACCGACCAGGCAATCACAGAAGATCCAGACTTATTTCTCTCCCAGAGCGAGGAGAGCTTAGACATCATCGAACGAACCAAGAGCACTTGTATAGTCAAATACACGGGGTTGTTCCTGATGGTCGCCATCTAAGTAATCAATCTAGTGAAGAATATATTGTCGATAATGGTAAGGTGATTAATGAATGAAAATTAGTGGATAAAGAATTAATAATGGGACTTGACACCTAGTAAGACTCCATTTAGTGATGACATTTTGTGAGAAGTATATTTGAGAATGTTTTTTATGCCAATGATGCTGTCATATAACAAGACGAATAACCCATATAACATCTATTGAAATATGAGTGCTACATGGATGGTGATAGAGCTACCAATGTAGTGAGGTGTGGTTGTTTCCCTATAATCTTAGATGGGGTGGCAATGATGTGGTTCATCGGCTCACACTGCTATCCATATCTTCACTTGATCAACTGGCGAGAAAGTTCATGGGGTAGTTCAGGCTCCACACCGCTTGATCAATAGATATAATGTCCTTGTCAAGTATTCATTAGGATGCCCGAAAAATTCTAAAAGATTTTCTTAGCCAATTTAATACTACGACGATTGAAATAAGCAATCCAAAGGAGGATATTATGTTGATGGAATTAATTCGGGGGATAAACCAAGATATAGAGTTTGGTAGACGGCTAAAGAGGAAGCAACCACCTACTATGGTGGATATCTATAATAAGGCATCCCAGTTTTTGGACTTGGAAAAGGTAGACTTGGCTACCAAAAAAGTTGGTGGTTGATCTTCTAATGAAGTTGTGCAGAACACATCGCTATTAAGCAAACCGGTGAGCGTTCCGATAATGATGCGATAAATATTGGAACTGGTAAAAACAACCAGAAAAGAGGAAATCAGGGCACTGGTTATAAAAGAAATGATACAAAAAAGCATCCGAGATACTTGAAACCAAAGGATTATACTCCTTCGAATGATACGGTTGAAAATATCTACCTTGTAACAAATGGAAATTAGAATTATAAGAAGCCACCTCGAAGGGAGCCATTTTAGGCCGAACGGAGTTTGAGGAAGTATTGTCGCTTCCATGACACTCATGGGAACAAGATCAATGAGTGCCGTCACTTAAGAGACGTGATTGAAGATCTGATACGTAAAAAGAAGTTGTAGGGGTACATGAGAGATCAGCGGGATGGCGGGCAAAATGCTAAACCTCTAGGCATAATGCTCAGAGGGATCGACCAGTGTCCAGTGGAGAGGGGCCTAGGTGGTAGGAGGGTTAGATTATGATTGACACTATAACTGGAGGACATCATCTAACGGAGAAGAGCTGGAATTAGATGGAGCAGTATGGAAGTTCGCAGAAACACATATCGCAATAGCGTATTTTGCCGTCGAAAATGGAGCTCTTGCAAAACAACTAAAGATAATGAGTAATGATATTATTTTTCAAGATTGAGAAGTTGATGGGGTGCAAGTGTTAAAGTTTGACCTCATGGTGATTACTGCTAGAGTTAGATGTATGCCCTAGGGGCAATTATATAAATTTTTACAAATACCTAACTCGATAACCAATCTTGTTCAAAACAAAATTTGTTTTCTTTGTATTATATGCTTGATATAATATTTTATATTAATTAATCAATTTAATTAAAAGTATATTGAATAGAAAATTCATAACTAGTATGTTTATGTGACAATAGCTACAAAATTTTGTAATCATGAGCAATTTGTAACAATGAAATGAAACATAACGTTTTAAATATTCCTAGTTAAAATGTATCGAGACTGGATATTGATACATCTTTTGAGACTAGAGTACGTAACAAACATCAATTGTTAGGCATCATATTACTCGTAACTACTGGCGGCACCAAAGGGTTACGTACTGATAGTTATTGGATAACAATGGAATGACACAGCCGATAGCTTTCCATTGTTTAATATTACAAAAGTCAAATAGAAAATATTTATGTGATAATATTACACAACTCCTCCGATTTGAGAGTATTGTCAAGCTTCAATCTGGAAACTCCGCTTTGATTATAGTCAAATCGTGGCATATGGTCCATCAAACAACTACCGTTGGGTTGCGTGGGGGCATGAAAGTGACTATTCAAGAGAACATTCGTCTCCTTGGTTATGTGAGGTTAATACCAAAGTGAACTGAAGTCAATTCAAAATCAAAGTCTTTGGCTAGAGCGGTTTGGTTAATAATAATTGTTATTATTGAACCAGGGACTTTGTGTTTGGGCTGTAGAGTTGAATATGGATGAATTGGAATTTTGGCCATTACTAATTTCATAAGTCCAAAGTGATATAGTTTTAACAAGGAGAGTTGATGTAAATAATTGTCTCTACCACGTAATGCTTAATAAAGTAAAATTGGATTTTATCGAAATTAAGTACGCGATAAATTCAGCCATAATGTCAAATCGCATGTTAAGTGACGTGTAAATGTTAATATTTGAAACGTTCAATATTAATCACTAACCAAATTAACACCTAATAGTCATACAACCAGAACGTTGAATATTCCTTTTACCACCTGATTTAATTAATTAATAAATTATTTTTAGTTAATTTAATTAATTAATATTTATTAAATATTTATTATAAATTTTCATTTGATGTATATTGAACATTACTATATAGTGTGTTTATAATTGTTATAAATTTACTAATCGATATACAATATCGGTACATGTTTAAATAAGATTTAAAATTGCATTGAATTTTGTTCGACCTTAGACCAAATTTTAGGCCCATATAGGCAAGTTAATTTCAGTTAAAGAGGGGTGTTTAGGCCAGCCATATTATGGCAAAAAGGAGGAGTTCAGATGATTAAAAGAGGGGAAATAGTAAGAGAGAGATATTAGGACGAGATCCACTTTTTACTCTCTTAACTTCTTATTTATTTGCCACCTCTTTTCATTATTTCTTTTAGACTTTTGCTTTCCTTTCCTTGATATTTTCGGCCAGCAAACCCCTTCTTTAATCCCCAAAAATACAAGTACTAATTTACAACAAAACACTTCGATTCGATCGTCGGTGGTAAAGAAATTTGGGAGCTATCTACTTCAGATTTGTGAATGGATACAAGAGGATCAATTCAACATTTCAACGTGTATGCAAGGGTTTTGGTGAAAGGCAATTCTTCATTTTATTTTTTATATTATATTTATATATTTTATTTATATAATAGGATGTTAGATTATATTATGAATTTTGCATATCGAATTGCTATTACAAATTGGTTGGTTATGTATATTATTACATCTATATATGATTAAAAAAATTATGCTTAATACCTACTTGATGGTCATGACCTACAAATTAAAAAAATTAAATAATATTATTGAATGTATCAATTAATCAAAATCAATATTCAGAAGATTAATGTTATATGTCATGTGTTTTAAATCAATTTTTTTTAATCGTATAATATATATTAGCAGTAAATAAAAATATTTTTTTAAGAATAAATATAATAATTATTTATTTTACCGTAAATTGTTTACATAAATTGAAATATATGTGTGTGTGCATATATATATATATATATATATATATATATTATAAATGATAAAATTTTGCATAAAATTATTACATAACATATATTATGTAGAAAGCTTTCGAAAATGATTTTTTATTTAACGTTTTAATTTTAAAATATATTAAAAATCAAACACCAAAAATAAATAAATAAAACTTTATTTGGCCAAGAGAAAAATTAGTAGGATCACAATTTAAAAAATAATAATTTTGTTATTTACACACACACACACATTTATATCTAATTTTGTATATTCATATGTATTGCATAAATTAATTTAAAATAAAAGAAAATATTATTTTAATAAATTGTTTTCGGCTTTTATATTATATATTATATATGTGTGTGTGTGTTAAAAATTATTCTATAATTTAATATTTAATTATTTTATTGATTTAATTGTTATATATATATTAACAAACATACAAAAATATTATATATATATTTTATAAATGTGTTATATAAAAATAGTTTATAACTAACATTAAGTGTGTGTATATATATATGTGTATATATATATGTGTATTTATTATATATTTACTTATATATTTTATTATGAGACAAATATACACACATTTAGATAGCGAATCGAATACAAAAGGGGCTAACATGTTCGTTGCGATGTAAATCATAACATCTATACATGGGTATGTTAAACAATGTACACATTATTTTGTTGCATATGTACGTGCATACATATGTGTATATGATACACATATATAATATAATATAGAATTATATAAAATAAAACTTTGTTTATAACTTCAAATAATTTTTTTTTATTTAACATAAAATTTACAAAAGTTCTAATGAATTAGACTACATAGACCCATTAAAGATCCAATTATGTAAAAAAAACTTGGAGATCACCGATTTAACCCTTTATGTGCTGGCCACATTCCAACATAGCTAAGGGTAAAGCATCCATTCAGGGGGAGCATGATAAGAGTTGATGAACACTACGAATTGATACATATATATTATGTAATCCAAAGTCAATTAATTCTAAAATAGTTACATGTACTTTGTTGTATTCACCGATAAGTTATCACTGACATGGACATGTGTACACATGCGGTATATCTATGATATTCTCATAGCATACGAAGTGGAAATAAATAAAATAACTCATAGTAGAAAATAAAAATAGTTCGATTTGATCGAATAGGTGAGTATCTTGGAAAGAGTTCCAAATGTACAAAAAATGAATAAAGATTCAAACTCAAAAGTCACTCCTTTCTATGACATATAAAGATGTATTGAAAGGAGTAGTTGAACATTGTTGAACAAATTATGATTAATGTCGAGTGAAGTTAAGTTAACTTCTCTATAAGGTCGCATGTTTAAGGGTAGTACAAGAGGTTAAAATTAATTTCATCTACAGAATAGTTTACAAATCATAAAAGATAAGGATTTATAAAAAACCATAACATATTCTAGGCTGAGGAGTTGGCAAGTTGTGTGAGACGAAAGACTACGTACAACAATTGTATGTGATAGATCTTGTTTGAATTAACCCAAATGAAGTTTAGAAACTATTGTCATTGAATAACCTATTTATGTGCTGAACAAATTTTTTATAAACTAAAACCAAATTAGTTTTATATATAAGGCAATTCATGAAAAATTTATGGATACTCATTCCATTACACTAAGAAACAACTATTGTTTTGAGAAATACCAACTTCATAGCAAAGGAATTTCTGTTAGAAATTATTGGTGGTAGAATGGATTTGGATACACTCCAAAGAAAATACTGATCATGTGGGAGGAAATAAATTAACCTAACCTAAACGAACACAATGCATTACGATAAGTGTTCTCGCACATCAAAGAGAGACTATGAGTTTCTTATTAATATCGAGAATAGATAATCCTCAGTTGTCAATTAAACCATTAAGATGTGGTATGATGCACAAATTCAAAAAGGTTCTAAGTGTGTTATCAAAAAAGGTTTTGGTAGTTGTATCTAAAGGGATATGATCCATCGATAGAAAATGTCTTTCAGGGAAAGACTAATATTACAGTTGGAATATAATGATCAACATTGATAAAAATATCATCATAAATTTCATTTGTTGAAATTTACATAATAGATTCTCCATTCAATGTACTCAAGTTAATTCGAAGTTTTCTCACAAAATTATTGCTTGATATGACTTGAGTTTTGATACATATGCGATGAAAAAGAAAATTCTACATAATGATCTATAATATACTTTTTGCACATAATTACCAAAGTGTTTCATAGTCAGTGGGAGTGATATTGAGTTTCTGGGTTTTTAGTTATGATCCAAGAACTATACAAAAGTACCATTCTATAAGCATTAGAATTGAGTAATAGTTTTATAGAAATATCAAATAGTTTTATTTTCAATCAAAATATAGAGGAATCTTGTGTACATAAAAAAGAACAATTAAATGGTACATAGATATTTTTAAATTATATATAAACAACATACTGCTGATTGTTAACGATGTTCTTACATTAAAATCAATAATAGTTTGGTTGTTTAATACTCGATATTGGATTTGCAAGTTATATATTTTATAATAAGTATAAAGAATGTTGCGAATATCCTAAATAATATGTGAAAACACCTTATTAAAATGTTTAATATGGAACATGTAAGATCGAATCCTTATGTGTTGACAATATGAATTACCATACATGATTTATTGTCCACAATATCATATTTTTCTTTTGGATTATGAAGCAAATATAAAATCCAAATTAAGATCACTAAATGGTATTTTAAAGTGTTCTCGAGTATTTGTGAAATACTAGAGAATTGTTTACAAAAACAACGAACTCCTTTTAAAGGAGTGTTCGGACTTGAACTTCACAAGTGCCATCAAGTATAATACTTCAATTATTGTTCAAATCTTAAATAAGAAGCTTTGAATTGAAAATCTTTCAAATGAAAGGTTGTGGCTGATTCAACGAAAGGCTAAGTATATCGCCTAGAATAGCGCCACAATAAAAGCTGTATAAATATAAATGCACAAATTTACAATTGAGCTAAATGTGAATCCAAGTATTGAGAATATTATATCATTGTTATATGATGTAATAATAAAACTTACTAGAAGTCAAGAAACATAATCTAAATAGTCCACATGGTAAAGGAAGTTTATCAGCATCAGAGAGAGTTGAATAACAGAGTGGATGATTAAAATAGCATAGTAGATTTAGTCATGAAGGGTTTAACTCGATTAGTTTTCATCAAACTGATTGAAGGGATGGGATAAAGCTTCCATTATTGGCCCTAAGTGAAAGTGGAAAATTGAAAGAGGTAGGTACATGCCCTAGTGGTAATTATATAATTATTTTACACATATTTAACTCGCTAACCAATCTTGATAAAAGATGTTTTCTTTCTATTATTTACTTGATATAACATGTTATATTAATTAATTAGAAGTACATTTAACAGGAAAATCCATAAATGTTATGTTTTTGTGATCGCAGTCACAAAGTGTTGTGACTATAAGTAATTTTTCACAATGAAATTAAACACAACTTGTTATTATAAAAATACGAACTTTGTGTTTGGACTATGGAGTTGGATATGGAAAATGCTGGAATTTTGACCATCACCAAATTCTATAATTCAAAGTGATATAGTTTTAGCAAAGAGAATTGATGTAAATAATTATCACTACCGAGTAACGATTAATAAAGGAAAAATAGATTTCACCAAAACCAAGTAAGCGAAAAAATTGGCCATAATGTCATGTCACTTATTAAGTGGAATAATGGACGACTGGGAGGAAAAGGAGTCATTGATAACTCCAATCAAAGACTATTTGCTGAAGGGAACTCTCCCGAATTGAAGGAATGAATGGATCAAACTCCTTCGTAAAGTACCATGATTTATAATGAAAGAGGAAGTGTTGTATAGGAGAGGTTTCTCAGCCCTCTTGCCATGGTATGTCACCAGAGATGAAGATAAGAAAACCCTTTTGGATGTACATGAAGGAAGATGTGGTGATCACATCAAAGGGCAGACTTTAGCCAAGATGATACTTCATTGTGGATACATTTTGCCCACCATTAGCCACAGCGTAGCTTATCACATCAGATGAAGCGATGAATGCAAAAGCTATATGAAATACTAAGGGACATATCTATAAAGCTTATGCAAATAGTTAGCCTATGGTCATTTGTGATTTGGTAAATTGATATAATCGGTGTGCAACCTATGTGAAAGGGTGGAGTGAAGTATGCTATTGTAGCTTTAGACCACATCACATAGTGGGCTGAAGTGAAACCATTAATCGTGATCACAATGAAGAAGGTGATCAACTTTGCAATGTATAACATCATATGTAGAATTAGAGTCGTATAAAAAATCATCACTAACAATGGAACACGATTTGAGAGCATCGGTTTCAAAGACTTTTACAACCGGCATCGAAGTGCGAAGAGCTTTTTCGCAATAGCACACCCTAAACAAATGGATAGGTGGAGGTGATGAACAAGATCATCAAATTCATCCTGAAGAAAAAATAACGAAAACCCAGGGAAATTGGGTTGATGAGTTACCACTTGCACCGTGGGCTTATTGTACAACCCACAAGTCTACGACTAGGTATACTCTATTTTTTTGGCCTAAGAGTTGAGACCATGATTTCAATAGAACTGGAAATCACTTCTCATTGAAGAAAACACTGTGATCCTAATATGAATGAGGAACTCTTGCTTGAATCCCTTGACTTGGTCTACGAATGCGAGAAGAGGCTGAACTGATGGTAGCAGCTCAATAAAAGAGTAGCAACGCATTTCAATTACACGATCGGGAACCGTACCTTTGAGGTAAGGGACCTTATTTTGAAAGAGGTCCTCCCTGTTATGGGGAAACTTGTCTAAATTGAGAAGGTCGATGGGCGATTGAACAAACCTTGGCGATCAAACTTTTAAGCTATCGACCGTTGAAGGGATCGCTTTTCCATGAGCGTGGAATAGCAAGCATCTACAACTCTATTTCACTTAGATTTATTTGTTTTCTCAAAATGAGCCACCCTATTTGACTTAGGGCAATGTAGTAATGTAAGAATTTCCATTTCTTTTGTTTACAAATAAAGTTGGCTTTCAAAACCAATGGAACCACGTTCTCATAAGTATAACTTTGTAGTGCATGATTAGTAGCACGATCAGGTATCTGGATATAGGTACCTGTAACGACCTAGAATTTGACCATTTTAAAATATACTATTTAAAATGATTTTAAATATAAAATAGGTAAGGTTATATGATTCAAATAATATTAGATAGGGTTTGGAAAGAGAAGTATATACAAAAATAGTAACATTTTCCTATATCGACAAAAGTGACAAAATGTTGATTTCAGAAAAGTATGTTTCAATGATTAAATGAATTATTTTAATTTATTTATGAGTGTTTATATTTTTAAATAACATTATACAAATTTATTTTTTAATTTGGTTTGCACAAATAAATAGTTTAACAAAAACGCCAAAATGTGACCGTAAAGCATTTTGTCGAAAATCAACGTTTTGTCAATTAAATGTTGTCACAACGTCGTCTCACCTTTATTTTCTTATATAGAAACATATATTCAAATAGTATAAGTATTAATTAATTCATTAATCAAGTTTACTTTTACTAAACATACTTAGAAATTTCTAGAACATAATTAAGAAAAAGTAAGCACAAAAGGATAAAATGTCATTTCAAAGCAAAACATAAACATAAATCAAACTAAACATAATTATTATATTCTTCACTTTATACTTAAGTTAAAATAACACAAAATAATGATTTGAAATGTGATGTTAAGTGTTGAAAAAATAAGGTTGCTTAAAAAGTAAGTAAAGGGTATTTTGGTCTTTTTACAAAATATTATTTTAATGCAAAACTTTTTCTATAAATAAGCATCCACTTTCTCACTTTTTTACACTTATTCTTCTTCCTTTTTCAAGCTTTTCTTCCACTCTCTAATGGCTTCTTCTCTTCCATTTCCTTACTAACTTTTTCAAAAGCATATCAAACAAAGTTAAAACACCACCAAACTTTATCAAACACCTTAAAATATCACCAAAATATGATTTAACATCTAAGAAGTGAAGAACTGATGGAGAAAGGGGAGGTATAAGGTGTGGCCGAACCTATAGAGGAGGAGGAGCAAGTTCAAGGAGCTCCGGAGCAAGAAAAAGAGAAAGAGAAGATGACCGAGCGCTAGAAAATGAGGTGAAGTTGTTTATGTGATGGTTAAGTATAGTTAGGTGGATTTAGTGAAGCGTTATTGCATATGAATGTTGGTAGGAAGAATTGGTTAAGTTAAAGGTGAGTAATCAAATCTTAATTTTATTTTAATAAAACTTATGTTGATAACACACATGTCAAATTAGAAATTAATATGTTGAATATTGGTTGATATTGGATGGTAATTTGGTTGCAAATTGGTTGATTATGTGATTGTTTGTGTGGTTGGTAACTTTTTTGATAAACGATAAAAGAAATGGTTAGTAAGTATAGTTAACTCAATGAAAATTAAATCCATATAAATGTGTGTATATAAATTATTTGGCCTCTTAATGATTTCAAAAATTCTAAAAAGATTAGAAATGATATTATAATAATATAATATTATAAAGTGAAATGAAATGGAAAATGAGTTTGAAATGATGAAAATATTGTTTTAATGAGTTAAAATAGTTTAAATGTGGTTTAAAATAAATTTGAAGTGTTTCGGACAAGTTCCGAAGCAATTCACAAAATTGGTCAAAGCCGAGCCCGTCGTGTAGCAGCGGTTCGTAAATTTCGACCCGTAACTCCAAACTAACGTAGAGAATGATTTATAAGTTGGATTTCTTCGAAATAAAAATTATTTTGTCCACAATGTTAATAATTTTCCAACGAAGAAAGAAAATCAAGATTTCATCAAGTAGAATTTGAAATGTGTCCTAAAAATTTTACTAAAAACATCGCGGTTTTGTAGTTCGGAATCGAAAATGAAACTTCTTTATAAATGATACTTTAAATGGTTTTAAAAATATGAAATAAATTTGATAAATATATTTAAATAGTTTAAAAGAGATTTGGAATGGAAAATATTAATTTTAAAATATTAAAAAGTTGTTTAAATCAAATAAGCTTATATTCCGTAGTACTTTTATGCAGCGAATTCTTCAACCTTTTGAATGTGAGTTTTAAACATAACAATTCTTTCCTAAATCTTTTATAAATTATTTGAAAGGAATAATTAAGTAATGTAAAGATGGTTTGAAAGTTTTAATACGAGTTTGAATAAATGGTTAAGAGAAATTGTTTGTAACACTTAAACAAAAAGTAAAGAATATTGAATGTAATAACAAACTTCTATGCAGAAACGACTAGTACATTTATCCTGCCTGCGAGATCTGGGAAGATAAAATAAGATGTTTAACAAAGGTTAGGAATGATGCAACCAACACCTTGAACTTACCTGGCCTATATTTTTCCTTTTTAGGCGAGGGGTGGAATAGATCGAAAGAAAGCCAGAATGCTCTAAAAGATCATATTAAGTTTTCCAAGATAAAAGAAAAGAAACAAATTCTTTGAATGTGAATTAACCACTTTACATCTTTTTATCAATGATTAGCACAGAAAACTGGGATCGGATTTGCTCGATTATTTTCAACATGATATGGGGTTCTCGCTTTGTGAATAGTGAGGAAGCTTAGACTCTTACCGCTATATTTCCCTAGTGTGAAAGGGTTGGTTGACAATTGAGAGGCTTTCCGTAAAAGCAAATCCGGGGTACCACATGTAGCCACTTCCATGTTGAAAAGCAGGAGTGCCCCCCATGTTGAAAAACAGAAGGGTAGCGGGATGGCTGATAAGCCTACTGGGGCGGATCTGAAAAACCCGTTGTTGCATTTGGTAATAGAGCAGAAGGTTAAGCGAGAACCATGGCTTTGGTGGGGTAAAGACTCATCAGAGATAGGGTTAGTAATACCCTAGGATAAGTAACTCATTAGAGATAGGGTTAGTAACACCCTAGAATGAGTTTGAGTGTATTATATATGAGTTCATATTTGTTAGTGACTAATAAATTGTTTTGTGATGAATCATCGGTTGAGTGGTTTATGGATTCTGATTGATGCGCCTGATCAGCCTTATCGATGAGGATTCCTAAACACTTAAACAAGGCGAACCGACACATTGATTTTGAAAAAATTGGTAAATGAATTAATTTTACCTAGGATTATATTTTGAATATAAAGTATATATTTTGAAAAGTTGTATAGTTAGAAATCTGGATTAGTGAAATTTAAATATGAACAACTTGTGATTAGAATTTCACAGCTTTACTATAAGATGTTTCATAAAGATAGTTAATAAGTAAAAATTCTGATAAGGTAATTAAGATCTTTAATACTTATTCCAAAATAATAAATTAAGAAATGATAATGTTAAGTTACTATCATAAATTGATCAATTGTTTGATTTAAAAGTTTAAGTATAAATACCTTGTAAATTAAATTCCACATTTTAACTATAAGGTGTTTGTTAATAAGATTTGTTTAAGGAATGGACATATAAGATAAATAATAGAAAATGATTATGTAAAAGGAAAAATAATATAAAAGGAATGAGAATTTAAATTCAAGTAAAAGAACTGTGGTAATTTAAATGAAGTTAATTAATATAAGATAAAATGAATTTATAAAATAGGTTTTATAAAATAATCTCTAAAGGATTTTGAAAATGGCATTATTTCAAATAAAAAGAGAAATTTTATGATAACTAGTTCGAATGGTTCGAAAATAAACTAAAAATGGGCAAGAGATGTGTTCGGATGGTAAGCACTTCTCTTAAGTATTACTCTTCTTGTTAAGAGGATATATGATACTATTGGTAGTACCCAGTCCCTTGGATTGTTTTGGAGTTACTCGACCTATTTAATTTTCTTAAGTTAAAGAGATAATGTGAATCGTTAATTGATAAATTGTTAATCTTTATAAAAGTGTTTAAACCAAAGATAAATTGAGATCGTTAATTGATAAGATAAAGCGAGATTCTCAATGATTTTGGACAGTCGGAAATTTCCAAATCATACCTAACTCAAAACTAAGAAATTTATGAAAACTTTTGGTAAAAGATTGTGAAATACTTTAAGTAAATGAAATAAGATAAGGTTAATTTATAAATCTGATTTATAAAGAAAAAAAGATTTAAGAGTTAAGAGTTTGAGGATTTAAATACGGGTGGTTTTAAAATTTGTTAGATGGATGGATTTTAGTAAACCAATTTGAAATTTGGGATTTGTATATACTCTTAGGATGTAAAGGTATATCATAGAAATATAGATTTAAGTCATGAACTATTACGTAAAATAATGACTCCTCAAAGGAAAATGTTTTATTAATGAATTCCAACATTTATTAAGGATTTGGACTTAAGTCTTTAAAATGTGATTGATTTGCATAAGTTATAAGATAAAACTTAAGTAATACTTTTATGAAATGATTCATAAACAATATTAGTGTTAAAGGAAATATATCGAGTTAAAAGATTGTGGGAATTTTTTTTTAAAGATAAATCATCTTTTTGGTGAAAAAAGGTTTCTTTAGAATATTTTCCTTTATTAAAAATATTTGAAGGGATTATATAAAGAAGCGCTTTTATAAAATGTTTAAAATTAAGATAAAAGTCTTTGAAAGTTAATAAATACATATAATATATGTAGATCATTTCATCGCATAAATTTTGATCTATAATTTAAGTATAGAACTTTGAGGTGTTTACACTGGTCCGAAAAAGGATTTATCACTTGATTCTTGACGACTAATGAGGATTTTTGATTAGATAATTTAGTTTTCTATCATATTTGAGAGTTATGCAAGGAAAGCAAAGGTTCTGATCTAAAATCCTGATCGAAGTCCGCACTAGAGGATCGAGAATCGATGCTAGTTTGGAAATAAAGTTGTGTATTGGAATAGGAGACCGAATAAGATATATCATACGGGTGATCTACATATATTATATGGAATTAAGTTTAAATATAAATGTTTTAAGCAAACTTTTGTTTTGGGTAATTTCGAGGACGAAATTATTTTAAGTAGGGAAGAATGTAACGACCCACAATTTGACCACTTTAAAATATTCTATTTAAAGTGATTATAAATATAAAATAGGTAAGTTTATATGACTAAAATAATCTTAGATAGGATTTGGAAAGAGAAGTATACATAAAAATTGTAACATTTGCCTATATCGAAAAAAGTGACAAATTGCTGACTTAAGAAAAGTAAGTTTCAATGGTTAAATGAATTATTTTATTTATTTATGAGTGTTTATATTTTTAAACAACATTATATAAATTTATTTTTAAATGTGGTTTACATAAATAAATAGTTTAACTAAAACGTCAAAATGCGACCGTAAAACATTTTGTCAAAAATCAACGTTTTACCAATTAAAAGTTGTCGCAACGTCGTCGCACCTTTATTTTCTTATATAGGAACGTATATTCAAATCGTGTAAGTATTAAGTAATTCACTAATCATGTTTACTTTTACTAAACATACTTAGAAAATTCTAGAATATAATTAAGAAAAAGTAAGCACAAAATGACAAACATGTCAATTCAAAGCAAAATGTAAACATCAAATCAAACCAAACATAATTATTATATTCTTTACTTCATACTTAAGTGAAAATGACATAAATTAATGATTTGAACTGTGATGTTAAGTGTTAAAAAAATGTTGCTTAAAAAGTAAATAAAGGATACTTTGGTCTTCATGCAAAATATTATTTTAATCCAAAACTTTTTCTATAAATAAGCATCTAATTTCTCACTTTTTTACATTTCTTCCTCTCCATTTTTCAAGCTTTTCTTCCACTCTCTAATTGCTTCTTCTCTTCCATTTCCTTGCTAGTTTTTTCAAAACTATATCAAATAAAGTCAAAACACCACCAAAATTTACCAAAGACCATAGAATGTCACCAAAACATGGTTTAGTATTTAAAAAGTGAAGAAATGATGGATCAATGGGAGGATCAAGGTGTGGTTGAACCTACGGAGGAGGAGGAGAAAGTTCAAGGAGCTCCAGACCGAGAAAAAGAGGAGGAGATGGTCGAGCATTAGAAAGTGAGGTGAAGTTGTTTACTAAAGGTTTGGTGTAGTTAAGAGGATTTAGTGAAGCGTTATTGCATATGAATGTTGATAGGAAGAATTGGTTAAGTTAAAGGTGAGTACTCAAATCTTAATTTTATTTTAATAAAACTTAAGTTGATAATGCACATGTTAAATTAGAAATTAATATGTTGAATATTGGTTGATATTGGATGATAACTTGGTTGCAAATTGGTTGATTATGTTATTGTTTGTGTGGTTGATAACTTGTTTGATAAATGATTAAAGAAATGGTTAGTAAGTATAGTTAATTCAATGGAAATTAAATCCATATAAATATGTGTATGGAAATTGTTTAGTCTCTTAATGATTTCCAAATATCTAAAAAGATTTGAAATGACATTATAATAATAGAAATGACATTATAATAATATAATATTATAAAGTAAAATGAAATGGAAAATGAGTTTGAAACGATTAAAATATTGTTTTAAATGAGTTAAAATAGTTTAAATGCGGTTTAAAACAAATTTGAAGTGTTTCCGACAAATCAATAACAAAATTGATCAAAATCGAGCCCGTCGTGTAGTGGTAGTACGTAAATTTCGGTCCATAAATTCAAACTAATATAGAGAATGATTTATATGTCGGATTTCTTTGAAATAAAAAAATTTTGGTCCATAATGATAACTGTTTTCCAACGAAAAAAGAAAATCAAGATTTCATCAAGTAGAGTTTGAAATATGTCTCAAACAATTTTCTAAAAACACCGCGTTTTTGCAGTTTGGAATCCAAAAAGGGATTTCTTTATAAATGATATTTTTAAATGATTTGAAAATGTGAAATAAATTTGATAAATCTATTGAAATGGTTAAAGGAGATTTGGAATGGAAAATATGAATTTTCAAATATTAAATAGTTGTTTAAATCAAATAAGCTTATATAGCACTTTCCACAGCACATTTATGCTGTGAATTCTATAATATTTTGAATATGAGTTTTAAACTTAACAATCCTTTCCTAAATCCTTTGTAAATGATTTTAAATGTGTAATTAAGTAATGTAAAGATGGTATGGAAGTTTTATTAAGAGTTTGAATAAATGGTTAAGAGAAATTGTTTGTAACACTTAAACAAAGTGAAGAATATTGAATGCAATAACAAACTGAGTATGCAGAAATGACTAGTATATTTGTCCTGCTGTGAGATCTGGGAAGATAAAACAAGGTGTTTGATTAAGGTTAGAAATGGAGCAACCAATGCCCTAAACTTACTTGGCCTATATTTTCTTTTTTTGGGCGAGGGGTGGAATAGAATGAAAGGAAAGCTCGAATGCTCTAAAGATCATAATTAAGTTTTCTAAGATAAAGGAAAAGAATTTTTTTTTTGAATGTTAATTAACCACTTAACATCTTTTATTAATGATTAGCACGAAAAACCGAGATCGAATTTGAGTGATTCCTATCCGAAAACCCCTTCAGACTAATTTTTGAAATAAAACATATTGAAGACAATGATCATTGATGACAAAGATCTTCATGATGTAGGATTACTTGCTATTAGTTCCTGGAGGTGAAATTTACCATATCTAAGATGGCAGTAGTAATCTGTTATGAAAATCTTCGATTTGCAAGAATACGATTTGAAGTTAAGAAAGAAATCTTTGATTAAGATTTAATGAATGATTTGGGAATATTTTCCCTAAGTTAAAAGTTATAACTTGAATATAAGAAATCTTTGATTAAGATTTAATGAATGATTTGGAAAGGTTTTCCTAAGTAAAAGAGAAAATGATTTGGAATTATTCCAGTATTTAAGAAAGGTTTAAATAAACCAAATGATTTGATAAATGAGGCTTAATGATTCTATATACTCTTGAAAAGAAAGTGGAATAAATTAAAATAAATATATCTAAGAAAGATATTTTATAAAAGATGAAGTAATTGATGATTGATATCCACATATGAATTTAACATCTTTTAAATCGATAATTGGCTTAGAAGGAACCAAGATCAGATTTGGGTGATCCCTATCTGAAAACCACTTTGAACCGATGTATACGTTCAAAAGTGAAAACATGTTGAAGATGATGATTATTGAAGACCATGGATCTTTATAGCGTGAGGACTTCTTATTGACATGCTTTGGGTCGCTCCCATTATAGAGTTATTTATAGTAGTGGTCTCCTCGTTGTGGAGATTTTTCGGATTGCAAGGACTACTCGCTAATAGTGGTAGTAAGAGAGTGCCTTTGGTTTCGTTCAGTCCCAGAATGAACTTGTAGGGACGAATGTCTAACATTACATTTCTAAAACTCAATGTTTGACTTTTACAAATGTACATCTCCTTGGTGGCGGAGAAGGCAACTTCTCTTAGCTTAACACGCTTCTTTGAGACATACGAGCTCAGAGGTTGTATGCTTGCAGGAGTCAAATAGTGATCAAAGGAATAGCAACGTGGCATTCAAAGTGAAGAAGATGTGTTATGTGAATAGGTAATCGTTGCCTCGAGCCTCATCGATCGAAAATGACCGAAACAAAGCTATATCCGACAAGGCTAAGTGGGTCGTTCCCAATTAGGGTATGATCATCCCCTTATAGATATATTTCTTTCCGCTATGACGTTCGGGATGTAATTAATGTGGTTTGTATGTTAGCGCGCGCTCGGTTAAAGGTCGGTAACGATCGGGGGATGATATATTCGGTACTATCTAGTTACAAAGATAGGTCGGTCATGTGTTGGTAGAGGATCTTTGTCATGGTCCTTGATACATTCTTTTAGAGATGTACTGCCAGAAGGTATTCCCTTTACCTAGTCATTTGTATGGAAATCCATTCACCAATAAAAACCTACGGTGTTGTTTGTATTGGCATAATGAATACCTCGAAATGCTATATGAGTAACCATTTCGGCTAAGATTAATAAGTTTATTTGCAAATGTATTCAAAAGAATGTCATTAGAAATACTATCAAACGTTTGATATAAATGTGTTTTAGTTATCGTAAGGTAAAAACCCGTCTATGTTTATATGCGGGCATGGTCTTATGAGATACTCTTTCCTTTCAAAGGATTTTATTCAAAGGCTGATATATGACACTGTTATTTATTATTGAGTTTTCTAACGCTGGTTTATCAAGCCTAATCCAAGTATTTTCAATAATCGGGTCAGATCCAAGTAGTTTCAGGCTTAGTTGAAGATGGTTGGAGTTTCCAGAGGAGAGCCGAAAATCTTCATCATCATATAGACGTATTCTATTATCCGCTACATCTATTTCATTTGTTTTGTTATTTGTCAGCATTTGTAAGGGTAGGTGTTATAGCTGTCCAGGCTGAATCTAGGTAATACTCTGATATTTCATTTTAAAATTTTATGCTGTAATGATTATTATTGAAACAATATATGTTATTCCATTCGGTTGAGATTTTGTTCTGTCTTTATTTTCTTTCTACTCTTAATGATCTTCTCATTCGTGCAATTTGAGTTGGACATGTGTGGTTTATTGTTGACTCAAATGGTACGGAAAAACAGGCATTTACAGTATCGGTCCTTTGATTCATGATCGGGTTAGGGAAGTATAATCATTTTGGAGATCATTGGACGATTCGCCCATATCCCTTCGATCTTTGACTAATGCTCGAAGACAGGAAAACTCAACAAGGGATGCTTGGAGTTAGACAACTAAAACCCAGGTTTTGAAGATAGGAACCGGTGTATAATTGAGACTTTCACGACTACATTTACATCTTGGCAAGACATGTCTAGCCGAAACAAATAATGACGGCTATTGAGTGAATTCGATAATGCCCAAAGATAGGTGAAAACAAAAATGGATGCTCATAGTCAAGCATTTGAAATACGAATCACTGAGATCAAGATTGGTGTATGATTGAACTTTTTACAAGTATGACCACACCTATGGCTTTGCAAGACATGCCTAGCTGATGATAAGTGATGAAGGTTAAAGAACGTACTCAACCAATACCCATAGACAAGCAATATCGAATCGGTGTCTATAAATAGATGCCCAAAACACCGTGTCTTAGAGATAAGAAATAGTACCAAACTAGATGCTTCCCCAATTACAACCTTATTTATGGTAAAATGAAATCCAACAAAGCAAAACAACATTGGCTACAGAATTGCCAAATGAAAATTGTTGTGTTTAGCTAAGAAAGAACTACTTTGGTGATGATAAAGGGAATTCAATAAAGAAATATTACTAACCAATTGCAGAGAGTTATTTATATGTACAGAGTTACAATAAATAATGATATTGCACAGATACAGGCATGTAAAATATAGATGAAACAACCTCACAAATGATTATATAATATTTGAAGGCAGACATACATGCGAGTAAAGCAAAAGGTTTAGAAATGTAAATACAACAAAGACTATGCAGAAAAACAGTATTTTATTTATATCAACTTTTTATACAAGAGTCGGGGGCGCTTACGCACAATGTAGGCCTTTATATAGAAAGAAAACAAAATACATCAAAAGAAAAAAAGAAACTGTCTTACCAAATGTTGAGTCGGTCACCAACTTCTTCCTCCCTCACTTGCAATACTTGATATCAAGCTTCATGAGATGCTTCTTTTAACCCTTCCTTTCTTAGATCCTCTCCTTCACTGAAGTACTTCCCTCAGAAGGCGTATACTCTTCCTTGGTGGTTCAATTGATGGGTTCTTTAGGCTATTTAGATGTAGGATTAAAAAAATGAAGCAACGTCAAAACCGTGACCTTTAGGTGGTCTTATTTTCAAAGGTGGAAAACTTTTCAAATCTTGGCTCGAGCTTGATCTTGATTGTCTTATAGTCAAGTTTCAGCCTCTCCACCCTTGTGATGTGATCAAATGAGTCCTTTGTGATTGTGATTGAAACCTCTTCCTCCTTAGACAGACTAATTCCTCTAATCCATCAGATGCCCCTCTCTACTGAGAATTTGGATTGGAGGTGAACATGGAAGGGAGATATGGAATGATTGGCACTGTGATAATGGAGGTTAAGGCAGTAGAAATAGCTCTCAGATCCTTGACTTATTTAGATGACTGTGGAGGAGGCAGCCATGGTTTGACATGTAACTTGATAGACAAAATAGTATAAGTTAGTGACGTCCCTTAGCAAGAGTTGAAGTTTCTCGAAGATCAAAGAGATAAGAGAAATACCTTGGCTTGATGGAATTTCCTTGGCCGGTGACTTGATGATTTCTCCCTCCTGGTGGAAGATTTAGTCGGTTGGATAACCGAAGGAGAGGAATCAAGATCATCAGCACTGGACATGACTGAAATTGGAATCTCAGTAATGGTGGTCTCAAAAGTGGCGACCGTAGAAGTAGTAATCTCTATTGCAGGCTCTTCTGACTTAAGAATAGATGATTTTTCTCAATCCAATGCATGAGTCAACAGAAGCCTCAATAATTACCTTCCCTGTAACTACATCTTGTGCAGCCAGAGTAGCTTTGTCTTCCTCTAAGGCCTCAATGTCTTCCTCATCCATAAGAGCAGCCTTTAATGTTTCTTTGGTTACGCCTTTACTGTCTACAGTAGCTTTGCGAAGTATTTCTTCACCGACCTCTAGTAATGCAACATAATAACTCATCCCTAATCACTTTATATTTTTGTTGTCTACGATGTTAGTGAAAAATTACAGGAGAGTGGCTTTCATTTCCTCATTAGCTTGATTAGCTTTCATCTTAAGTTACAATATCCTCTCTGTTCAGTGGGGTCAATTTGAGCTTGTGATTTGGAATCTATATCAACTTTCAAATTGTCCTTAAGACTGCTACCTCGGTCTGGAGGGTTTTCGGTTGTGCATTTTTTATCTTAACCTATTCTACAAGTTCGGCATTTTCTTAATAAGCGGTTTTCATTTAATCTTTCATTAATGTGGTGACTTGTGTGTGGGCTCTTGACGTTTCTTCTATTAACTCTTTCGAGTTTTTGGCTGATATTAGTATGCCATCTCTTTGTTTAGTAAGTTCGGACAGCTCTCTTTATAGCCTAATACTATCCTATCTTGGTCTTTTCTCCCTAACTCGAACGATTGGAAGAGCGTCTGATTGATTGCCAAAGAGCCCATGGCTAGCCTCGTCTACTCTAAAAGCTAGTCTAAAATTTCCTTAACCCATATATCCTTTGGTTAGCATCTTAAAGAGTGATGTCTCAGGCATTGCAATCAAACATGACCTCCATCAAGAAATAGTAAGGGAAGTTTGCCTACATCCTAATATCTTTAGCTATAGATGGGCCTATATGGGGGTGGAGGTGGAGCTACATGAGTTGAAACTTATTTAGATATATGGGAGGTAGAAACAGTAATGATGTAGGGTTGAGTCAATTGTGGTTGTTGTCAAGGAGTCCGAGAGTCAATACATGGCCGAGAGGCACCTTAGTCGCATTGGGAGTGATTACGAAGACCTTGAAATTTCTCATGATGGCACTATTTCTTTTCCATATCATGACGCTCTTTCTCCTCATCTTGGCGCCTTCTTCTAGCATCCTCATCCTGATGCTCTTTATCCTTTTCCCCCTTCTATCGTCTTTAGACTAGTGTTATGTGTCGAGACTCTATGTCTAAATGTTCGAAGTTATAAAGCAATGCTGGCTCATACTAGAGTGGAGATATCCCATTCGATCTCTTCTAGTTAGAAGAAAAAAGGGTGCATCAGAACAAAGCACCGAATGAAGGATGATTGGAGAGTGTTGGTGTTCATGATTCTAGAAGTATGTGAAGTGCTGGTATTTCCCTAAGTACTTCGCAGACCATGTTCAGGGATTTAAAAGGATGGGGTTTCATCACCCTCGGCAAGAAGATCCCCAAACGAGAAGCTATATCCTTCATGACTTATGTTAAGAATGTCTTGAAAAGTAACGCCTCCGTTACAAAAGGCTGAAAGCCTGTCAAGTTCACCAAATGAGCCAAAGATACTCTTAAAAGAACCCATAGGATGTGTCTCTTCCCCAGGTGGTGCAAGATTTGGACTTGGGGAATGCTAAGAGGACTTAATAACCTAGCACTTCGGATGAGACGGGACATGGACTGTATCGCTTTTGAGGGATGTCTCCCTATATGATTCATTGTCGCCTAGGCCATAGTCCTCGTCATCATCTTCATCATCTCCCTCATCATCTCCCTCTTCTTCTCCTTGTCTTTCTTCTCCACTTCCTTCATCCCTTCCTCTTGCCACAGTCTCTTCAACCCTCACTTTCTCCTTACCTATGTTCGCTTCGACTCTATGGCCCTTTTCTCCCCCTAGATTATCATCGTCAACATCATGAACGGAGGTTGAGGGACAGGTTGCAATTTGAGATTTCTTGGAAGGAAGCGGGAAAGTAATGACATGTCTGTCAGGGTGTAAGTGGCTATACCGCTGAATCCTCTCATTGGTGAGTAAGAAGAGGCAGTTTGGAATTGGTAATCAACTCGCTTTAGGCGCTCTAATGTGTAAGCATGTGCATTTTTTCATCTTAGTCGGGGAGGTCTGTTAAAGATAAATAAAAGGACTTAATCATTTTGATAAAGAAAATCCAAATGAAGAAAACATATAGAAGCAGAGACTTATGTCCTGGCAACCAGAGGTGGTCGAAGCCATATGGACAGCAAACGAAGAAGTATTCGCTCTTAAAGTAACAATGCTTGTTGTGAAGTGCCTCAATAAATTTGAAGCAATTATAAGCTTAAACAGTCAGCAAGGAAGGCGAGTTTGATCTCTTTTGAATCTTATAAGATAAGTTAGCTCCCCTAATCTTAGAGAATCATTCAATTGCATCATAAAGAAGACATGCAAAGAATTAATTAGTGCGTATCCATTGGGATGCACTTATGTCGGAGCCAGCCCAATCTTTTGCAAGAAGAATTTGATAAATTTGTTGAAGGACAAAATGGCTCCATATAAACACATGTTTTTGTTACATATGGTGTAGCAGTAAGTGGATTGTGTGCTCATTGATCGATTGTTGGCAATAAAACAATCGCTCTTTGGAATCTCATGTTGAAGCAAAATGAAATTAAATGATATGCTGTCGGCAATGATGGAGTTTAATCTGGAAGATTATTTAAGAATCTTGAGGCACATCACTCGTTTAAGGAACGTGGCTAACCATGAGGTTTTGCCACTGTAACAAATTGCTTTTGAAGTTCATGTGTTATAGAATGCTTTGCTCCAAATGGAGCAAACGTGGAGGCTTGAGTGGTAGAAGAACCGGTACTGACTTTAAGGCGAGAAGATCGCCGATTCATTCTAAACCAAAAAGCTTGATAGTGAACTTAGTAAGGTATGTTTTACTTTAAAATTTGCTTAATTAATTCATGTTTAGGTGATATGCAAGATCTACATAGTGTGCATCTTGTGTATCTTGTGTATAGAGCACAGTGTATGGAATACTCAGCCTACTCGCGTTGGCAAACGAGCTCCATTGCACGATGAAACTGTGTATCAGATTGAACCTATTATTTCATAATAAATGAAAATGAAACTGTTTTCCAATTCAAAACAGAACTTTCTTTTAGGTATCGAAGTTGAATGGCTTTAGTGGTGGTGAGAATTCAATTTCTTAAGGGAGAGAATTGGCTGAGATTGGAAAATCTAATTTCAGTGGCTAAAAGTTTAGTACCAAGTACTTATACTTGTATTCAAGAATCATATCGGTGCCGACATGATTTGATTAGTACCAATATGTTTCTATCTTTGTTTCAAAAAATAAAGAAGATAAAAGAGAAGGAAGAATAAGAGGAACATACTTATTCGATATATGATGTGGTTTTCGAAGTGATAAGAACTTCAACTTGATTGCTAAAGAAGGGATGGAATACCAACTACTTGAAGTGATGAAAGGATATTTTCATAACAGATACGATGCTTAAAAGGTAGTGATTGGTTACCCGAAGACCACTTTCTGATTAATATAGTATTGGTTTTATTTACCCAAAGCATGCCATTTTCATAGAACCATACTTTCGACGGCAAGTGGTATTCAGTCTTTAAACCGAGCAGCTTCTAAGTAAATTTGGATGTCGACACCAAGATGGCATAGAGCGAGAGCTTGGGGCATACTTGATATGCACAAATGAAGAAACTCAAGAAGTATAGGAGGATTTGGACAAAAACAACATGATCGGTACCGAGTTGATTTACCGGGGGATACATCTAAGGACCGTGGAAGGTTAGAGCTTATGGAAGTGTATGGTAACTTGCACTACTAAGATCACCATTATGGTCACTACTGACTGCAATTGTGGCCGATACCATCATGGTTTTTTTCTCCAAACTGACTTGTTCTTCTCCTCTATCTTCTCGGATTTGAACTCTTACATGTACTACGGCAGATGATTGAGGCTGGAGAAACATAGAGAGGAATTTTTGAATCTTTAGAGCTCATACTCTTAATCTCTTACTCTCTACCTCAACCGTTGTCAATAAGTGTTGTAGTCCCGATTATACTTTGCTTTCAAGACGTGAAATCATTGTAAAAGTGCTTATACTTGTGCAAATTCGAAATTAATAAGACAAAGTGGATGTAGGCATAAGATTTGGCCAAACCACTATAAAAATCATGTGTTCTTTGCTACTTCTATTTGATTTTTTTAGATCTATTCTTGTTTTTTTTGGTTGGAGGTAGTGCCACTTTATGGTCCAACAAGCGATCTTAATATTTTCTTGAAATTATTGCTCTTTCTTCTAGCACATCGATCACTAAAGCTTGATATGTTAATTTATAGTTTTAAATTATTATTGATAACTGTGTTTACATTTTAATTAGCTTAGAATTTCATATGTGATATGTATCTACATTGTTAAGATCCATTTAGTAGTGTAGGACTTTAAGTAAATGATATATTCACGTTCTGGCTTTAATTTTATTCTATGAACCAGTCTATGACCTGTTAGCCATAAAATCTACTCAAGAGCAGAAGTATGAAAGAAGTTAATAAGATTGAGGTTTTGATTAAGAAACAGGCCTATGCCTCATAAAGGTCGTAAGAGGATGTTTCGAAAGCATTAAGTAGGTGTCAAAAGAATCGAAGGCACCAACTGCTCATACAGTAAGAAAGATTTCGATCCAGATGAAATCAGATATACCCTTCCCCTACTTTCAACCTTTCGACACAGATAAACAAGCAAGTACATCTTCAAAACCCATTTCGAAGGCAATAAATAATGCTCTCCCACTTACAAGCCAAACCTTTCGGAATTAAAGGTTTCGCTCCTATCACAACCTTTCTGAAGGCATATACAAGCCTTTCGAACCAATCAAGGCCTATAATATTAAGGGAAGGTTCCGACTTAGTCCTAAGTCATGCATTCAAAGGCTACTCAACATCGTCGAAGCCACTGACACTTGAATCTCTTGGAAACCAATATGAATAACCTATCGACAGTGTTTGAAGCTTCAAGCTTACATCCAATAACAACAAGGAAAGAGAAGATGTAGAGAAGGGTGCTGTGGAGAAAGCAGTACTCAGAATCAACAAAGGCAAAAGGATGATAAATGCCCCTTTTGACTCAGTCAAAAGATCTACGGAAGGAAAAAGAAGGCACAAGAGTAAACCAGGAAGAACAAGAAGATGCCTTCCTACAATGTCGAAAGGGATCACGGTCTTTTGACCAAGTCGAAAGGCTTGAAATAACATATAAAAAGGGGTGCTGTCGACCCAGTCGAAAGAAAAAGTGGGAAGGGGGCCGATCTGCATCTTTAAATAAGACCCAAGGGGTCCATTTTTAGAGGACCAAATTCTAGAATCCCGAATTCATCTTTTTACTCTACTTTCTTAGTTACAATTGTATTCTCAAAAAACCCTGAATCAAATTAGGGAAAAAGCTCTATTTCTTGTAAATCATTTTGGATTGTGAATAAAAAAGGGAGATGGCTTGTTATTAAGGATATTGGCAATGAGGAAGATCATTTTGATCATTAGCTAGACTAATGATCCATTGCATATGACTCAAACTGATTCTCATGATTTCTTTTTGTCTATGCAATGTATAAGATTGACTTGGGCATTTTTGATTGAAACACATCATTATCGAAACCTTTACTTAACATGAAAACCAAAGTGATGATGGGGTTTCAATCATGTTAAGCTCATGAGAGTTGGGAGTACCTAGATCGATCTTATCCAAGGAAAGCAAATTGGATTGTACGCAATAATAAGCTAGGACTGTTCCGAAAGGGAGAAACCCCTTTCGACCTAGTCAAAAGGGGTGTTTTCGAATGGAATCTTAGTTTATAATTGGCTAACAATCATGTATAGAGGAACTCATTCGAAAAGGATCAACCCCTAGAAACATCAGTAACCCTTTGAAGTGGATCCATGGCAAGAATAATGAAACCATGGGGTCGAAAACAATCGTACCATACTGATGAAGTAAGCATCCCTTTTCGACATAATTGAAAGGACCTGAATGTTACCTTTCGATGTGGTCGAAAGGAATGAAGAGCAAGGATGGAAAGCTACTTTCGACTCATTCAAAGGATAGGATTCAATCGGATGTTGTTCTCTAAACTGTATCCCAAGGCAAACTCCTTGAAGCCTATCGACTAAGTCAATCCAGTCGAAAGGTAAGGATGGCTTTATTAGCCCTTTCAATTAAGTCAACTTAGACAAGAGGTGGCGCAGTCACCTTAAATCCTTTCGACTATGTCAATCTAGTCAAAAGGCATGCTTCTAGAGGAGTGGATCCTTTCAATAATAGGGTTTCGTTTGAACCCAACTACCTTCGAATATAATTGGGGATGTTGACTAGTTTTCTTGTTAAAACACGACCTTCATAAAAATTAAATTTTATACTATTTTTATTATTTTCATCTTTATTTATTTTAATATATTGCAAGTATACAGTAAAATTATATAACTTAGATTCAAAAAATCTGTTAAATTACATGTCTAAAATATGGACTCCTCTAATTTCAGTATCATTAGCTTGGTTATAGTATGCACCTTTCATGTTTTAATAGAAGAAAACGAATATTAGAATGTATTATAGCATGTAAATCAGAAAGTAAAATATGAATTTTATCAAAGCTTAATGTCTGTATGTGATATATTTTCAAGCAAACATTTCCTCTCACACATACACACATGTGAGAGTGTGTGTGTATGAGAGTTTATTTGTACATTATTTTTTGTTTAAATAACTTACATATTTCCATGTGCATGGTAAACATTTGTAAGCTCATTACTCTGTTAACCATGTTTTTACAAGCTTGCTTTTTTCAACCACTATCTTTGTCTCTTCTTTAATTTCACTCCTATCATGATCAGATTCTATGATATTATATGATAACACTTTCGGTTAAGCTTTTGTATCCTTTTTTTTGCTGATATTGATTTCTTCTAATTTCCTCCAATGTAGTGTTATTTTTTGCTGTAGTAAGTTTACATTCAAAATTAGGAACTTTTGATGTTCCTTTTTTTGTTTCCTTTTTTACTATTTTTGGCAGAGAAGAAGGAGAAACTTTGCTTTTATTTCTCATCAATAATTTCTCATCATTTTCAATCTTGATTTTATAATCTATAGCCATTTGTTAAAAGTTTTCCGATTCTTGAGTTAACGTCACGCTGCTTTCCTGGCTTTCACTTGATGTAAGAACCTTGAAACTGGGTAGTCAATTCCAGGTCTTTCTTTAGTTTTATTATCGGCTATGATTGTATAATTAATCTATAATAAATATTTGTAATAATTTTTTCCTAGAAATTACCTTTTGAATTAAAAGATTTATCGTTTTAGATGTACTTTTTTGACTTCCTTCATCGTCATCTCTTACTATCCTCATCGTTTTCAGCTTTATCATTAATGTACTCATCATCTTCATTGTTTTCTTCTTAAGTTGAATCTTCGTATTTATCTTCTTTTTCAGCCTCTTGTTCTTCATCATTTTCTTTTTGTTGCTTTGGTTTATTCAAATCTTCGATCTTTTTATAGGTTTTTGTTTTCCTTTTCCAGATGCATATTTTCCTTTTTTCGTTTTTGTAGTTGCGCTTTTAGGTTCTTTATATCATCGTGAACTGAATTTTTCTTTCTTTAGACGATCCAACTCTGTTGGTTTTTAGCTCTTTTTTCATTCTTTGTTTTTCTTCTTTTTTCTACAAATTAGGACAAATATATTTTACTTTTTCCATAGCCATAAATATAAATGAGACATAATTGTTTTGTAACTAGTTACAAAGTTAATTATTTGCCTGGCAAATATACCTTCCTTGCAAATATTTTCCTTCCTCGGTTTTTATAGTTATTGTTTTTTTGATATATCTAGCAATCATTAAGATATATTTTTTATAGCAAATATTCGTCATTATCAGTTTTCATATAATTGCGTTCTATAATTTCAACTTATTGTCTATCAAAACCATGTATGTAAAATATTTTACAATAAAACATTTTACAATTTTAAATACAATATACAGTATTTATGCAATATTATTGAACAATTTTATTTTAAGAAACGAAGTATCATTGCAGAAAGGTTTTGTCAAATATTTATTTGGCAAATATTTGACAATCACTATTTATCATAATTTTTTAAAGGTTTCTATCTTCTTATATATATTAGTAAGTTTACCTTCTTGGCAAGGAATGATCTTGCTTGGAGTTGCATCAGTGTCCGTTTGGAAAATATACGAGCATTTTCTTTGCAACTTTTTCTTTGAGATATTGTTTCTGTGAGGTCACCGAACCAGTACTACACAAAGATAGTACATTTTATTTTAGTTTGCAATATAAACTACACAAGATAGAATGAGTTATTATAATTTACCAGAAACAAGGTTGCACAAGCTTGAATTTTTCAAAATTTATACCTTGTGAATAATGAATATATGTCAGCAGCACTAGTGGGGATGCAGAGCTTGCATTGGAGAGCAAGTAAGTTGACCGTAGATATATTATGATTAGCTTAGCAATGTCTATTATGTCCTCTAATTATGATTAGCCATGATGTGTGTATTGTAACTCTTTCATTTTTCCAACCAATTTTTTTTGATGTCATTTTCTTTCAAAGTTACTTTCATATCTCCAAAAGTAAAGCAATCACTATTGAAAAGACATCTATTATCAAGTCTATGGAAGCTGATTCTTTGGTTGTGTCTTCCTTTGTTATTGATCCTTCAAGGAATGGTTTGATCATACTGAAGAACGAAGTAAGGTTTAATTGCGTTCTGTTTTTTTAAGTAGTGCCTCTTTTTTTTTAATTCTAGGTCAACGCGAGGAAAGATTTCAACCTTCTTTTGTAGCTTTCTCCTAAAAATTTTCCATCTTGTTGTACATCTTTTGTTTTTTGGTTTTTAAAGTTATTATTATGCAGCTATTATTTTGTCACTGCATTTTCTTTGTGGTTATTTTCTTGTTAATGATTATAGATGAATATATTGCTGGAGTCCCTTAAATTCCAAAGAAAATGCGGATTGTTCTTATGAGATTTCATCTTCAGTTTCAACACCTATTTCTTGTCTTTGGTCATCAACAAACATCTTTTGAGTAGATTGAGATTCATATTTTTCTTGGGAATTTTGGGTTGCTACTTTTTGAGCACAAGAAGCTTTGTTTACAACGTTTTGCATCTTCTTCTCGGTACAAAGGTTATGAAATTCTCAATTTGATTGCATATATATGGACTACAAATATTTGTTTGTTAAATATTTGGCATGACGGCTACCATCAAATTAAACTATGTATGACAAATATTTTACAATCCTAACATTTACAATAAAAGTTTTCTAGCATATCAACCAATTATCATCTAAAATTATTTATAACAAATATTTGTCATTTTCAATGTTTCATGAAAATACGCGCTACAATTTCAACTTATTATCAACCAATACCATATATGAAAAATAGTTGTTATTATCAGTATTTATACTAAAAGTTTTGTAACATTTCAAGCAATCGTTTATAAAATTTGCTTATGTCCAATATTTGTTATTCTTAGTTAGTAATCTAATTGTATACTACTATTTCAACGCATAACCAATCAAAATTATACATCTCAAATATTTATCATTATCAATATTTACAGCAAAATTTCACTCATATATCAAACATTCATCGATCAACTTTTATTATGTCAAATATTTGACATGTCAAACGTTTGGCATTCAAATATTTGCCTAGTTATTTATGTAAATGGAAGTGGTAGTGTTTCAACCAAGCAAAATTCCACTCTTCCAAGTTTGTAGTTTTCGGAGAAAAAAGTATTTGAAATAGTTTTGGATTAAACGTTGGAAAAACGATTGGAATATCGTTAAGAGAAAAGTACACATTTAAACCTCCAATTTTCTTCTCAAGTTCCCAGACTCAGGCGTTAACCAAACATCCAATCCATCGCTTCTGACCATCAGGGCAAATGAATTGAGGATCCGCGTTTTGAGATTTAGCGACTGTTGGCAGTACAAAAAGGAAAAGCAATGCGAAAATGCGAATTACATTCATGCTTAGAGAAGTTGTTTTGGTCTTTCGAAGAATTTATGAGTTAGGGAACTGGGCTCAAAGGTTTCAGTTCAAAAACATTTAGAATGCAGCTGAATAATGTGGTAATCGATCTGAAAAGAGATGAGATGAAAGTGTTGCGAAGTGAAAACTGGGATTGGTATGAATTTATTTCCTGCATACCTCAAAATCTTTGCTGTCTAGGCAATTTTGATGACATTAAGCAACATTAATAAGCAATGCGGTAAACATCTTCTGTAACATCTTCGGTGTTTATAAGTTGCAGATAATTGTTCGCAATATGGATGTATAGTATATTTGTTTTATGATGAAGGAGAAGCATTTGTTGAATTGTTTCAATAAGAATTAGGTTCATCATAGGCTGGGTGCTTTGCAAATCAGGCGACTCTCTCTGCAGCTAAGGCTCAGTGTTGCAAATACAATCAGTAACGTGCATGCAGAAAGAGGAATATTGTTCATATCTCTGTGTATGTTCATGGGGGATCATTCATCATGTAAGTTTATCTAAAATATGAAACCTGAACTACTGTGGTAATGGATATAAAATATATTTAACATTTCATTCATTCATGGAGTATCAAATAATTAATAACCACTAATTAAGAGAATAATAATTTGACTTTACTTTACTACAATTTGATCAAGGGTACATAACAAACCACCATCCAATATCCAAGCGTAGGTGAAACTGAAATGGTGGTGGTATAAAAAAGAATGAAATAATAGAGTTAATAAAATTAATGATCAAAGGAATCAGAATAAATGAAGGTATATATGTCATGAGGAAGGATGACGAATTAAACCAGTCCATGCTTCCTTCCATTAGGTGAATGTGCGCTGATGAATGAATTATGAATAAAAGAAGGGATTCAAATGCTCCTTTTTGCAGATACAAGTGGCTTCAACTTCTCCATCATTTGATCGAAGTCGTCCTCCGTCTTGATTAAACTCAAGCGTGTGTAACGACTATCGGCTTCAAAAAGCACTCCGCTTTGAGTTTTAATTTGAGCATTCCTGAGTAGAGCTTCACAATCCGTGTCTTCCTCCCATTCACACTTTAGCCATCCGAATGCTGCGATTAATTGATGTAAATTAGCAATTGCGTTAAGCATGTATATATGCAGTTGGTTTGAAGATATATATAAACGGACAAAGTTAGCGAAATTAATTAAGTAGCTAGCTAGGAGCATACATGGTGAGGGATCTCTAACTTTTTTGAAGTAGTTGCAATATTGCGGAGAGAGGTTTTGAAGGGAGAATCGATCTGAAGATGCAACTAGCTTGGTAAGTTCAGCCCATCTTTTAGACAATGTTTGATAGCCAAATTGGTTGATGTCGGCCATTGTTTCCCGTTTCGTTTTCATTTGCAACAAGATCTCCTTTATTAGTTTCAAGGTTCGAAGTTGCGTATCGTGGGAAGTTCCTTCCGTGTTCTCGGTCATGTACTCCATTACCCTGTCGTATACTTTCACGTCCTTTATGAGCGCCCACCTGTACATATATACAATATGTAATTTGTTATGATTAGCATACATGAATGATGCAGACCACCACCGTTGACAATATACATATGAATTAAAGTTAACGTTACTAATTAAGAAGAAGAAAAAATAAAAAGACTGTCGTACCCGAATCTGCTGCCGGAATGTCCAGTGTATTTGGACATGGAAAACAACATTATATCTTCGTTGGCGGGTTGTGCAATTGGGGTATAATGCGGCCAATAGTAGACGTGGTCGTGGATTGCTAAAGAGCCATTGATTATGGAATGGTGAAATCGACCTTCGGGATTATTGGGCGAAGTCACCAATTCTATGATGTTTTGAGGAGAAGCGGCGTTAACGTAATCGGATGCGTTCCCTTTCCATTCGTAGCCGGTAAAACGAAAGAATTTGGTTTGCTTTCTGAAGACGGGATAGTAAGGGACGGCAGCGACAACTTTTGATGGTTGCACATCGGGTGATATATCGTTTGGGGAAAGGGCGATGACTAGACCGTTGAGGAGTTGAGTGACGCCGGTACCGAAGACGATGTACTTATCATCGGCTTTGGCATTACCGACGGCCTGATGTAAAAGTCTGACGTGTTTTTCAAGCTCGGCGTTGATGATATCACCGGAAGATGGCTGGAAGAAATAGCTCATTCTATGCCAGGGTGATATGAGAAGAGCGGCGTTGGATTTGTGTTGCATCCAATATTTTTCGAGAAACAAAGCGTCGCCGCTTACAACATCAGAGGAGCAGTTAGGGAGCAAAGTGGAGCAACGGGGACCGGTGTAGCAAGTGTTGCACTCGCACATGGGAGCTCCATCGACGACGATTCCGTCCAAGTAAGCTCTGCCATGCCCGGAGCAGTCTATTGCGGCCACTGCCTCTGCCTCCTTCACTGCCTTTGCAGTCCAGCTTGAGCTTGGCTTCTTCATCAGTGGATAGCCCATCATGCTTACTAATATGGATATGATGAAGAGCAATATCAGTAGCCATGGCTTTTCATTTTTATTTGCTTGGTACTCCATTTCTTTCTTTCTTTCTTTCTTCCTTCCTTCCTTGCTGATTTGATCTTGTACGGATTGAACCTATGTTTTATTTGTAATATTTATTTATGTGATATATATTGGTAAATACAGAGATCGATCGATCTCTTATATATAGAGTGGCTGCTTCACATATATTTCAAACATTAACATGCATGCATGCCTGTATATTTACACGTTTTTGATTAACGTACGACTTTCTTTATTGCATGATATTTGACCCTTCATTTGACCAATTTCCTCATTAACGATTTGGTCTCGATCAACCATTTGATTTGAAAGTCTTTTCTTTCTTTATGCTCTCGACTTTTGAGTTTGATCCAGTCTCCATCTTTTGAACAGAACCACATGTATATAACTTATAACAGGTGCAGGTCAAATATACGGGGCCGATTAATTAGTATTTGTCTAGGTTTTACTTTGTTTGGTTTATATATATATATATATATATATATATATATATATATATATATATATATATATATATATATATATATATGTATATGTATATATATTGTCTTTATCTTTTGGTTTCTTCATTATGCATAAATATATATAAGTATGCACGCATGCAGTGCAGCAGGAGGGGTACATAACACTTGCCTATTTGGACCAGCAGCAGTTCATGACCTTTCCTAACTGATAACTTAGTCTTCATTTTGAATTTTGATGCCTGCGCCACCTTATATAATGTAATTAACTTGTTAAGCTTAAAAAAACTTCAGACCAACAGCCTAAAACTCCTGTTCGTATTACTGTCCTAAATGCAATAAATGATGGCTGGGCTAGAACTGGTTTAGACATATGTATGGATTCTGTAAACTTTATAAATTATTTGAAAGCATGACAACTTATGTTCGAAATAAAAACAAACTTGTAATATGTTTATCTTGCTAATGCTTTTTATGTAAGTGTTGCTGTAAAAACAAACTTGTAATATGTTTATCTTGCTAATGTTGAGCAAAAGCGTATGTACCGTATTTTTCGCCACAAAATAGATTTTACTAGGTATATTTGTCCACAACCAAAATCGCCATAATTATTTTCAAATTATCGAAATTCGAGGTGTTTCAAAACCAAAAGCATATGTACCATATTTACGTATTTTATCTAATAATCCAAACACATTCTATTAGTTTGTTTTCTTTATTTCCGCAATTTATTTAATAATAGAAACACGTGCTATTATTTTGCAAACAATGAACAAACCTCAGTTATGTAAGTTGTAAAAAATATATAAGCTTTGGCAATTTTGAATTCATGCAACTTTTGTTTTTGTATTTGATCTAAAACTAGATTTACTTTTGTCATCTCCTATCGCATCAGTATTCTCACAAAAATACCTTTCACCCATGCCAAGATTATCTTTTACACACTCGGGCCTAAATGACATGACCGATCGATAGAAATACTGCAACACTCTATCCATCTTTATCTGTATATTCCATATAGCATACTAGATAGATGTCATATTCATGAAATACGATTCGCTTTCAAGATTCCTTGTTAGTGAAAGGGTAGACGTGGAACTTAAAATCTCAAGCTAAATGGCGTGGAGGTTGGAGTGCTCTTCAAGGCGTAGTATTGAGCGAAAACGTATATACCATATTTTTCGCCGCAAAAAGGATTTTACTATATATATTTGTTCAAAACCAAAATAGCTAGAATTATTTTCAAATTCCCGGATGAAATTCGAGATGTTTATGGGCTCTGTCTCTCGATTAGGAGACCCGAGAGAGACAATTCCATCTATACAGGAGAAGCAGACTTTAACAAACAAATTTGTGCATTGGTGGAATTGCTGCCCGAGTCATGTCGACACTTGAATTAATCGAGAAGTAGAATTATGATTCAATGGAGCAATGGCGAAAATTCATTGTCATCGATCCATAGTTATCATCAGGGTCGGCCCCAAGGCAAGGCAGGCAAGACAGCCGCCTAGGGCAACGGACCTGGCGGGGGCAACGATGTGGTGGTGGTGATGGGTTCGTTCATTCATTTAGATAAAAATAGGTTATATAATAACAAAAATAATTGACAGTGTAGTGAGGTGGTTAGGTTATTTTCATTTAAATCAAGCAGTCAAAGTTTGAGTATGGGAAGATGGAAATTTTTGGGGCAATTTTTTTAAGTTCGGACTAGGACGTAACTGGTTAGGCCGGCTCTGGTTATCATACATCAAAAATTTGCGCTCATCCATTACCACCATCAATTTTGTCCTGTCCGAGTTCTAGCAAACACACCGTCTTGTCTTACCCTTCTCTTTGATTGAAGTATCATCAAATGGTGATGAGTAGGGGAAATGGATCAGCGAGGAGCTGACGGGATGGTGATCGATGGAGCTTTGGAGGATGACCCAGCAACTATGGAGTCAATGGTCGAGTCGAATCTTGCAACGAGGCAGGAGGGCACTGCCTTAGATTATTCACGAGAATTTGTCAAAGGCGTGTTCATTTGGATGGATCGACTTCATGGGGTAAAAGGGATATGGAGTGGAAGTCGAGGTTCAACATGAATTGAAGATGGAATCGATGAAGAACGACTATTGAGTTTGAATGCAAGTAAAGTTGTCGAAGGCTGGAACAAGGATAAAATGTTTGAAAAATTCTTAGCCTAGACTTTTATATGGATCGACACAGATGGATCGACACCAATCCATTATGGATCGACACCGATGCATCGTGCTTATAAAAGAAATGGAACGAAGAAAAGGATGAAAAACCACCGATCATATATTAGAATGACTTCTAAAAATTTCTCCCCAATGAATAAAGTCCTCGGATAATGGACTTCAATATTTGTATCTGCTGAGAAGACATAACGAAGCGCCGAAATTCTCAGTGAGGATGCAACATTCCACCGAAATGTATTGAGTAACGGAAGCATCTGCGTAGATCTGGAATGGAATGCTTGCCTTGATTCAAAGCACGTTTTATGTTCAAAGAACCATACTTTGGATTTATCCCTTGATTGAAGTAGTTAAATGTCATGCCATAATTTTATTTTCCATTACGTGGTTATCATGCATTCTCATCAAGTAAAAAGAAAAAATAATTTTTATGTACGAAAAGAGATGATTCAAATTGGAAATTAATAAAGTACAATAGATCATACTTTAGATTATAAGCTCGGTTACATATTGGTTTTCTATTGCATCTGATTAGGTGTTATGTTAGGTTATAAGCTCGGTCAACCATTGTTGTAATTCGTACCAGATTGATTTTCTATTGTACTCGATTCACTACAAGAGGGAATAGTTTTTTTGATGGTTAATAGCCGTCGGTGGCCGTCGTAAGCCGTCGAGCAACTACACATCTCGACAGACTTTTCGACGGCTTTGTCGACAAATTTTTGACGGCCTTCATCGGACTGTTCGACTGTTTTCATCACATCGTCAAGTACACATGGCAAGCATTGAGTCTTTCGTGTTTTGGCCAATCGAAAGCTGTCATAAAATATAAAAAATTTCTTTTTGTAATTCAACCACGATTCATCCCTCAAACACACATATATAACAATATATATCGCAGCACACTTTTGCACACATAAATCATATATATTAAAGCCCAAATCTCACATATCATATACACCACAAAATACATCAATAATAAAGAATGCATCAATATATATAATAAGCATAAGTTCAATCTCAAAATTCCACCACAAAATTCAATCTCTAACATCTGCCAACATCTCAAAATGTATCATACATCACATCAAACCAATCTCATCAATCTCAAAGTATATGTAATTCTCATACTATCTCACAATATCAAAGTGCATATATACAATAGATCATACTTTAGATTATTTATAACTTATTATTTAAAGTGATTATCAATAGCTTATAATTTAAACTATGCTTACCGTAGACTCTTGCAATTTTGTGTCATGCAATGTGTATGTTTTTTAGCCACCTTCATTGACATGCTCGATGGCGTGAGTACGAGTAAAAACTTTCAATTAGGAGATGGCACTACCATGCTCTCTTACCTGAAATAATTACTATGCATTATTATTATATATATGATGATTATACAATGTTATAAGTATTTATAATCGCAATTTATAAACTTACCCAAACACAACTGCAAATACACATAGTTATGTGAATATGTATTCTCCCAGTTACAACACAGCCCTTAAACTTACAAAACCAATACATTGATACAAAATACTGCACGTAAACCCATTTTGTAACATGACACATCAAGGCACAATAGTCCCAACGAAGCTTAAATCATTTGAACTGAAAGATTATTTTTTTAAATAGCATATCTTAACCGTAACACATAATACAGTAAAGTACAATTCGACATCAGCACTACAACATAAAGAAAACATTATTCACCGATATGCTTTTTAGGAGCAGTAGTAGTATCATCTGTATCATCTTAAAGTTGTGAGTTGGTTGCATTTTGCATACCATAGTATACAAAATGTATTGAGCCAAAAGTGATGATTGTCATTTGATGCAATTTGAATGTTATACCTTTGTATATATTTGTACATGCTTTCAAACACCACACAACTTGTAGCCACTCCAGTTCATCCATTATCTTTTTGCATGCTACTCTGCCCGTGCTAAGCAAGTGAGAACAGTAACTATTGTGAGAATGTCTCTCTTTGTGAATATATACATTCTGATTTCCTTCTTCATTTGGCTTCCTAAGCTATCGGTTGGTTCTTTAATGTATTCCTGTACATGGATATATTATCTAACCATTATGATTGAAAACCACACCATAATAAATATTAGTACAATATTCAAGAAATCTAGAAATGTATCATATCTCTCATCCTAGTACCTTTCAGATCCAACTCTGGTCCAGCAAACAGGCAAATATCTTAGTTTCAAAATGAAAAAAACACAATACTAATCAAAAATCCTATCAAAGAATCTTTGACTTCCATTCCACTATCTTCTCCCTTTGATTTATTTATATAAAATTTATGTACTCCTAGGTGCACAGCTTGATAAAAAACTGTGAGATGGCCAAAGATCAAAGATTGCAAATGAAGAAAACCACAAACCGCATATCATTCACTATTTTCATGTAGTAAAAAAAATTAACTAAAATTGTGGGTTAGCTAAATTATAGGCTAATATGTTAAATAATGAAAAATCTTAATATTTTTATCTTTGAATGTCAAAGTTGTTCCTGAATTGTCAACAAATTTAAAATAAATGTTTTGTGTTAATGTAGTGGTTGACGACTTTAATCAAACATAATGATTTTCAAAAAAAAATAAAAAAATTGAACATAGACAACTCGAAATTATACTAACAATTGTTCAAGTGAAAAGTGCACAGCTTTGAGTTTTGTCTAACCTTCTATATTTATTTATATGCTCTCAAAAATAGATGAAAAATCTTAATATTTTTAACTTTGAATGTCAAAGTTGTTCCTGAATTATAAAAAAATTTAAAATAAATGTTTTGTGTTATTGTTGTGGTTGACGACTTTAATCAAACATGATGATTTTCTAAAAAACATATTAATTGAACATAGACAACTCAAAATTATACTAACAATTGTTCATCTAAAAAGTGCACAGCTTTAAGTTTTCTCCAACGTACTAAATTGACTTGTACGCTCTCAAAAATAGATGAAAAATCATAATATTTTTATCTTTGAATGTCAAAGTTGTTCCTGAATTGTAAACAAATTTAAAATAAATGTTTTGTGTTAATGTAGTGGTAGACGACTTTAATCAAACATAATGGTTTTCTCTAACCCACTAAATTTATTTGTATTCCCTCAAAAATAGGTAACAATGAATTGTACTACTTGATAAATGAATTGAGTCAAAAGATTATTCAGTAATGATAACCTGATTACTGAAATTATGGCTTGGATAGGTAACTACATTGAAAAGGAAGAACATATATGTCGTAATTTATTATTGTAGTAGGTAGTATTAACATCATAGTAGATATGATAGATAACTTACGAATGAAAACACTGTAAAACTCTAACGATCCTGACTCGACCTTCGAAAATCAGCACCGAATATATCACGTATATTCAAATGTCGCAGATTCAAACGTCGAATCTGGTTCAACGGAGCTTATAACACTTTAAGTATAACTAAAAAGCAGAAGAAAATGAATAATATCATTGATACAACAATGAATACAATTATCCGACACAATATGATACAACAATATCAGAGATAACGACAACAACGGAAAAAATAACAATGGAAGAAATAAATCCAATATGATCTTCGATAAAGAGTGAATCCAAATTCTGCAACTCCAAACCAAATCTCCGAAGCCAAAGCTCTAAACTTCAAGATCGAACCACCATCAAGCTGAACTGAACCAAACACCATCCCAATGCGATTGCCAAGACTAAAGGCTGGATGCTATCGACTCTATATCTACAAGCTGACTATTCGACTATCTGAAAAATCCAATTCTAGACTGCCCGTATGGAAAATTGTGGGAACCCAGAGTTTAGGAAGGGAACAATAAACTCCAGATCAGTCATGGGACTGGTATGAGCAAACAAAAACAGTTTATCTTTATCAAAAGTAAAACAAAAGATTTTAAAGAAATTTGCAATGCTTTTTGGAAAATGAAACTGCCATAAGGCCTCCCGCCGCACACACAATGCAAGCGCAAACTTGGTGGAGATTTCTCCTTATGACAGTTAAAAATGCTTGATACGAGAAAATCTTTTTGATATTATTATTAGTGCATAGTGCAGAAAACCTTTCGAAAGCATAATATAAATCTTAGCCAGCATATAGGTACCATTATATTATGCCTGTTATAGCTACCACCTGAGTTGGAAGGTTATACAATTACAATCGTAAAGGGATCATATTGTTTTGTTTGGACTTCCAATAAATGGTCAGGCAAAGGAACGTCCCACACAAAATGGAACACCTCTGGAGGGATGTCCCCGAGAACCTAACCGAATCTCTACTACACAAGGCTAGGTTACCTCTGTAACTAGGTAACTACTGACATGAGTATGCCACCCCCCGGTCGTTACCAACCTTTATCTGAGGCGCCTCTCAACCAACAACCAAAAAGCAATAAGTTTTGCAGCATCCACATAGGTAAATATCTGGGCTCCATACCATGATACCACCTTTGATCCAGAAGGAAATGACATACCCTCAGGGGGTGCTACCCCTAAATAACTTTGCTCCCACGATTCCTACTTCAACCATAACCGAGTTGTTTGGCTCGATGAAGTCTCATCCACAAAGCTACACTTTTCACAAAGTCATGCTTTGATCAACAAATGATCAGCAACACTTCGTATGCCACATTACCAAATTGAGAATGTATCATTAGTAACCATCAACTACATAACCTCTGAGCTCGTACGTCTCAGAGAAGGGTGTTAAGCTAAGAGAATAAATTCTCCGCCACCAAACAGAAATGTATTTGGTAGAAACTAATTTTACATCTCAAAGTGTAATGTCTGACACTCATCCATATAAGTCTGTTCCGGGCTTGAACAGAACTGAAAGAACTTCCAAAGAAGTCCTTGCAAATCAGGGCATCCTCAATCCCGATCGGACTCCCCATTACATATGGAGATCACTATACTGGAGCAACTCAATGCAGAGTCGTTCGACAGGTTATCCTATCGTTCCCGAAGACACCCGATCTTCACCACCGGTCTTCAAATGCAATCCATTTCGTCGTATCACTATTCGGAATGGGTTATATGACACAAAGTCCTCTCCCGGCTAAACCGAATAGTGAGCGCAATATTTTAAAAACATATGGATATGGGGATCTTAGTTAAGTCATAACTTATTACCCAAAACTTTTCTTCTAAATGGTTAAACAATTTACCATTTTCAAATCTTTTAAACAAAAAGATTCACTTCACAAAGTTCACTAATTTTTTTCACAAAGATTTATTTAAAATATTTAAACAAAAGATCTATCTTTGAGATCCTCTTTTGTTTCGAAACAAAGTTCACAAATATTTTACAAAGATTCCTTTATAGCTTTCAAAACAATTTCATTTCAAATCTTTTATCCAAAGGATATACCTTTAAGATCCTCTTATGAAGTTTACTAATCTATTACCAAGATTCATTAAAACAATTTTCATTTCAAACTTGAAATCTTTTCAACATAAATTGAAAATCTTTTCTTTATATGAAAGCTGTTGTTATTTGAAAACAAATAGTTTTTGTTTTCGGAAAAATCTGATTACATTTGCACAAGTTAAAGCCCTTCAAGTATAAAGCTTGGTTTAAATTCAAATTTCCCAAAATAATACTTTTAAAATGGTTTAAAACCTATATAGACACATTTATAACTTGTATAACCTTTCTAAACCAAAATTCTCAACATAGAATTCAATTTCAAATCTTGAAATCAAATTATTTAAATTTCAAAACTTTATCAAGTTATTCAAAATAACTTTTATCTTCAAAACTCCTTTTCAAAAGCTTTTCACATTTAACCCAAGTCTATTTCCAAAACCATTTGAATTCAAAACTTCAATCTTTAAAACCATTTCCAAAAATCCATGATTTAACCAATTTCCTCGTGCAATCCATATTTGTGTGTATGAGTGTGGTCCAGGGGTTTTACAAAATAGTGCAACAAACATCAATCATTACAAATTAAAACATATCAATATCGATAAGCGGTATAATCTATAACACTTATCTTCATTCACAGATTCATAGATAATGTAAATTTATTACAGATAAATAAATTACATTCATCACAGATAAATAAATTACATTCATCACAGCTTGAATTAAAATAATTCAAATCACGATGCATCACACAGTAGAGATATCAAACAATTCACAGCATTCAATAAAATACAGTCACCCATAAGTAAGGTTAATTGATCATCAGATTAATTGAAATCAGATTAATCACTAATCCAGGTTGATTAACATTAGTTAATCACAATTTATGTTAATTAATTATCCTTAAATTATTTATTATTAATGAATTAATCATCCTTTAATTATTAAAGAATCAATCTTAATTATTCAATTATCCTTAATTATTTAATCAATAAATAAATTAACCCTTAATTAACTTCCATTTAATTAATTATCCTTAATTAATTTTAATAAGTAAATATCCTTAATTACTTATATTAATAAATCCAAAATTAATTTAAATCGCTTGATTATCAACTTTAATCATTAATTACTTTCAATTAAGTAATTATCTTTAAGTAATTAATTACCCTTAATTAATTACCTTAATTAATTAATTATCCTTTTTTGTAATCTCACAAGGTAATTAGCTTAAATTTAATTTCACAAAGTAACTATACTTACTTAATCCCTTAATTACGTCCTTTAAATAAAACAAATTATCATTAATAAATAGTTCAATTTCAAAACCCTTAAGTTAATCAAACGTTTTTAAGATAAAACATTTATCTTTCAATTACTTATTTATACCTTAAAAATAAACTTAAGGATTCGTTTGGAAACTTGAACTTAACTAATTCAAAAATAATTATTTTAAAACTTTATCCATTTAACAAAACTGGTAAAAACGAATATTTAATTAAGAAAGTATTTTAAACTTGATTAAAATCGAAAGTCGAAAACTTGTTTAAATTTTAGAAATTTAAAAACTGTTTTCAACCCAAACTTCCCAGACCCGAAACATATTCCAAATTCCCCAATCCAAATTCTAAATTACTCGAGCCAAACTCCGAGAAATCCGCGTTCTTCTTCTTTTTTCCTCCTTTTCTTTTAACTTTGTTTTGATTTAAGTTATAAACTGTTATTCAACCCATGCAAACTGCCCGAAGGAAGCCCCGAGCAACACATCGTTTTTCTCGAGCTAATTCCCGAGGCCCTTATCCTTTCTTCCTCGATACAAAACTTCACAGCGATCATCTGACACATGTGCACGTGCACAGGCGAATCGATCACCTTCAACCATCGATGCCAACGTCGGCATATCGACCACCACCCCCACTCTCGACCCCGACCACCAAAGCCTAGGGACAACACCACAATCAAAATCGAACAACCGAGTTTCCTATTAGAACAGAACCCATCGTCAAAAATTCGCCTCGAATTGCCACCACCGACCACTAGAATTTACGCCGTTCCACCCAAAGCAACTCCACAACCCTACGCATCTTTCCCCCTAGGTGCGATGCAACCCGAAGCAACACCGACGATGAAATCATCGCTTCTTCCTCATCGAACCAAACTGGGTTAAAAACCATACATCACCTTCTACGCTCCGCTACGCTCATCAGAAAAATTCGTGAATATTTTTCCATGAATCCTCATCACCCAAGCTACCTTCATCCATAACCACGACCTCTTTTATTTCACCGACGGCCAGCAATTGCCACAAACCCAAATTCCGTTCATCATGAGAAATCCCGACATTCACATACTTAAAATCATGAAATTACTTCCTAAAATCATCATTTGTTATCACGAAGCTGATTATGGAATTAAAACATGAATTTAAGTTCATTGATTCTCGACTTATATATAAAGTTTAACAGCATTGTCCTAATTTTGAAAGAATACTAAATCTTAAATTCTGGAAACTGTTTTTAAAAATAAATTCACATTGTTATAATCATTTTCACTTTAAAGATCAAGGTCTGAAATTTTTCGTTAAGAAGGTATGATTTTTCTTCTTGAATTTGTAGCTTGTTACACTAAATAGAGTCAGATATATACATATACAGGCATGCACATCATTCACAAATATATATACATACATCCAGACATATTTTACTTCCATACTAAAAAATATATCGCATGCAGATCAAGATTCAAACTAAATTTAAAACTTTAAGTTGTAGTTTGCTCACCTGCGTAGGAACAGGGCAGAGAATAGGAACAAATTCTTTTGCTTGGAAATTTTTGATGTTGATCTTTAAATTTGAAAATCTTTGATTTGCTTGCTGATTTGTTTGAGATGTTCTTGGATTTGAACTACTATTTTCTGTTGATTTCTTGCATTTAAATTGCTCAGATTTCACTGCTTTGATCTTTTTCGATCTTTTTCTGGTTTTTGAAAACTATTTGTTTGATTTTGTATTGCTTCCAAGTTTTGATTCCAGAAAATCATCTGTTGTTTGAACTTAGAGTTGAATCTGATGTTTGATTTCCACAATCTTCAATTTGTTTTCAGATTGAAAAATTAGATCTGAGATGACCTTAAATTTGATCAAATTTTAATATGAAGAAATTGTTTTGGTTTGTAGAAACATTTCTCAGGTTTGAGAATAACCTGGATTATCAATTTCTTTTCTTATTCATGTTTTCATAATTTTTTTAAATTAAATGTAAAATTTGTTTGCAACTTGTTAAAACGTGTTAACACCTGTCTATACATATTTTGATTTTCTTACAAATGTCTGTTGTAACCTTAATTGTATTTAAGTCCTTACTTTAATTAATTTTGAAATTATGGTTTAAACTCTTGTTAATTTTATATTTACATATGTTTATATTTTCAACTTTATAAGAAAATGAGTTTGAAATCTACTTATATTTACACAATTTTTTTTGTTCCCAATATTCAAATTATCTCTTAAATAAATTCACAAATAAATCCAAACCCAATCTATTTGTAAATATTTACAATTTAATTTCCCAAATGAGGATCTATGTAGACCCAAAGATGAGGGTGGAGTGGGGCTTAGACGAATTAAAGACATGAGAATGGTTTTCACATTAAAGCAAGCTTGGAGGATTATCAAAGGAAAAGGATTATGGGGAAATTGGATGAGAAGAAGATACATTAAAGACAATTTTTGGTGCATGGAGATAGACAATAATGCTTCAACAAACTGGAAAGCTATCATGCGAATAAGGAAAACACTAGCTCAGTGTTGTGGCAAAGAAATAGCTAAGGGGCGAGAGACCAACCTGTGGAAGGACCCTTGGATAACAGACGCATCTTTGATAGACATTCTGGGGATCACTACTTACTCGGATTATGGATGCCCTGAAAAAACGGTATCTGACATAATTAAAAATAACGAATGGGACTGCTCGAGTTTACCACTAAATAGAGAAACCAAGGAGAAAATACAATACATGCCAATTTACAATGGGCGAGAAAGTGATATATGGATCTGGAAGCCTACGGGGGATGATTTCACTACTAAAACAGCTTGGGAAGAGATTCGACATCATGATAATAAAGTTGATTGGAGCAAAATCATCAGGAACAAAGTAAATAACCCAAAAATGGCTTTCACAGCATACAAAGTGATTCAAAAACGCTTTCCTACTAAAGACAGACTTATGAAATGGGGAATTATTACAGAAAACAAATGTGTACTATGCGAACAGGAGGAAGAAACACATAATCACCTGTTCTTCAAATGCAAATTCTCGAACGAGGTATGGACAAAATGCAAAACAAAAGAAAATTTGCCTCAACAAGAAAGTACATTGGAGGAGGAAATACATTACCTGTTGCGGAGAGGAGATGGCGTAGACAGCAAATCCAAATTGGCCAGTGTCCCATCACAGTGACAGTTTGGAATGTGTGGAAGGAGAGAAATTGCAGATTATATGAGAAAAAACAACGCAGTAGTGAGGAAATCAGCAAATTCGTTAGATCTGACATCCAATTAGTGAAGAAGAGAAACAAAAAGAATGAACTCACCTTGTCGGAATCAGATGAAGTTCAAACTGCAGCAGAGGATTGGCAAAGTTCATTGGGAGAAAGCCCAAATACAAGCTATCAGCCGCCATGAATGTGAAGAAGATGAGAACTGATAAAAGTATAATTGGAAACGTAAGTAGTTGTAGTTATGCAAGACATATTTGTATTATTCCCATATGGCTTGTCGTAATGGGCTAAACCAAACTTGGGCTGTATATGCCCTTAATAAAATCTTACCCATTTTCAAAAAAAAAAATTCCCAAATTAAATTCAATTTATTTTCTAAAATATTTATTATAGAGTTTTAGATTTAAAATGAAATTCAAATAAATTTATATACATATAAATAAACACACATATGTATATTAGATAACAAATTTCTATTAGTATAAAATTATATAGTTTTCAAATCCAAATTTTATTTATTTATAAGATATTAAATATAAAATTTCAAATACACAATTAAATTTTAAAGTCATTGTCAAAATAAACAAATATCTTATTTAATCTTGAAAAAATTAAAAAAATTTACAATTTAAATTCACAAATTTATATCAATTACTAAATTTAATTTTACTCAAAAATTGGGATCGTTACAGATTCCCTCCTTTAGGAAATTTCATTCTCGAAATTTGAAAGACAGGGAGACAATAAAAGAATATACAAAGATAGAGAGATGAATTACTAGATCAAACTGAATATCTATTCTGCATTTGGCTTACCAAATCAGAATATCATCAATAGATACAAGAACGAATCTCTTTAACTCTTCACAAGACACTCGGGTCATTCAGATCTATAAGTATGCAAGGGCATTGGTTAGTTCGAAGGGGTAACTAACCATTCGTAGAACATATCTAGACCTCATCGAAAAGACAGATATGTGGACGTAAATCCAAAACTTTTTAATTTTGAAACCAAAGTATACCTATCAACCATAGCAATCAAAGCAAAGAATTCACTCAAACAAACAATTTTGACCTATCTGGAGTTTATGTCCTATACCGGCACATCAAAGCCTCTCCCTCGAGCTGCTACGAAGCCATCAACGAATTGAAATCAGATGATGAACAAAAGAGATTGATAGAGAAAGAGTTATTCCTTGTTGTTGCAGGGTATCGATCATTTGTACTGGTATTCCCCTGTCCCTTATCTCGTCCTCTTCTTGCACTCATACTCACTATCAACGCATAGTAAGGGAATTTACTTAGGCATACGGACGGATATCTTAGGGATATACTCATTCTAAGTTATACCTTACCCTATCTCTAATGAGCTACCTAATGTGTTATACTCCTGAGCTAAAGTTCAACCTTCAGCTCTGATACCAATTTTAACGATCCTAACTCGACCTTCGAAAGTTGGCACCGAATATATCATCTATATTCAAAAGCCGCAGATTCAAACGTCGAATCTGGTTCGCCGGAGCTTATAACACATTAAGTATAACAACACAGCAGAAGAAAATGAATAATATCATTGATACAACAATGAATACAATTATTCGATACAATATGATACAACAATTTCAAAGACAACGACAACAGCGGAAAAAATAACAATGGAAGAAATAACTCCAATATGAACTTCGACAAAGAGTGCATCCAAATTCTGCAACTCCAAACCAAATCACCAAAGCCAAAGCTCTAAACTTCAAGCTCAAACCACCATCAAGCTGAACTGAACCAAACTCCATCCCAATGCGATTGCCAAGACTAAAGGTTGGATGCTATCGACTCTATATCTACAAGCTGACTATTCGACTATCTAAAAATTCCAACTCTACACTGCCCGTGTGAAAAATTGTGGGCACCCGGAGTTTAGGAAGGGAACAATAAACTCTATGTCAATCATGGGACTGGTATGAGCAAACAAAAATAGTTTATCTTTATCAAAAGAAAAACAAAAGATTTTAAAGAAATTCGCAATGCTTTTTGGAAAATGAAAATGCCATAAGGCCTCCCGCCACACACACAATGCAAGTGCAAACTTGGAGGAGATTTCTCCTTGTGACAGTTAAAAATGCTTGATACGCGAAAATCTTTTTGATATTATTATTAGTGCATAGTGCAGAAAACCTTTCGAAAGTATAATATAAATCTTAGCCAGCATAGGTACCAATATATTATGCCTGTTATAGCTACCACCTGAGGTGGCAGGTTATACAATTGCAATCATAAAGGGCTCATATTGCTTTGTTTGGATTTCCAATAAATGGTCAGGAAAAGGAACTTCCCACACAAAATGGAATGCCTCTGGAGGGACTCCCCGAGAACCTAATGGAATCTCTGCTACACAAGGCTGGGTTACCTCTATAACTAGATAACTACTGACACGAGTATGCCAACCCCTGGTCGTTACCAACCTTAATCCAAGGCGCCTCTCAACCAATAGCCACAAAGCAATAAGTTTTGCAGCATCCACATAGGTAAATATCTGGGCTCCATACCTAATATCACCTTTGATCCAGAAGGGAATGACATACCCTCATGGGGTGCTACCTCCAAATAACCTTGCTCCTACGATTCCTGTTTCGACTATAACCGATTTGTCAGGCTCGACGAAGTCTCATCCACAAAGCTACATTTTTCACAAAGTCATGCTTTGATCAACAAATGATCAGCAGCACTTCGTATGCCACATTATCAAATTGGAAATGTATCATTAGTAACCATCAACTACATTACCTCTGAGCTCGTACGTCTTAGAGAAGGGTGTCAAGCTAAGAGAATAAATTCTCCGCCACCAAACAAAAATGTATTTGATAGAAACAGATTTTACATCTCAAAGTGTAATGTCAGACACTCATCCATACAAGTCTGTTCCGGGTTCGAACAGAACCGAAGGCACTTCCAAAGAAGTCCTTGCAAATCCGGGCATCCTCAATCCCGATCGGACTCCCCATCACATATAGAGATCTCTATACTGGAGCAACTCAGTGCAGAGTCATTCGATAGGTTATCCTACCGTTCTCGAAGACACTCGGTCTTCACCACCGGTTTTCAAATGCAATCCATTTCGTCGTATCACTATTCGCAATGGGTTATATGACACAAAGTCCTCTCCCGGCTAAACCGAATAGTGAGCGCAATATTTTAAAAGCATATGGACATGGGGATCTTAGTTAAGTCACAACTTATTACTCAAAACTTTTCTTCTAAATGGTTAAACAAATTACCATTTTCAAATCTTTTAAACAAAAAGATTCACTTCACAAAGTTCACCAATTTTTTTCACAATGATTCATTTAAAATATTTAAACAAAAGATCTATCTTTGAGATCCTCTTTTGTTTGGAAACAAAGTTCACAAATATTTTACAAAGATTCCTTTATAGCTTTCAAAACAATTTCATTTCAAATCTTTTATCCAAAGGATATACCTTTAAGATCCTCTTATGAAGTTTACTAATCTTTTACCAAGATTCATTAAAACAGTTTTCATTTCAAACTTGAAATCTTTTCAACACAAGTAGAAAATCTTTTCCTTATATGAAAGCTGTTGTTATTTGAAAACAAATAGTTTTCGGTTTCGGAAAAATCCGATTACATTTGCACAAGTTAAAGCCCTTCAAATATAAAGCTTGGTTTAAATTCAAATTTCCCAAAACAATTCTTTTAAAATGGTTTAAAACCTATATAAACACATATAACTTGTATAACCTTTCTAAACCAAAATTCTCAACATAGAATTCAATTTCAAATCTTGAATTCAAATTCAAATCAAATTACTTAAATTTCAAAACTTTATCAAGTTATTCAAAATAACTTTTATCTTCAAAACTCCTTTCGAAAGTTTTTCACATTTAACCCAAGTCCATTTCCAAAACCATTTGAATTCAAAAATTCAATCTTTAAAACCATTTTCAAAAATCCGTGACTTAACCAATTTCCTCATGCAATCCATATTTGTGTGTGTATGAGTGGGTCCAGAGGTTTTACACAATAGTGCAACAAACATCAATCGTTACAGATTCAAACACATCAATATCGATAAGCGGTATAATCTTTAACGCTTATCTTCATTCACAGATTCACAAATAATGTAAATTTATTGCAGATAAATAAATTACATTCATCACAGATAAATAAATTACATTCATCACAGCTTGAATTAAAATAATTCAAATCATAAAGCATCACACAATAGAGATATCAAACAATTCACAGCATTCAATAAAATACAGTCATCCATAAGTAAGGTTAATTGATCATCTGATTAATTGAAATCAGATTAATCACTAATCCGGGTTAATTAACATTAGTTAATCACAATTTATGTTAATTAATTATCCTTAAATTATTTATTAATCAATCTTAATTAATGAATTAATCAACCTTTAATTATTAAAGAATCAATCTTAATTATTCAGTTATCCTTAATTAATTAATCAATAAATAAATTAACCCTTAACTAATTTTAATTTAATTAATTATCCTTAATTAATTACAATAAGTAATTATCCTTAATTACTTATATTAATAAATCCCAAATTAATTTTAATCACTTGATTAATCAACTTTAATCATTAATTAATTACTTTCAATTAAGTAATTATCTTTAAGTAATTAATTACTCTTAATTAATTACCTTAATTAATTATATATCCTTTTTTGTAATCTCACAAGGTAATTAGCTTAAATTTAATTTCACAAAGTAACTATACTTACTTAATCCTTTAATTACGTCCTTTAAATAAAATAAATTATCATTAACAAATAGTTCAATTTCAAAACCCTTAAGTTAATCAAACATTTTTAAGATAAAACATTTATCTTTTAATTACTTATTTATACCTTAAAAATAAACTTAAGGATTCTTTTAGAAACTTGAACTTAACTAATTCAAAAATAATTATTTTAAAACTTTATCCATTTAACAAAACTGGTAAAAACGAATATTTAATTAAGAAAGTATTTTAAACTGGATTAAAACTGAAATTCGAAAGCTTGTTTAAATTTTAGAAATTTAAAAACTGTTTTTAACCCAAACTTCCCAGACCCGAGACATATTCCAAATAACCCGAGCCAAATTCTAAATTACTCGAGCCAGACTCCGAGAAATCCGCGTTCTTCTTCTTTTTTTTCTCTTTTTCTTTAACTTTGGTTTGATTTAAGTTATAAACTGTTATTCAACCTATGCAAACTGCCCGAAGGAAACCCTGAGTAACACATCGTTTTTCTCGAGCTAATTCCCAAGGCCCTTATCCTTTCTTCCTCGATACAAAACTTCATAGCGATCATCTGACACATGTGCATGTGCACAGGCGAATCGATCACCTTCAACCATCGATGCCAACGCCGGCATATCGACCACCACCCCACTCTCGAGCCCGACCACCAAAGCCTTGAGACAACACCACAATCAAAATCGAACAACCGAGTTTCCTATTAAAACAGAACACATCGTCAAAAATTCGCCTCGAGTAGCCACCACCGACCACCAGAATTTACGTCGTTCCACCCAAAGCAACGCCACAACCCCACACATCTTTCCCCTGGGTGCAATGCAACCCGAAGCAACACCGACGATGAAATCGTCGCTTCTTACTCATCGAACAAAACTGGGTGAAAAACCCTACATCACCTTCTACGCTCCGCCACGCTCATCCGAAAAATTCGTGAATATTTTTCCATGAATCCACATCACCCAAGCTACCTTCAGCCATAACCACGACCTCTTTTATTTCACCGACGACCGGCAATTGCCACAAACTTAAATTCCGTTTATCACGGGAAATCCCGACATTCACATACTTAAAAATCGTGAAATTACTTCCAAAAATCATCATTTGTTATCACGAAGCTGATTATGAAATTAAAACATGAATTTAAGTTCATTGATTCTCGACTTATATATATAAAGTTTTGCTGCATTGTCCTAATTTTAGAAGAATACTAAATCTTGAATCTTTGAAACTGTTTTTAAAAATAAATTCACATTGTTATAATCATTTTCACTTTAAAGATCAAGGTCTGAAATTTTTCGTTACGAAGGTATGATTTTTCTTCTTGAATTTGTAGCATGTTACACTAAACAGAGCCAAATATATACATATACAGGCATGCACATCATTCACAAATATATATACATACATCCAGACATATTTTACTTCCATACTAAAAAGTATATCGCATGCAGATCAAGATTCAAACTAAATTTAAAACTTTAAGTTGTAGTTTACTCATCTGGGTAGGAACAGGGTAGAGAATAGGAACTAATTCTTTTGCTTGGAAATTTTTGATGTTGATCTTTGAATTTTAAAACCTTTGATTTGCTTGCTGATTTGTTTGAGATGTTCTTGGATTTGAACTACTGTTTTCTATTGATTTCTTTCATTTAAATTGCTCAGATTTTATTGCTTTGATCTTTTTCTGGTTTTTGAAAACTATTTGTTTGATTTTGTATTGCTTTCAGGTTTTGATTCCAGAAAATCATCTATTGTTTGAACTTAGAGTTGAATCTGATCTTTGATTTCCACAATCTTCAATTTGTTTTCAGATTGAAAAATTAGATCTGAGATGACCTTAAATTTGATCAAGTTTTAATATGAAGAAATTATTTTGGTCTGTAGAAACTTTTCTCAAGTTTGAGAATAATCTGGTTTATCAATTTCTTTTCTTATCCATGTTTTCATGATTTTTTTAAATTAAAAGTAAAATTTGTTTGCCACTTGTTAAAACGTGTTAACACATGTCTATACATATTTTGATTTTCTTACAAGTGTCTTTTGTAACCTTAATTGTGTTTAAGTCCTTACTTTAATTAATTTTGAAATTATGGTTTAAACACTCACTAATATTATATTTACATATGTTTATATTTACAACTTTATGAGAAATTGAGTTTGAAATCAACTTATATTTACACATTTTTTTGTTCCCAATATTCAAATTATCTCTTAAATAAATTTACAAATAAATCCAAACCCAATCTATTTGTAAATATTTACAATTGAATTTCCCAAATTAAATTCAATTTATTTTCTAAAATATTTATTATAGAGTTTTAGATTTAAAATGAAATTCAAAATAAATTTATATACATATAATAAACACACATATGTATATTAGATAACAAATTTCTATTAGTATAAAATTATATAGTTTTCAAATCCAAATTTTAATTATTTGTAAGATATTAAATATATTATTTCAAATACACAATTAAATTTTAAAGTCAATGTCCAAATAAATAAATATCTTATTTAATCTTGGAAAAATTAAAAAATTTACAATTTAAACTCACAAATTTATATCAATTACTAAATTTAATTTTACTAAAAAATCGGGATCGTTACAGATTCCCCCCTTTAGGAAATTTCATCCTCGAAATTTGAAAGACAGGGAGACAATAAAAGATTATAGAAAGATAGAGAGATGAATTACTAGATCAAGCTGAATATCTATTCTGCGTTTGGCTTACCAAATCAGAATATCATCAATAGATACAAGAACGAATCTCTTTAACTCTTCACAAGACACTCGGGTCATCCAGAACTATAAGTATGCAAGGGCATTGGTTAGTTCGAAGGGGTAACTAACCATTCGTAGAACATATCTAGACCCAATAGAATAGACAGATATGTGGAAGTAAATCCAAAACTTTTTAATTTAGAAACCAAAGTATACCTATCAACCATAGCAACCAAAGTAAAAAATTCATCCAAACAAACAATTTTGACCTATCTGGAGTTTATGTCCCATACCGGCACATCAAAGCTTCTCCCTCGAGCTGCTACGAAGCCATCAACAAATTGAAATTAGATGATGAAAAAAAGAGATTGATAGAGAAAGAGTTATTCCTTGTTGTTGCGGGGTATCGATCATTTGTACTGGTATTGCCCTATCCCCTATCTTGTCCTCTTCTTGCACTCATACTCACTATCAGCGGATAGTAAGAGAATTTACTGAGGCATACGGACGGATATCTTAGGGATATACTCATTCTAGGGTATACTTCACCCTATCTCTAATGAGCTACCTAATGTGTTATACTACAGAGCTAAAGTTCAACGTTCAGCTCTGATACCAATTCTAGCGATCCTGACTCGACCTTCGAAAATTGGCACCGAATATATCATCTATATTCAAAAGCCGTGGATTCAAACGTCGAATCTGGTTCGCTGGAGCTTATAACACATTAAGTATAACAACACAGCAGAAGGAAATGAATAATATCATTGATACAATAATGAATACAATTATCTGATACAATATGACACAACAATATCAGAGACAATGACAACAGCGAAAAAGACAACAATGGAAGAAATAATTCCAATATGATCTTCGATAAAGAATGAACCCAAATTCTGCAACTCCAAACCAAACCTCCAAAGCCAAAGCTCTAAACTTCAAGCTTGAACCACCATCAAGCTGAACTGAACCAAACTCCATCCCAATGCGATTGCCAAGACTAAAGGCTGGATGTTATCGACTCTATATCTACAAGCTCACTATTCGACTATCTGAAAAATCCAATTCTAGACTGCCTGTGTGGAAAATTGTGGGCACCCAGAGTTTAGGAAAGGAACAATTAACTCCACATCAGTCATCAGACTTGTATGAGCAAACAAAAACAGTTTGTCCTTATCAAAAGCAATACAAAAGATTTTAAATAAATTCGTAATGCTTTTTGGATAATGAAACAACCATAAGGCCTCCCGCCACACACACAATGCAAGCGCAAACTTGAAGGAGATTTCTCCTTATTACGGTTAAAATGCTTGATACGCGAAAATCTTTTTGATATTATTATTAGTGCATAGTGCAAAAAATCTTTCGAAAGTATAATATAAATCTTAGCCAGCATAGGTACCATTATATTATGCCTGCTATAGCTATCACCTAAGGTGGCAGGTTATACAATTGCAATCATAAAGGGCTTGTATTGTTTTGTTTGCATTTCCAATAAATGGTCAGGCAAAGGAACTTCCCACAAAAAATGGAACGCCTCTGAAGGGACGTCCCCGAGAACCTAACCGAATCTCTGCTACATAAGGCCGAGTTACCTCTGTAACTATGTAACTACTGACACGAGTATGCCACCCCCGGTGGTTACCAACCTTTATTCGAGGCGCCTCTCCATCAACAACCACAAAACGATAAGTTTTGCAGCATCCACATAGGTAAATATCCGGGCTCCGTACCATGATACCACCTTTGATCCAGAAGGAAATGACATACCCTCAGGGGGCGCTACCCCCAAATAACCTTGCTGCCACGATTCCTGTTTCGACCATAACTAGGTTGTGATGCTCGACGAAGTCTTGTCTACAAAGCTACACTTTTCACAAAGTCATGCTTTGATCAACAAATGATCAACAACATTTCGTATGCCACATTACCAAATTGGGAATGTATCACTAGTAACCATCTACTACATAACCTCTTAGCTCGTACGTCTCAGAGAAGGGTGTTAAGCTAAGAGAATAAATTCTTCGCCACCAAACAGAAATGTATTTGATAGAAACTGGTCTTACATCTCAAAGTGTAATTTCAAACACACATCCATACAAGTCGGTTCCGTGTTCGAATAGAACCGAAGGCACTTCCAAAGAAGTCCTTGCAAATTCGGGCATCATCAATCCCGATCGGACTCCCCATCACATATGAAGATCTCTATACCGTAGCAACTCAGTACAGAGTCATTCGATGGGTTATCCTATCGTTCTTGAAGACACTCGGTCTTCACCACCAGTCTTCAAATGCAATCCATTTCATCGTATCACTATTCGGAATGGGTTATACGACACAAAGTCCTCTCCCAGCTAAACCGAATAGTGAGCGCAATATTTTAAAACATATGGATATGGGGATCTTTGTTAAGTCATAACTTATTACCCAAAACTTTTCTTCCTAATAGTTAACAAATTACCATTTTCAAATCTTTTAAATAAAAAGATTCACTTCACAAAGTTCACCAATTTTTTCCACAAAGATTCATTTAAAATATTTAAACAAAAGATCTATCTTTGAGATCCTCTTTTGTTTGGAAACAAAGTTCACAAATATTTTACAAAGATTCCTTTATGGCTTTCAAAACAATTTCATTTCAAATCTTTTATCCAAAGGATATACTTTTAAGATCCTCTTATAAAGTTCACTAATCTTTTACCAAGATTCATTAAAACAATTTTCATTTCAAACTTGAAATCTTTTCAACACAAATTGGAAATCTTTTCTTTATATGAAAGATGTTGTTATTTGAAAACAAATAGTTTTCGTTTTCGGAAAAACCCGATTACATTTGCACAAGTTAAAGCCCTTCAAGTATAAAGCTTGGTTTAAATTCAAATTTCCGAAAACAATATTTTTAAAAATGGTTTAAAACCTATATAAACACATTTATAACTTGTATAACCTTTCTAAACCAAAATTCTCAACATAGAATTCAATTTCAAATCTGGAATTCAATTTCAAATTAAATTATTTAAATTTCAAAACTTTATCAAGTTATTCAAAATAACTTTTATCTTCAAAACTCCTTTTCAAAAGCTTTTCAAATTTAACCCAAGTTCATTTCCAAAACCATTTGAATTCAAAAATTCAATCTTTAAAACCATTTTCAAAAATCCATGACTTAACTAATTTCCTCGTGCAATCCATATTTGTGTGTGTCTGAGTGTGGTCCAGGGGTTTTACACGATAGTGCAACAATCATCAATCATTACAGATTCAAACACATCAATATCGATAAGCGGTATAATTTATAGCGCTTATCTTCATTCACAGATTCATAGATAATGTAAATTTATTACAGATAAATAAATTACATTCATCATAGATAAATAAATTACATTCATCACAGCTTGAATTAAAATAATTCAAATCACAAAGCATCACACAGTAGAGATATCAAACAATTCACAACATTCAATAAAATATAGTCATCCATAAGTAAGTTTAATTGATCATCCGATTAATTGAAATCAGATTACTCATTTATCCAGATTGATTAACATTAGTTAATCACAATTTATTTTAATTAATTATCCTTAAATTATTTATTAATCAATCTTAATTAATGAATTAATCAACCTTTAATTATTAAAGAATCAATCTTAATTATTCAATTATCCTTAATTAATCAATCAATAAATAAATTAACCCTTAATTAATTTTCATTTAATTAATTATCCTTAATTAATTATAATAAGTAATTATCCTTAATTACTTATATTAATAAATCCAAAATTAATTTTAACCACTTGATTAATCAACTTTAATCATTAATTAATTACTTTCATTTAAGTTATTATCTTTAAGTAATTAATTACCCTTAATTATTACCTTAATTAATTAATTGTCCTTTATTGTAATCTCACAAGGTAATTAGCTTAAATTTAATTTCACAAAGTAACTATACTTACTTAATCCCTTAATTACGTCCTTTAAATAAAATAAATTATCATTAACAAATAGTTCAATTTCAAAACCGTTAAGTTAATCAAACATTTTTAAGATAAAACATTTATCTTTTAATTACTTATTTATACCTTAAAAATAAACTTAAGGATTCTTTTGGAAATTTGAACTTAACTAATTCAAAAATAATTATTTTAAAACTTTATCCATTTAACAAAACTGGTAAAAATGAATATTTAATCAAGAAAGTATTTTAAACTTGATTAAAACTGAAATTCGAAAACTTGTTTAAATGTTAGAAATTTAAAAACTGTTTTCAACCTAAACTTCCCAGACCCGAGACACAGTCCAAATTCCCTGAGCCAAGTTCTAAATTACTCGAGCCAGACTCCGAGAAACCCGCGTTCTTCTTCTTTTTTTCTCCTTTTCTTTTAACTCTGTTTTGATTTAAGTTATAAACTGTTATTCAACCCGTTTGAACTGCCCGAAGGAAACCCCAAGCAACACATCGTTTTTCTCGAGCTAATTCCCGAGGCCCTTATCCTTTCTTCCTCGATACAAAACTTCACAGCGATCATCTAACACATGTGCACGTGCACAGGCGAATCGATCACCTTCAACCATCGATGCCAATGCTGGCATATTGATCACCACCCCCACTTTCGACCCCGACCACCAAAGCCTTGAGACAACCCCATAATCAAAATCGAACAACCGAGTTTCCTATTAGAATAGAACCCATCATCAAAAATTTGCCTCGAGTAGCCACCACCGACTACCAGAATTTACGCCGTTCCACCCGAAACAATGCCACAATCCCATGCATCTTTCCTTCCGGGTGCGGTGCAACCCAAAGCAACACCGACGATGAAATCATCGATTCTTCCTCATCAAACCAAACTGGGTTAAAAACCCTACATCACCTTCTACGCTCCACCACGCTCAGCAGAAAAATTCCTGAATATTTTTCCTTGAATCCTCATCACCCAAGCTACCTTCAGCTATAACCACAACCTCCTTTATTTCGCCGACGACCGACAATTGCCACAAACCCAAATTCCGTTCATCATGAGAAATTCCAACATTCACATACTTAAAAATCGTGAAATTACTTCCTAAAATCATCATTTGTTATCATGAATCTGATCATGGAATTAAAACATGAATTTAAGTTCATTGATTTTCGACTTATGTATAAAGTTTTATTGCATTGTCCTAATTTTGAAAGAATACTAAATCTTAGATTATTTAAACTGTTTTTAAAAATAAATTCACATTGTTATAATCATTTTCACTTTAAAGATCAAGGTCTGAAATTTTTTGTTAAGAAGGTATGATTTTTTTTCTTGAATTTGTAGCTTGTTACACTAAACAGAGCCAGAAATATACATATACAGGTATGCACATCATTCACAAATATATATACATATATCCAGACATATTTTACTTCCATACTAAATAATATATCGCATGAAGATCAAGATTCAAACCAGATTTAAAACTTTAAGTTGTAGTTTGCTCATCTGGGTAGGAACAGGGCAGCGAAGAGGAACAAATTCTTTTGCCTGTAAATTTTTGATGTTGATCTTTAAATTTGAAAATCTTTGATTTGCTTGTGATTCGTTTGAGATGTTCTTGGATTTGAACTACTTTTGCTATTGATTTCTTGCATTTAAATTGCTTATGTTTTACTGCTTTGATCTTTTTCTGGTTTTTGAAAACTATTTGTTTGATTTTGTATTGCTTTCAGGTTTTGATTCTAGAAAATCATCTGTTGTTTGAACTTAGAGTTGAATCTGATCTTTGATTTCCACAGTCTTCAATTTGTTTTCTAAATGAAAAATTAGATCTGAGATGACCTTAAATTTGATCAAGTTTTTATATGAAGAAATTGTTTTGGTTTGTAGAAACTTTTCTCAGGTTTTGAGAACAACCTGCTTTATCAATTTCTTTTCTTATTCATGTTTTCATGATTTTTTAAATTAAAAGTAAAATTTATTTGCCACTTGTTAAAACATGTTAACACTTGTCTATACAAATTTTGATTTTCTAACAAATGTCTTTTGTAACCTAAATTGTGTTTAAGTCCTTACTTTAATTAATTTTTAAATTATGGTTTAAACCCTTATTAATTTATATTTACATATGTTTATATTTACAACTTTATAAGAAATTGAGTTTGAAATCTACTTATATTTACGCAATTTTTTTGTTTCCAAAATTCAAATTATCTCTTAAATAAATTCACAAATAAATCCAAACCCAATCTATTTGTAAATATTTACAATTGAATTTCCCAAATTAAATTCAATTTATTTTCTAAAATATTTATTTTAGAGTTTTAAATTCAAAATGCAATTCAAAATAAATTTATGTACATATAAATAAACACACATGTGTATATTACATAAAAAAATTCTATTAGTATAAAATTATATAGTTTTCAAATCTAAATTTTATTTATTTATAAGACATTAAATATAGAATTTCAAATCAACAATTAAATTTTAAAATCAATGTCAAAATAAACAAATATATTATTTAACGATGGAAAAAATAAAAAAAATTACAATTTAAATTCACAAATTTATATCAACTACTAAATTTAATTTTACTCAAAAATCGGGATCGTTACAAAAACAGACGATTTAATTATTTTTCACATAACCTAAAAGGTGGTGGTTGACGACTTTAATCAAACATAATGATTTTCTAAAAAAATATATTAATTGAACATAGACAACTCGAAATTATACTAACAATTGTTCATCTGAAACGTGCAAGGATTTAAGTTTTCTCTAACGTACTAAATTGATCTGTACGCTCTCAAAAATAGATGAAAAATCATAATATTTTTATCTTTGAATGTCAAAGTTGTTCCTGAATTGTAAACAAATTTAAAATAAATGTTTTATGTTAATGTAGTGGTTGACGACTTTAATCAAACATAATGGTTTTCTCTAACCTACTAAATTTATTTGTATTCTGTCAAAAATTGGTTACAATGAATTTTACTACTTGATAAATGAATTGAGTCAAAAGATTTTTCAGTAATGATAACCTGATTCTTGAAATTATGGCTTGGATAGGTAACTATATTGAAATGGAAGAACATATATGTCATAATTTATTGCTGTAGTAGGCAGTATTAACATCGTAGTAGATACGACGGATAACTTACGGATGAAAATACTATAAAACAGATGATTTAATTATTTTTTACATAATCCAGTAACTGTTGACAAAGGGTGACTCTAAAGCAGTTTGATTACCAAATAATCAGGTTATCAAGAAACAAATTGCATTCATCCACTCTCACCAGAAACACAATTATCAGGTAAAATGACTAAAATGTACATAATCATTACTTAATAGCCTATAAGTAGTACCTGGCTGTATTTTCAGTAAACTCCTATTTTATAAGAGCATGTACGCACAATCATTTTTGCAGCTAATCAATTGTCTGAAACAAACGCTGAACAGCAAGCAACAAAGTTATCAGAAAAAATGTTCACATCCAACAAAACTAAGCAGAATAAAGCTAAATGACTAACAACTGATCTGGAAAAAAAATTAATGAGCATATTTCCCATTACTACATTAAACTATAATGAAATAGTTCACATTTTGAAAATAAATTAAAGGCCAATCATTCACATATTTTAAAACAGCTGGTAATGCTAATTCGACATACAAACTCACATGACAGCTGATTAGCTTAGAAATGACATTATAACCTAAAAAAGGCCTTAAAAACAAAACCTTTTTTTTAACAGTCAACAAAATTACTGAAAACCACATATCATAATGATACATATTATCAAACATGGAACAATGAAGCATGTATCAAAAATATGTTTTGAATTTAGTAAGGATGCATGATATTAACATGTAGATGTACATGATTTCTGAATTGCTTTGGCGATAACTTGCTGCACCTCTGAATTGCGTCAGTAGTAATTTAGAAATTAAATATTAAACTAACAAATTCAGGGAATTAAAACAAAACTAACTGTTGGAAGATTATTATGAGCTTTTTAAATTTTTGTTTGTTAATGAAAATTAACCTTTTGTTAACCAAAATTAACCTGGTAATACAATAGTTACTCACAAAAATAAGCATATATTGAATTTTGGATTCTATTCAATTAGAAAAATAACGAACGAATGATTTCGCACGAATAGCTAACAGAACCATTAGAAATATTTGTTTGATTAAAGTTAACCATTCAATACAAATAAAAAGAATAAACATACCTTTATAAGAATGGAAAGAAGAAATAATTTGACAAATTCAAGTGCAACTTTTCCACAATTTCCTCTTGTGTGATAAGTAATAGTAACTAATTTTTCCTAAATTATCTACAGGTAAATAAGCGATATGAAACAAACCAAGCATCCATAGAGTTGAAATAAATATTTAGGCAGCACATAAAGTGCTCGAAATAAATTTGCTGTAAAAAATAAAAAATTGAATTTAGTGAATACGGAAACATGTGTATGTACGTACGTGTACTTCAAATGGGCAGTAATACGCTATAGTCGCATCTTTCATGTCGTTCAGGGAAATAGAAAGAGCAGGAATAAGTTGGGGCTATTACAATCTATTGACCAATATTTCGTATATAGACACATACATGTATATACATTTGACTGCACACACATTAAGGAAAATGTGTGTATATGGATTAATATACACATCCATAAATACATGCATTTCCCCAAAAGGTTAATCTGATTTGTTAAATAAATAAGGGAAAGTAGATTCATGAATGCAAATAAATCAAAACTAATAAGCTAGAAAATAACAAAAAAATGAGCAGATCAAAAAATTAAAACATTCGCACCACTATCATGAGTAGAACATCATTATCAAACAATCACATGATAGTTCATAAAAAAGTAAATTGAAATGGAAGTACATATAGTTTGTAATTGATTGTTGTAGTAGGTAGTATGAACATCACAGTAGAACACCATAGATAACCTAGGCATGAAAACACTGTAAGACAGATGATTCAATTATTTTTAACATAACCCCCTAACCATTGACAAATGACAACTCTAAAGTAGTTTGATTACCGAGTAAAATGTACATAAACCATTACTTAATGACTACTAGGTAGTATCTGGCTGTATTTTCAATAAACTCCTATTTTTTAAGAGCATGTACGGACAATCATATTTGCAGCTAATCAATCGTCTGAAACAAATGCTGAACAACAAGCAACAAAGTTATCAGAAAATTTTTTCACTTCGAACAAACTGAGCAAAATAAAGCTAAAAGACTAACAAATGATGTGGAAAAAATTTAATGAGCATATGTCCCATTACTACATTAAACTACAATGAAATAGTTCAAATTTTGAAAATAAATAAAAGGCCAATCATCCACATATTTTCAAAAAGTTGGTAATGCTAATTCGACATACAAACTCACATGACAATTGATTAGCTTAGAAATGATACTATAACCTTAAAGAGAACTTAAAAACAAATTTTTTTTTTAATAGTCAACAAATTACTGAAAACCACATATCATAATGATACATATTATCAAACAAGGAACATTAAATATTAAAGTAACATCACTGCACATATACCAATAAAATAAAACAAAACAAAAATGGGCACCAGGCGATTCCCTATGGACGCGAATCTTACTTCTTCGTCTCCGTGAATTAATTCCTCTCTCCGATTCTCCCGCTCCCTTCATGTCCCCATTCCCTCCCTTTCTCTTTGCTCAGCGTCTCCCCTCCCCCTCATCTACACGCTCTGGCCGATGTTATAGATCCATGGATGTTGATGATGCCGCTCTACCTGACCTTCACTCGTCCAAAGAATTTCCTCCCCTCCGTGCTAACAATCTGTCCCCCCTAGTTCTATCTTCCAGCGCTTGCTCGAGTGATGCAATAGCTGAAGCAGCCAGTTTTTCTGCGGGGAATACGACTTCGTCAAATTCAGGTATATCGCTATTCCTCCCAATGTCCGGTTCCATTGCGTGTGTCGGTGATAAGCCCAGCTGCGTTTTGGGACATCAAGTTTCAAATTCATTGGTTAAGGACCGTGTATTTGGTGGTATGTTTGGTGATGTCTCTGGCTTGGATAAGTCTGTTGAGTCAGAATGTTGCAAGTCAAATGTTTGTATCAATGCAGCAGTGGGATTTGAACCAATAATCAGTGCTAAATGTTTGGATTCCCCCTTGTGTGATGCAACTCCTGATCATCCTTCTATTGAGGCTAGTCCTAGGCATCAATTGGATATGCCTTATTGCTCCAAATTCGGTTCAGCTAGTGGAACTCCTTCTGTTCGGCATAATGTCAATACCAATGTAGTCCCTGTGCTCAATGAATTAACTCCTGGAGATAACATGCACGCAGTCTCTTCTCCCTTTGTTGCACAGTGCCCCAATCCAGAGCCTTTTCTGGTGTTGAGGAGTGTCGCCCTGCTATTCCTTGCCCATCAGTACCCAAATCTTGGTCTTCCCTTTTTACCTCAATGCCCCGTAACGCAGGAGTTTATGAACCAGTTGATTTCGAAATCGTTGAGGAAAATGGAGTGAAGATCCCTCCCCCCAGTGTAATGCAAGCCGGTTTGGACTTTTGGTCAGGATACATAGTTGGTTTCTTTTTGGACCCAAAACATCGACTTCATGATGTGGCTGCTGTTTGTCGTAGGGCCTGGAGACTACAAGGTGGTCTTAGAGTTAAGTTGGTTGATTCCTTGTACTACCTTTTGTTCTCCTCCCCTGAGGAACGTAGTCGTGTTCTTGAGTCTGAGCCAACCTTCATTGATGGTCAGCCTTTTATTATTACCCCCTGGACACCGACGGTTGCTAGTGCTCGTGAACAAGTATTATCTGTCCCTGTTTGGGTTTATTTCTCTCAAATCCCATCTGCTCTTCAACCTCTGCTAGGTTTGAATTAGCTTGCATGCAATGTTGGTAAATTGATTTGTTTTGACTCTAATACAGTTGCGCGTGATAAGCTAGTTTATGCCAAGGCACTGATTGAGATTTCTCCCCTTAAGCTGCTTCCTACCTCTATTCCTGTTCAGCTAGATGTTGATCACGTGGTGGATGTTCGTGTTCGTTATGGATGGGTCCCAGACATATGTTCCTCCTGTCACTCTTTTGGCCATGTTGCATCTGCTTGCTTGCACTCTGTTGTATCTGCAACTGCGCCTAAGATTCCTCTGCCTCGGCCTCCACTTAGGAAATGGGTTCCCAAAGTCTCTCTGGTTGCTCCTGCCCTTTGTCCTTCTCTTACCATAGTGCGACCCGCGTCCCCAGTTCCTGCTGTTGTTCCTTCTGTTCTGTCTGCTGAGCCGGATCCCTCTCCGCCTCTCGTTGTTTGGGCCGAGACTGAACATTGTTGGGTTGGTCGTCATTCAGAAATGAGATTCAACCCTGTGGATGACTCCTACTTTAGATATGTATCTGATGATCTATTGGACCTTCGATGCGTCTATTACAGAATTTCTGGTGATTCCTTGGTTCTTGATTTGGATGGTTCGTATGCTGAAATAAATTCTGTTACCCTAGCTGACTCTGCCTGGGATCGTTCTTTCATTTATTCCTCTGACGTTGATAGTTATGTTCATTCTCTTGCTACCCGTTTCCGCCCCTTCTTTGGTCTTCAGGGGTGTGGTCCTCTGGATTCTTCTCGAGTTGATGGGGTTGTTGGTGATTCTTCCTCTGCGGAGGAGAACTAGTCTAGTTATTTATATCATGTAGCTGTGACATGACTGTCACACTCCAGTGCTGTATTGTTTATTCTATCTATCATTGTAGCTAAGGTGTCTCTACCTTACTCCTGTACTTCAACTTTATTACGTTCGTAATAAAAGTGGTCGGTCCACTATAAAACCGTCGGCCATGCCAAAAAAATATATTAAAGTAACAAATTCAGGGAATTAAAACAAAACTAACTATTGAAATATTAGTATGAGCCTTTTAAATTTTTGTTTATTAACCAAAATTAACCTTTTGTTAACCAAAATTAACGTGGCAATACAACATTTACTCTGAAAAAGAAGCATATACTTAACATAACCCACTAACAGTTGACAAAGATGAATAAAATTTGAAAGTGAATTTAGGGGAAAGATTATAATCAATACCTGAATATGTAACATGAGTGCAGTGACGGGGATGGATAGTTGAAATCTGGCTCTACGATTCCATAGAAAAAGCAAGCAGGTAGCCTGAGACAAAAATGGGCGATATTTGTAATGTCTCTTAGAGTTTCAACTCTAACAAACACAAATTCAACATAAAGGTACATAGGTACATAATTTGAGTAACAAACCCTAATTTGGATGTGGATTTAACATAAAGGTACAGTGAAAATAACCTGGATTCTTGCGTTGAGGAGGAAGGAGGCGAATTCCATAGAAAAAACAAGCAGCTAGCCTGAGACAAAAATAGGTGATATTTGTAATGTCACTCAGAGTTTCAAATCTAACAAACACAAATTGAACATAAAGGTGCATAATTTGAGTAACAAACCCTAATTTTGAGGCGGAGTTAGCATAAAGGTACCGAAATCAACAGTTTAGAACAGTGAAAATAACTTAAATCATTGCGTTGAGGAAGGAGGTGAATCGCAATGGATAAAAGAACAGTTTAGAACAGTGAAAATAACCTGGATCCTTGCGTTGAGGAAGGAGGCGAATCGCTATGGATAAAAGCAAGATATTGTTTTGTAATCTGGTAGAGAGGAAGGAGGCGAACAGCAATGGATAGATCGAAGGACGAAGCAAATAGTAAATGGATATAGAACGTGCATTATAGAAATTACATAAACGTCCTTATCATGGTAGAAAAAGCAGAAGGTTATTATAGGTATTTCAAAAGCTTCATTTGGAGGTATTCCCATTATATATAGATATTGTCTTTATCTTTTGGTTTCTTCATTATACATAAATATATATAAGTATGCATGCATGTAGTGCAGCAGGAGGGGTACATAACACTTACCTATTTGTACCAGCAGTAGTTCATGTCCTTTCCTAACTGATAACTTAGTCTTCATTTTGAATTTTGATGCCTGCGCCACCTTATATAATGAATTAACTTGTTAAGCTTAAAAAAACTTCAGACCCACATCCTAAAACTCCTGTTCATATTACCGTCCTAAATGCAAATAAATTATGGCTGAGATAGAACTGGTTTAGACATATATATGGATTCTGTAAACTTTATAAATTATTTGAAAGCATGACAACTTACGTTTGAAATTGAAACAAACTTGTAATATTCTTATCTTTCTAATGCTTTTTATGTAAGTGTTGCTGTAAAAACAAACTTGTAATATGTTTATCTTGCTAATGTTGAGCAAAATCGTATGTGCCATATTTTTCGCCACTAAAAAGATTTTACTACATATATTTGTTCAAAACCAAAATCGCCATAATCATTTTCAATTACCGAAATTCGAGGTGTTTCAGAACTCTATTTCTCGACTAGGGAGCCTAGAGAGACGGTTCCATCTTTACATGAAAAGTAGACTTTTACAAACAAATTCGAGAGTTGGTGGGATTTCCTTCCCGGTTCACGTCAACACTTGAATTCATCGAGAAATAGAATTACAATTCTATGGAGCAATGCCAATAATTGATTATCGTCGATCCATAGCTATCATACATCAAGGATTTGCCCTCATCCATTACCGTCATCAATTTTGTCATATCCGAGTTCTTGCAAAGACCCCATCTTTTCTTACACTTCTCTTTGATTAAAGTATCATAAAATGATGGAGACTACGGGAAATGAATCGACAAGGAGTTGACGAAATGGCCATCGATGGAACTTTTGAGCATAACTTGACAAACTATGAAGTCAACAGTGTGAGTCAAATTTGGCAACGACGCATGAGGGCGCTGCCTTGGATTATTCACTACAATTTGTCAAAGGTTTGTTCTTTTGGATGGATCAACTTCATAGAGTGAAAGGGATATGGAGTGGAAGTTGGGATTCAAGCTTGAACTGAAGATGGAATAAATGAAGTACGACTCTTGAGTTTGAATGCAAGTAAAGTTGTCAAAGGCTGAAACAAGGATAAAATGTGTGAAAAATTCTTAGCCTAGACTTTTATATGGATCGACATTGATAAATCATTACCAATCCATTATTGACCGGCACCGATGCATCGTGCTTTTAAAAGCAATGGAAAGTAGAAAAGGGTGAAAAACTACCTAGCCATAGACTAGAATGACTTTCAAAAGTTCTCCCCAATGAACAAAATCCTCATATAATGTACTTTAATATTTGTGTCTATTGAGCAGACATGACGAGGTACCAAAATTCTTAGTGAGCATGCAACATTCCGCGGAAATGTATTAGGTAAAGGAAGCATCTGCGTAGATCTGGATTTAATCGCTTGTCTTGATTCAAAGAACCTTATGCATTCAAATAAACATACTTTGGATTTATCCCTTGATTGAGGTAGTAAATGTCATGCCATATTTTTACTTTTCGTTACGTCTTCGTTAACATGCATTCTCATCAAGTCAAAAGTAAAATAAATTTTACGTAGGAAAAGAGATGATTCAAATTGGAAACTAATGAAGTCGATAGATCATACTTTAGATTATAAGCTCGGTTACATATTGGTTTTCTATTGCATCTGATTCGCAAATAGTGTGATTAATAAAATCAATGTGTTATACGTTATTTACAAATATATTATATATAAACAATACCGATTGATTCGCAAATCCATTGTGCCTATACTGTGTTGGCGGTTCCATGATAGCGTCAAAAATCATGTCCTAATCATTTGCAGTCAGCTCGTCTCTACCTGTTCTCTCGAGCAGGCGGTCTAGTTCTTTAAAGAATTTATCTTGCGATTAAAATTAGAATTAGAATTAAAATTCATATTAAATTATTTTAATTATTTATTGCTTATTATTTAAAGCAATTATTAATAACTTATGATTTAAACTATGCTTGCCATGGACTCTTGTGGTTGTATCATGTCATGTATATATTTTTGAGCCATCTACAATGAGATGCTCGATGGCGTGAGGATGAGTAAAAACTTCCAGGTAGGAGACAACACGACCATGCTCTTTTACCTTAAATAATTACTACTTGTTATTATTATTATATTTAATATATATGTATATATGATTATACAATGTTATAAGTATTTATAATCGCAATTTATAAACTTTCCAGTTCCTGACGGCAACGTTGGAATAACATTGAACCCCCATGATGCGTAACAGGATTTGCATTCCTATTTGTCGAATTCTGCTCAGAGTATGCGTATAAATTTAACATAAACATTGTATTTCACATTTTTAAACTAATGCAACTATTATACTAATTTCTACTAAATTGTTAATAAATATATAGGACTCGTAAACTTAAAATCACTTCTGGACTTTTCCAATAAGCATTTAATGCTTCCCATAAGGTTGCACTCATTCAGTCAGGCATTATTTTCCGCTTTTAATGCTTAACCTTGTATCGCAGTAATTTTTCATCATTTTTTTGGTCCAATAATTTCTGCAAAGGGAGTCTATTTAATGTAAATCTACTGGCCTCTGCACATTGAAATTAAAATGAATTATACATTTATACTTAATCAACAAATTGCACAATTTATATATATAATGAAATACACATTTATATTTACGTAAAAATCCTGCCAAAGACACTCTACAATGTGGGTTGGGATATTCTCCTACTTAGGCTAGCAAGTAGTTATTCTGCCCTTATAGGTAAACTTAGAAATATCAAGCACAATATATGAGGGCTCTAATTCAAAATCTTATATTAATTATGATATAGGTTTTTAATACATCATGAATAATATATCTCACACAAAATATTTATGATGTTGCAATGAATTTGATACCTACCCACTCGCTTTACTTACCGATCTAACTATAGGACGAACCATATGTGATGGGCAACCACCATCACCTCTTGCGGTAGTCCCTCTCTGACTAAAAGATGAGGAATTTGATGAATGTGAAGATCGTCAACATGGGACATAATATTTGTCACAGACAAATCATTTTATTATGGAAGAACATATCAGTTTATTATAAGAAAACATATTATTTTTTGGGGAAAACATGTAACATTAATAATCACATAAATGACCTTATATCAAAACATATCATTGCTTTTGTATTAAAAACTACCGACCAGACTACTTTATGTCATTTTAGGGATGGATACGAAGCAAAATAAATTTGTAGTGCCTACTTGGCTAATACAAAAGGATCATATTATGGTAATGAGAGTTATGTTTTATTTCAATAGGATTATAATCTTTGTGCACGTTGATTTCGGAACCTGAAACATTGCTGAACCAAATGCATATCTAAATAAAAAAAATTCTCTATAGGTTTTATAAAATATGTCAATTCCATAAGCAAGAAAATCACCAATAGTCCATAACAAAGAAGCAAACATACGCGAATTCTTTTCTTGAAACGTCGTATGTTTCAACTCCTTCGTGCCATAGTGTTTCCAACTCTTCAATCACTAGTTGTAAATAAACATTGATTCCTTGTATCAGATCATCAAGGCCAGAGACAACAATAGTGAGAAACATATATGGAGTTTACAATGCATCCACGGATGCAAATTATAAGATGTAACGATAATATTCCAAGATGAATATTTAGAACCAAATTGAGAGAATGACGAGAAATCCATATACAAACCAAGTCTAACATTATGGCTCTCTACAACAAAAGTTGGATAAGTCTTATCAAAATGTTTCTTTGCTTTTCCATCAGTTGATGTATTAAGGTACTTTCTTTCTGTGTTCTCACAATAGGTCATCTCATATAAGGTGCGTTAAAAGAAGGTGCATATATATAACCTTGTTTAGAAGTGATTGGTAGTAATACATTCTCTTATATGAAACTTCTTTTCCCTTCTTTTTTCTTGGTTTGTATCTTTTCTCATTACATATTCTGCACTTCCTAAAATTGATGTCCTCTTTCCAAAATAACATGCAACCATTTAAAAAAATACCTATCTTTGGTTATGGCAAATCGAAAGTAGGCATAAGTTATTTCACTTCATAATGATTTTTGCACATTAGATTATCGGATGTCGTATGTTGTTTTGTAGCTTGTAAAACTACTGTAAATCCGACTTCTATGAAGTTGAATTCAGATTTTAGTAATATATTAAGTAGTTACTGATAATTGAGTATCACTTTTACAACCATCCTAAAGGAGTTTCTTACTAGCATCCAATAAATTATAAATTTTTTTGCTCCGGTATTTTTTTCTTCTTCGACCTTTACATCTTCATCATCAACTTGAACCATATGAAATATTGATCGTGCTGTATCTTCAATCACATCTTCTATATAATTCGCCATAATATTGTCACTTTCCACCTCCTCATATGACACTATAGAATTATGTGTAATAAGTTCTCCATGATGATCCCACATATAATAACCTGGCATAAAACCGTTTAGACACAATGCACTATAACCATATCCGATTTTCAATGCTTCTAATGTTTGTAGTTTTTACAAGGGCAACAAACCTCTTCGTCATTTCCATTATTACTTAAAGCAAATTTAATAAATTCATATACACCATTACAAAAATGTTCCATTATTGAGCCATTCATTTCCTTTCATTCATACATCCACCGTCTTCGATCGACAAAATAATTGATCATTTTTTCCTATTTCAAAAAATATGATAGAAGTTTAAAGAACCTATAGCAAGATTCCCAAAATTACGATTTTTTATTGGATTGCAATTTTATTTTTCAATTCATTTATACATTTTAATGTTTTACTAATTATGCCATATATTATTCTTTTCACTTTTTTATACTTATTTTCAATTTTAACATATTATTTATTACGTAATATTATATTTTCACATTATTTTTTTACTTTTTATGGTCGGTCATTCTACTTCCCATTACAAGCATAATAATAATTACATTTCACAAATCATTTCATCTTAAACGATTCAACATAATTTGATAGTACTTTCCCTTTGTGTCCAAGGACAAATTCGATAACTATGTATCAACTAATACACAATTATAACCAATAAATAGTCTATTATGCATAAATTTAAGCACAAACTAACGCTAATCTTTATCAAAAATTGAAATAATTAGTTTAGTGGAAGAGTATACCTAATTTTGATGGATTGAAGCTTGGAGAATCCAATTTGATGAATGTTACGATAGATTTTGGTGGATTTCGATGGCTAGGGATAGGGCTGCCATTGGATATCCGAAAATTCCAAAATTCATCGTATTTGTATTTGAAAAGAGGATAAATATCTGATGCTCAAAAATGGATAGGATACGGATACGAAGACATCTGCATTCGAAAATTATCTGCCTGGTTTATTCTAATATTATTGTTTAACTTATGCGTATTTTAGTACAACGAAATATATATTTTATTGTTTTATTAAATTAGAAGTTTATACTATGCGCATTAAATGCATATCAACTGCTCAAAACTTTTTATTATCATCATATTTTTTATTTTAACACTTTAATAATTAATGGGATTAAGAAAGTTTTTGTTAAACTAAAATTTTCAATTTATGTTATTTGATTTATCGATCTTTAGCAGAAAGGATAACTATCTAATATCTGTCTATATCCGCGGATGCAGATATTTGATATCCAAAAATGGTTTCGGATATTTCACCATCTGCACCCGAAAGTATCCATCGACAAGCCTAGCTACGGATAGTTTGGGACAGATTTGGAGGGTTTAGAAATAGGGTTTTAGGCTTTAGAAAATATAGAAAATAAGGAAGAAACGGGGTCAGCTGCCACCATATTCGCGATTTTTCGACGGCTTCTGATGGCTTTCGACGACTATAAATAAATAATATTTTCTCTCTTTTGAAAATAAATTTAATTTGTTATATTTTTTTTTAAAAAGTTTGCAATAAAACTTTTTTGTTTAAATGGCTAACTCACCTAGTTGCTAACCGTATATGATTCTTCAACAACATAAAATATACAACTACCAACCATCAATCTATATATAATTCCTTAAGGAGATAAAATCTTTGAATCAGGTATTCAAAATAATTTTTTTTATTAAAGTTTACAATAACCCGTTTTTTATTAATATTAAAAATGATTTTTTTTATTCGTTATATAATACTATTTTTAATGATTTGATAGTTAATTGTGAATTTTAAATGTATTTAAAAAATAAATTCATATAGAAGAAAATATTTGGTAAAAATAAATAAATTCGTTAAATCTTATGTTGATCTAAGTTATTTTCGGCATACGGTCAAAATATTAAAATAAATTAAACAGGTTCAACGTAACAATCTTGATTTTCAACTTTATAGCCATTCCTCGACATTCAGACTTAAACATTTTGTTCAAATATCAAACGATCTTCAAACGAGATGAAATTCAAATCATATATACTATATTATGTATTTATCCAATCCTTATGGTTGGATTTATAAAAAAAGACAAAAAATTTAGACTTAAAACAGATCATTTTCATAGAAGTTGTCTTAACAATATATACTATGTGTTATACAGCTCATTAGAAAATGATAGATTTTGAGTCTAATCTTTTTTCCTTAATTTTTTTTATCATAGCCTTATGGATTGGATAAATACATTATAAAGTATATGTCGCATGAATTTCGTCTTGTTTGAAGATCATTTGGCTTTCGAACTATAGATTTTTAGTCCAAATGTCGACGAACGGCTATAAATTTGAGAATCAAGATTGACACCCTTAATTTATTTATCTTCTTATCATATTTTAAATGTAGGTCCGAAATACTTTGAAGATTCGAAAAAAAAATTCTACAGAATAATTAATTTCATATTAATTTATAATGTTAAATACGTTTAAAAATTCATAATTAGGTACACAACGGTAAAAATTATACTTAAATTCATAAAAGTGTTACACTGCATAAATTTCACCAAATTGTATAATGGACGGACTAAAAGTTGCATAGTTTGATCGTTTGAGTTCAATTTTCAATAAAGTTAAATATCGAATAACATAATAAAAGGTTATTGAAAATGCTAATTTAATTAATCACAAACCATCATAAAATAGAAGAATTGAATAAAAATGCATATTTAATTTTTAGGAATTAAATTAGTCATTTTAAACAAATTTCAAACATCTATAATGAATAATTTATAATAATGTGATAAACTATATTAATTAAAATAGCATACCGACGAAAATGGCTTGATGGAGTCGTTGGCGGTAGTCGAAACTGTCTGTTGCTATTTTGCTCATTTTTAGTAGTGATTAGGTCGTGCACCCGATTAGGTGTTGCTTTCTGTTAAAAGCTCAGCTAACCATTATTGTAACTCAATTGCAGATTGGTTTTCTATTGTACCCAATTAGGACTTGCATCCATGTTGCTTCGGGTTATAAGCTTGGCTAACCTTTGTTCTAAATCGGTTACAAACTAGTTTTCTATTGTATCTGATTAGGCCGTTCAATCACTTAAGTGTTGCTTTCGAGTATAAGCTCAGTTAACCATTGTTGTAACTCGATTGCAGAAGTACCCGACTAGGTCGAGCATCTACTTAGGTGTTGTTTTCAGTTATGAACTCGTGTAGCCGTTGTTCTAGCTCGATTACAAATTGGTTTTCTATTGTATCTGATTAGGCTGCGCGTTTATTTCAATGTTGCTCCCAGTGGATTTGGATTCTATTTTGTTTATGTACTGATTTTTTATGCAATTATATTATTATATTATGTTATTGAGTAGCACTTATTTGTTACACTATATAACTTGTATATTGTGTAGCTAAAATCTGATATTAAATAGCAAATATATTGTATACAATTAATCATAATAAATTTTCATCAAAATATTTCATTTTAATAAAATATTTACCAACTAAAATATTCAATAATTAGTTCAACATATATGTTTAAAAAGTAGTTGATTATGCATTTAATGAAATTATAATCAAAATTAAGATATTTTGTAAAACGTCAAGAATTTTAGTAACAGTCAAATATCTGCGTTTGACTGATATAGATTTTTCCAGTCTTATATTTGAATTGAAAATACAAAATTTCTAATCACATACAAAATAACATCCATATTTCCTCTAAATTGTTTAACTATATCAACATTTCTTCTTAAACATCCTACATTAAAGAATGTTTTTAAAATACAGTACAGAACATTCAGTCAAGTCAGATATTTTTCTATGATTTAAGCATAACTTCCCGTAAGAAAATAATTTTTGAGAAATTTTGTAGTTTTAGGATCTATCTCGGCCATGTTTTTTGTCTATTACTATGTCATCCAGAATAAGAGTTCTTCTTTGTTGCATTACTTCATCTTCATATAAAAAATTTCTTTCAGTTTGTACATCTTTTGATAGATCTTCGATGAATCAGATTATAAATATTGCATAATCACTTCTGCATCATTTCAAAATTGTTAGTATTAACATTCTAAAATTAATTTTTGTATATTATGAGTTTTTTTCCGAACGTGTTCCTGCTGGGTAACCCACAAAATTGGCTTTAGTTTTGATGGATTATTCCCCTTTTTTGCACAAATTGATTGCATCACTTCCACGATTTTGTCTCATATTGAAAATATTTAAAAATCATTGTATGTGATTAATTATTATAAATGTTTGACTGGAAATATAAAACACAAGTATTTTTCTAGTGAGATATTACATACTTGCTAGGGAAATATTTTACAGTAGTAATTAAAAATCAATGTATATTTTTAATTTATGACCATTTGCACTTCTTATTTGTATGGGCAATTGAAGTTTTTCCTTTTGGGTCTTCGTTAAATATAATGTTTCCAACTTTTATTAACTCCATTAAAATCTAACAATGTATAGTGGTTTCTATTACATAGCGCCGGCCTCTAAACCAAGTAGCTTCTAAATAAATTTGGACATCAAGATGAAAATAGAATGGATAGAGAGCTTGGGGCATAACTGGAATAGATAAATGAAGCAAGTCAAGAAGTCGGGGAGGATTTGGACAAAAACAACATAGTTGGTGTTAATACCCTAGGTAGTGATTTTGATGACGATAACCATATAAATATTACTACTAATGTATCTTCGAGTTATGCAGTCATATTAGATATATTATGGAGACATACAGAGATAAACAAGAATACAGTGGAAGCAAATGAATTATAGAAGAAGGTTGATCAGAGCAATTGAAGAACAAAACCCAATTAGAGAAGAATGTTGAAGCATAAAGGTGTTTGAAGTGATGAGGAGTTTGTTGAACCTTAGAATATCTCGTTAAAGATCTCATGGCAATTATACTTGAAGATCATCAACCATTGACCTCAACCGAATCACAAAAATCTACAAATATAAGGTAATTTGAAATGCTGAAAATTTGCAACACTTATTAGTGTTGCTGTTCATTTTGCAACACACCCATGTCGCTATGGGGTACTTGGGCATGTCGACATATTAACAGTTTTAAGAATTTCAAATTTTAAATGAAGAGACATTTCACTCCACCTCTTCACCAAAAACACGTCTCTTCAACCACTATATAAAGGCCTCTGAAAATGAATTTTAACATCAAGAATTCTCATTTTATCTTACTCCTCTTTCTCCAAACATTTGCAAAAGAAATCCGTTGCATACTCTTTAAATCTCCTTGCAAATCGATTCTATTTCACTCCAATTCTTCACTAATTTGCAAGCCACACAATATCAAAGAGTTGTACTTTAATTCACATCATTCTCTCTCTGATTTCATCCTATTCCTCAAAGAATTCAAAGATATATTGCCATTGGAGGTCTACAGGATCATTGTACCGAATCTGCAAGAATCTGTATTGAAGATATAACCACTTGCCATAGTTTGTTGTTGGTGATAAGGAAAAGGTGTTCTTGTAGCCTATAAAATCAAGAGGGTGTGTCTTATAGCCCGTGAAACCAAGATTGTAAAGGTGTTCTTGGCACCCGTGGAAAGCAAGCGATTATAGTGGAATTCTACATGATAGAGTGCAGGACTGGATGTAGGATTGCTTAATCCGAACTAGTATAAAAATCTGGGTGTTATTTACATTACTGCATTTTACTTTATTACTTACTTATTCTCTGATTACTTCTTTCTGTTTGCAATTTGAGTATATACAGTTTTATATTCATAGGTAAGTAGTTAATACACAATTCACCACTTCTAGTGTCTGAATAGCCTTAAGATCCAACGTTGTGTTATAGCCACCCCAGTTTCCAACATTTGGTATCGGAGCATTGGTTTCAAAAATTCATAACTTGTTTTTTGAAAAGTATAAATGCTAATGAAACTAGCAACACATTTTTTAACACTTTTGTAGAAGGGAAATCTACCACTAGACTCCCTCTATTTGATAGTAGTAGTTATGCTTATTGGGCTTGTAGGATGAAATGTTATTTGCAGTCTAATGGTTTGGATATTTGGAACAATACCCAAATAGAGTACATAGAGCCTCAAACTGAATATTCAAAATGGACACTAGACCAAAAGACACAAGCACTTAATAACTCTAAGGCCATGAACATTTTATTTTTCTCCTTGGATAGAAATGAATTTAATCGGGTGTCTATTTGTAATTCTGCATATGAAATTTGGAGAACACTACAAGTTATTAGCATTATGAAAATAGAAGATTTAATTGGTAACCTAATGTCTTATGAAGTAAATTTGCAGATTAGAAAAGAGAATCAAGCAAATAGAAGCAATCACTAGCACTCAATGCTATGATCAACAAAGATGAACCAGATGATGATGCTATTGATGGTGATATCGAGTTTATGACCAAGAAGTTCAAGAAACTCTTGAAGTATTGGATAACAAACAAACTTCGAAAAACTAACAACAATAATTCTAGAAATGGAAATGTTGTTAAGTATTTCGAATGTGATAAACCGGGTCATTTGAAAAGAGACTGTCCCAAACTGAAGAAATCAAAGTCAAACACTTTCAATAAGGAGAGGAAACAGGCACTCAATGCAAAATGGGATGATTCAGATACATCATCAAGTGATAGCGATTCAGAAACAGAAAACGCCAACATGTGCTTCATGGCAAAGGATGACCAGGTATGGAATTTTAATAAAGAAATTACTAATGTTTTGAATGATATGAATCAGGGATGTAAAATACTTAGGAAAGAGTACAACAATAGTTTGGCAGAGATAGATAGATTAAAAATATCAAATGAAAGGTTAACTAAAGAAAAACAATATCTAAATGATGAAATTGAAAGACTTAATAGGTATAATGATGAAAAGGATTTGACACTTGGAAGTTTTGAAAAACTAAAAAGTGAAAATGAATCCTTAAAATCAGAAAATCTTTCAACGAAGTCACATATCACTGATCTGAATGTCAAAATAACATCTCTAGACAATGTTATTCTTAACCGTAATAAGGATTTTGACAAAATGAAAACTGATGTTGATAAATCTAACAAAGGGAAGGATAATCTAGAAAAATTATTATCTACATCTAAACATACTAGGAATAAACATGGACTTAGATACACCCCTAAGGCTAAACTAAAGAAAAATAGTATTCAAAATACTAAGTTGTTAAGGCTACAAGTTCAAACCAAAACCTAGGAAATTAAAGTTAAAACCTCCAAAAAGATTCAATAATTTATAGGTTCCAAAAAGGGTGGATGATATATATTGAAAAATAATATTGATAATTTTATTAATAAGGTTCATTCATCTAATGATTATATTTTGAAAGGACATTCAAACTCTTCATGGGTTTGGCGTCCCAAAACTTAACCCCATGGACCTAGAATAAAAAGGGTACCATTGTGCATATTTTATAATTTTTCAGGTACCAAACAATGTATATCAGATAACAGATGCTCAAAGCATATGACAAGAAATCTATTGTATATTGGATAAATACGAAAAGGATTTGTTATTGGCATCAGCAAAGTCGGTAACTTTAAAACTCATCTTATTATTTGATAAGTTTATTTCATGTTTTGAATTTATTTGGTTTCCCCTCAAGTGTTTTATTTATAAGCATTTATCTCTATATACAAACTCTACATATTGTCTAGCAGTGATTTAAGTGACTCTTTTTCGCCCTTTTTGTTGATGACAAAGGGGGAGAAAAGATATAAATACACTAGGCAAAATGATAGGGGGAGTGCATAGAGTTAGGGGGAGTCAAATATAAAAAATATTATATTTTATCTCTCAAATATTTATATAGTTGTCATCATCAAAAAGGGGAAGATTGTTAATACCCTAGGTACTAATTTTGACGACAAGAACCATATAAATATTACTACTAATGTATCTTCGAGTTATGCAGTCATATTAGATATGTTATGGAGACATTTACAGATATAAACAAGAATATAGTGGAAGCAAATGAATTATAGAAGAAGGTTGATCAAAGTAATTGAAGAATAAAACCCAATTAGAGAAGAATGCTGAAGCATAAAGATGTTTGAAGTAATGAGGAGTTGGTTGAACCTTAGAACATCTTGTTAAAGATCGCATGGCAATTATACTTGAAGATCATCAACCACTGACCTCAACCGAATCATAAAAATCCACAAATATAAGGTAATTTGAAATGCTGAAAATTTGCAACACTTATTACTGTTGTTGTTCATTTTGCAACACACCTATGTCGACATGGGGTACTTGGGCATGTCGACATACTAGCAGTTTTCAGAATTTCAAATTTTAAATGAAGAGACATTTCCCTCCACCTCTTCACCAAAAGACGCGTCTCTTCAACCACTATATAAAGGCCTCTGAAAACGAATTTTAACATCAAGAATTCTCATTTTCTCTTACTCCTTCTTCTCCAAACATTTGAAAAAGAAATCCATTGCATACTCTTTAAATCTCCTTGCAAATCGATTCTATTTCACTCCAATTCTTCACTGATTTGCAAGCCACACAATATCAGAGAGTTGTACTTTAATTCACATCATTCTCTCTCTGATTTCATCCTATTCCTCAAAGAATTCAAAGATATATTGTTATTGGAGGTCTATAGGATCATTGTACCGAATTTGCAAGAATCTGTATTGATGATATAACCACTTGCCATAGTTTGTTGTTGGTGATAAGGAAAAGGTGTTCTTGTAGCCTATAAAATCAAGAGGGTGTGTCTTGTAGCCCATGAAACCAAGATTGTAAAGGTGTTCTTGCCACCGATGGAAAGCAAGCGATTATAGTGGAATTCTGCATGATAGAGTGCAGTACTGGATGTAGGATTGGTTAATCCGAACCAGTATAAAAATCCAGGTGTTATTTACATAACTGCATTTTACTTTATTACTTGCTTATTCTCTGATTACTTCTTTCTGTTTGCAACTTGAGTAAATACAGTTTTATGTTCATAAGTAAGTAGTTAATACACAATTCACCACTTCTAGTGTCTGAATAGCCTTAAGATCCAACATTGTGTTATAGCCACCCCTGTTTCCAACAGTTGGTACCAACCACTATTGTTTATCACTACATAGTTGATCTACCAGGGGGATACATTTGAGGATCGTTGAAGGTTGGAGCTTATGAAAGCGTAGGGGAACTACCACTATTACGACATTAAGGTCGATACCGACCATGATTATTGACGGTACCGACATTTTCTCCAAATTGACTTGTTTTCTCCTCTATCTTCTCATATCTAAAGTTTTACCTATTCTTCCATGATTTATTGAATATGATGGGCAGTTCCATCTATAAATAAAGAGGCTAGAGCAACATAGAGACTTTTTTTTTGAGCTCATACTCTTCATCTATTACTCTCTGCCTTAACTATTATCACTAAGTGTTGTAATTCCAACCATATTTAGATCTAAAATTATTATAATAGTGCTCGTACTTATGACAAATCTGAAGTTAAGATTAAGTGGACGCGGGCATGAGATTTGGTCAAACCACTATAAACATGTTGCGTTCTTTGTCGTTTCTATTTGATTTTAGTTGATCTATTCTCGTTTTTGTTCGACCAGCAGTGTTGTATAACTTTTTGGTCTAATATTTTTGATGCTTTCACTGAAAATAGAGCTACTTGGTTGTAGATCTAGCATAGTGTTGTGGATTGCAAGCCTCCAGAAGTTAGATCCAAAAGATTGTTGTTGTAGATCTGATGTTAATGTGATTTCAAAAGGAACCAAAATAAGAATTGAAGAAATAGCCTATAAGAGACCTTCCATGAGATCTAGAGCCACCACCGGAGAAGATAAAGCTTTTCATTATAACGATGAAACCACTTAGATTTTGAACAGTTTACCCGGATCTTCTTTCCTATAGGAGGTGGATCCAAACTTGAAATTGACAGGAGGATGATTAGGATGAATCAAAGATTGGTTTATAATCAAAAAGCCCTCTTGGATAGAATGGAAGAAAACTTCGCTTTGTTAGCCAAGCAGTCATAAAGGTATATGAAGAGTCGTAAGGATTCATCATTATCAAATTTTAAGGAAGATAGTTCATCTTCATTAAGCTAGAACAAGAGAGACGACAAGCAGAAGATGAAGGGAAAGGCTGTTAGAATGTCGAAAAGGAGTACAAGAGGAAGTAGCCAACTTTTGTCCATGTCCAACATGGTAAGCACTGACCAAAATCGAGTCAGTATCCAACATGTTGGGGTTGGTTCTAGAGTGCAACTACCTGATGTATTAAACTTGTTTAACAATAAGGACAACTTGCAAGATACTGGCAATGAAGTAGAGACAAATGTTGGAAAACACAACGCTGTTGCTTAGATGAACGCCACATAACCAGCCAGGCATCATAGAAGATGTAGACTAATTGCTCTCCCAGGGACAGGAGAGCCGAGACATCATCGAACAAACCAAGAGCATTTGCAGAGTCAAGTAGTCAGGGCTGTTCTAGATGGTCACCGTCCAAATAATCAACAGAGTCAATAATATATTGTTGATAATGGTAAGGAGATTACCGAATGGAAATCAGCGGAGAAAGAATGAATAATGGGGATTGGCACTTAGCAAGACTCCATTTACTGATGACATTTTGCAAGAAGTATATCCTAGAAAGTTTTTTATGCCAATGATGCTGTCATATAACAAGACGAATTACATAGATAACATCTATTGAAATATGAGTGGCACATGGATGGTGATGGAGCTACCAATGTAGTGTGATGTAGCTCTTTCCCTATAAACTAGAGGAGGTGGCTACGATGTGGTTCATCAGCTTCCGTGATACTCGTTGGGATTATACCAATGACTGCCGCCACTTAAGAGATGTGATTGAAGACCCGATACATAGAAAGAAGTTGCAGGGGTAGATGAGAGATCCGCAGGATGGTGGGCACCCATGATTTTGTCTCTTGTTGAAAATATTTAAAAATCTTTGTATGTGATTCATTATTATAAATGTTTGACTGGAAATATAAAACGTAAGTATTTTTCTAGTCAGATATTACATACTAGGAAAATATTTTACAGTAGTAATTAAAAATCAATGTATATTTTTAATTTATGACCAAACGTGCTTCCTATTTGTATGGGCAATTGAAGTATTGCCTTTTGGGTCTTTGTGAACTATAATGTTTCCAACTTTTATTAACTCTGTTAAACTCTAAAAATGTACGGCGGTTTTTATTGCATAGCGGTGTTATCCTGCCTTTGAACCGAGTAGCTTCTAAATAAATCTGGATGTCAAGATGAAAGTAGAACGAATAGAGAACATAGGGGCATAATTGGAATAGATAAATGAAACAACTCAAGAAGTAGGGGTGAATTAGGACAAAAACAACATAGTTGGTACCAATCACAATTGCTGTCACTCTAGAGTTAATCTACAGGGGGATACATCGGAGGACTGTGGAAGGTTGGAGCTTATGAAAGCATAAGGGAACTACCACTATTACGATAACCATTATGGCTGGTACCGACCATAATTATTGACGGTGTCGACCATAATTATTGACGGTACCGACATTTGCTCTAAATTGATTTTGTTTCTCCCCTTTCTTCTCGAATTTGAAGTCTTACCTATTCTTCCATGATTTATTGAATATGCTGGACAATTCCATCTATAAATAAAGAGGCTGGAGCAACATAGAGAGGACTTTCATCTTTTAAGCTCGTACTCTTCATCTATTACTCTCTACCTTAACTGTTGTCGCTAAGTGTTGTAATTTCAAACATATTTTCTTTCAAGATCTAAAGTCACTTTAATAGTGCTCGTACTTGTGACAAATCTAAAGTTAATAAGATTAAGTGGATGAAGGAACAAGATTTGGTCAAACAACTATAAGAATGCTGTGTTTGTTGTCGTTTCTATTTGATCTTAGTAGATATCACTACACCAAATACTGAGATTTGCAACTAACCATCCGCGCATTTGGCAACGGTTATTAACCGTTGCCATTTAGCAACGGTTAATCACCGTCTTGGTTCAGTTAGCAACGGTTTTTTATCATTGCTAATTGGGAACGGTTATTAACCGTAGCTTCTTTGGAGACAAATGATGGCGGTGAATTTCATCCTTTCGCGCCATAATTTTTGGCGCGCTTCGTTCCAATTAGCAACGGTTTTCAACCATGGCTAATTAGCAACGGTTTGTAACCGTCGTAAATCTTTTAGGCAGGGCCGGCCCAGGGGCAAGCCCACCAAGCCCCTGGGATGGGGCAACCAACTGAGCCGGGCAACACCAAAAATCTGTTTTACTTCAAAGTTACAGCTCAATAGCAATCTCCATGTTGGCGATGCTCGAACCCAAAAAAACTAGGGTTTCAAAAATCAACGCTTTCTAAATAATCATCGCTGCATACTCGGCTATTCCATCAGCCATCGTCGGCTCATACTTGCCTCCTACGCGATATTTTCTACTGCTGATTTGAAGTCCCGCTACAGTCTCTATACTGCCACTGCTAATTAAGTATGCGACTTTCTTGTTTTGAGTTGTCTAATTTTCTAAAATTGAGTCGCCCTTTTACTGCTTTAGATTTCATTAACCTTGAAAACGCCTGAAGCTAATAACTTATTAGTATTTAGTTATAAACAACTAGTTTTCTGTAAATAATCGTTTAGGAATTGAAATTTGAAAGCTGAAGCTAAAAAACTAATAATTATTAGGAACTGATACTTACATTGATTTACTATTTTTCCTGCAGTGTGTGTATGTCTACCCACAAACATTTAGGCAGAACCCAATATGATTTACCTGTACACTTAACTAGATACACTAGTTTGTAAAATTGATACATTTCGTTAAAAATTAAATACACTGTTTTGTAAACTATTTGAGACTATAAGTATTGCAGCCCACTTAATATGGCAACTTTTGTATAAAAAGTTGGTACTTTGTTATGTTATAGTTTTATATGTGATTTTATGCTTATATATGAAAAAGAAAATAAAAAAAATTGACATGTTATATAGTAAGGGGCAAAAAAATTCACATTGGGCTTGGTCAACCGATTCTTTGGGCCGCCCTTGCTTTTAGGATTGATGTTTCATTAAGTTTTTAGGGATTGATTATAGTCAATATCTACTACTCTTTAACAGTTTGCCAAATTAGAGATGCACCTTCTAATCTGAACCATCAGAATACATATTTGATGTTTTAAGTGTATAGTGTTAGAGAACCAAGAAACAATTGGTTATGCAAGGGATGATCTTTTTACATTTATATATGATTTGTTTTACAAATTGTAATGTACTGTACTGTACTGCACTGCATGCTAGTTAGACATAGCTGCTTATAGTGACTGCTAGGGTATAAGTTGATGCAATGAATTTTGTTTTACTAAATATGAGACCATATTTAGTAAGTGGATAAAATTGTTGTTAATGGCGCAAGCCAAGTATCAGGAGAGGGGCAATGCATAGACATTACTCTGGTGCTACAAAATGGCGCCGTTGTAATGGCAAATTTTTTGGAAACAGTTTGATGCTAATGTTAAATTTCAAGTGAAATTAGAAGAATATACATCTGTTTAGTTAATATCAGAGTTGAACTTGGTGGAAAGCCATAAGATATTGTTACCCATGATTTCTTATTAGCTCTTGTTATTTTCTTTCAGTATGTCTTTTAGTATAGACAAACAATGGATGAATCAATCTAATCGAAGAAATACAGAATATGTGGAAGGTGTGAGAAATTTCGTTAAATTTGTTGCTGAAAACGGTGGCAATAAGGAAAAGTATTCGTGCCCTTGCACGCGGTGCAAAAATGAAGATACATTCAAATTAAATGACATTCATTTTCATTTGCTTAGATATGGTATTGTTCAATCATATACCGTGTGGTGTTTTCACGGGGAAAGAATACCGGAGAAGCCAAAACAACAACCGGTTAGTCATGCCACAAATACTGATGAGTCCGAACATATTAGGATGGAGGATTTGATCAATGATGCAGATAGATTCCATCATTTTCAACCTACAAGTCAGTTGCATGATAATGCTAATATTGGTGAGCGGTTTACGGATAAATCATTTTTTGATAGCGCAACTACAACAGAGCCATTGTATCCTTCTTGATAGTGCAACTGCAACAGAGCCATTTTTTGATATGATATCTTTAGTCGGAGGTATTGATATTTCTGACTTGTTCTTTGCATATATTGCTGATTTTCTTTTGTTTGCTGTATATGAAATTTGCATATGCAAATGCATGTGTATTTTGTCATGGTCTGTCTTGTTTACAAGATAATCGACAATTTATCAAATACTAGGAATTAAGCTTTTACCTTCCAAAAAAAAAGGTTGAAGCCCATTATATTCTCCTTCAATGCCTCTCAAACTAAAAAACAACCGTGTTTAAAAATTATTATAACATTATATATTTGCAACTTGAAAGAAGTGTTGCCAACTCGTACAAAGCATAAAACATTATATTGACTTTGCATTTCAAAGTCTGAGCTAGAAAGATAATCAAACATTCACCAATTTTATTTTGATATTCGAAATAATAGAACAGAAATAGTTCAAAGTTAGATAATGAATTGCATTCAAGATTCAATGCAACTTCTATTAGTGGCAATTAATACTTATGTCACACGGACTGAGTCATATAACATCCAGTGTCTATTCAAGACTGACCAAAAACAAGAGGGTTGATAATCTAATTTCTTTGTACAAATTTTCTTTTCTGCAAAATTTACATTTCCAATTTGCATTTACTGTTCACTGTTTCTGCCTTTCTAACAACAAACAGTCCATTCACAGCTCCACATACCAAACTGCTTTGCTTTGCATTTAATCACCAAACAACATCTCCAATTCAAAACTGTCACAATACAACAGCCTCCCCTTATACATTCCTCCTTGCTGACCACCAGTCACTACCCTTGCAATACCACTCCATCACCTCTATCATACAACATTCCTTCTCCACCGCTCACCCCACAAACTTCTCCCTTCATGAAATTCAACACAATGCACAACTGACACTGCCTCGACAATAATACAGCAACTGCCTCGACAACATCCCTTCATAACATCATCTACACATATCCCCTGTTGCCACTGCATAGAGTAGCGGCCTCCACATACTTCATCCACTCAGCAAAAATCATTTCTGCAATCATCGACACAAAGCCTTCACTGACACTGGCCACCTCTAGCCTTTCACCGAACTTCTTCAAACCAAAACAAATTAAGCTCTGCTCCTCCTCCTTGCAAATTGCTTACAGCAATCAAATTGCTCATCCAAACCATTTCCAATTACAACTAACTCTACTGCTCACCATCATTTCTTACATTCACCATCAACTCACTCTACTGCTCACCCAAACCACTTCCCAATACTGTCCTACCCAATACACTTCTACAAACCACCATACCTTTTTCCTGTTTGGTAGATTCCATTTCCACCTGTAAATCATACCTACCATTGATGCAATTAATTTGTTATGTTTATCTGCAAGTGCATAATGTTGACCAACTCTTTAGTATATTAATTATTAATATAATATATGCATAAGGTTACCCTTGAACTTAGTATAATATATGCATATGTTTGCTGCCACTTTTACTTGTGCATTATTATTGCTTACAGAAGAATTCCGTTGCTCTATTAACTGAACTTGACCAAGCTAAAATTCACTGTATGCTTTGAGTTTAAAACCAGTTTTTACTTTTGCGCAGGAATTGGATAGAATATTGTATGCACCACAGCATGAGCCAAAGAAATATCAGCTTTGGCTAACCTGCTCAGCATCCTTTTAATGTGTTTATTATATGTAGACTACACTGCTTGCAAAACAATGTAGTGTAATTAATGAAATCTTTGTACTATAGTGTAATAAACAATGCAGTGTAATAAGTATGATATTCCGGCACGGTAGCATTCTGTTTGCAAAACAATGAGTGTAATTATAAGTTTGATAATTTTATATGTATGGTATATGTGCGATATGTTTATAGTGCTTGTGTACCAATATTTTGATATTCTGGCATATTTTGATATATATTGATATTCTGGTATATATACTGAGATATGCGTGTAACGCAGTAGTGAGTTACAGATGTGATTTTGTAGGAGCAGGAGCAAACACTATGTGCAACGGGTGCTAACCGTTGCTTTATGTGTGACTTTGGGCATAAAGCAACGGTTTTTAATCGTTTTTTACTGGACATGAAGCAACGGTTAGTAACCGTTGCCTTTTGTACATTAAGCAACGGTTTATACCAGTTGCCTGTTGTCCATAAAGCAATGGTTTATACCCGTTGCCTTTGGCCCAGTTTGCAACAGTTTATAACCGTTGCCTTTGGCCCAATTTGCAACGGTTAATACCCGTTGCCTTTGGCCCAATTTGCAACGGTTTATACCCGTTGCCTTTGTCCCAATTTGCAACGTTTATACCCGTTGCCTTTTGGACATAAAGCAACGGTTTTCTCCCATCGCTAAATTCAACCACTCCTGTTTTGAAGACGGTTTTTACCCGTTGCTTTTGGACTTAACAACGGTTTTTACCCGTTGTTAATAGCTTATAATGGTGTAATGTATATTCTCATTTTAGTTCGTGTAGTAGTGTTGTATCACCTTTTGGTATAATGTTTTTGATGCTTTAGCTTCTAAGTGATAGATTTAGCTTAGTTTTGTGGATTGCAAGCCTCTAAAAGTTGAATCCAAAAGATTAATTTTGTAGATCTGATGTTACTGTGATTTTAGAAGGAACCAAAATAAGATCTGAAGAAATAGCCCATAAGAGACCTTCCATGAGATCTGGAGCCACTACTGGAGAAGATAAAGCTTCTCATTATAATGATGAAACCACTCAGATGTTGAACGATTAACAAGGATCTTCTTTCCTATAGGAAGTAGTATCCAAACTTGAAATTGACAGGATGATGATTAGGATGGACCAAAGAATGGTTGATAGTCAGAAAGCCCTCTCGGATAGAATGGAAGAAAACTTCGCTTTGTTAGCATAGCAGCCATATATGTATAGGAAGAGTCATAAGGATTCATTACTGTCAAATTCAAAGGAAGATAGTTAATCTTCTTCAAGCTAGAACAGGAGAGATGACAAGCAAAAGACGAAGGGAAAGGATTTTAGGATATCAAAATGGAGCATAGGAGGAAGTGGCCAAATTTTATCCACGTCCAACATGGTCACTACCGACTAAAATCTAGTCAGTACTAGGCATGTTAGGGGCAGTTCCAAAGTGTAACTACCTGATGTATTAAACTTATCTGACAATAAGGACGACTTGCAGGGTACTGGCAATGAAGAAAACAAACATGCTGAAATACAGAATGTTGGTGCTTAGATGAACGCCACATAACCGACCAGGCAATCATAGAAGATCCGGACTTATTGCTCTCCCAGAGCGAGGAGAGCTTAGACATCATCGAACGAACCAAGAGCACTTGTATAGTCAAGTACACGGGGTTGTTCCTGATGGTCGCCATCTAAGTAATCAATCTAGTGAAGAATATATTGTTGGTAATGGTAAGGTGATTAATGAATGAAAATTAGTGGATAAAGAATTAATAATGGGACTTGACACCTAGTAAGACTCCATTTAGTGATAACATTTTGTGATAAGTATATTTGAGATTGTTTTTTTATGCCAATGATGCTGTCATATAACAAGACGAATGACCCAGATAACATCTATTGAAATACGAGTGGTACATGGATGGTGATAGAGCTACCTATGTAGTGAGGTGGGGTTTTTTCCCTATAATCTTAGATGGGGTGGCAATGACGTGGTTCATCGGCTCACACTGCTATCCATATCTTCACTTGATCAGCTGGCGAGAAAGTTCATGGGGTAGTTCAGGCTCCACACCGCTCGATCAATAGATATAATGTCCTTGTCAAGTATTCATTAGGATACCAGAAAAATTCTAAAAGATTTTCTTAGCCAATTTAATACTACGACGATTGAAATAAGCAATCCAAAGGAGGATATTATGTTGATGGAATTAATTCGGGGGATAAACCAAGATATAGAGTTTGGTAGACGGCTAAAGAGGAAGCAACCACCTACTATGGTGGATATCTATAATAAGGCATCCCAGTTTTTGGACTTGGAAAAGGTAGACTTGGCTACCAAAAAAGTTGGTGGTTGATCTTCTAATGAAGTTGTGCAGAACACATCGCTATTAAGAAAACCGGTGAGAGTTCCGATAATGATGCGATAAATATTGGAACTGGTAAAAACAACCAGAAAAGAGGAAATCAGGGCACTGGTTATAAAAGAAATGATACAAAAAAGCATCTGAGGTACTTGAAACCAAAGGATTATACTCCTTCGAATGATACGGTTGAAAATATCTACCTTGTAACAAAAGGAAATTAGAATTATAAGAAGCCATCTCGAAGGGAGCCATTTGAGACCGAACGGAGTTCGAGGAAGTATTGTCACTTCCATGACACTCATGGGAACAAGATCAATGAGTGCCGTCACTTAAGAGATGTGATTGAAGATCTGATACGTAAAAAGAAGTTGTAGGGGTACATGAGAGATCAGCGGGATGGCGGGCAAAATGCTAAACCTCTGGGCATAATGCTCAGAGGGATCGACCAGTGTCCAGTGGAGAGGGGCCTAGGTGGTAGGAGGGTTAGATTATGATTAACACTAAACTGGAGGACATCATCTAACAGAGAAGAGATGGAATGAGATGGAGCAGTATGGAAGTTCGCAGAAACACTTATCGCAATAGCGTATTTTGCCGTCGAAATTGGAGCTCTTGCAAAACAACTGAAGATAATGAGTAATGATATTATTTTTCAATATAGAGAAGTTGATGGGGTGCAAGTGTTAAAGTTTGACCTCATGGTGATTACTTCTAAAGTTAGATGTATGCCCTAGGGGCAATTATATAAATTTTTACAAATACCTAACTCAATAACCAATCTTGTTCAAAACAAAATTTGTTTTCTTTGTATTATATGCTTGATATAATATTTTATATTAGTTAATAGATTTAATTAAAAGTATATTGAATAGAAAATTCATAACTAGTTTGTTTATGTGACAATAGCTACAAAATTTTGTAATCATGAGAAATTTGTAACAATGAAATTAAACATAACGTTTTAAATATTCCTAGTTAAGATGTATCGAGACTGGATATTGATACATCTTTTAAGACTAGAGTACGTAACAAACATCAATTGTTAGGCATCATATTACTCGTAACTACTGGCGGCACCAAAGGGTTACGTACTGATAGTTATTGGATAACAATGGAATGACTCAGCCAATAGCTTTCCATTGTTTAATATTACAAAAGTCAAATAGAAAATATTGATGTGATAATATTACACAACTCCTCCGATTTGAGAGTATTGTCAAGCTTCAATCTGGAAACTCCGCTTTGATTATAGTCAAATCATGGCATGTGGTCCATCAAACAACTACCGTTGGGTTGCGTGTGGGCATGAAAGTGACTATTCAAGAGAACATTCATCTCCTTGGTTATGTGAGGTTAGTACCAAAGTGAGCTGAAGTCAATTCAAAATCAAAGTCTTTGGCTAGAGCGGTTTGGTTAATAATAATTGTTATTATTGAACCAGGGACTTTGTGTTTGGGATGTAGAGTTGAATATGGATGAATTGGAATTTTTTTTATTACTAATTTCATAAGTCCAAAGTGATATAGTTTTAACAAAGAGAGTTGATGTAAATAATTGTCTCTAGCACGTAATGCTTAATAAAATAAAATTGGATTTTATCGAAATTAAGTACGCGATAAATTCAGCCATAATGTCAAATCGCATGTTAAGTGACGTGTAAATGTTAATATTTGAAACGTTCAATATTAATCGTTGACCAAATTAACACCTAATAGTCATACAACCAGAACGTTGAATATTCCTTTTACCACCTGATATAATTAACTAATAAATTATTTTTAGTTAATTTAATTAATTAATATTTATTAAATATTTATTATAAATTTTCATTTGATGTATATTGAACATTGCTATATAGTGTGTTTATAATTGATATAAATTTACCAATCGATATACAATATCGGTACATGTTTAAATAAGATTTAAAATTGCATTGAATTTTGTTCGACCTTAGACCAGATTTTATTTTAGGCCCATATAGGCAAGTTAATTTCAGTTGTAGAGGGGTGTTTAGGCCAGCCATGTTATGGCAAAAAGGAGGAGTTTAGATGAGTAAAAGTGGGGAAATAGTAAGAGAGAGATATTAGGACGAGATCCACTTTTCACTCTCTTAACTTCTTATTTGTTTGCCACCTCTTTTCATTATTTCTTTTAGACTTTTGCTTTCCTTTCCTTGACATATTCGGTCAGCAAACCCCTTCTTTAATCCCCAAAAATACAAGTACTAAATTACAACAAAACACTTCGATTCGATCGTCGGTGGTAAAGAAATTTGGGAGCTATCTACTTCCGATTTGTGAATGGATTCAAGAGGATCGATTTAACATTTCAACGTGTATGCAAGGGTTTTGGTGAAAGGTAATTCTTCGTTTTATTTTTTATATTATATTTAAATATATTATTTATATAATAGGATGTTATATTATATTATGAATTTTGCATATCGAATTGCTATTACAAATTGGTTGGTTATGTATATTATTATATCTATATATAATTAAAAAAAATTATGCTTAATACCTACTTGTTGGGCATGACCTACAAATTAAAAAAATTAAATAATATTATTTTGGCAAAGCCGACCGGTTTTTATAGTGATCTGTAACACTTATTATTATAACAAATAATATTATTGAATGTATTAATTAATCAAAATCAATATTCAGAAGATTAATGTTATATGTCATGTGTTTTAAATTAATTTTTTTAATCGTATAATATATATTAGCAGTAAATAAAAATATTTTTTTAAGAATAAATATAATAATTATTTATTTTACCGTAAATTGTTTACATAAATTGAAATATATGTGTGTGTGCATATATATATATATATATATATATATATATATATATATATATTATTGTAAACAATAAAATTTTGCATAAAATTATTACATAACATATATTATGTAGAAAGCTTTCGAAAATGATTTTTTATTTAACATTTTAATTTTAAAATATATTAAAAATCAAACACCAAAAATAAATAAACAAAACTTTATTTGGCCAAGAGCAAAATTAGTAGGATCATAATTTAAAAAATAATAATTTTATTATTTACACACATACACATTTATATCTAATTTTGTATATTCATATGTATTGCATAAATTAATTTAAAATAAAAGAAAATATTATTTAATAAATTGTTTTTGGGATTTATATTATATATTATATATATGTGTGTGTGTGTGTTAAAAATTATTCTATAATTTAATATTTAATTATTTTATTGATTTAATTGTTATATATATATATATTAACAAACATACAAAAATATTATATATATTTTAGAAATGTGTTACATAAAAATAGTTTATAACTAACATTAAATGTGTATATATATATGTGTGTATATATGTGTATTTATTATATATTTACTTATATATTTTATTATGAGACAAATATATACACATTTAGATAGCGAATCGAATACAAAAGGGGCTAACATGTTCGTTGCGATGTAAATCATAACATCTATACATGGGTATGTTAAACAATGTACACATTATTTTGTTGCGTATGTACGTGCACACATATGTGTATATGATACACATATATAATATAATATAGAATTATATAAAATAAAACTTTGTTTATAACTTCAAATAATTGTTTTTATTTAACATAAAATTTACAAAAGTTCTAATGAATTAGACTACATAGACCCATTAAAGATCCAATTATGTAAAAAAACTTGGAGATCACCGATTTAACCCTTTATGTGCTGGCCACATTCCAACATAGCTAAGGGTAAAGCATCCATTCAGGGGGAGCATCATAAGAGTTGATGAACACTACGAATTGATACATATAGATTATGTAATCCAAAGTCAATTAATTCTAAAACAGTTACATGTACTTTGTTGTATTCACCGATAAGTTATCACTGACATGGACATGTGTACACATGCAGTATATCTATGATATTCTCATAGCATACGAAGTGGAAATAAATAAAATAACTCATAGTCGAAAATAAAAATAGTTCGATTTGATCGAATAGGTGAGTATCTTGGAAAGAGTTCCAAATGTACAAAATATGAATAAAGATTCAATCTCAAAAGTCACTCCTTCCTATGACATATAAAGATGTATTGAAAGGAGTAGTTGAACATTGTTGAACAAATTATGATTAATGTCGAGTGAAGTTAAGTTAACTTCTCTATAAGGTCGCATGTTTAAGGGTAGTACAAGAGGTTAAAATTAAATTCATCTACAGAATAGTTTACAAATCATAAAAGATAAGGATTTATAAAAAACCATAACATATTCTAGGCTGAGGAGTTGGCAAGTTGTGTGAGACGAAAGACTACGTACAACAATTGTATGTGATAGATCTTGTTTGAATTAACCCAAATGAAGTTTAGAAACTATTGTCATTGAATAACCTATTTATGTGCTGAACAAATTTTTTATAAACTAAAACCAAATTAGTTTTATATGTAAGGAAATTCATGAAAAATTTATGGATACTCATTCCATTACACTAAGAAACAACTATTGTTTTGAGAAATACCAACTTCATAGCAAAGGAATTTCTGTTAGAAATTGTTGGTGGTAGAATGGATTTGGATACACTCCAAAGAAAATACTGATATCCTAAATGATATGCGAAAACACCTTATTAAAATGTTTAATATGGAACATGTAAGATTGAATCCTTATATGTTTACAATATGAATTACCATACATGATTTATTGTCCACAATATCATATTTTATTTTGGATTATGAAGCAAATATAAAATCCAAATTAAGATCACTAAATGGTATTTTAAAGTGTTCTCGAGTATTTGTGAAATACTAGAGAATTGTTTACAAAAACAACGAACTCCGTTTAAAAGAGTGTTCAGACTTGAACTTCACAAGTGCCATCAAGTATAATACTTCAATTATTGTTCAAATCTTAAATAAGAAGCTTTGAATTGAAAATCTTTCAAATGAAAGGTTGTGGCTGATTCAACGAAAGGCTAAGTATATCGCCTAGAATAGCGCCACAATAAAAGCTGTATAAATATAAATGCACAAATTTACAATTGAGCTAAATGTGAATCCAAGTATTGAGAATATTATATCATTGTTATATGATGTAATAATAAAACTTACTAGAAGTCAAGAAACATAATCTAAATAGTCCACATGGTAAAGGAAGTTTATCAGCATCGGAGAGAGTTGAATAACAGAGTGGATGATTAAAATAGCATAGTAGATTTAGTCATGAAGGGTTTAACTCGATTAGTTTTCATCAAACTGATTGAAGGGATGGGATAAAGATTCCATTATTGACCCCAAGTGAAAGTGGAAAATTGATAGAGGTAGGTGCATGCCCTAGTGGTAATTATATAATTATTTTACATATATTTAACTCGCTAACCAATATTGATAAAAGATGTTTTCTTTCTATTATTTACTTGATATAACATGTTATATTAATTAATTAGAAGTACATTTAACAGGAAAATCCATAAATGTTATGTTTTTGTGATCGCAGTCACAAAGTGTTGTGACTATAAGTAATTTTTCACAATGAAATTAAACATAACTTATTATTATAGAAATACGAACTTTGTGTTTGGACTATGGAGTTGGATACGGATAATGCTGGAATTTTGACCATCACCAAATTCTATAATTCAAAGTGATATAGTTTTAGCAAAGAGAATTGATGTAAATAATTGTCACTACCGAGTAACGATTAATAAAGGAAAAATAGATTTCACCAAAACCAAGTAAGCGAAAAAATTGGCCACAATGTCATGTCACTTATTAAGTGGAATCATGGACGACTGGGAGGAAAAGGAGTCATTGATAACTCCAATCAAAGACTATTTGCTAAAGGGAACTCTCCCGAATTGAAGGAATGAATGGCAAACTCCTTCGTAAAGTACCATGATTTATAATGAAAGAGGAAGTGTTGTATAGGAGAGGTTTCTCAGCCCTCTTGCCATGGTATGTCACCAGAGATGAAGATAAGAAAATCCTTTTGGATGTACATGAAGGAAGATGTGGTGATCACATCAAAGGGCAGACTTTAGCCAAGATGATACTTCATTGTGGATACATTTTGCCCACCATTAGCCACAGCGTAGCTTATCACATCAGATGAAGCGATGAATGCAAAAGCTATGTGAAATACTAAGGGACCTATCTATAAAGCTTATGCAAATAGTAAGCCTATGGTCATTTGTGATTTGGTAAATTGATATAATCGGTGTGCAACCTACGTCAAAGGGTGGAGTGAAGTATGCTATTGTAGCTTTAGACCACATCACATAGTGGACTGAAGCGAAACCATTAATCGTGACCACAATGAAGAAGGTGATCAACTTTGCAATGTATAACATCATATGTAGAATTAGAGTCGTATAAAAAATCATCACTAACAATGGAACACGATTTGAGAGTATTGATTTCAAAGACTTTTACAACCGGCATCGAAGTGCGAAGAGCTTTTTCACAATAGCACACCCTAAACAAATGGATAGGTGGAGGTGATGAACAAGATCATCAAATTCATCCTGAAGAAAAAATAACGAAAACCCAGGGCAATTGGGTTGATGAGTTACCACTTGCACCGTGGGCTTATTGTACAACCCACAAGTCTACGACTGGGTACACTCTATATTTTTTTGCCTAGGAGTTGAGACCATGATTTCAATAGAACTGGAAATCACTTCTCATTGAAGAAAACACTATGATCCTAATATGAATGAGGAACTCTTGCTTGAATCCTTTGACTTGGTCTACGAGTGCGAGAAGAGGCTGAACTGATGGTAGCAGCTCAATAAAAGAGTAGCAACGCATTTCAATTACACGGTCGGGAACCGTACCTTTGAGGTAGGGGACCTTATTTTGAAAGAGGTCCTCCCTGTTATGAGGGAACTTGTTTAAATTGAGAAGGTCGATGGGCGATTGAACAAACCTTGGCGATCAAACTTTTAAGCTATCGACCATTGAAGGGATCGCTTTTCCATGAGCGTGGAATAGCAAGCATCTACAACTCTATTTCACTTAGATTTATTTTTTTTCTCAAAATGAGCCACCCTATTTGACTTAGGGCAATGTAATAATGTAAGAATTTCCATTTCTTTTGTTTACAAATAAAGTTGGCTTTCAAAACCAATGGAACCACGTTCTTATAAGTATAACTTTGTAGTGCATGATTAATAGCACGATCAAGTATCTGGATATAGGTACCTGTAATGACCTAGAATTTGACCATTTTAAAATATACTATTTAAATTGATTTTAAATATAAAATAGGTAAGGTTATATGATTCAAATAATATTAGATAGGATTTGGAAAGAGAAGTATATACAAAAATAGTAACATTTGCCTATATCGACAAAAGTGACAAAATGTTGATTTCAGAAAAGTAAGTTTCAATGATTAAATGAATTTTTTTTAATTTATTTATGAGTGTTTATATTTTTAAATAACATTATACAAATTTATTTTTTAATTTGGTTTGCATAAATAAATAATTTAACTAAAACGTCAAAATATGACCGTAAAACATTTTGTCGAAAATCGACGTTTTGTCAATTAAATGTTGTCGCAATGTCGTCTCACCTTTATTTTCTTATATAGGAACATATATTCAAATAGTATAAGTATTAATTAATTCATTAATCAAGTTTACTTTTACTAAACATAGTTAGAAATTTCTAGAACATAATTAAGAAAAAGTAAGCACAAAAGGATAAACATGTCATTTCAAAGAAAAACATAAACATAAATCAAACTAAACATAATTATTATATTCTTCACTTTGTACTTAAGTGAAAATAACATAAAATAATGATTTGAAATGTGATGTTAAGTGTTGAAAAAATAAGGTTGCTTGAAAAGTAAGTAAAGTGTATTTTGGTCTTTTTACAAAATATTATTTTAATGCTAAACTTTTTCTATAAATAAGCATCCACTTTCTCACTTTTTTACACTTCTTCTTCCTCATTTTTCAAGCTTTTTTTCCACTCTCTAGTGGCTTCTTCTCTTCCATTTCCTTACTAACTTTTTCAAAACCATATCAAACAAAGTTAAAACACCACCAAACTTTACCAAACACCTTAAAATATCACCAAAATATGATTTAACATCTAAGAAGTGAACAACTGATGGAGAAAGGGGAGGAATAAGGTGTGGCCGAACCTATAGAGGAGGAGGAGCAAGTTCAAGGAGCTTTGGAGCAAGAAAAGGAGAAAGAGGAGATGACCGAGTGCTAGAAAATGAGGTGAAGTTGTTTATGTGATGGTTAAGTATAGTTAGGAGGATTTAGTGAAGCGTTATTGCATATGAATGTTGGTAGGAAGAATTGGTTAAGTTAAAGGTGAGTAATCAAATCTTAATTTTATTTTAATAAAACTTATGTTGATAACACACATGTCAAATTAGAAATTAATATGTTGAATATTGGTTGATATTGGATGGTAATTTGGTTGCAAATTGGTTGATTATGTGATTGTTTGTGTGGTTGGTAAATTTTTTGATAAATGATAAAATAAATGGTTAGTAAGTATAGTTAACTCAATGAAAATTAAACCCATATAAATGCATGTATATAAATTATTTGGCCTCTTAATGATTCAAAAATTCTAAAAAGATTAGAAATGATATTATAATAATATAATATTATAAAGTGAAATGAAATGGAAAATGAGTTTGAAATGATGAAAATATTGTTTTAATGAGTTAAAATAGTTTAAATGTGGTTTAAAATAAATTTGAAGTGTTTCGGAAAAGTTCTGAAGCAATTCACAAAATTGGTTAAAGCCGAGTCCGTCGTGTAGCGGCGGTTCGTAAATTTCGACCCGTAACTCCAAACTAACGTAGAGAATGATTTATAAGTTGGATTTCTTCGAAACAAAAATTATTTGGTCCACAATGTTAATAATTTTCCAACGAAGAAAGAAAATCAAGATTTCATCAAGTAGAATTTGAAATGTGTCCTAAACAATTTTCTAAAAACATCGCGGTTTTGTAGTTCAGAATCGAAAATGAAACTTCTTTATAAATGATATTTTAAATGATTTACAAATATGAAATAAATTTGATAAATATATTAAAATGGTTTAAAAGAGATTTGGAGTGGAAAATATTAATTTTAAAATATTAAAAAGTTGCATTTGAGCCTTTTTTTCCTCCAATGGCCTCTGCCTCCCGTAACCCCCCCCCCCCACATCCCTTGTCCTTTCTTTCTGCTTTACCCATTCCCTCTACAGTTACCATGTCTTCTCCTAGCTTGGCCTTCTTGTCCACCTAGCCACAATCTTTACCACCGCCAGTCCCTCCTCCGCCACCTGTCCCATCTACTGTCACCACTGATCCCTCTCCTTTGCCATGGTCCTCCCTGTTTAGAAACCGCCCACATAATGCTGGCCAGTATATACCTGTTGACATTCCGCTTTCATTTGAAGGCCCATCCTTGGTTCCTCCTGATATGGTTGTGGATGCTGGAAATGCTATTTGGGAGGACTGGCTGGTTGGTTTCTTCCTCAACAAGCCTCTCTCTTATTTGACTGTTATCACCCATTTGAAGAAGATATGGAAGCTTAAAGGTGAAATTAAAATCAAGTCTGATGGTATCTTGTTCCTCTTCCATCTTTCCTGTGTTGAGGATAGAAGGAAGATAGTGGAAGCCAACCCAATATTCCTCAGGAACAAAATTTTCATCATAAAAGAATGGGATCCATCTTTAGGTAACAGCTGTAATACAATAAAATCAGTGCCTGTTTGGATAAGAATATCGAACATTCCATTGTATGCGTGGTCGCATCTTGGAATTAATTGGCTTGCATCGAGAATTGGTAAGCTCCTCTGCCTGGATTCTTCTACTGTGAAGATGGAAAGAATAGGTTATGCTAAGTGTTTGGTTGATGTTACGCCAAAACAAGAGTTGGTTGATGAGTTCCCTGTTAAGTTACTGGATGGTACTGATCAAATGGTGAAGGTTGAGTATCTTTGGAAACCGGAAATATGTCATATTTGCAAAGAATTTGGTCACATGAGTGTAGCCTGTATAAAAGCTGGTGGGGAGAAGGTAAGGAAAGAGGATGAGGAGGTGGTTAAAAACAGTAATCAGGTAGGGGTAACGTATGAACAGAGGCATGGGAAGAAAGCAAGCATGAGTAGCCAAACATGGCGGAGAGTAGTTAACAAGAGAGTTAAAGAAAGATTAGGTAATAATTTTAAAGAGCAATCAGCTGATGCTATAGCTTATAATAATCAGCGTGCTGTTGCAGTGATTGCCTTGCAGCAGCAAAAAGAGGGTACAATATCAGGTGGATTAAGTGAAAATGCAACACAATTGACCAGTGGTGCTTCTGCCAATACCCAAGCCACAACAATGGTACACAACAGCTTTGAAGTACTTAATGATATGCAAAATGAGGAAGAATTCAGTGCTACACAAATAACCAGTGGTGAGCAACATGATGTGCATAGAAGTAAATTGCTTTGTGGTGATGCAAATGAATTTATTCAAAACAATAACTGCAGTTTACTCCATGTGCATGTAACTGATACCCATGTTTGTGCACCAACACCCAATACTGATCAAATGGATAGAGAGCAAATTGGCAAAAGCAACTGCAGTTACAATTCTAACATTTCTGATATTTCATCAGGAAATGTGCAAGTTATGATAAATACAGCTGATGCTCAAATACATAATAATCTGATGCATATTGTGAAGCAAGTTCATGTGCATGTCCCTGAGATACCAGTGCATTCCAATGACCCCATGATACCACAACTTACTTCAAGCACCCCATCCATTCCTTTTTCCTCATCAATTGCTCACCCCATGACCACCACTTCTCTAAACCTTCAGGAGGAATCTTTCTGTAACACAATGCAACGTCAAATCCACCCCCTCTTACCCAAACCAAAACACCTTCAAATCAACCCACCCCCTCTTACCCAAACCAAAACACCTTCAAATCAACCGTATGTTTTTCAGGGATCAATTCCAGGTTGGAAATCTCCACCAAACGAACAAACTTCGAACCAGTGCCAGTCTTCAACTCTTGACAAAGGCAAAAGGGGCAAGAAAAATAGGGTGCTGAATCCAAATATACACAGAGTTAACTCTCCTATTACTAGGAGCATGAAAGAAGGGGATCAGCACACAGTAGTTTAATTATGTCACACAACATAGGAGCATGGAACATAAGAGGATCCCATAATTTCCTCAAACTCGAGCAAGTAAAGCGATTAATCTCCGAACATCAACTATCCATTTTTGCTATTCTTGAAACAAAATTGAATTTCCCTCTAACAATATCAGCAGCTAATTTCATCAATCCCGCTTGGATCCTTTCCCACAACTTAGCTGAAGCTAATTATGGTCGTATATTGGTAATTCATGATCCTGCCAAGCTTACCCTTGACCTAATTCTTACCACTCCACAATTAATGCACTATCACGCCTCATACCACAATCCCACCTCTTCTTTCTACATCACCATCATTTATGCTCATAACTCCCCCTCTTCTAGGCAATCTGTTCTCCAGCTGCTTCCAGCTTTAAGGCAAGATTCTCATCCATGGGTGGTTCTGGGTGATTTTAATTGTTGTCTCTCCTTAACTGATAAGCATGGTGGGCTCTCTCTTGTGCCTAACGATATCCTACCGCTCAACACTGCTGTCCATGACTCTTCTCTAATTCCTATCAGTAGAAACGACGCGTTATACTCCTGGAACAATAGGTCGAGGAGTGGAACACGAATTTTCTCCAACATTGACCACTCTTTCTCCAACTTCAATGCCCTCACTACATGGCCTAGCCTTTCCACTCATCTTCCTCAACCAATCCTTTCTGACCACTCTCCTTTAATCCTTACCACTGGCAAGAAGCTAATTGGAGGCAAAAGAGGGTTCAAATTCTATAATGCTTGGGTTAATGACCCTGAGTATAATAATATAATTAAAAATTCTTGGTCTAATAAATACTATGGAAACCCTATGTTTGTGTTTTGCAGGAAACTCAAAGCTACGAAGGATAACTTAAGAGCTTGGTCAAAAGCGAAGTTTGGCAACGGCAATCTGCAATCTTCCATGCTTTCTGAGCAACTTAAGGTGGCTCAAGAACTTATGATGGCACATCCTGATGATGCTGACAAGGCTGAAAGGGAAGCTGAACTATACACAAATCTCAATCAGGCACTTGCTGTTGAATGTGAGATGAGGAAGCAACAATTAAGGATCAAGAAGGCGGAAGATGGTGACAGGAACACTAAGTACTTTCATGCTTCCCTGAAGGCCAAACACTCAGCTACCAACATCTCCACCATCATTGATGAAGCAGGAACTCTGAACACTACCCCTGAATCAGTTGACAATGCGTTTCTCCAATTTTACACTCGTTTCTTTGGCAATATGTCTAACTTTTAGCCTGACTTGGATCTCCTGTCATCTACTGCTCTTCCCAAATTAACTCATGAAGAAGCCAATGGTCTTGTAGCCAGAGTTACTAATACAGAAATAAAGAATGCCCTATTTGCTATGAACAAGAGTTCCTCAGGTGGGCCTGATGGCTTCAATGTCGTTTTCTATACTACTAGCTGGTCAATAGTTGGAAATCACTTCTGCTTGGCAGTGCACAATTTCTTTAATAAATTCAAAATGTTAAAAAGAGTGAATGCGACTAATTTGGTGCTCATCCCCAAGACCAAGATTGCCTCATCTGTCACTGATTATAGGCCTATTGCTTGTTGCAATGTGGTCTGCAAGTGCATTGCTAAGATAATTGCTACGCGGTTAGTCTCTGTGATCCAAAGAATAACATCTATCAATCAAGTTGCTTTCCTGCTTTGCAGAAACATTCTTGATAACATCATGCTTGCTTATGAGCTGCTCCATGGGTACAATCGCGTTAATAACTCACCGCGTGCAATGCTAAAGCTGGATCTCTCCAAAGCTTATGATTCTATACAGTGGAAGTCAATAGTTAGGATAATGGCGCATATGGGCTTCCCCAAAGTATTTGTTGCTTGGGTGTATGAGTGTATTTCAACACCCACCTTCTCTCTGATAATCAATGGATCCAACACTAGCAATTTTGCTTCCAGACAGGGCATAAGGCAGGGGGACCCTCTCTCCTCCTATCTCTTCATCATGGTTATGGAAGTTTTCACCTGTATGTTAACGCCACTGTTCCTAAATAAACAAATTCTCTATCACCCAAAATGCAAGGAACTAAAAATAACTTCTCTCCTATTTGCGGATGACATTATGATCTTCATTAAGCCTAATCAACAATCAATTGAGTGTGTCAAAGGTGTGCTTCACCAATTTTTTAAGGCTACTGGTCTTAAGCTTAACTACTCCAAGTCAAGCATTTTATTCTCTGGAATTTCCAGCCTTCAGGAATCCAGCCTCACCACTAGTGCTGGTATGCAGTCCATGGCATCTGACATGACTTATTTGGGATTACCTCTTTGCTCGTCTCGTGTCACTCTTGCCAACTGCCTGCCTTTGTATGAAAAAATCACTGGTACTATGGACCGTTAGGCTAACAGATTCTTGACTCAAGCTGGTAGGTTGGTGCTTATACAATCTGTGAGTTTTTCTATCATGGTGTATTGGGCCCGTGTGTTCATTCTACCTACAAGACTTCTTAAGATGATTAGACATGCGATGTTAAGATTTTTTTGGTGTGGTACGATACACACGAGGAAAACAGTGCCTTGTTCTTTCTCCACCGTTGAGAAGCCGAAGTGTAAAGGAGGGTTAGGGTTGATGAGCATTGACAGGTGGAATAAGGCCGCTATTAGTCAACACTACAACGCGTTGTTACAAAACCACGACTCACTTTGGGTCAAATGGACCAACAAATATAACATTGGGCACAACAATTTCGGGGTAATGGAGGTGCCAAACGCATGCAGCTGGATATAGAGGAATATTTTAAAGCTCAGACGCAGTTTCTTGCCTCTTGTTCGCTTTAAATTGTCAACAGTGAGTCTCTGCAATTTCTGGTCTATGCCTTGGCTTGGCAATGGGGTTGTTCTTGATCAGCTCTTCTCTTTACAGCAGAAGCATCAGTCAGGTATTGGGTTTATGCGCTAGCTAGGGATCATATTGTTGATGGGAAGCTGGTTGTCTCTTATTCCAGCAATCAAGTAGTCAGAGGGTTCTGGAAGCAATATGAACAATGCACATATGAACAACCAGAACATGATACGGTACTGTGGATCGACCGAACTCATTCTATTAGTGGTGTGTACAATGCCTTGCACGGTATTGAGGCTATGCCTGACTGCAAGTGGTTTCATGTTACATGGACTCCTGTGTCTCCAGCAAGTGATAATCTTGTCTATTGGAAGGTTATAAGTAATGCACTGATGACTAAAGACAAGCTGGTTCGAATGTGCATGCCTGTTCTCTCAACCTGTGTGCTGTGTGATCAACAGAATGAAAGTGTTCACCACTTATTCTTTGAGTGTGATTATGTGCAACACCTATGGAATAATATGTTACGTGCTGTGCAAGGTATCTTGCCTTCTCACAGTAACCTGAATCACTGGATGCTGATTGAGCATGCACTGGGATGGAAGGATGATGTTAGACTATATTTTTTTCTTCATACTGAAAAGGCTTCTTAAAGCAACATGGTCTGAAAGGAATAAGAGAGTTTTCGATGGGAAGTGCTGCAGTAAAGCTAACGTTTGGGCGATGTTAAAAATTGCTATTGTGGAAGGGATGCATGACAATAAGCACTGTTTCCATGCAAGCGAGTTCGATCCCTGGCTTCCATAGTTTTCATCTTCTCTATTTTTTATGGTTGCCGCCTTTCTGTAATGTTTGTCTTCCCTTGTTGTTGTGTTTTTTCATTTGTTTTTCCGTTGTCGTTTTTCTTTTCTCCTTGTACGTTCTTCTGTTTTTAATAAACCTGGTAGGGGCCCAGCTTAACCCCGCTTAACTTGCAAAAAAAAAGTTGTTTAAATCAAATAAGCTTATATTCCGTAGTACTTTTATGCAGCAAATTCTTTAACCTTTTGAATGTGAGTTTTAAACATAACAATTCTTTCCTAAATCTTTTATAAATTATTTGAAAGGAATAATTAAGTAATGTAAAGATGGTTTGAAAGTTTTAATAAGAGTTTGAATAAATGGTTAAGAGAAATTGTTTGTAACACTTAAACAAAAAGTAAAGAATATTGAATGTAATAACAAACTTCTATGCAGAAACGACTAGTACATTTATCCTGCTTGTGAGATCTAGGAAGATAAAGTAAGATGTTTAACTAAGGTTAGGAATGATGCAACCAACACCCTGAACTTACCTGGCCTATATTTTCCCTTTTTAGGCGAGGGGTGGAATAGATCGAAAGAAAGCCACAATGCTCTAAAAGATCATATTATGTTTTCCAAGATAAAAGAAAAGAAACAAATTCTTTAAATGTTAACTAATCACTTAACATCTTTTTATTAATAATTAGCACAGAAAACCGGGATTGGATTTGCTCGATTATTTTCAACATGATAGGGGGTTCTCGCTTTGTAAATAGTGAGGAAGCTTAGACTCTTACCCCTATATGTCCCTAGTGTGAAAGGGTTGGTTGACAATTGAGAGGCTTTCCGTAAAAGCAGATCCGGGGTACCACATGCAGCCACTTCCACGTTGAAAAGCAGGAGTGCCCCCATGTTGAAAAACAGAAGGGTAGCGGGATGGGTGAAAAGCCTACCGGGACGGATCTGAAAAACCCGTTCGTTGCATTTGGTATCAGAGCAGAAGGTTAAGCGAGAACCATGGCTTTGGGGGGTAAAGACTCATCAGAGATAGGGTTAGTAATACCCTAAGATAAGCAACTCATTAGAGATAGGGTTAGTAACACCCTAGAATGAGTTTGAGTGTATTATATATGAGTGCGTATTTGTTAGTGACTAATAAATTGTTTTGTGATGAATCATCGGTTGAGTGGTTTATGGATTCTGATTGATGCGCCTGATCAACCTTATCGATGAGGATTCCTAAACACTTAAACAAGGCGAACCGACACATTGATTTTGAAAAAATTAGTAAATGAATTAATTTTACCTAGGAATATATTTTGAATATAAAGTATATATTTTGAAAAGTTGTATAGTTAGAAATCTGGATTAGTGAAATTTAAATATGAACAACTTGTGATTAGAATTTCACAGCTTTACTATAAGATGTTTCATAAAGATAGTTAATAAGTAAAAAATCTGATAAGGTAATTAAGATCTTTAATACTTATTCCAAAATAATAAATTAAGAAATGATAATGTTAAGTTACTATCATAAATTGTTTGATTGTTTGATTTAAAAGTTTAAGTACAAATACCTTGTAAATTAAATTTCACATTTTAACTATAAGGTGTTTGTTAATAAGATTTGTTTAAGGAATGGACATATAAGATAAATAATAGAAAATGATTATGTAAAAGGAAAAATAATATAAAAGGAATGAGAATTTAAATTCAAGTAAAAGAACTGTGGTAATTTAAATGAAGTTAATTAATATAAGATAAAATAAATTTATAAAATAGGTTTTATAAAGTAATCTCTAAAGGATTTTGAAAATGGCATTATTTCAAATAAAAAGAGAAATTTTATGATAACTAGTTCGAATGGTTCTAAAATAAACTAAAAATGGGCAAGAGATGTGTTCGGATGGTAAGCACTTCTCTTAAGTATTACTCTTATTGTTAAGAGGATATATGATACTATTGGTAGTACCCAGTCCCTTGGATTGTTTTGGAGTTACTCGACCTATATAATTTTCTTAAGTTAAAGAGATAATATGAATCATTGATTGATAATTGTTAATCTTTATAAAAGTGTTTAAACCAAAGATAAACTGAGATCGTTAATTGATAAGATAAAGCGGGATTCTCAATGATTTTGGACAGTCGGAAATTTCCAAATCATACCTAACTCAAAACTAAGAAATTTATGAAAACTTTTGGTAAAAGATTGTGAAATACTTTAAGTAAATGAAATAAGATAAGGTTAATTTATAAATCTGATTTATAAAAAAAAAAAAAGATTTAAGATTTAAGAGTTTGAGGATTTAAATACGGGTGGTTTTAAAATTTGTTAGATGGACGGATTTTAGTAAACCAATTTGAAATTTGGGATTTGTATATACTCGTAGGATGTAAAGGTATATCATAGAAATATAGATTTAAGTCATGAAATGATACGTAAAATAATGACTCCTCAAAGGAAAATGTTTTATTAATGAATTCCAACATTTATTAAGGATTTGGACTTAAGTCTTTAAAATGTGATTGATTTGCATAAGTTATAAGATAAAAATTAAGTAATACTTTTATGAAATGATTCGTAAACAATATTAGTGTTAAAGGAAATATATCGAGTTAAAAGATTGTGGGAATTTTTTTTAAAGATAAATCATCTTTTAGGTGAAAAAAGGTTTCTTTAGAATTTTTCCTTTAGTAAAAATATTTGAAGGGATTATATAAAGAAGCACTTTTATAAAATGTTTAAAATTAAGATAAAAGACTTTGAAAGTTAATAAATACATATAATATATGTAGATCATTTCATCGCATAAATTTTGATCTATAATTTAAGTATAGAACTTTGAGGTGTTTACACTGGTCCGAAAAAGGATTTATCACTTGATTCTTGACGGCGAACATTAATGAGGATTTTTGATTAGATAATTTAGTTTTCTATCATATTTGAGAGCTATGCAAGGAAAGCAAAGGTTCTGATCTAAAAGCCTGATCGAAGTCCGCACTAGAGGATCGAGGAATCGATACTAGTTTGGAAATAAAGTTGTGTATTCGAATAGGAGACTGAATAAGATATATCATACAGGTGATCTACGTATATTATATGGAATTAAGTTTAAAGATAAATGTTTTAAGCAAACTTTTGTTTTGGGTAATTTCGAGGACGAAATTATTTTATGCAGGGAAGAATGTAACGACCCACAATTTGACCACTTTAAAATATTATATTTAAAGTGATTTTAAATATAAAATAGGTAAGTTTATACGACTCAAATAATCTTAGATAGGATTTGGAAAGAGAAGTATACATAAAAATTGTAACATTTGCCTATATCGAAAAAGTGACAAATTGCTGATTTCAGAAAAGTAAGTTTCAATGGTTAAATGAATTATTTTAATTTATTTATGAGTGTTTATATTTTTAAACAACATTATATAAGTTTATTTTTAAATGTGGTTTACATAAATAAATAGTTTAACTAAAACGTCAAAATGCGACCGTAAAACATTTTGTCGAAAATCAACGTTTTGTCAATTAAAAGTTGTCGCAACGTTGTCGCACCTTTATTTTCTTATATAGGAACATATTTTCAAATAGTGTAAGTATTAAGTAATTCACTAATCATGTTTACTTCTACTAAACATACTTAGAAAATTCTAGAATATAATTAAGAAAAAGTAAGCACAAAACGACAAACATGTCAATTCAAAGCAAAATGTAAACATCAAATCAAACCAAACATAATTATTATATTCTTTACTTCATACTTAAGTGAAAATGACATAAATTAATGATTTGAACTGTGATGTTAAGTGTTAAAAAAAATGTTGCTTAAAAAGTAAATAAAGGATACTTTGGTTTTCATACAAAATATTATTTTAATCCAAACTTTTTCTATAAATAAGCATCTAATTTCTCACTTTTTTACATTTCTTCCTCTCCATTTTTCAAGCTTTTCTTCCACTCTCTAATTGCTTCTTCTCTTCCATTTCCTTGCTAGTTTTTTCAAAACTATATCAAATAAAGTCAAAACACCGCCAAAATTTACCAAAGACCTTAGAATATCACCAAAACATGGTTTAGTATGTAAAAAGTGAAGAAATGATGGAGGAAGGGGAGGATCAAGGTGTGGTTGAACCTATGGAGGAGCATGAGAAAGTTCAAGGAGCTCCGGACCGAGAAAAAGAGAAGGAGGAGATGGTCGAGCGCTAGAAAGTGAGGTGAAGTTGTTTACGTAATGGTTTGGTGTAGTTAAGAGGATTTATTGAAGCGTTGTTGCATATGAATGTTGATAGGAAGAATTGGTTAAGTTAAAGGTGAGTACTCAAATCTTAATTTTATTTTAATAAAACTTAAGTTGATAATGCACATGTTAAATTAGAAATTAATATGTTGAATATTGGTTGATATTGGATGATAACTTGGTTGCAAATTGGTTGATTATGTTATTGTTTGTGTGGTTGATAACTTGTTTGATAAATGATTAAAGAAATAGTTAGTAAGTATTGTTAACTCAATGGAAATTAAATCCATATAAATATGTGTATGGAAATTATTTAGTTTCTTAATGATTTCCAAATATATAAAAAGATTAGAAATGACATTATAATAATATAATATTATAAAGTAAAATGAAATGGAAAGTGAATTTGAAACGATTAAAATATTGTTTTAAATGAGTTAAAATAGTTTAAATGTGGTTTAAAACAAATTTAAAGTGTTTCCGACAAATCAATCACAAAATTGATCAAAATCGAGCCCGTCGCGTAGCGATAGTACGTAAATTTCGGCCCATAAATTCCAACTAATGTAGAGAATGATTTATATGTCGGATTTCTTCGAAATAAAATTTTTTTGGTCCATAATGTTAACTGTTTTCCAACGAAAAAAGAAATTCAAGATTTCATCAAGTAGAGTGTGAAATATGTCTCAAACAATTTTCTAAAAACACCGCGTTTTTGCAGTTTGGAATCCAAAAAGGGATTTATTTATAAATGATATTTTTAAATCATTTAAAAATGTGAAATAAGTTTGATAAATCTATTAAAATGGTTAACGGAGATTTGAAATGGAAAATATGAATTTTCAAATATTAAATAGTTGTTTAAATCAAATAAGCTTATATAGCACGTTCCACAGCACATTTATGTTGTGAATTCTATAACATTATGAATAAGAGTTTTAAACTTAACAATCCTTTGCTAAATCCTTTGTAAATGTTTTTAAAGGTGTAATTAAGTAATGTAAAGATGGTATGGAAGTTTTATTAAGAGTTTGAATAAATGGTTAAGAGAAATTGTTTGTAACACTTAAACAAAAAGTGAAGAATATTGAATGCAATAACAAACTGAGTATGCAGAAATGACTAGTATATTTGTCCTGCCTGTGAGATCTGGGAAGATAAAACAAGGTGTTTGATTAAGGTTAGAAATGGAGCAACCAATGCCCTAAACTTACTTGGCCTATATTTTTTTTTTTTTGGCGAGGGGTGGAATAGAATGAAAGGAAAGCTCGAATGCTCTAAAGATCAAAATTAAGTTTTCTAAGATAAAGGAAAAGAAAAAATTTCTTTGAATGTTAATCAACCACTTAACATCTTTTATCAACAATTAGCACGAAAAACCGAGATCGAATTTGGGTGATTCCTATCCGAAAACCCCTTCAGACTAATTTTTGAAATAAAACATATTGAAGACAATGATCATTGATGACAAAGATCTTCATGATGTAGGATTACTTGCTATTAGTTCCTGGAGGTGAAATTTACCATATCTAAGATTGCAGTAGTACTCTGTTATGAAAATCTTCGATTTGCAAGAATATGATTTGAAGTTAAGAAAGAAATCTTTGATTAAGATTTAATAAACGATTTGGGAATATTTTCCCTAAGTTAAAAGTTATAACTTGAATATAAGAAATCTTTGATTAAGATTTAATAAATGATTTGGAAAGTTTTTCCTAAGTAAAAGAGAAAATGATTTGGAATTATTCCAGTATTTATGAAAGGTTTAAATAAACTAAATGATTTGATAAATAAGGCTTAATGATTCTATATACTCTTGAAAAGAAAGTGGAATAAATTGAAATGAATATATCTAAGAAAGATATTTTATAAAAGATGAAGTAATTGATGATTGATATCCACATATGAATTTAACATCTTTTAAATCGATAATTGGCTTAGAAGGAACCAGGGTCAGATTTGGGTGATCCCTATCTGAAAACCACTTTGAACCGATGTATACGTTCGAAAGTGAAAACATGTTGAAGATGATGATTATTGAAGACCATGGATCTTTATAGCATGAGGACTTCTTGTTGACATGTTTTGGGTCGCTCCCATTATAGAGTTATTTATAGTAGTGGTCTCCTCGTTGTGGAGATTTTTCGGATTGCAAGGACTACTCGCTAATAGTGGTAGTAGGAGAGTGCCTTTGGTTTCGTTCAGTCCCGGAACGAACTTGTATGGACGAATTTCTAACATTACATTTCTAAAACTCAATGTTTGACTTTTACAAATGTATATCTCCTTGGTGGCGGAGAAGGCAACTTCTCTTAGCTTAACACGCTTCTTTGAGACATACGAGCTCAGAGGTTGTATGCTTGCACGAGTCAAATAGTGATCAAAGGAATAGCAATGTGGCATTCAAAGTGAAGAAGATGTGTTATGTGAATAGGTAATCGTTGCCTCGAGCCTCATCAACCGAAAATGACCGAAACAGAGCTATATGCGACAAGGCTAAGTGGGTCGTTCCCAATTAGGGTATGATCATCCCCTTCTAGATATATTTCTTTCCGCTATGACATTCGGGATGTAATTAATGTGGTTTGTATGTTAGAGCGCGCTCGATTAAAGGTCGGCAACGATCGAGGGATGATATATTCGGTATTATCTAGTTACAAAGATAGGCCGGTCATGTGTTGGTAGAGGATCTTTGTCATGGTCCTCGGTACATTCCTTTAGAGATGTACTATCGGAAGTTATTCCCTTTACCTAGTCATTTGTATGGAAATCCATTCTCCAATAAAAACCTACGGTTTTGTTTGTATTGGCATAATGAATAGCCTCGAAATGCTATATGAGTAACCATTTCAGCTAAGATTAATAATTTTATTTGCAAATGTATTCAAAGGGATGTCATTAGAAATACTATCAAACGTTTTGATATAAAGGTGTTTTAGTTATCGTAAGGTAAAAAACCGTCTATGTTTATATGTGGGCATGGTCTTATGAGATACTCTTTCCTTTCAAAGGATTTTATTCAAAGGCTGATATATGACTGTTGTTTATTATTGAGTTTTCTAACGCTGGTTTATCAAGCCTGATCCAAGTATTTATAATAATCGGGTCAGATCCGAGTAGTTTCAGGCTTAGTTGAAGAAGGTTGGAGTTTCCAGAAGAGAGCCGAAAATTTTTATCATCGTATAGATGTATTCTATTATCCGCTACATCTATTTCATTTGTTTTGTTGTTTGTCGGCATTTGTAAGGGTAGGTGTTATAGCTGTCCAGGCTGAATCTAGGTAATACTCTGATATTTCATTTTAAAATTTTATGCTGTAATGATTATTATTGAAATAATATATGATATTCCATTCGGTTGAGATTCTATTTTGTCTTTATTTTCTTTCTACTCTTAATGATCTGCTCATTCGTGCAATTTGAGTTGGACATGTGTGGTTTATTGTTGACTCAAATGGTACGAAAAAACAGGCCTTTACAGTATCGGTCCTTTGATTCATGATCGGGTTAGGGAAGTATAATCATTTTGGAGATCATTGGACGATTCACCCATATCCCTTCGATCTTTGACTAATGCTCGAAGACAGGCAAACTCAACAAGGGATGCCTGGAGTTAGGCAACTAAAACCCAGGTTTCGAAGATAGGAACCGGTGTATAATTGAGACTTTCATGACTACGTTTACATCTTGGCAAGACATGTCTAGCCGAAACAAATAATGACGGTTATTGAGTGAATTCGATAATGCCCAAAGATAGGTGAAAACAAAAATGGATGCTCATAGTCAAGCATTTGAAATACGAATCACTGAGATCAGGATTGGCGTATGATTGAACTTTTTACAAGTATGACCACACCTATGGCTTTGCAAGACATGCATAGCTGATGATAAGTGATGAAGGTTAAAGAACGTACTCAACCAATACCCATAGACAGGAAATATCGAATCGGTGTCTATAAATAGATGCCCAAAAACGTCGTGTCTTAGAGATAAGAAATAGTACCAAACTAGATGCTTCCCCAGTTACAACCTTATTTATGGTAAAATGAAATCCAACAAAGCAAAACAACGTTGGCTACAGAATTGCCAAATGAAAATTGTTTTGTTTAGCCAAGAAAGAACTACTTTGGTGATGAAAAAGGGAATTCAATAAAGAAATTTTACTAACCAGTTGCAGAGAGTTATTTATATGTACAGAGTTACAATAAATAATGACATTGCACGGATATAGGAATGTAAAATATAGATGAAACAACCTCACAAATGATTATATAATATTTGAAGGCAGACATACATGCAAGTAAGCAAAAGGTTTAGAAATGTAAATACAACAAAGACTATGCAGAAAAACAGTCTTTTATTTATATCAACTTTTTATACAAGAGTCGGGGGCGCTTACGCACAATGTAGGCCTTTATATAGAAAGAAAACAAAATACATCAAAAGACAAAAAGAAACTGTCTTACCAAATGCTGAGTCGGTCACCAACTTCTTCCTCCCTCACTTGCAATGCTTGATATCAAGCTTCATGAGATGCTTCTTTTAACCCTTCCCTTCTTAGATCCTCTCCTTCACTGGAGTACTTCCCTCAGAAGGCGTATACTCTTCCTTGGTGGTTCAATTGATGGGTTCTTTAGGCTATTTAGATGTAGGATTAAAAAAATGAAGCATCGTCAAAACCATGACCTTTAGGTGGTCTTATTTTCAAAGGTGGAAAACTTTTCAGATCTTGGCTCGAGCTTGATCTTGATTGTCTTATGGTCAAGTTTCAGCCTCTCCACCCTTGTGATGTGATCAAATGAGTCCTTTGTGCTTGTGATTGAAACCTCTTTCTCCTTAGACCGACTGATTCCTCTAATCCATCAGATGCCCCTCTCTACTGAGAATTTGGATTGGAGGTGAACGTGGAAGGGAGATATGGAATGATTGGCACTGTGATGATGGAGGTTAAGGCAGTAGAAATAGCTCTCAGATCCGGGACTTGTTTAGATGACTGCGGAGGAGGCAGCTATGGTTTGACATGTAACTTGATAGACAAAATAGTATAAGTTAGTGATGTCCCTTAGCGAGAGTTGAAGTTTCTCGAAGATCAAAGAGATAAGAGAAATACCTTGGCTTGATGGAATTTCCTTGGCCGGTGACTTGATGATTTCCCCCTCTTGGTGGAAGATTTAGTCGGTTGGATAACCGAAGGAGAGGAATCAAGAGCATCAGCACTGGACATGACTAAAATTGGAATCTCAGTAATGGTGGTCTCAAAAGTGGCGACCGTAGAAGTAGTAATCTCTATCGCAGGCTCTTCTGACTTAAGAATAGATGATTTTTCTCAATCCAATGCATGAGTCAACAGAAGCCTCAATAGTTACCTTCCCTGTAACTACATCTTGTGCAGCCAGAGTATCTTTGTCTTCCTCTAAGGCCTCAATGTCTTCCTCATCCATAAGAGCTGCATTTAATGTTTCTTTGGTTGCGCCTTTACTGTCTACATTAGCTTTGTGAAGTATTTCTTCACCGACCTCTAATAATGCAGCAGAATAACTCATCCCTAATCACTTTATATTTTTGTTGTCTATGACGTTAGTGAAAAATTACAGGAGAGTGGCATTCATTTCCTCATTAGCTTGATTAGCTTTCATCTTAAGTTCTACAATATCCTCTCTGTTCAGTGGGGTCAATTTGAGCTTGTGATTTGGAATCTATATCAACTTTCAAATTGTCCTTAAGACTGCTACGTCGGTCTGGAGGGTTTTCGATTGTGCATTTTTTATCTTAACCTATTCTGCAAGTTCGGCATTTTCTTAATGAGCGGTTTTCATTTAATCTTTCATTAATGTAGTGACTTGTGTGTGGGCTCTTGACGTTTCTTCTATTAACTCTTTCGAGTTTTTGGCTGATATTAGTATGCCATCTCTTTCTTTAGTAAGTTTGGCCAACTCTCTTTATAGCCTAATACTATCCTATCTTGGTCTTTTCTCCCTAACTCGAACGATTGGAAGAGCGTCTGATTGATTGCCAAAGAGCCCATGGCTAGCCTCTTCTACTCTAAAAGCTAGTCTAAAATTTCCTTAACCCATATATCCTTTGGTTAGCATCTTAAAGAGTGATGTCTCAGGCATTGCAATCAAACATGACCTCCATCAGGCAATAGTAAGGGAAGTTTGCCTACATCCTAATATCTTTAGCTATAGATGGGCCTATATGGGGGTGGAGGTGGAGCTACATGAGTTGAAACTTATTTAGATATATGGGAGGTAGAAACAGTAATGATGTAGGGTTGAGTCAATTGTGGTTGTTGTCAGGGAGTCTGAGAGTCAATACATGGCCGAGAGGCACCTTAGTTGCGTTGGGAGTGATTACGAAGACCTTGAAATTTCTCTTGATGGCACTATTTCTTTTCCATACCATGACGCTCTTTCTCCTCATCTTGGCGCCTTCGTCTAGCATCCTCATCCTGATGCTCTTTATCCTTTTCCCCCTTCTATCGTCTTTAGACTAGTGTTATGTGTCGAGACGCTCTGTCTAAATGTTCGAAGTTATAAAGCAATGCTGGCTCACACTAGAGTGGAGATATCCCATTCGATCTCTTCTAGTTAGAAGAAAAAAGGGTGTATCAGAACAAAGCACTGAATGAAGGATGATTGTAGAGTGTTGGTGTTCATGATTCTAGAAGTATGTGAAGTGCTGGTATTTCCCTAAGTACTTTGCAGACCATGTTCAAGGATTTAAACGGATGGGGTTTCATCACCCTCGGCAAGAAGATCGCCAAACGAGAAGCTATATCCTTCGTGACTTATGTTAAGAATGTCTTGAAAAGCAACGCCTCCGTTACAAAAGGCTGAAAGCCTGTCAAGTTCACCAAACGACCCAAAGATACTCTTAAAAGAACCCATAGGATGTGTCACTTCCCCAAGTGGTGCAAGATTTGGACTTGGGGAATGCTAAGAGGACTTAATAACCTAGCACTTCGGATGAGACGGGACATGTACTGTATCGCTTTTGAGGGATGTCTCCCTATATGATTCATTGTCGCCTAGGCCATGATCCTCGTCATCATCTCCCTCATCATCTCCCTCTTCTTCTCCTTCTCTCTCTTCTCCACTTCCTTCATCCCTTCCTCTTACCACGGTCTCTTCAACCCTCACTTTCTCCTTACCTATGTTCGCTTCGACTCTATGGCCCTTTTCTCCCCCTAGATTATCATCGTCAACATCATGAACGGAGGTTGAGGGACAGGTTGCAGTTTGAGATTTCTTGGAAGGGAGCGGGAAAGTAATGACATGTCTATCAGGGTGTAAGCGGCTATACCGCCGAATCCTCTCATTGGTGAGTAAGAAGAGGCAGTTTGGAATTGGTAATCAACTCGCTTTAGGCGCTCTAATGTGTAAGCATGTGCATTTTTTCATCTTAGTCGGGGAGGTCTATTAAAGATAAATAAAAGGACTTAATCATTTTGATAAAGAAAATCCAAATGAAGAAAACATATAGAAGCGGAGACTTATGTCCTGGCGACCGGAGGTGGTCGAAGCCATATGGACAGCAAACGAAGAAGTATTCGCTCTTAAAGTAACGACGCTTGTTGTGAAGTGCCTCAATAAATTTGAAGCAATTATAAGCTTAAATAGTCGGCAAGGAAGGCGAGTTTGATCTCTTTTGAATCTTATAAGATAAGTTAGCTCCTCTAATCTTGCAGAATCGTTCAATTTCATCATAAAGAAGACATGCAAAGAATTAATTAGTGCGTATCCACTGGGATGCACTTATGTCGGAGCCAGCCCAATCTTTTGCAAGAAGAATTTGATAAACTTGTTGAAGGACAAAATGGCTCCACATAAACACATGTTTTTGTTACACATGGTGTAGCAGTAAGTGGATTGTGTGCTCATTGATCGATTGTTGGCAATAAAACAATCGCTCTTTGGAATCTCATGTTGAAGCAAAATGAAATTAAATGATATGCTGTCGGCAATGATGGAGTTTAATCTGGAAGATTATTTAAGAATCTTGAGGCACATCACTCGTTTAGGGAACGTGGCTAACCATGAGGTTTTGACACCGTAACAAATTGCTTTTGAAGTTCATGTGTTATAGAATGCTTTGCTCCAAATGGAGCAAACGTGGAGGCATGAGTGGTAGAAGAACCGGTACTGACTTTAAGGCGAGAAGATCGCCGATTCATTCTAAACTGAAAAGCTTGATAGTGAACTTAGTAAGGTATGTTTTACTTTAAAATTTGCTTAATTAATACATGTGTAGGCGATATGCAAGATTTACATAGTGTGCATCTTGTGTATCTTGTGTATAGAGCACAGTGTATGGAATACTTAGCCTACTCGCGTTGGCAAACGAGCTCCATTGCACGATGAAACTGTGTATCAGATTGAACCTATTATTTCATAATAAACGAAAATGAAACCGTTTTCCAATTCGAATAAGAACTTTCTTTTAGGTATCGAAGTTGAATGGCTTTAGTGGTGGTGAGAATTCGATTTCTTAAGGGAGAGAATTGGCTGAGATTGGAAAATCTAATTTCAATAGCTAAAAGTTTAGTACCAAGTACTTATACTTGTATTCAAGAATCATATCGGTGCCGACATGATTTAATTGTTACCAATATGTTTCTATCTTTGTTTCAAAAAATAAAGAAGATAAAAGAGAAGGAAGAATAAGAGGAACATACTTATTCGATATATGATATGGTTTTCGAAGTGATAAGAACTTCAACTTGATTGCTAAAGAAGGGATGGGATACCAACTACTTGAAGTGGTGAAAGGATATTTTCAGAACAGATATGATGCTTAAAAGGTAGTGATTGGTTACTCGAAGACCACTTTCTGATTAATATAGTATTGGTTTTATTGACCCAAAGCATGCCATTTTCATAGAACCATACTTTCGACGGCAAGTGGTATTCAGTCTTTAAACCGAGCAGCTTCTAAGTAAATTTGGATGTCGAGACCAAGATGGCATAGAGCGAGAGCTTGGGGCATACTTGATATGAACAAATGAAGAAACTCAAAACGTATAGGAGGATTTGGACAAAAACAACATGATCGGTACCGAGTTGATTTACCGGGGGATACATCTAAGGACTGTGGTAGGTTAGAGCTTATGGAAGTGTATGGTAACTTGCACTACTAAGATCACCATTATGGTCACTACTGACTGCAATTGTGGCCGATACCATCATGGTTTTTTTCTCCAAACTGACTTGTTCTTCTCCTCTATCTTCTCGGATTTGAACTCTTACATGTTCTACGGCAGATGATTGAGGCTGGAGAAACATGGAGATGAATTTTTGAATCTTTAGAGCTCATACTCTTAATCTCTTACTCTCTACCTCAACCGTTGTTAATAAGTGTTGTAGTCCCGATTATACTTTTCTTTCAAGACGTGAAATTATTGTAAAAGTGCTTATACTTGTGCAAATTCGAAATTAATAAGACAAAGTGGATGTAGGCATAAGATTTGGCCAAACCACTATAAAAATCATGTGTTCTTTGCAACTTCTATTTGATTTTTTTAGATATATTCTTGTTTTTTTTGGTTGGAGGTAGTGCCACTTTATGGTCCAACAAGCGATCTCAATATTTTCTTGAAATTATTGCTCTTTCTTCTAGCACATCGATCACTAAAGCTTGATATGTTAATTTATAGTTTTAAATTATTATTGATAACTGTGTTTACATTTTAATTAGCTTAGAATTTCATATGTGATATGTATCTACATTGTTAAGATCCATTTAGCAGTGTAGGACTTTAAGTAAATGATATATTCATGTTTTGGCTTTAATTTTATTCTATGAACCAGTCTATGACCTGTTAGCCATAAAATCTACTCAAGAGAAGAAGTATGAAAGAAGTTAATAAGATTGAGGTTTTGATTAAGAAACAGGCCTATGCCTCGTAAAGGTCGTAAGAGGATGTTTCGAAAGCATTAAGTAGGTGTCAAAAGAATCGAAGGCACCAACTGCTCATACAGTAAGAAAGCTTTCGATCCAGATGAAATCAGATATACCCTTCCCCCACTTTCAACCTTTCGACACAGATAAACAAGCAAGTACATCTTCAAAACCCATTTCGAAGGCAATAAATAATGCTCTCCCACTTACAAGCCAAACCTTTCGGAATTAAAGGTTTCGCTCCTATCACAACCTTTCTGAAGGCATATACAAGCCTTTCGAACCAATCAAAGCCTATAATATTAAGGGAAGGTTCCGCCTTAGTCCTAAGGCATGCATTCAAAGTCTACTCAACATCATCGAAGCCACTGACACTTGAATCTCTTGGAAACCAATATGAATAACCTATCGACAGTGTTTGAAGCTTCAAGCTTACATCCAATAACAACAAGGAAAGAGAAGATGTAGAGAAGGGTGCTGTGGAGAAAGCAGTACTCAGAATCAACAAAGGCAAAAGGATGATAAATGCCCCTTTTGACTCAGTCGAAAGATTTGGGGAAGGAAAAAGAAGGCACAAGAGTAAACCAGGAAGAACAAGAAGATGCCTTCCTACAACGTCGAAAGGGATCACGGTCTTTCGACCAAGTCGAAAGGCTTAAAACAACATATAAAAAGGGGTACTTTCGACCCAGTCGAAAGCAAAAGTGGGAAGGGGGCCGATCTGCATCTTTAAATAAGACCCAAGGGGTCCATTTTTAGGGGACCAAATTCTAAAATCCTGAATTCATCTTTTTACTCTACTTTCTTAGTTACAATTGTATTCTCAAAAAACCCTGAATCAAATTAGGGAAAAAGCTCTATTTCTTGTAAATCATTTTTGATTGTGAATAAAAAAGGGAGATGGCTTGTTATTAAGGATATTGGCAATGAGGAAGATCATTTTGATCATTAGCTAGATTAATGATCCATTGCATATGACTCAAACTGATTCTCATGATTTCTTTTTGTCTATGCAATGTATAAGATTGACTTGGGCATTTTTGATTGAAACACATCATTATCGAAACCTTTACTTAACATGAAAACCAAAGTGATGATGGGGTTTCAATCATGTTAAGCTCATGAGAGTTGGGAGTACCTAGATCGATCTTATACTAGGAAAGCAAATTGGATTGTACGCAATAATAAGCTAGGACTGTTCTGAAAGGGAGAAACCCCTTTCGACCTAGTCAAAAGGGGTGTTTTCGAATGGAATCTTAGTTTATAATTGGCTAACAATCATGTATAGAGGAACTCATTCGAAAAGGATCAACCCCTAGAAACATCAGTAACCCTTCGAAGTGGATCCATAGCAAGAATAATGAAACCATGGGGTCGAAAACAACCGTACCACAGTGATGAAGTAAGCATCCCTTTTCGACATAATTGAAAGGACCTGAATGTTACCTTTTGATGTGGTCGAAAGGAATGAAGAACAAGGATGGAAAGCTACTTTCGACTAATTCAAAGGATAGGATTCAATCGGATGTTGTTCTCTAAACTGTATCCCAGGGCAAACTCCTTGAAGCCTATCGACTAAGTCAATCCAGTCAAAAGGTAAGGATGGCTTTATTAGCCCTTTCAATTAACTCAACTTAGACAAGAGGTGGTGCAGTCACCTTAAATCCTTTCGACTATGTCAATCTAGTCAAAAGGCATGCTTTGGAGGAGTGGATCCTTTCAATAATAGGGTTTCGTTTGAACCCAACTACCTTCGAATATAATTGGGGATGTTGACTAGTTTTCTTGTTAAACATGACCTTCATAAAAATTAAATGTTATACTTTTCTTATTTTCATCTTTATTTATTTTAATATATTGCAAGTATATAGTAAAATTATATAACTTAGATTCAAAAAATCTGTTAAATTACATGTCTAAAATATGGACTCCTCTAATTTCAGTATCATTAGCTTGGTTATAGTATGCACCTTTCATGTTTTAATAGAAGAAAAAGAATATTAGAATGTATTATAGCATGTAAATCAGAAAGTAAAATATGAATTTTATCAAAGCTTAATGTCTGTATGTGATATATTTTCAAGCAAGCATTTCCTCTCACACATACACACATGTGAGAGTGTGTGTGTATGAGAGTTTATTTGTACATTATTTTTTGTTTAAATAACTTACATATTTCCATGTGCATGGTAAACATTTGTAAGCTCATTACTCTGCTAACCATGTTTTTACAAGCTTGCTTTTTTCAACCACTATCTTTGTCTCTTCTTTAATTTCACTCCTATCATGATCAGATTCTATGATATTATATGATAACACTTTCGGTTAAGCTTTTGTATCCTTTTTTTTTTGCTGATATTGATTTCTTCTAATTTCCTCCAATGTAGTGTTTTTTTTTTGCTGTAGTAAGTTTACATTCAAAATTTGAAACTTTTGATGTTCCTTTTTTTATATCCTTTTTTTACTATTTTTGGTAGAGAAGAAGGAGAAACTTTGCTTTTATTTCTCATCAATTATTTCTCATCATTTTCAATCTTGATTTTATAATCTATAGCCATTTGTTAAAAGTTTTTCGATTCTTGAGTTAACGTCAGGCTGCTTTCTTGGCTTTCACTTGATGTAAGAACCTTGAAACTGGGTAGTCAATTCCAGGTCTTTCTTTAGTTTCATTATCGGCTATGATTGTATAATTAATCTATAATAAATATTTGTAGTAATTTTTTCTTAGAAATTACCTTTTGAATTAAAAGATTTATCTTTTTAGATGTACTTTTTTGACTTCCTTCATCGTCATCTCTTACTATCCTCATCGTTTTCACCTTTATCATTAATGTACTCATCATCTTCATTGTTTTCTTCTTAAGTTGAATCTTCGTATTTATCTTCTTTTTTAGCCTCTTGTTCTTCATCATTTTCTTTTTGTTGCTTTGGTTTATTCAAATCTTCGATCTTTTTATAGGTTTTTGTTTTCCTTTTCTAGATGCATATTTTCCTTTTTTCGTTTTTGTAGTTGCACTTTTAGGTTCTTTATATCATCGTGAACTGATTTTTTTTTCTTTAGACGATCCAACTCTGTTGGTTTTTAGCTCTTTTTTCATTCTTTGTTTTTCTTCTTTTTTCTACAAATTAGGACAAATATATTTTACTTTTTCCATAGCCATAAATATAAATGAGACATATTTGTTTTGCAATTAGTTACAAAGTTAATTATTTGCCTTGCAAATATACCTTCCTTGCAAATATTTTCCTTCCTCGGTTTTTATAGTTATTGTTCTTTTGATATATCTAGCAATCATTAAGATATTTTTTTATAGAAAATATTCGTCATTATCAGTTTTCATATAATTGTGTTCTATAATTTCAACTTATTGTCTATCAAAACCATGTATGTAAAATATTTTACAATAAAACATTTTACAATTTTAAATACAATATACCGTATTTATGCAATATTATTGAACAATTTTATTTTAAGAAACGAAGTATCATTGCAGAAAGGTTTTGCCAAATATTTATTTGGCAAATATTTGACAATCATTATTTATCATAATTTTTTAAAGGTTTCCATCTTCTTATATATATTAGTAAGTTTACCTTCTTGGCAAGGAATGATCTTGCTTGGAGTTGCATCAGTGTCCGTTTGGAAAATATACGAGCATTTTCTTTGTAACTTTTTCTTTGAGATATTGTTTCTGTGAGGTCACCGAACCAGTTCTACACAAAGATAGTACATTTTATTTTAGTTTGCAATATAAACTACACAAGATAGAATGAGTTATCATAATTTACCAGAAAGAAGGTTGCACAAGCTTGAATTTTTCAAAATTTATACCTTGTGAATAATGAATATATGTCAGCAGCACTAGTGGAGATGCAGAGCTTGCATTGGAGAGCAAGTAAGTTGACCGTAGATATATTATGATTAGCTTAGCAATGTCTATTATGTCTTCTAATTATGATTAGCCATGATGTGTGTATTGTAACTCTTTCATTTTTCCAACCATTTTTTTGATGTCATTTTCTTTCAAACTTACTTTCATATCTCCAAAAGTAAAGCAATCACTATTGAAAAGACATCTATTATCAAGTCTATGGAAGCTGATTCTTTGGTTATGTCTTCCTTTGTTATTGATCCTTCAAGGAATGGTTTGATCATACTGAAGAACGAAGTAAGGTTTAAATGCATTTTGTTCTTTTTAAGTAGTGCCTCCTTTTTTTAAAATTCTAAGTCAACGCTAGGAAAGATTTCAACCTTCTTTTGTAGCTTTCTCCTATATTTTTTCCATCTTTTTGTACATCTTTTGTTTTTTGGTTTTTAAAGCTATTATTATGCAGCTATTATTTTGTCACTGCATTTTCTTTGTGGTTATTTTCTTTTTAATGATTATAGATAAATATATTGCTGGAGTTCCTTAAATTCCAAAGAAAATGCGGATTGTTCTTATGAGATTTCATCTTCAGTTTCAACACCTATTTCTTGTCTTTGGTCATCAATAAACGTCTTTTGAGTTGATTGAGATTCATATTTTTCTTGGGAATTTTGGGTTGTTACTTTTTGAGCACAAGAAGCTTTGTTTACAACGTTTTGCATCTTCTTCTCCGTACAAAGGTTACGAAATTCTCAATTTGATTACATATATATGGACTACATATATTTGTTTGTCAAATATTTGGCATGACAGCTACCATCAAATTAAACTATGTATGACAAATATTTTACAATCCTAGCCTTTACAATAAAAGTTTTCTAGCATATCAACCAATTATCATCTAAAATTATTTATTACAAATATTTGCCATTTTCAATGTTTCATGTAAAAGTTGTATGCTGCGTTCGGGAAGGATGAATCGCTCCAAATGCGCACTACAATTTCAACTTATTATCAACCAATAACATATATGAAAAATAGTTGTTATTATCAGTATTTATACTAAAAGTTTTGTAACATTTCAAGCAATCGTTTATAAAATTTGCTTATGTCCAATATTTGTTATTCTTAGTTAGTAATCTAATTGTATACTACTATTTCACTGCATAACCAATCAAAATTATACATCTCAAATATTTGTCATTATCAATATTTACAGCAAAATTTCACTCATACATCAAACATTCATCGATCAACTTTTATTATGTCAAATATTTGACATGTCAGCGTTTGGCATTCAAATATTTGCCTAGTTATTTATGTAAATGGAAGTAGTAATGTTTCAACGTAGCAAAATACCACTCTTCCAAGTTTGTAGTTTTCGGAGAAAAAAGTATTTTATGACTTAGGGAACTGGGCTCAAAGGTTTAAGTTTAAAAACATTTAGAATACAGCTGAATAATGTAGTAATCGATCTGAAAAGAGATGAGATGAAAGTGTTGCGAAGTGAAAACTGGGATTGGTATGAATTTATTTCCTGCATACCTCAAAATCTTTGCTGTCTAGGCAATTTTGATGACATTAAGCAACATTAATAAGCAATGCAGTAAACATCTTCTGTAACATCTTCGGTGTTTATAAGTTGCAGATAATTGTTCGCAATATGGATGTATAGTATATTTGTTTTATGATGAAGGAGAAGCATTTGTTGAATTGTTTCAATAAGAATTAGGTTCATCATAGGCTGGGTGCTTTGCAAATCAGGTGACTCTCTCTCCAGCTAAGGCTCAGTGTTGCAAATACAATCAGTAACGTGCATGCAGAAAGAGGAATATTGTTCATATCTCTGTGTATGTTCATGGGGGATCATTCATCATGTAAGTTTATCTAAAATATGAAACCTGAACTACTGTGGTAATGGATATAAAATATATTTAACATTTCATTCATTCATGGAGTATCAAATAATTAATAACCACTAATTAAGAGAATAATAATTTGACTTTACTTTACTACAATTTGATCAAGGGTACATAACAAACCACCATCCAATATCCAAGCGTAGGTGAAACTGAAATGGTGGTGGTATAAAAAAGAATGAAATAATAGATGACGCAGCGTGGTAAGCGAATTCGATGATGTAAATCGAATCCATCCAGGATCTCACACGATTAGCGGAAATAATCGGTGAATCGACGAAGAATCGATGGATTTAAGAATACCGAAAGGCCCAAATCCGTTGATCACGAAGATACCGGATTTAGCAATCTTTGACACGTTGATCGCGCACGATTCCGTGAAGAAAGATCTACAATTCTTTGAGCGTTGATCAAGCGCACTTGATTCCGCGAATTGGCTTCAACGTTCGTTGATTCGAGCGCACTCGAATGCCGAAGTGGAGATAGGAGTTAACACTCGACTACCAATTTTAAAATGGAGGCATAAAGCACAAACCAGATTTTATTCAAATTTCAACCACCTTTACAAATGACTCACACTCCTATTTATAGGGTATTACAACTCAACACATGACTTAAGAAAAATTACATCACATGCCATGCGACTTTAAAGACACGACCTAAGAAAATACAACAACCGACTTAAGAAAATATCAACAAATGACTTACAACATCACGCGACTCATACAACTTTACTACAGTGACTTGGCCGCTTCTCACGACCTAAGAAATCTTCAGCACCCAGAGCGACTTAAACAATCTTCGCGACACAAGAAATGGCAGCGACTTAGGCTTCTTCGCGACATAAGCTTCTACGCGACATAATAAATGGTAGCGACTTAAAGTAATGTCGTTCGCGACTTAGATAAGTCGCTCGCGACATATGAAAGGTCGCTGCAAATAGGGGAGGGCCGATTTCGATTTGTTCGCGACCTGGATAAGTCGCTCGCGACATATGGAAAAGGGGAATAGGCCGCGCGATTGATCGTGGTAGGTCGTAAGTCACTTGAATAGAGTTGGATCGTGGATCGCGGGATGGAGTTGGGTCGTGGGTCGTAGGATGGAGTTGGGTCGTGGGTCGTGGGATGGGGTTTAGGCTGCGGGTCGCGGAGATGGGGTTTAGGTCGCAGGGAGGAGTTGGATCGGTCGTGGACGACTCTAAGTCGGCCGGCGCCTCAAATGAGGTGAGTATTTTCCGTGCATCATCCTCCCTGGGTACGAAAGAATTCGTCCTCGAATTCGCATTTTCTTGATCATCAGCATAATGCGGAATCAAGTGTTTCACATTAAACACATCAGAAGTATGAACCTCTTCCGGCAACCTTAACCGATACGCATTATCATTGATCTTCTTCAGAATTTCTACTGGACCAATCTTTCGTGCTTTTAACTTGTTGTAAGTTCCAACCGGAAAACGGTCTTTGGTCAATATTGCATATACAAAATCTCCCTCTTTGAAGACAACACTTCTTCGTTTCTTATCCGCTATTTGTTTGTACTTCTCATTTGTCTTACGCAGTTGTTCCTGTGCAACTTTGTGACATTCCCGTAACTCATTCACTAAATCACTAGCCTGCTTAACCACTCCCTTCTGATATGGTACCGTCGTTAAATCCAATGGCCCCTTCGGAATGGTTGAATATACAACTTGAAATGGACTTAATCCAGTACTTCGATTTACTGCGTGATTGTGTGCGAACTCCGCTTGACACAATTTCATATCCCAGCTTTTCAAATTATCTTTCACGAGACATCTCAACAAGTTCCCCAACGACCTGTTAACCACCTCTGTTTGCCCATCAGTTTGCGGATGGTAAGCGCTACTAAATTTCAGCTTTGTTCCAACCATCTTCCACAAACTCAACCAAAAATGGCTTAAAAATCTAGTATCTCGATCAGAAACAATAGATTCTGGTAAACCATGCAATCGATACACCTCTTTAAAGAATAATTGAGCCACTCGAACTGCATCCGCTGTCTTTTTATAGGCTATAAAAATATGCCATCTTCGAAAACCTGTCCACCACAACAAATATAGAATCATTCCCCCTTTGAGTTCTAGGCAAACCCAAGACGAAATCCATACTAATATCAACCCATGGTTTAGTAGGTACTGGTAATGGCATGTATAATCCCGAAATTCATCGCTGTTCCTTTCGAAACCTGACAGATATGACATCTCTCCACAAATCTCTCTACTTCTTTCCTCATTGATGGCCAAAAATAAGATTGAGAAATCAACTGCAATGTACGATCTCTGCCTACATGGCCTTCTTCATGTAATTCTTTAACAATCTTTATTCTCAAACTACAGTCTGGTATGCATAATCGATTTCCTTTAAACAAGAATCCATCAACCAACACAAATTCATCAGTATCCCTATCCTTAACTTTCTCAACAAACTTTGCAAAGTAAGGATCCTCCTCAAACAACTTTGGCAATAATTCGAATCCTCTCACTTCAACCTTCAACGTTGTCAACAAGTGATTCCTCCTGCTCAAAGCATCCGCTACACGATTTGTCACCCTTGATTTGTGTTTTACAACGAAAGTAAATTGTTGTAGATATGCTATCCATGAAGCATGTCTCGCTGAAATCTTGTCCTGCCCTTGGAGATGTTTCAATGCCTCATGATCAGTGTAAAGAACAAACTCCTTCTGAAACAAGTAATGTCGCCAGTGCTTTACAGCTTGAACAATCGCGTAGAATTCTATATCATAAGTGTTATATCTCAACTTGGCTCCAGATAGTTTTTCACTGAAATAAGCAACTGGTCTTCCATTCTGGCTCAATACTCCACCAATTCCCACTTTCGAAGCATCGGTATGCAATTCAAACAATAACTGAAAATTCGGCAGTACCATAATTGGTGCTGTCGTCAAGAGTGTCTTGATCTTCTCAAAGGCAACCCCTGCTTCCTCTGACCATACAAACTACTTTCCTTTCATGCAATCGGTTACAGGTGCCATCACACTGCTAAAGTGTGGAATGAATCTTCGATAAAAAGACACCAACCCATGAAAACTTCGTACTTCAGTAATTGTCTTCGGTTGTGGCCAACTTCTGACAGCTTCCACTTTATTTTCATCCACTTGAATACCTTCCTTTGACAGAACATACCCCAGAAATAAAACACTGTCCGTCATAAACACACACTTCTTTGTTGTTGCATAAAACTGCTCTTGTCGTAGAATCAACAATGCTTCTCGCAAGTGCTGGATGTGTTCTTCCGTACTCCCACTATAAATCAGAATATCATCAAAGTAAACAACTACGAACTTCCCAAAAATGGTCTAAAAATCTGGTTCATCACTCTCATAAAAGTACTAGGAGCGTTTGACAAGCCAAATGGCATAACCAACCATTCGTATAAACCCTCCCTGGTTTTAAAAGCAGTCTTCCACTCATCACCCGGTCGAATACGAATTTGATGGTATCCACTCTTCAAGTCAATCTTGGAAAACACAACAGCCCCACTCAACTGATCAATCAAATCATTAAACCTTGGCATAGGAAATCTGTATCTTACAGTGATCTTGTTTATAGCCCAACTGTCCGTACACATGCTCCACGTCCCATCCTTCTTCGGTACCAATAAGGCTGGCACGGCACATGGACTCAAACTCTCCCGAACACGCCCTTGTTCTAACAAATCCTCCACTTGCCTTCTCAGTTCCTCATGCTCCTTGGGACTCATCCGGTAATGTGGCCTGTGAGGTAATACCGATCCTGGCACAAGATCAATCTGATGTTGAATATCCCTCAGCGGCGGTAATTCCTTTGGCAACTCCTCCAAAAACACATCACTGAATTCTTCCAATGCCGGCTTCACTTCCTCTGGAACTTCAACTGATTCAGTAGCTTCATGTCCAATCAACAAAAGCACTTCAGGACTCTCCTCTACTTCTTCAACAAATTCCTTTAAAGTCAATAAAGTTTTCAGCTCCTCAATCTCCTCAGATTTGCTCTCTTCCTGTTGTCTCATCTTTGGAACTAAAATAATCTTAACGCCTTCAAACATAAAACTGTAGCTATTGGTTCGACCGTCATGCTGCACAGCTCGATCATACTGCCATGGTCTTCCCAAAAGCAAATGACAAACATCCATCTCAACTACATCACACCAGATCTCGTCTTTATATTTCTTCCTAATAGAAAATGGAACTCGAACTCGCCTATCCACCTTCACCTCTCCTCCTTTTCTTAGCCACGCTAACTTGTAAGGATTTGGATGTTTTTCCATTTTCAACTTCAATTTTCTCACAGCCTCTGTAGAAAGGATATTGTCACAACTCCCTGCGTCAATTATAAACTTACAAACTTTTCCCAGTATAGTGCATGTCGACTGAAAAATGTTACTCCTCAATCAACTAGCCTCATCCTCTTGTTTCAGTGTTAAACAAGACCTTCTCATCATTAAATTACACCCTTCATCTCCTGACGCGATATCCTGTTCATTCTCCTCAACTGGACTATCTTCACCTTCAACAGCATCCTCACTTTCAACTTCATCTATCATCGTTCTCTTCTTGGGCTTAGGACATTCGTTACTCTTATAACCCACTTCTTGGTAGTTATAACACTTGAAACTGTTAGTAACCTTCGCCTTCGCCACTTCATTCACAACTGGTTTATTGACAGCTTTAGTAACATTGGAACTCCCACTAACACCTTTGCTTTGAATATTGGAACTTGTAAACACACCACCTCCACGCCTTCCCTGCTTCTCCCAAGCCAATGCCTTCTGGTGTGCTTCCGCCACAGATCTTGGATCAAACATATTAACCATATCCTGGATCTGCATTCGCAACCCTCCAACAAACCTAGCAGTCAACTGTTCCTCTGTCTCCATAATGTCATTTCGAGCAATCAGTTGATAAAAATCGTCAGCATAATCATTAACAGTCTTCGTCCCTTGCCTCAAGTTCTGCAACCTCTGATACATGAGTGATTGATAATTGTAAGGTAGAAATGTAACTTTCATCAATTTCTTCATTTTCTCCCAATCAACAATCTTCGACTTCCCCATCCGTTCTCGTGTGAGTTTGGTTTGTTGCCACCACGCCATAGCTCTCCCTCTCAACCTCGTAGCAACCAACTTCACTTATAGGTCTTTCGGAACCTCCTTGAAATCAAAGATCTCCTCAACATTAGACAACCAGTCCAAGAATTCTTCTGCAACCATTCCACCTTTAAATTCAGGAATTTCCATCTTCATTCCCGATTCCCATCTACGGTCATCTTCAAAATCTCTGTCTCGATTTCGTATTTGACCTCGATCTCGATAATGCACACTACCTCTATCACCATCAAACTCCTCATCAAAGTCTGAAGTATATCGATGTCGATCACGACCACCAACCTCTCTTCTACCACCACTTCTTCGATCTTCATTCCTATCACGATTGTCATCACTTCTACGATCATGATCTTCTCTTCTCTCCCGATCTGAATGTGGTGAACTCTACTTCTCCCATGGCACGATTCAAGTGAAACTCTTCTTCGATTTTGATTCATTTCAAGCATCATTCTCTCTAATCGACCAATTCCTTCATTCAACTTTTCAGTGAAACTCTTGTTGATTCGTTGTTCCATTTCATCGGCTTCTTCCCTTCCATACAAAGCATTAATATTGCGATGACGTTGAGCTCGTCTCGGAGGCATGATTGAACTTCAAACAAACTCAAGGATAAATTTCAAACACTTTCCGAACTTTGATCCGAAGTGAGATGGATCGAAACTCCCAACTTGTTGCAACTTCCCGATGAACACGATGAACACCAAACTTCTCACAATTTGCAAATCCGTTCTCCAAACTTCAAATTCTCAAAACCCAAGTCTCCAAATAATGCAAGCTTCTTGCGATCTAGCTCTGATACCAAACTGACGCAGCGTGGGAAGCGAATTCGATGATGTAAATCGAATCCGTCCAGGATCTCACACGATTAGCGGAAATAATCGGTGAATCGACGAAGAATCGATGGATTTAAGAATACCGAAAGGCCCAAATCCGTTGATCACGAAGATACCGGATTTAGCAATCTTCGACACGTTGATCGCGTATGATTCCGTGAAGAAAGATCTACAATTCTTTGAGCGTTGATCAAGCGCACTTGATTCCACGATTTGGCTTCAACGTTCGTTGATTCGAGCGCACTCGAATGCCGAAGTGGAGATAGGAGTTAACACTCGACTACCAATTTTAAAATGGAGGCATAAAGCACAAACCAAATTTTATTCAAATTTCAACCACCTTTACAAATGACTCACACTCCTATTTATAGGGTATTACAACTTAACACAGGACTTAAGAAAAATTACATCACAAGCCGTGCGACTTTAAAGACACGACCTAAGAAAATACAACAACCGACTTAAGAAAATATCAACAAATGACTTACAACATCACGCGACTCATACAACTTAACTACAGCGACTTGGCCGCTTCTCACGACCTAAGAAATCTTCAGCACCCAGAGCGACTTAAACAATCTTCGCGACACAAGAAATGGCAGCGACTTAGGCTTCTTCGCGACATAAGCTTCTACGCGACATAATAAATGGTAGCGACTTAAAGTAATGTCGTTCGCGACTTAGATAAGTCGCTCGCGACATATGGAAGGTCGCTGCAAATAGGGGAGGGTCGATTTCGATTTGTTCGCGACCTGGATAAGTCGCTCGTGACATATGGAAGAGGGGAATAGGTCGCGCGATTGATCGTGGTAGGTCGTAAGTCGCTTGAATAGAGTTAGATCATGGATCGCGGGATGGAGTTGGGTCATGGGTCGTGGGATAGAGTTGGGTCGTGGGTAGTGGGATGGGGTTTAGGCTGCGGGTCACGGAGATGGGGTTTATGTCGTAGGTCGCAGGGAGGAGTTGGATCGGTCGTGGACGACTCTAAATCGGCCGGCGCCTCAAATGAGGTGAGTATTTTCCCTGCATCAATAGAGTTAATAAAATTAATGATCAAAGGAATCAGAATAAATGAAGGTATATATGTCATGAGGAAGGATGATGAATTAAATTTGTCCATGCTTCCTTCCATTAGGTGAATGTGCGCTGATACATGAAAGGAATAAAAGAAGGGATTCAAATGCTCCTTTTTGCAGATACAAGTGGCTTCAACTTCTCCATCATTTGATCGAAGTCGTCCTCCGTCTTGATTAAACTCAAGTGTGTGTAACGACTATATCGGCTTCAAAAAGCACTCCGCTTTGAGTTTTAATTTGAGCATTCCTGAGTAGAGCTTCACAATCCGTGTCTTCCTCCCATTCACACTTTAGCCATCCGAATGCTGCGATTAATTGATGTAAATTAGCAATTGCGTTAAGCATGTATATATGCAGTTGGTTTGAAGATATAAACGGACAAAGTTAGAGAAATTAATTAAGTAGCTAGCTAGGAGCATACATGGTGAGGGATCTCTAACTTTTTTGAAGTAGTTGCAATATTGCGGAGAGAGGTTTTGAAGGGAGAATCGATCTGAAGATGCAACTAGCTTGGTAAGTTCAGCCCATCTTTTAGACAATGTTTGATAGCCAAATTGGTTGATGTCGGCCATTGTTTCCCGTTTCGTTTTCATTTGCAACAAGATCTCCTTTATTAGTTTCAAGGTTCGAAGTTGCGTATCGTGGGAAGTTCCTTCCGTGTTCTCGGTCATGTACTCCATTACCCTGTCGTATACTTTCACGTCCTTTATGAGCGCCCACCTATACATACAATATGTAATTTGTTATGATTAGCATACATGAATGATGCAGACCACCACCGTTGACAATATACATATGAAATAAAGTTAAGGTTACTAATTAAGAAGAAGAAGAAATAAAAAATAAAAAGACTGTCGTACCCGAATCTGCTGCCGGAATGTCCAGTGTATTTGGACATGGAAAACAACATTATATCTTCGTTGGCGGGTTGTGCAATTGGGGTATAATGCGGCCAATAGTAGACGTGGTCGTGGATTGCTAAAGAGCCATTAATTATGGAATGGTGAAATCGACCTTCGGGATTATTGGGCGAAGTCACCAATTCTATGATGTTTTGAGGAGAAGCGGCGTTAACGTAATCGGATGCGTTCCCTTTCCATTCGTAGCCGGTAAAACGAAAGAATTTGGTTTGCTTTCTGAAGACGGGATAGTAAGGGACGGCAGCGACAACTTTTGATGGTTGCACATCGGGTGATATATCGTTTGGGGAAAGGGCGATGACTAGACCGTTGAGGAGTTGAGTGACGCCGGTACCGAAGACGATGTACTTATCATCGGCTTTGGCATTACCGACGGCCTGATGTAAAAGTCTGACGTGTTTTTCAAGCTCGGCGTTGATGATATTACCGGAAGATGGCTGGAAGAAATAGCTCATTCTATGCCAGGGTGATATGAGAAGAGCGGCGTTGGATTTGTGTTGCATCCAATATTTTTCGAGAAACAAAGCGTCGCCGCTTACAACATCAGAGGAGCAGTTAGGGAGCAAAGTGGAGCAATGGGGACCGGTGTAGCAAGTGTTGCACTCGCACATGGGAGCTCCATCGACGACGATTCCGTCCAAGTAAGCTCTGCCATGCCCGGAGCAGTCTATTGCGGCCACTGCCTCTGCCTCCTTCACTGCCTTTGCAGTCCAGCTTGAGCTTGGCTTCTTCATCAGTGGATAGCCCATCATGCTTACTAATGTGGATATGATGAAGAGCAATATCAGTAGCCATGGCTTTTCATTTTTATTTGCTTGGTACTCCATTTCTTTCTTTCTTTCTTCCTTCCTTCCTTGCTGATTTGATCTTGTACGGATTGAACCTATGTTTTATTTGTAATATTTATTTATGTGATATATATTGGTAAATACAGAGATCGATCGATCTCTTATATATAGAGTGGCTGCTTCACATATATTTCAAACATTAACATGCATGCATGCCTGTATATTTACACGTTTTTGATTAACGTACGACTTTCTTTATTGCATGATATTTGACCCTTCATTTGACCAATTTCTTCATTAACGATTTGGTCTCGATCAACCATTTGATTTGAAAGTCTTTTCTTTCTTTATGCTCTCGACTTTTGAGTTTGATCCAGTCTCCATCTTTTGAACAGAACCATATGTATATAACTTATAACAGGTGCAGGTCAAATATACGGGGCCAATTAATTAGTATTTGTCTAGGTTTTTACTTTGTTTGGTTTATATATATGTGTGTGTGTATGTATGTATATATATCGTCTTTATCTTTTGGTTGCTTCATTATGCATAAATATATATAAGTATGCAGGCATGCAGTGCAGCAGGAGGGGTACATAACACTTACCTATTTGCACCAGCAGCGGTTGATGACCTTTCCTAACTGATAACTTAGTCTTCATTTTGAATTTTGATGCCTGCGCCACCTTATGTAAGTGTTGCTGTAAAAACAAACTTTTAATATGTTTATCTTGCTAATGTTGAGCAAAAGCGTATGTACCGTATTTTTCGCCACAAAATAGATTTTACTAGGTATATTTGTCCAAAACCAAAATCGCCATAATTATTTTCAAATTATCGAAATTCGAGGTGTTTCAAAACGAAAAGCATATGTACCATATTTACGTATTTTATCTAATAATCCAAACACATTCTATTAGTTTGTTTTCTTTATTTACGCAATTTATTTAATAATAGAAACACGTGCTATTATTTTGCAAACAAAGACAAACCTCAATTATGTAAGTTGTAAAAAATATATAAGCTTTGGCAATTTTGAATTCATGCAACTTTTGTTTTTGTATTTTATCTAAAACTAGATTTACTTTTGTCATCTCCTATCGCATCAGTATTCTCACAAAAATACCTTTCACCCATGCCAAGATTATCTTTTACACACTCGGGCCTAAATGACATGACCGATCGATAGAAATACTACAACACTCCATCCATCTTTATCTGTATATTCCATATAGCATACTAGATAGATGTCATATTCATGAAATACGATTCGCTTTCAAGATTCCTTGTTGGTGAAAGGGTAGACGTGGAACTTAAAATCTCAAGCTAAATGGCGTAGAGGTTGGAGTGCTCTTCAAGGCGTAGTATTGAGCGAAAGCGTATATACCATATTTTTCGCCACAAAATGGATTTTACTATATATATTTGTTCAAAACCAAAATAGCTAGAATTATTTTCAAATTCCTGGATGAAATTCGAGATGTTTATGGGCTCTGTCTCTCGATTAGGAGACCCGAGAGAGACAATTCCATCTATACAGGAGAAGCAGACTTTAACAAACAAATTTGTGCGTTGGTGGGATTGCTGCCCGAGTCATGTCGACACTTGAATTCATCGAGAAGTAGAATTATGATTCAATGGAGCAATGGCGATAATTCACTGTCATCGATCCATAGTTATCATACATCAAAAATTTGCGCTCATCCATTACCACCATCAATTTTGTCATGTTCGAGTTCTAGTAAACACCCCGTTTTGTCTTACCCTTCTCTTGATTGAAGTATCATCAAATGGCGACGACTAGGGGAAATGGATCGGCGAGGAGTTGACGGAATGGCGATCGATGGAGCTTTAGAGGATGACTCGGCAGCTATGGAGTCAATGGTGTGAGTCGAATCTGGCAATAAGGCAGGAGGGCACTGCCTTGGATTATTCACGAGAATTTTTCGAAGGCGTGTTCTTTTGGATGGATCGACTTCATGGCGTATAAGAGATATGGAGTAGAAGTCGAGGTTCAACATGATTTGAAGATGGAATCGATGAAGAACGACTCTTGAGTTTGAATAAAAGTAAAGTTTTCGAAGGCTGAAACAAGGATAAAATGTTTGAAAAATTATTAGCCTAGACTTTTATATGGATTGACACTGATGGATCGGCACAAATCCATTATGGATCAACAGCGATGCATCGTGCTTATAAAAGAAATGGAATGTAGAAAAGGACAAAAAACCACCTATCATAATTTTTTTGAAGACTTTCAAAAATTTCTCCCCAATAATCAAAGTCCTCGGATAATGGACTTCAATATTTGTATCTACTGAGCAGACATGACGAAGTGCCAAAATTCTCAATGAGGATGCAACATTCCACGGAAATGTATTGAGTAACGGAAGCATCTGCGCTGATCTGGAATTGATCGCTTGTCTTGATTCGAAGCACATTTTGTGTTCAAAGAACCATACTTTGAATTTATCCCTTGATTGAGGTAGTTAAATGTCATGTCATATTTTTACTTTCCATTACGTCGTTATCATGCATTCTCATCAAGTAAGAAGAAAAAATAATTTTTATGTACGAAAAGAGATGATTCAAATTGGAAATTATTGAAGTACAATATATCATACTTTAGGTTATAAGCTCGGGTACATATTGGTTTTCTATTACACCCGATTAGGTGTTACATTAGGTTATAAGCTTAGTTACATATTGGTTTTCCATTGCATCAGATTAGGTGTTATGTTAGGTTATAAGCTAGGTCAACCATTGTTGTAATTCGTACCGGATTGATTTTCTATTGTACTCGATTCACTACAAGAGGGAATAGTTATTTTGATGGTTAATAGCTGTCGGCGGCCGTCGTATGCCGTCGAGCAACTACACATCTCGATAGATTTTTCAACGGCTTTGTCGACAAATTTTTGACGGCCTTCGTCGGACTGTTCGACGGTTTTCATCACATCGTCAAGTACACATGGAAAGCATAGAGTCCTTCACGTTTTGGCCAACCGAAAGCCGTCATAAAACCTAAAAATTTTCTTTTTGTAATTCAACCACAATTCATCCCTCAAACAACACGTATAACAATATATATCGCAGCACACTTTCGCACGCATAAATCATATATATTAAAGCCCAAATCCCACATATCATATACACCACAAAATATATCACATCGATAATAAAGAATGCATCGACATATGTAATAAGCATAAGTTCAATCTCAAAATTCCATCACAAAGTTCAATCTCTAACATCTACCAACATCTCAAAATGTATCACACATCATTATAGAATATATTTTACATATATTCTAGGCGTTAGAATATTTTCTGCATTTATTCTCTGATTTGACGATATCTTTATTTGAGAAGTATTTATTTAGTTACCTTTGTTTTAGCAAATCAGTTGGCTAATTTGTAGCATCTTTATTGGGTTAGTATTTATTCAATTACCTTTGTTTTAGCAAATCAGTTGGCTAATTTGTAGCCTATCTTGACTCTTGTAACCATATATATTATTGGACGTTGAATAGTTAAGATTAGTCCCACATCTTACAATTTTTACAATATAAATCATGCATAAATACTAAGAGACCTCACTTCACATCACCAATTGGTTTTGTGATAATATGTGGTCTCTAACATGGTATCAGAGCGGATTTAATTGTGTCATACGTCACCCTCAGTGAATGTCCACGTGTTTGGCTGATGATACGCCACACGTGCGGGGCGTGTTAAGATTAGTCCCACATCGGAAATTTTTTACAATATAAATCATGCATAAATACTAAGAGACCTTCCTTCACATCACCAATTCGTTTTGTGATAATGTGGATGACATTATACTACAGTTTTTTCTGATCGTCTTCTTAAGTATATTATGACTCTAGTAGCTTCTGAATTTGCTATGAAGGATCTAGGTCCTTTGAGTTTCTTTTTGGGTATTGCTGTCACTCGTCATGCCCATGGTCTTTTCTTATCTCAGGCACAGTATGCTGCAAAAATTATTGAACATGCCGGAATGTCTAACTGCAGTTCATGTCCTACTCCTATTGACATTAAGTCCAAACTAAGTGTCACCTCAGACACTCGTTATGATGATCGGACTAAGTATCGTAGTCTTGCAGGTGCTCTTCAGTATCTTACGTTCACTCGGCCAGACATTTCCTATGCCGTGCAGCAGATCTGCCTTCATATGCATGCCTCGACTAATGAGCATATGAAAGCTCTTAAGCGTATCATACGTTATCTCTAGGGTACCCTTTCTTTTGGTCTCCACTTGTACAAATCCAATTTGTACAAATCCAATATTAATCGTATTATCTCATATACAGATGCAGATTAGGGAGGTTGTCCTGACACTCGTCGTTCTACCGTTGCTTATTGTGTATTCCTTGGAGATAATTTGATTTCTTGGTCTTCGAAATGGCAACCAACTCTTTCCCGTAGTAGTGCCGAGGCGGAGTACAGAGGTGTTGGTAATGTAGTTTCTGATTCGTGCTTGATCAGAAATTTATTTCTAGAGTTGCATTATCCTATTCAAATGGCTAATTTAGTTTATTGTGACAAGGTGAGTGCTATATACTTATCTGGAAATCCTGTTCAGCATCAATGCACTAAACACATTGAGATGGATATTCATTTCTCCCGTGAGAAAGTAGCTCGTGGCGAAGTGCGTGTGCTTCATGTACCGTCATATTACCAAATTGCTGATATTTTTACAAAAGGGCTTTCGTGCGTATTATTTAATGATTTCAGGGACGGTCTAAGCATTCGAGAACCTCCCGCTTCGACTGAGGGGGTGTGATAGAATATATATTATATACATTCTAGACGTTAGACTATTTCCTGCATTTATTCTCTGATTTGACAATATCTTTATTTGGGAAGTATTTATTTAGTTACCTTTATTTTAGCAAATCATTTGGCTAATTTTTTGCCTCTTTATTTGGTTATTATTTATTTAGTTATCTTTGTTTTAGCAAATCAGTTGGCTAATTTTTAGCCTATCTTGACTCTTGTAACCATACATATTATTGGACGTTGAATACAATGGGCAAGCAAATTGGTTTCTAAATTGATTTCTATCACATAACATCAAACCAATCTCATCCATCTCAAAGTATATATAATTCTCATACTACCTCACAACATCAAAGTGCATATATACAATATCTCAACATAAATAAAAAATTCATACCTACTCCTCATCACCTTCAGATCCCTGTGACGAAGGAAATCTACTATATTGTTGCATATGCCCAACCATGCGCTCATCCAACATTTGGTGCTTCTCCTCGGTCCGATGTCTGTCTCGATCCTTGAGGTAAGCAATACGAGCTCTCAAGTCTACAATCTCCTAACGGTCGCAAGCTCTTCTATAGTTGACTTGCTTTCGTCTAAACTACAACATTTTTACCAAAGTGTATGAGTTTCATATAGTGTGATTAATAAAATCTATGTGTTATGCATTATTCATAAATATATTATACATAAACATTACCTCTTGATTTGCAAATCCATAGTGCCTACTCCGCGTTGGCGGCTCAACGATAGCGTCAAAAATCATGTCCTTCTCATCCGTAGTCATCTCATCTCGACCTGTTCTCTCGAGCAAGCGATCTAGTTCTTTAAACATCTATCCCGCGTGTAAAAGTAGAATTACAATTAAAATTCATATTACCTTATTTTAATTATTTATAACTTACTATTTAAAGTGAAATTTAATAGCTTATAATTTAAACTATGCTTATCATAGACTCTTGTGATTTTGTGTCATGCCATGTGTATGTTTTTGAGCCACCTTCATTGACATGCTCGATGACCTGAGTACGAGTAAAAACTTTCAAGTAGGAGACGACACGACCATGCTCTCTTACCTAAAATAATTACTATGTATTATTATTATTATATATATGATATATGACGATTATACAATGTTATAAGTATTTATAATCGTAACTTATAAACCTACCAATTCTTGACGGCAATGTTGGAATAACATTGAACCCACGTGACGTGTGACGTGATTCACATTCCTATTTGCCGAATTCTGCTCAGTTTTTGCCTGTAAATTTCACATAAACATTGTATTTCACATTTTTAAACAGATGCAACTATTATACTAACTTCTACTAAATTTTAATAAATATACAAGACTAGTGAACTTACAATCACTTCTACACTTTTCCAATAAGCATTTCATGCTTTCCTTAAGGTTGCACTCATTTAGATAGACATTCTTTTTCCATTTTTAATGCTTGACAATGTATCGCGGTGATTTTTCTACATTTTTTTAGTCCAATAATTTCTGCAAAGGAAGTCTATTTCCTGTAAATCTACTAGCCTCTACACATGAAATTAAAATGAATTATACATTAATACTTAGTCAACAAATTGCACAATTTATATATATATATATATATATATATATATATATATAATGAAATACACATTTATATTCACGTAACAATCCTACCAAATACACTCTACAACGTGCGGTGGGATATTCTCCTACTTTGGCTAGCAAGTAGTTATTCTAACCTTGTAGGCAACCTTAGAAATATCAAGCACAAATATCTGAGGGCTCCAATTCAAGATCCTATATTAAACATGATAAAGATATTTAATAAATCATGAATAAAATATCGTACAATAAATATTTATAATGTTGGGATAAATTTGATACTAACTCGCTCGCTTTACTTGCTAATCGAACTATGCGATGAACCACATGTGATGGGCAACCACCATCGCCTCTTGCGGCAGTCCCCCTCTAACTAGAAGATGGAGAATCTGATGAATATGAAGATCGTCGACATGGGGACATAATATTTGTCATAGACAAATCATTTTATTATGGAAGAACATATCATTCTATTATAGGAAAAAATATTATTTTTTTAGGAAAACATGTAACATTAATAATTACATCAATTAGCTTCTATCAAAACATATCATTACTTTTGTTTACAAACTACCGACCAATCTACTTTATCTCATTTTAGGGACGGATAAGAAACAAAATAAACTTGTAGTGCCTGCTTGGCTAATACAAAAGGATCATACTTATGATAATGAGAGTTATGTTTTATTTCAATAAGATTATATTGTGCATGTTGACTCTGGAACTTGAAACATTGCTGAACCAATTGCATATCTAAATAAAAAAAATTCTCTACAGGTCTATAAAACATGTCAATTCCAAGACCTTGTATAAGACGCCGTAAAAATCTTTTATATGTTCATCTTGATCATCACTACCTTTAACAAATACATCTGTATAGTTAGTTAATTTTTCAGCATCGCGTGTTTTGATATTGTATTTAAATCCATTGATTAATAATATTAGATGTATCGACATTTCTCTTTGATCCTATCGTAAGATATTTCAATCCTATATCAACTACATAATTTCTCTGATCATAAACACAGTTTGAAAACCAATCAACAAATTTTTTACTAAGATCGCTGCATGGATTGTGATTGGTAAATACTGCAAATATAATATATTACACATATTCTTTAAGTATGATTAAAATAAGTATAAATTTAAAAATTCACATATCGAGAATTATTGAGTAATTGTACCTAGCAAATGGTGCAAATTCAACTCAGCTAAGAAGTAAATATTTTTTTGCTACATGGTATCTTTGTCGTCTAATCATGTTTTCATACATTTTCTTACAGGGCGACAATGTTGTCTAAAAATAAATATCATTATTTAAGAACAATCATGTTCAATGCATTCTTCATTACACGAAACACTTTGGAATGATAAGTTCACATGGTCACTGAAATAATAAGAGAAAACGAATAAAGTTTTTTCTTCGATATATGATTTGCAAACCGAACCTCAAACTCATGGTTTTTGTCTAATATTTTTCAGACGTTTTGAGTGTCTATTATAAAATTATTTCAAATTAAATTTATATATGTACTTTTTAATTTGAAATTCAATTAATATTTAACATACTCCATATTATTACCTTTCAAACAGATACATCCAACCATATTGCACAGGACCTCGAAGAAGTGCTTCAATGAAAAATGAACAGGTAAATGCTCTATTACATTAAAGAAAACTAGAGGAATTTTTTTTCCCCAATTTGTAGGGCAGTATAGGAATATCTAATTCAAGTTTACGTTGATGCTCAACTTTTAACGTATCAAACAAAGCTCTTTATAATGCAAATTAAGTTTCCTTATAACCCTTCAAACTTTTACGAGTACGTTTTTTGAAAACTACGGGTAACAAATTTTCTATCATTACATGGCAATTATGACTTTTCATCCCACTCAGTTTTTTTGTTTTTAAAGTCAATACATCTATAATGACTAGAAGAAATCTCATCAGGTAATCTTAATTCTTCCACCTATTTTAGCACAGGTTTTACTTTGTTTTTGCCTAAATCATAACATACTTTGGGTTTTTTTATTGCCATTTGGCTTGGTATGAAGCTCGGGATGTTTACAATTCTTATATATCACATATTGATTTCACATCGTCCTTAAACTTCCCCTTACATTCAAAATTGTATCAAACAAGTTATCAAACATGTTTTTTCATTGTGCATCATGTCAGTGTTATGATGTAGTGCGAGACCTTTTCAATGAGGTAACTTCCAAAATATACTATGTTTGCACCAAATATAAACCATCGATTTACCTGGAATTTCAATCTCTGCTCCAGTTTCATGTATCTTTGGATATTCATTTTTAAATGTATATATTTCTACGCTTGATCAAATCATTGGTAGTTGTCTTGTCTCTATTCTATTAACTAGAAGGTTATTTTATCTTTTCTATAAGTATGATTAACATGGAGAAAACACCAATGACAATCAAAACATGTAATTTTCTTCCCATGCGGTTAAGAAAATGCTCTTATCTCGTCCATGCAATAAGGACAAGCTAGATGACCAGCCAAACTTCAACCTGAAAGCATTCCAGAAGCAAGAAAATAACTAATAGTCCACAACAAAGAAGCGAACATACGAAAAAAATTTCTAAAGCATCATATGTTTTAACTCCTTCATACCATAATGTTTTCAACTCTTCAATCAATGGTTGTAAATAAACATTGATTCCTTATGCTGGATCATAAAGGCCAAGGACAACAATAGTGAGAAACATATATGGAGTTTTCAACGCATCCACGGATGCAAATTATAAGGTGTAACGATAATATGCCAAGATGAATATATAAAACCAAATTGAGTGAATGATGAGAAATCCGTACACAAACCAAGTCTAACATTATGACTTTCTACAACAAAAGCGGGATAAGTCTTATCAAAATGTCTTCATGCTTCTCCATCAGCTGGATTTATTAAGGTATTTTCTTTCCATGTTCTCACAATACGCCATCTCATATAAGGTGCGTTAAAAGAAGATGCATATAACCTTTAAAGTCTAGAAGTGACCGGTAATAATGCATTCTCTTATATGGAAATTCCTTTCCCTTCTTTTTTCTTGGTTTGTATCTTTTCTCATTACATATTCTACACTTCCTAAAATTGATGTCCTCTTTCCAAAACAACGTGCAACCATTTTAATATGCATCTATCTTTTGTTACAGCAAAATCGAAAGTGGACATAAATTTTTTCACTTCATAATGATCTTCGCACATTAGTTATCAAAGGACATATGTCGTTTTGCAGTTTGTACAACTACTATAAATCCAACTTCTATGAAGTTGAATTTAGATGTCATAGTAATATATTCAGTAATTACTGATAATTGAGTATCGCTTTTACAACCATCCCATAGGGGTTTCTTAGTAGCATACAATAAATCATAGATTTTTTTTGCTCCAATATTTGGTTATTCTTCAACATTTACACCTTCATCATCAACTTGAACCATAGGGAACATTGATCGTGCTGCATTTTCAATCATGTCTTATATAGGATTTACCGCAACATTGTCATTATCCACCTCCCCATCTGGCATTATAGTATTAGGTGCAATTAGTTCTCCGAGACTATCCCACACATAATAATTTGGCACAAAACCGCTTTAGCAAAAATGTACTATAACCATATTTGGTTTCAATTGCACCTAATGTTTGTAGTTATTACAAAGGCAACGAGCCTCTTCGTAATTTCCATTATTACTTAAAACAAATTTAATAAATCCATGTACACCATTATAAAAATATTCCTTTATTGAGCTTTTCACTTACTTTCATTCATACATCCACCTCCTTCGATCGACAAAATATGACAGAAATTTAAAAAATCTATAACAAGATTCCCAAAATTATGATTTTTTGCTGGATTGACATTTTACTTTTCAATTTACTTATACATTTGAATGTTTTATTAATTATACTATATATTATACTTTTTACTTTTTTATACTTATTTTCAATTTAACATATTATTTTTTACATAATATTATATTTCACATTATTTTATTTTTTATTTTTTATGGTCAGTCATTCTACTTTCCATTATAAGAAAGATAATAATTACATTTCACAAATCATTTCATCTTAAACGATTCAATAAAATTTTGACAGCGCTTTCCTTTTGTTTCCTGTATCGTACACAAATGAATGTTGTCAAAATTTTGTGAACTGTTTCACATGAAATTATTTGCAAAATGTAATTATTATATTGTGTTTATAACTTGTCCAATACATGAACAAATTCAATAAATACATATCAGATGAATATTTAAGTTTGTTTGTAGTAAAAACAAATATCTATACAACGATCATATATAAAACTTGTCGGATGGGTCCAAAAAATCTTATAGATATAAAAAATAAAGTACATTATGCACTATTTTGTTTATATTAACATTATACACTAATTCATTATTTGAATTCATTAACAGTTAAAACCTAATAAAAGATTTTTATTTTTACATTTTAGCCAACACTAATTTAAATTCATTATAAACTGATAAAAAATTAACATTATACATAACATACACATTAACTAAATTAATATATAATTAATAATATACACTAATAAAGGGATAAAGTAAATAAATTTTTTGACACTTTAGCTAACACATACACTAATTAAAACTAAATTATTTTACATTAATAACCTAGTACGTTAATCAACCCAAGTTAACCCTAATTATACATTGATTTAACATTAACCCTACTTTATAATTTTAATTTAAACACTAATAACCCTAATTAACACTTTCAAATTAACCAGTACACAATTATAACCAATAAATAGGCTATTATCAATAAATTTAAGCATAAATAAACACTAATCTTTATCAAAAATTTAATAATTAGTTTAGGGGAATAATATACCTAATTTTTTATGGGCTGAAGCTTGGAGAATCCAATTTGATGAAGATTGCGATGGATTTAGGCGGATTGCGATGGCTAGGGATAGGGCTGTCGATGGATATCCGTAAAATCCTAAGTCCATCGTATCAGTATCTAAAAAATGGATAAATATCTGATGTGGAAAAATGAATGCGGATGCCGATACAAAGACATCCGCATTCAAAAATTATCCGTTCGATTTTGTTCAAGATTATAGTTTAAATTATGTGTATTTTAGTACAATGAAAGATATTCTTTATTTTTTTATTAAGCTGGAAGTTTATACTACACGCGTTATCAACTGCTCGTGACTATTTATTATCATCATTATTTTTATTTTTACACTTTAATAATTAATGGGGTTGAAATTTTTTTATGTTAGACTAAAATTTTCAATTTATGTTTCTTGATTTATCGATCGTTAGCTGATAGGAGAATTATCCAATATCAATCTGTATCCATGGATACTGATATTGGATATCCGAAAAGATCTCGAATGCAGAAATGGATATGACACTATCTTCATCCGAAAGTGTCCGTCGACAGGCCTAGCTATGGACAGTTTGGAATAGATTTGGGGATTTAAAAATAGGGTTTTAGGCTTTAGAAAATATAGGAAATAAGGAAGAAATGGGGTCTGCTACAGTCATGTTCAAGATTTTTCAACAGCTTCCGATGGCCTTCGACGACTACAAATAAAAAATATTCTCTCTTTTGAAAATAAATTTAATTTTTTATAAAAAATTAAAAAAGTTTACAATTTTTTTTTTGCTTAAATGGCTAACTCACCCAGATGCTAACCCTAGACGATTCTTAAACAACATTAAATATATAGCCGCAACCATCAACCTATGTACAATAAATTAAGGAAATAAAATCTTGGAATTAAGTGGTCAATATAATATTTTTTAAATTTTTTACAATAATCGTTTTTTATTAAATATTAAAAAAGTCTTTGTATTCATTATATAATACCTTTTTAAGTGATTTGGTAGTTAATTCTGAATTTAAAATTTATTTAAGATAATAAATTCGTATAAAATAAAATATTTGGTAAAGATAAATAGATTTGTTGAATCTTATGTTGATCCAAGGTATTTTGGACGTACGGTCAAGAGATGAAAAGAAAATAAACAGGTTCAACGTATCAGTCTTGATTTTCAATTTTATAGCCATTGGTCAGTATTCAGACTTAAACATTTTGTTCAAAGATCAACCGATCTTCAAACGGGACGTAACTTAAACCATATATACTATATTATGTATTTATCCAATCCATATGGTTGGATTTAGAAAAAACCAGATAGAAACAAATTTAAACTTAAAAAGGGTCATTTTCATAGAAGTTGTGTCAACAATGTATGCTATGTGTTATGCAACTTGTTGGAAAATAATATATTTTGAGTCTAATTTTCCTTTCATTTTTTTATTATACCCTTACGGATCAGATAAGTACATTATAAAGTATATATGTCATGAATTTGTTCTCCTTTGAAGATCATTTGGCCTTCGAACTATAGATTTTAATCCAAATGTCGACGAACGACTATAAATTTGAGAATCAAGATTGACACCGTAATTTATTTACCTTTTTATCATATTTTGGATGTAGGTTCAAAACACTTTGAATCAATATAAGATTCAAAAAAAATTCTTTTTCTATACAAAATTTATTTCATATGAATTTATAATGTTAAATACATTTAAAAATTCATAATTAGGTACACGACGGTTAAATAATATATTTAAATTCATAAAAGTGTTACATAGCATAAATTTCACCTAAGTTGTATAATGGACGGATTGAAAGTTGCATAGACTGATCGTTTGAGTTCAATTTTCAATAAAATTAAATATCGAATTACACAACAAAAGGTTATTAAAAATATTAATTTAATTAAAACCATCATAAAATTGAAGAATTGAATAAAAATAGCTTCTTTAATTTTTTGGAATTAATTAGTCATTTTAAACGAATTTCAAACTTCTATAATGAATAAGTTATAATAATGTGATAAATTAAATTAATTAAAATATCCTACCGTCGAAAATTGCTTGACGGAGCCATTGGTGGTAGTCGAAACTATCCGTTGCTATTTTGCTCATTTCCAATAGTGATTAGTTCATGCACCCGATTAGGTGTTACTTTTGGTTATAAGCTCGGTTAAACATTGTTGTAACTCCATTACAGAATGGTTCTCTATTCACTACAAGAATAGCTTGAAATACCGATGACGTTGGCGATGGCTTCCAACAGCGATTTCCGATGGCTTTCGACGGCCCGTCGACGGCTGTCGAAAGCCATCAAAAATTCGCGTTATACATGTCTCGGCTGAGACATTTCTTCCTCATTCAAACCGAACTGAAAAAAAATTCTAAATTCCCTAAAACTCATTTTCAAGCTTTCAAACCCCAAATTCAAGCTTACGGATCTTGCACGGCTCCTTAATCACTCTCCATTGCTTCCAATATCTGGTGTAATCTCTAGTATTTGCGAAAAACCTAATTTTTAACCTAAATCTAGATTTGCCTAGTTTGATAAATCAGGGCTAATTAGTAATTCTAATTATTTCCAATTGCCTAATTATGGTTTATAGTATCCCATAGAATTTTATTTGTTAGCTTTAAATTGTGAAAAGTATAATTCGTGAATTTGTGTACCTCTGTAAACCATTATATATGTGTTATTTGTAGCATTGTCTTATGTTAATTAGGGTGTTTATGTGTTCATACATGTGTGTGTATATGTGTTAATCATTATATATAAACACACACACACACAAACACACGCATGCTTATAATTAAATAAATTGTTTTCTATCAAAAACGTCATAAAAAATAATTTACATATCCACTATAATATGCTGAATTAACCTTGTTCGATAAAATACGCAAAATATGATAAATTAATAATTTTTCAAAATATATAAAATTAGTAAATTTTCAACAGTTTACAAAAAATAATATATTATATAATGAATAAGAAGTCAAACTATAAAACTTCAAATTTTTGTGTGAACTACTTTTTTATTACGTCCCTTAGAGAGTTTTTGATCCCGTCCGACAAGTATTATATATGATCATTATATAGATAATCATTTTTGTCATAAAACGAACATCTATATTCATCTATTACAATAGTTGCTGGATTTGTCCTTGTATTGGATGAGTTATAAGCATAGTAAACAATTACATTTCATGCATTATATCAATTTAAACGGTTCACAAAATTGCGTCGTTGCTTTTCTTTTTGTTTTCTGTGTACATGCATTTGTGTACAATACAAGAAACAAAGGGGAAGAGTTGCCGAAATTTTATTGAATCTTTTAAAATGAAATAATCTATGAATTGTAATTTTTTACCATTTTTGTAATAGGAAGTAGGATGACTGACCATCGAAATAGAAAACATAAACCAACATTTCAATATTGTATTCCTAAGTTGGGTTAAATTGACGCATATAAGATTATGTATCAATAAATTGAAAAATTAAATGTTAATTCGTAAACATATTTTTTGAATTTGCTTTGACTAATGATGGAAACGATGTAGAAATTCGTTTTCCATGTAGTAGGGGTTAACATTTGAAATATTTGTTATCAAATATTGGTTTACCATATCAAAAAGTAGAAACATGTTTAAATGGCTGCATCTTATTTTGGAAAGTGGACATCACTCTTAGGAAGTGTAGAATATGTAATGAGGAAAGGTATGTGGCAGGATTTGAAATCTTTAACTTTTGTTATACTATTACCGCGCAAGTCAATCTACCGCTGCACTACTGTTCCACAATGTTGATTTTTGAAAGTTAGTTGACAACTGATTTATTTTCTTTGTTGTGTAAGTTTTGGTCGCTTGTATTAAAAACATATCAGCTTGCATACCAAGCTTGCAATGATGACATTGGAGTTTCTCTGTCGTATTTTTCAACATTAAGACAACTATATGGAAGTTGAATCGTTTTCTAAATGTATTGAAAACTTTTCAACTACCTCAAATCCAGTTATTAAATTTTTTAATCAAACATCAGTCAAAGCACACATTTTAAGCCATGGATGCAAACTCCATGAATAACGAAGATGGAAATCAAAATTCTCCCTCTGTACTCAAACTAAAGCCATAGAACTTGAAAACAAGTTACTTATCGAAAAACAGAGATACATTCTACTACAGTTGGAGTTAGAGTCATCCATACCTATTTCTTCTAAACATCATGACTTGTATAAAGATGAATGCATGAGTCTCAAAAAGAAATCGCTGCACTGGAAAATGACAACAATCTGCTCAGGGAAATTGAGATTAAAAGTCAAAAAACCTTAAAGAGCTTGACAAAGAAGAATAAAAGAGTTGATAACGAATACGGGTTTGGGAGTTATAAATTGTTTTAATTATTAAAGTATAATGAATTAAGATATTATGCTATTAATTTCAAATGTATTTTTATTTGTTCACGCTGGTAAGGTTTATAGAAAAAAGGCAGAAACTCCTTGAGGAAATAGGTTGAGAGTAGCTGACTACGGACGAGGAGGATGTCATTTTTGAGTCTATCATGGACCCACCTTCATGGAACAGGCATTATACTTTTGAAAATCAAGCGGTAACGAATAATATATTTAGATATAACAATTTAGTAATCTTTTAGTTACACAGAACTTCACAACGCTTTAGTTTCGATAATAAGTTTATAGATATAATAATTAAAATATTATGGTGTAGTTTCGATAGTAAGATTACAGTAATTGAACCATTACTAAATTAAATAAGTATTTCAAGGTAGACAAAGGAAAGCCGGCCAAACCAAAGCTCAGATCGATCTAGCAGAGATCGAGGAATTGAGAGCTAAGTTGGTACAACTGGAGGAAAAGAACCGTCGGTAGGCCATTGAGTTGGCACAACTGCTGGATCAGTGTATTGCTAAGTACAAGCAGTAGTGTGGTGCCTGCTTTACATTTTAAGTAGGTTCTGGAGGTTCTAGACGTGATTGACAGGAGTAATAATATGTTTTTTTATTATGTGACATTGTTTAGTATTGTTTGATGATACATTGAGATGGTGCTGTTGGATACTTTGAGATGTTTTGTATATTATTTGATGGCACGTTTTGTAACATTCCTTATCAAGAAGACAAAAACTAAGTGTTATATATGCTGCAGTCATTTATAGTATTAGCTTTTGGCGACTAAATACGGCTATGTTAATGGTATCTATAATATCATAAGCACATGAATATGAAACAAAACATAGACTTTCAAAACAACATTTCTTCATTAAATTTCAAAACGCATGTTCGATATTCCTAATACATAATCTTAGTACGTCCCTAGATACAGATAAAATATACTTATTACAAAATATGCCAAGAGCAATATATGAAGATACCCTCTTGGATGATCAGAGTTATATAGTCATAATAGACTTAATACAAACATAGCAGAAATACAACAGAACATAAATTTGCTACTCCTAAATAGCTATCCGTTTGCCTCCTGCATACCTCCGGTAGCCTTATTCATCATCCTACTAAACCTGAAAGGACCATAACCCCCCAGCCTACTCAAATCAATTTTGAGCACCCGAGAGTTTAAGGGGAAAACATAAACTTCAAGTCAGACATAAAACCTGGTGTGAATAATACAACACATTTTGGTTTAATATATTAAGTGAGACCACGCCGCTTAGTGGAACAGATTTCCTCTTACTAACATCCTTTTAAAACACATTTTTTATAAAACCTTTTCCTGCAACCAAAACTGGTTAAATACTGTAAATCATCATTATGTAAACATACATAGATATCATGTAATAAATGAACTATCTGTTCAAACACATAAGTTTTGTTTGGAAAACTTTTAACATTTGGCTGACTCAGGCCTACCAGACAATATAAACCAAATTAATCTAACATCTGTTAGATACTCCTCTTCTAGACAATTTGTCCTTAACTATCTGTCAAATAATTCTCTTCTAGGCGGTCTGTTTCTAGCTTAATCATCTCCCAGGTATTCCTGTTTCTACTGGTTTTTTGGGCTCATCAATAACCTATATGTATACAAACATATATTCCTTTCGGCGTGTAATCATAATTTTAGTCTACCCGTGACCAGACCCTACACATAGGAATTTTGGACAACAATCAACTGGGCCAATGGCTGATGTATAGGGCGCAACCATATACCAGTCCCATTTGGTATTCTAATATCTTAATCATTTTACTTTGGGATCCCTTCCCATAATTTTCATTGAAAATCTCTTTAAAATGATTTAAAATCTTTAAATCAAACTTACACAAGGAAAATATTTATATTCTTTATGCTTTACCGAAATCACTTCGCTATGTTACATACATATATACTTTACTCAAACTTTAATTGATGAAAATATTTAAACATTTGAAAGTGCCCCTTTCGATTCCATTGAAAGTACACCTTTCTAAACCTTTTGAAAGCTTCTCTTTCGAAACCTAGTGAAAGCCTTTATTTATCTAGGCCGGAAGGCCAAAACATTTCCTTTCGAAACCATACTTCAAACCTTTCGAAACCATTAAAGTCTTTCCTTTCAAAAGCAATAAATGTTAGCATCAAAATTGGTCGCTAACACCCAAATGTAAATGAAAGCACCAACTAACGGCCATAGATAACAGATAGGATATATGTAGAGAGTAATAATATGAAGAACAGTCGAAATTAAAATGAAAGCAGTAAAGAACACAAATTTTATAGTGGTTCGGCTAACTCCGGCCTACGTTCACTCCAGAAGTTTCCCTTTTATTGATGTTTGAATCAATTACAGTTAAAAACTGATAGAGTAATCTTTAGCCTTAGAAAATAGAAAGTTAGAGAGCAGAGAGAAGAAGATCCCCCATCGGGAGACCCACATGCTGTATTTACGGCCAAAACCATGTTGTTGGGCCTCCTGAGTAGTTTGGGCCCACCAAGGCCATAGTCGAACCTACTTCATTATGCCGACCGACCCTGAGCAGTTGGTATGCCGAGCGAGGTGCGATGCCGAGCGAGGTGCGATACTGAGCGACGTTCAATGCCGAGCGGCGTCCAATGCCGAGCGAGGCTTCATGTCGAGCGTGGTGAGATGTGCCAAATGAGGGGAGGTACGCCAATCGAAGGGAGGTGTGCCGAACGAGCCGAGCGAGGGAAGGTGTGCCAAACGAGGTGAGGTGTGCCAAACGAGGTGAGGTGTGCCGAACGAGGGGAGGTGTGCCGACCGAGGGGAGGTGTGCCGAATGGAGCTTACCTTCCAGACTAAGCCATGCAACCCCCCCCCCCCAATTTCTTGACCAAATGACATATCCAAGTGAACTTCATTCTTTTAAACTGAATCCATCCTATTCCAGCCTCGATAATCGTGAAGTTGGTTGGGTTAAATCCACCTGTTCACGGCCTTGACTCAAGGCGGGCAAACACTTTGCCCCCCAAAACATGCCTTGCTATTAGAAGGTGTGTTTTGTAGCTTAATCAGATAGGTGTTCGTATCCTGTTAATGACCTGCGAAGAAATTGATAGTCTTATCTGACCGCGAATGACGATCGTTCAGAATCGTATGTCATTCGGGGTAGTATGTGAACATTCGGGATCGGATGTCGTTTGCGGCGAATCTTGACCATTCGCGATCGAGTGCCGTTCGAGGCGAATTGTGATCGTTCGCGATCGGGTGCCGTTCGAGGTAAGTTGGGACCAATCGCGGTCGGGTGCCATTCGAGGCGATTTGTGATCGTCTGCGATCGGGTGCCGTTCGAGGCTAATTGTGACCGTTCGCGGTCGGGTGCCGTTCAAGGCGAATTGTGATCGTTCGCGATCTGGTGCCATTCGCGGTCGAGTGCCTAGGGGGGACTTAGTATCATTAATGTCATATTTCACGTTCGAGTGAGATTCTGAGCTGTTTATTGTGGCGGTTTATCGCCATCTCAGAGCATGTCTAAGGACCTTTCGCGACCCCGTACATGTGTAAGTGGCTTAGGCGTTATGGAATCATGAATAGCAGATTTTCATTCAAGATGAGTCTTTTAATGAAAATGTTAAACTAAATCATGTCCAAACACGAGAAATGGAAAATAAAAGCAAAAGAGGGACGTTCAAGTGCAAACACCTACATTGATACGATTTATAGTCATATCAGGGCAAGCTTGAGGACCGTTCGCGGTCCTGTATATGTGTAAATGGATTAACCACGTTGGTGTGGAGTTTTCCACTTATTCGTCATTATTTCAATCAACTGAAGACAAACTGACGCCCCGATCCTGAGCCGTCCCTAGTACGTGCAAGTGGTGTCGTTCTTGTTCCGATGTCGTAGCCCTCCTTCTCACATATTGGGATAGCAGACCATTTCGGATATGCCCCTCAACTTCATCCTTCAAGTGCCTTCAACCATTTGTGCTATGACCGTTCAGTTCATGGAACAAACAATACTTGTCCAATCTTCTTTCATTGCCGGTCGGATCCCTTCTCATTGGCCTTCGATAGGGAATCTGCCCCCTAGTGTCTTGGTAAATTCGTTCGAATGTCTCGTTCAGCTCTGAATAAGAGGTGAACCTTGGTTCCTTTCATGGCCGCATTGGTCCATGACCGTTATCCCTGGCCTTTCATTTTCCTTTATCAGTTCCTGAATCTTTTTTAGAAGGATTTTCACCCTTGACTGCATAAACATCATCTCCTTCTCCTTCCTCTCTCTCAGCATTTGCATCCTCTAACCATAAAATCCATCGGCTTCATGATAAAACTCCCTTCGATCCATAGGTGGATCCGTTTTCAGTGAATTTTTGAACTTTGTTCCATTAGATATGCCAGATACAACTGCCATTAAGACCATGGATGGATCTGGTCGATCCACTGATGCCGCCGCTGCATTGAATCGCGACAGAAAGCTTCTCAAAGATTCCCTGGTCCCCTGCTTTAGCGCTGCCAAACTCATCAAATTCTTAGGTATCGAAATGTGAACTCTGAACCGCCTCATAAACTTCCCAGTCAACGCGGTCCACGTTCCAATGGAACCGCTCTCCAATTGTCGAAACCTAGTGCTGCTATGTCTGTCAGATACAACGGAAAGCATCGGGCCATGACTTCCTCTGATGCCCCCAGCACTTCCATATGCCTCATATACTTTGTCAGATGAATTGTAGGATCCGTCATCCCATTATACATATCCAATGATGGTAGCTTAAAATCTGGTAGGTTCCTAGCTCGTCTGATAGTAGGAGTAAAGGGACTCCTATTCACATCCTTCAAGTCTTGGTTTACCAATCCACCTCTCATAGCACGTCTAACCATCGCCGCCAGTCTGTCGTTATTGCCAAGCTGTAATCCTTGTCCGTTGCCTTCGGTCTGCCCTCCGATTTCACGAGGAAATTCAGGCACATACTCCTCATCTCGTATTCCTGCACTTTTGTTGGTGTTGGGTTGCACAGCGTCATCTGGTATCCCTCCATGGATTGGTCCAGCATTTCCTGGTGGTGTGCCTTCGAGTCTAGGTCCATCTAGATTGTTAGTCGTCTGCTGATTGGGGGCTGCCCCCTACTGATCCATTCTCTCTGCTTGCTGGTTGAGCCTTCTGATCCAGCTCCACAGATCTGAGCTCTTGCATTTCCTGCTTATGCAAATTGTCTGAGAAGAGCCTGCATCATCTCCTCATGTCTTTTCAACATCGCTTCCATCTCATCTCTAGTGATGTAGATGGATGCTTGACCTTCTCCTACTCCAGCTCCAAAGGAAGCCTCTTGACTTCCCTTCTGATAACTCCTTTCTGTCACTTGCTTCCTTGCTGATGGTCTAGCCATTATTTCCTAGAATCCAAGTTCCTAGCTCCAAAATTCCGAGTGCTTGCGTTCTCAGTGAAAGCACCAAAATGTTAGCGTCAAAATTAGTCACTAACACCCAAATGTAAATAAAAGCATGAACTAATGGCCATAGATAACAGATAGAATACATGTAGAGAGTAATAATATAAAGAATAGTTGAAATTAAAATGAAAGCAGTAAAGAACACAAATTTTATAGTGGTTCGGCTAACTCCGGCCTACGTCCACTCTAGAAGTTTCCCTTTTATTGATGATCGAATCAATTACAGTTACAAACTGATAGAGTGACCTTTAGCCTTAGAAAATAGAAAGTGAGAGAGCAGAGAGAAGAAGATCCCCCATCTGGAGACCCACATGTTGTATTTATAGGCAAAATCAGGTTATTGGGCCTCTTGAGTAGTTTGGGCCCACCAAGGCCGTAGCCGAACCCTACTTTATTATGTCGACCGACCATGAGCAGTTGGTATGCCGAACGAGGTACGATGCCGAGCGAGGTGCGACGCCGAGCGAGGTGCGATGCCGAGCGAGGTGCGATACTGAGCCAGGTGCGATGCCGAGCGACATTCAATGCCGAGCAACATCCAATGCCGACCGAGGCTTCATGCTGAGCTAGGGGGTGCACCGAACGAGAGAAGGTACGCCGATCGAGGGGAGGTGCGCCGATCAAAGTGAGGTGTGCCTAACGAGGGGAGGTGTGCCGATCGAGGGGAGGTGTGCCGAACGAGGAGAGGTGTGCCGATCGAGGGGAGGTATGCCCATCTAGGGAAAGTGTGTCGATCGAGGGGAGGTATGCCGAATGAGGGGAGGTGTGCCGAACGAGGAGAGGTGTGCCGAGCGAGGGGAGGTGTCCCAAGCGAGGGGAGGTGTGCCGACTGAGGGGAAGTATGCCGAGCGAGAGGTGTGCCAAACGAGGGGAGGTGTGCCGAACGAGGGGAGGTGTGCTGAACGGAGCTTGTCTTCCAGACCGATCCGTGCAACCTCCTCCCCCATTTCTTGACCAAATGACATATCCAAGTGAACTCCATTCTTATAAACTGAATCCATCCTATTCCAGCCTCGATAATTGTAAAGTTGGTTGGGTTGAATCCGCCTATTCATGGCCTTGAATCAAGGCGGGTTAACAATAAAACTTTAGACATCCCATCTTAAAACACTTCAAAACAATGCCTAAGAAAACCTTGGAAAAAAATTCCATTTCAACCCTTTCGAAACCATTTGGAAAATAGGATCTTTCGACCTTGTCGAAGGCTACCTTTCGACCACTTCGAAAGCTACATATCGACTCCATCGAAAACTTTGCTTTCAACCCCTTCAAACCCTTGGCTTTTGATACCATCGAAACAATTTAGTAAATAGTGCCTTTCGAAACCATTATACTTTTAAAACATAAACCATTCGAAAAATCTTTCAAAACACTTTGGGTTTCAATTTGAAACATGTGGAAAATCCTGTTTTAAAACCTATCGACCTCTTCGAAAGCTTAGCTTTCGACCCCTTCGAAAGCTTAGCTTTCGACCCCTTCGAAAGCTTAGCTTTCGACCCCTTCGAAAGCTTAAAACATAACTTCTAAAACAATAGGCTTCAACCTTATTAATACTTTAAAACACCTCTTTAAAAACGTTAGGTTAACATCTAAGTCAAAAGCTTCCTTTCGAAAGCAAGGGAGAAGCGGTTGATTTTTAAAAGACAAGGACACCTTTCGACCTTGTCGAAAGCTAATGACTTCGAAAGGTAGAAAGGTGGAAGCTAGGGGTTTCGACCCCTTCGAAAGCATGTTAACGTTTCGACCTCATCGAAAGCTTTAAACCTTTAGTTTGAGGATTTGACCTAGTAGAAAGCACCCAACTCGAAAGCTTCTTTTCGAAAACAAAGAAGGCGTTACTTTTGGCTTTTAAAACAACATACACTCCAACCTCTTCGGAAACTAAGGTTTCAACCAAGTACCCGTCGACTTTTTCAAATTCGTTATGTACCTTCTTGATATCATACGCATTGGCTTCAAAAGCATGATGTTGAAAGGTCTGGGTCAGAAGCGTTGATGCCGAAAGCTGCTGAAACATGCTAAAAGCATGATTTTCTTGTTTTTAACTTAAAAGAGATAAATTTTCAACTAACCTGCCTATGTTTTTCAAATTCTTATTAGTTAATAAATTCTTTTCAAAAAAGTGATGCCGATAATTTTAGAATCAAATAATGATTTTATTTTATAAAATGCCCCTTCTCCTTAATTAAATATATAAAACATTTAAGTCTCATACCTTAAATAATTTTATATATTCATCAAATCACAAAGGAAAAATCTAGAAAAATTCCATAAAATCTAATTTAATATGTTTTCCAACATAAAAAAGTTTAAAACCCAAATAATTATTATTTTACCCTTAAATAATTTATAACCCGATAAATCATTTTCTTTACTAGAAAATTAATATAAAATCCACATTATTTCATAAAATTAATAAAATTGAAAATCACCTCTCAAATATCATTTCTGACCTATGTTTAAATTTTCAAGGTATTTGGATGTCATTTAATAGGGTTTTCATGTTAAACATATCATAAAAACCAATATGAACATGTATTATTCATCAACATGCGTATACACACACACACAAATTTAATTATCCAAAACATGGCATAAACTTACAAAAATATTTAGGATCTAACTTAAAACCAAAATCCATGAGAAAATGCACCTCAGCTTTGAGATTAAAAGATGTAAGATTTGATGTTGAATAAGTTGATTAACTTCTTTCTCTTGAATCCTAGCTTTATCTTCCCTTGAGAATAAAAATGGTGGTCGGCCTTCATATATTTTAGTTTGATAAAATGAGATAAACGTGCGTTTCATTTCCTAAGGGTTTATGGTATAAGTCCCTCATGTTTCCCATTTTACCATTGCCTATTTCCTAACACATTAGTTCATGTTATTTTATTTTGATTTACATTTAACATGGCATGACTACCCTTTGTTAGGTAATCTCAACCTAATATTCTTCACAATATTTTATTTAATTTACCTAATTAAATATCCTAAACAAAATTATAAAATATGAGGTGTTACAGACTCCCCTCCTCAAAGAATTTCAACCTCGAAATTACAATAAAATACTCAATTAAGCAAAAGGTAAAACATACTCAAACAGTCTCTAGCGTTGTCACTCCAATGGACCTTTACTAATATGACTGTCTTGTTCCTCAACTTCTTCTCATCTCATGTCACAATCCAGATTGGTTTTCTAACTATAGTCAAGTCCGGCTCCACTAATAAATCTTTAAAAATATTGGTGCTATAGTAGTCTCCTGGTCTCTAACACATTTCCTAAGGTGAGAAATACGCAAAACATCATGGATTCCTACCAAAATATTCGGTAACTCCACTCTGTAAGCGAGTTTCTCGATCCTCTTAACAATACGAAGAGGGCCCACGAATCTAGGTGCTAACTTTCCTGATTTTCTGAATCTAATCACACCTTTCATCGGTGAGTCCTTGATAAATACATAGTCTCCAATAGAGAACTCCAAGTCTTTCCTTCTTTTGTCTGCATAACTTTTCTGCCAAGATTGAGCTTCCATCATCCTAGCTCGAATCAACTCAACCTCCTCTGTGGCATCTTTTACTAAATCTGGACCAAGAACTAACCTATCCTTGGTCTCTAACCAAAACACGGGAGATTTGCATGGTCTTCCATTCAAAGCTTCAAACGGTGCCATCCCAATACTAGTCTGATAATTATTGTTATACGAGAACTCGACTAAATGGAGATGGTCTTCCCATGATCCCCCGAAATCCAATACGCAAGCCCGTAACAAATCCTCTAAGACTTTGTTAACTCCTTCCATTTGCCCATCAGTTTGTGGATGGTAAGCGGTACTCATGTTGAACTTAGTTCCTAAAGATTCTTGTAGACTCTTCCAGAACTCACTATAAAATAAAGAATCTCTATCATTGATAATATTACTAGAAATCCAGTAGAGTCTTACCACATTCTTCAAAAACAACCTCGCCAAAATAGGTGTCGTCCTAGTTGACATACTGGAATTAAATGAGCACTCTTGGTTAATCTATCCACTATGACCCATATACTTTCATTTCCTCTACTAGACCCTGGCAACTCATCAATATAATCCATAGAGATACCCACTTCCACATCGAAACTTCTAACTGTTGGAGTAATCCACTTGGCTTCTGTTGTTTAGCCTTTGCCTACTGGCAATTCAAGCACTTCTTAACACATAAACCAATGTCCCATTTTATACCTTCCCAGAAGAAACTTATCTTCATATCCTGATATATCTTCGTTCCTCCTGGATGGATAGTAAACTTCGAAAGATGACATTCATCCAAAATATCCTTTCTCATATCTTCTACATTCAGAACACTCAACCTTCCTTTCTTTCTCAATCACACCTTCTAGACTGAAATCCTTTAAGCCATCGCTCTCTGCTCCTTCCCTTAACTTTCTGATCCGTTTAGCAAAAACCGGATCCTCCTCTTGTTTAAAAGTTATCTTCTCAATCATTACCGACCGAACTTCTAAACAAGACAATATAGCACTTCGTTCACTAGAACCTACCTCGGATCTAAACTGCACTCCACAAGCTAATAATGCTTCCAAGTCTTTCCACTCAGCAATCATAGTTAATATTGCATTTTGACGTTTCCTACTAAGTGCATCCTCCACCTTGTTTCCTTTTTCGGGTGAGTACTCAATTCAAAATCATAAGCAGCAATAAATTCCAACCATCTCTGATGTCTTATGTTCAACTCCTTTTGAGAGTACAAATACTTTAATGGCTTACGATCTGTATAAAGCTTAAATCGCTCTCCCAAAAGTTATTGCCTCCACACCTTCAAAGCAAATATAACTGCAACTAACTCTAAATCATGCGTAGGATACATAACTTTATGTGGTCCACGCTGTCTAGAAGCATACGCAATCACTTTACCTCATTGCATCCACATAGCTCCTAATCTAATTCCACGTGCATCGGTATAAACCACCAAATCCCGATTCCCCTCTGGAGCCACCAACACTGATGCATGGGTCAATAAGTGTTTTAAGTCTGGAACGCTTCCTCACACTTATCAGTTCATACAAACTTCACATCTTTTCACGTAAGCTTAGTTATCAGTGCGGCTATCTGTGAAAATCCTTTATAAATCTTCAGTAATATCCAGTCAATCCAAGGAATCTCTTTATCTTGTTCATTGTCTCGGGTCTCTTCCAATCATTCACTGCTTCAATCTTAATTGGATTTATGGACAACCCTTTCTCTGAGACTACATGACCAAGGAACTTCACTTCCTTTTTCCAATTATGGCATTTCGAAAACTTAGCCTTCAACTGTTGCTCCCTTGATGCTCCCTTGGCATCTCAAGCACAACTCTAGGATGAACTTCCTGCTCTTTCTCATCCTTAGAGTATATCATAATATCATCTATGAAGTCCAACACAAATCTATCCAAGTGCTCTTAGAAAATTCGGTTTATCAAATCAATAAAGAATGCCAGTGCATTAGTTAGTCCGAACAGTATAACTAACCATTTGTATGATCCATACCTTGTCCTAAACACTGTCAAAGGAATACTCTCCTCTGCCACTCTAAGCAGATGAAATCCCGTCACTAAATCCAGGTGAGAAAATAACTAGGCTACACTTAACTGATCGAACAAATCAAAAATTCTCAACAGTGGATATCGGTTCTTTATTGTCTTCTCATTCAACTTACAAAAATCGGATCATAGCCTCAATGATCTGTCCGGCTTCTTAGCAAACATTGCGGAAGCTCCGCAAGGAAATCTGCTTGGTCGAATAAAACTCTTGCCTTCCAAGTCCACAAACTTCATATTTAACTCTTTCATTTCTATAGGTGTCATTCTACTCGGTGGCCAACTCACCAATTCCGCTCTAGGCACTAAATCAATCCGAAACTCAATTGCATGTTTCGATGGCAACCCAACTACCATCTCAAAAACATTAGCAAGTTCTCTAACCAGAAAGCTTCGATGCAACTCATCCTCCATCTCCATGATACCCAATAAAGAATTCACCTTACAACTAGGGTTTTCTACGGTGTAAACTATCCGATCACTACAATTCAGGTGACTAAGTGATAATTTTCTATCGTGGAAAAATATTCTAGCATCATATTTACTTAACCAATCCATCCCAAGGATGATCCCAAACCCCAAAAAAATAAATAGATGTAAACAACAATCAAAAGTATGACCTAGCAATTTAAACACTAAATGGTCAGACCTCATCCCAAGTATCGCATACCTCCTATCAAATTTGCAACCCTTAAGGAAGTAACTAAATATGAAGGCCCTAGGTTAAGCTTATCTACCAAAAATTAAGAAATAAAAGAATGTGATGCACCGGTATCAAATAGAATGCTAACAGATATACCATGAATCTGTAGCGAGCCTCCTAGAACAACCTTCCCTTTCTCCTGCTCAACTGGTCTTGAAGTTGCAGGCTCTAATGAATACATCTGCCCCTTTCCTTCTCCAGCAAACTCTTTACATTGGTTCTTATAATGGCCGGCTCGATCACACTTAAAGCATCTGATGTTCTTCTTTCTAACTACTTCTTTCCCTTTTCCTTTTCCAGACTCATTAGCGTAGTGTCCTTTCTTATCACATTTATAACAGAACACCTCGGATTTTCCCTTCTTCTGTGCTCCTCCCTTCTGAGCATTCTTCTTATGGAAAAACTTTCTTTTCTAACCTTGTCCCATGTGGACTTCCTTCTCTTTCTTCTTCTCCAAACAAGCCAACGCCTTCTCCTGCCTCAGTGCCATCTCTACCACAACATCACATGGATCTTTTATATGCAATAAGGTAGCTCTTGCTAGCTTCAGCGTCAAGCCTCTTATAAACTTTTCATTTCTCTTCATCACAATATCATCTATGGCATACTCATACCGTGCTAACTCTCCGAATCTTCTAGCATACTCTAGAATAAATATCTCTCCTTGCTCCATTTCAGCAAACTTCCTAACCAACGCAGACTGGGCCATCACTGACATAAACCTTTCTTGAAACCTTCTCTTAAACTCCATCCAAGTTATAGTTTCCTCATCTACTCTAGTAGTAACAGTATTCCACCAAAACAGAGCAGCTCCCTGAAGCTATCTTGAAGCTAATCTCCTCTTCTGCTCGTTTCTAATCCTAAGTCAGTGCAAATCCTTTCACAATGCAATAGCCAATTTTCTATCTCAATCGCATCCCCAATTCCAATTCCTCCATGCCTAATATAATCTCTACTCAAGTTAGCATAGTGGTTTACTATTAGAGCTTCCTAAACTCCTCCTCCAGCAGCATTCCCTCCAACAACTTCAGCTATAATTCGAGCTTGCATTATAGTTACGAAAAAATGATACATGGCTCCCATATCCGCTTGGGGAACCTCAACACCAACATTTCAGCTTGAGCCTGACTTAGACCTCTTCTAGCATTTGGTTTGGCATTCCCATTAGTGGTGATGCTCTCTCCTCCAAGTTTAACTCTTCCTCTTCTTCCTTCCATATTTGTATTCAAGCTTCGTGAGATACATATGAATAGCCTAACTAAGATAGGAGTCTAGAGGTATAGCGTATACTTATAGATAACAAATACAAGTACGTTACTATAGCCTTATCCCATACCCCGATATTAACTCTAATTACAAAGGATTATGTTTTAAAATCCCATTTTTAGTTAAATTATTTCATAAACCATGCTCTGATACCAAGCTGTAACATCCATTATCAAGAGGCCCAAAACTAAGCGCTACAGATGCTGCAGTCATCTATCATATTAGCTTCCGGCGACTAAATACGGCTATGTTAATGGTGTCTATAATATCAGAAGCACTTGAATATGAAATAAAACATAGACTTTCAAAACAACTTTTCTTCATTAAATTTCAATATAGATGTTCTATATTCCTAATACATAATCTCAGTACATTCCCAAGCGTAGATAAATATATTTATAACAAAATACACCAAGAGCGGTATATGAGGATACCTCTTTGGATAATCAGAGTAATATAGTCATAATAGACTTAATACAAACACAACGGAAGTACAACAGAACATAAATCCGCTACTCCTAAATAACTATATGTTTGCCTCCAACATGTCTCAGTAGCCATATCCGTTATCCTACTAAATATGAAAAGAACTTAAGCCCTCAGCCTACTCAAATAAATTTTGAGCACACGAGATTTTAAGGGGAAAACATAAACTTCGAGTCATACAAAAATCCTGGTGTGAATAATAATACTATACATCCCGGTTTAATATGTTAAGTGAGACCACGCCGCTTAGTGAATGGGTTTTCCCTCACTAACATCCTTTAAAACATATATTTTGCAAAACCATTTCCTACAACCAAAACTAGTTAAATACCGTAAAGCACCATTATGTAAACATACATAGATATTAGGTAATAAATGAACTATCTATTTAAACACATAAGTTTTGTTTGGCTAACTTCTAACCTTTGGCTGACTCAGGCCTACCCGATAATATAAACCATATTGATCTAACATCTATTAGACACTCCTCTTCTGGACAATCTATCCTTAACTATTTGTTTGGTACTTCTTTTATGGATGGTTTATCCCTAGCCTAATCATCTCCCAGGTCTTCCTGATCCTAACGGTTTTTCGAGCTCACCAATAACCTATCTGTATACAAACATATACTCCTTTTGGTGTGTAATCATAATTTTAGTCTACCTATGACCAACCCTACACACTAGAATTCTGGACAACAATTAGCTAGGGCCAATGGCTAATGTATAGGGCACGACCCCATACTGGTCCCAACTGGTATTCTAATATCTGTGTCATTTTACTTTGGGATCCCTTCCCATAATTTTCCTTGAAAATCTCTTTAAAATGATTTAAAAGCTTTAAATCAAACTTACACAAGAAAAATATTTATATTCCTTATGCTTTACTCAAATCACTTCGCCATGTTACATACATATATAAACTTTATGCAAACTTTAATTGATGAAAAGATTTAAACATTTCAAAGCACCCTTTCGATTTCATTGATAGTGCCCCTTCCTAAACCTTTTGAAAGCGTCTCTTCCGAAACCAAGCGAAACCCTTTATTTATCTAGACTGAAAGCGAACACATTTCCTTTTGAAACCATACTTCAAACCTTTCGAAACCATTGAAATCTTTCCTTTCGAAAGCAATAAAACTTTAGACATCCTATCTTAAAACACTTCAAAACATTACCTTAGAAAACCTTTGAAATTTTTTCCATTTCAACCCTTTCAAAACCATTCAAAAAATAGGACCTTTCGACCTTGTCGAAGGCTACCATCCGACCCCTTCGAAAGCTACCATTCGACTCCAATGAAAGCTTTCCTTTTATCCCCTTCGAAAGCTTGGCTTTCGACCCCTTCGAAACCATTCAGTAAATTGTACCTTTCGAAATCATTAGACTTTTAAAACTTAAACCTTTCAAAAACTCTTTTGAAAACACTTTTCGTTCAATTTGAAACATGTGGAAAATCCTCTTTAAAATCTTTCGACCTCTTTGGAAGCTTAGCTTTCGACCCCTTTGAAAGCTTAAAACATAACTTCTCAAAAAATAGGCTATAGCTTTATTAATACTTTAAAACACCTCTTTCCAAAACCTTGGCTATACATCAATCAGAATAAAAGGGATGGAACATCTAAGTCGAAAGCTTCCTTTCAAAAGCAAGGGAGAAACGACTGATTTTTAAAAGAAAAGTATATCTTTTAGCCTTGTCGAAAGCCAATGACTTTAAAAGGTAGAAAGGCGACAGCTAGGGATTTTGACCGCTTCGATACCATGTTAACCTCTCAACCTCGTCAAAAGCTTTAAACCTTTAGTTTGAATATTTGACCCGCTCGAAAGCACCCAAGTCGAAAGCTTCTTTTCGAAAGCAAGGCTGGCGTCACTTTTGGCTTATAAAATAACACACACTCTTGAAAGTATCTAGGCTATAGGATTGTGTAATATGAAGTATAATATATAACTAGTGCGAAAAATAACTGTAAAATAATAGTAGTAGTAGAATGACACCAGAGATTTTTATACTGGTTCAAACTCCCGTTCTATGTCCAATCCCATACTTCTTCTGGAACTATAGCTAGCAACCCTCACTTAACCTGGAGGAACAAGTATTGCACCGTCTGAGCAACCGAACAGGACTTTGACCACCTGAGCAACAGAACAGGACTTAATCGCCTGAGTAGCCGAATAGAACTTGACCACCTAAGCAACCGAACAGGACTTTCTTATAAACTGGATTTAACTTGACTTTGTGTGTTCTGAAAAACATGGATTTTTCACTTGTAGTACACCCTTCCTATAATCTTATCCTTAAATTAGGTGTGTATATTTGTGTGTGTATGAAGAATAGGTAGTTTAATACTGCTTGAAGAATGTGGAAATGAATACGTAAGCAATGATTGTATGAAAGCTTGTAGATATTGATCTCAAGAATGGTAAGTTCTATAGATCAAAAGAGAATAGAAAATTAGGCGATTGGATCCATGAATCTTGAGTGTATATATAGAGTGTGATGAGATACGACTTCCTGAAATCGTCATCCATTAGAATCTAGGAGTTGTGACCTTCTAGGTAAAAGGAACCCTTTGATCAAAAGAAGTGTCTTTTGGAGAAAAATGACAGTTGTAGATTCGGCCGACTGAACATGCTTGGGCAGTCGACTGAATTTCAAATGTGCACAAAAAATGTTTAGTGTCAGACATTACTGTATATATTAAAAAAAATTGTACACAGCCTCAGTCGACTGCCTTATATGCGTCAGTTGACTTATGTTGTTATTTTAGTGCAGTGAAAGTATTTTGTATGTGTATATGAAATTTTTATAAAACGAATGCTAGTTTTGTAAATGAATTTGTGAGTCATGAAACTTGAGGATAGATTTGAAAAATTCTCTATACTAGACTCTATATACTTATTGACTCTAGTTAACATCAATATCGATACGAACCATATTTGAGTCGATGAGTCCGGATTTGCCATAGTCGTAGATTCGTGAACTTTCATCTCTATCAGCATTCAAAACTTTATGATTGAACATTCTCCCCCATTTTGTTGATGACAATTCCATTTGTTGTGAGTGAATTTTTGACAAGATTTGTAAAAAATCTATCCCCCTGAGTATTATGCTTGCAACTTTGATATTGTATTCTCCCTTCGAATCTATACTATATTTCTTGTAGACAATTTATGTTTTTCTCCCCCTTTATCATCGATAAAAAGGGGAGTACTCTAGGTGTAGGATAGTTAAAGTACGATTAATATGGCACAGGAAGACACATATATATAAAACACTGACTTAACACATAACATAGAATAGTCACATCATTCGAGAACAATTGTACAACATGATATACATAGAAAACATAGAGTTTTAGACAATTACACAATACCACAAGACACAAATACCAAATTGTATGAAAACAAATTTTAACAAAAAGAACAATTTTTTTTTGAAAGATAGAAGATATTCCTACTAATCACCTTGATCTCCTCTGTTTGAGCTGACTTCGTTATCTTCAGTTTCTTCATCATCATTGGAGTCGTCACCCACTTCCTCAGTTTCTTCTTCCTCTTGTTCTTCATTTGATGTAGACCAAGTGAAATGTTCCGTCGATCATTTCCCGTGAGATGTAGGTACATGAATGAAGGTAGAAGATTGTTGGGAGCATGTGGTTGCTTCTTAGATATTGTTGAGAATGGTCTTCATATGATTAAGCTTATTATTGACTTTGGTGACATTTTTATCGACTCTAGAAATAGTCGATTCAACTAAAGATAGACGATTATCGAGAAGTCTTTGATTACGAGCAATGATAGTCACGGATTCGTGGAGGCAAGCTTGATGGTTTATTTCTGGAATCTCATAGACTTGTTGAGTAGGTCAAGGAGGTTGGGATGATGAAGAGGCTTGCATATATGGAGTTTGTTGACGACCTTGTTGTTAGGATGGTTGAGCTTGACCCGTGGCTTGGTTTTCAAGCAAATATTCGTAAGAATTATGGTGTGGTCAAGATATTGCTTTGGTAGGTTCACGAGGCTAAGAGTTTTAGTATTCAAGGAACCTATGGTCAAACATTCAGATCGACTAAAGTAACCTCGAAATGCTTGAGAATGCGCATGATGTAAGCTCCATAGTAGATCGTCCTCATTCAACGTTGGTTAAAAGTTTGGAACTCGTCTGGAATGACCTTCGCCTAGTTAACTCACCTGTTTCCCCAAATGGCATATAAGGATTGAAAATCTCATCGGTAGACTTTCTCATAGCTTCCGGTGCATGGATTGATGGTGTAGGTAGTCTGTCTAAGCATAATGCGAGCTTTTGGCCTTGATGCTACCGCTTTTAACTTCGTTAAGTCATCCGAGAGAAACAAATGACTAAATGATCATGAGTATCCATATTTACAGTAATTTCAGCTAACTTGTCACCCACATCTGGACATTAGAATTCATGCAAGTCATTATAGTGGAAGAAAAATCATTTTACCATATACCACCATCCAAATGTAGTCATCTGGACATGTAATTGTGTGGTGGTCTAGATTTAAGTTGGCGTAGAAAAGTTTAATGAGAAGGTAATTAATCTTGTTGTTATTTGCCGCAAAATCAATGAGGTGCACCAATCCGCTACGGCGAGCCAAGTCTTGAATGTAATACTAAGAAAAATCAGGGAATTTGATAAAAGAACTTTCAAAAATCATGGAGCTTTGCATCTTTTCAAAGCATTGCACCGCCTTGTCATTGTGTAGCCATGCTCTTATTTGTGAATCCGAAGAACTTGATGTGGCTTGAAAATGTCGAGGTCTTTTAGGAGCCATTTGTAGAACTAGGGTTTTGGTGATGAAGTGGTGTGATATCCCGGAAATTTTGGCAATATCAATTTAATAATCTGTATTTAAAATTGAATGAATTTGATAAATTCTGTTAATAAAAAATTAAATTGATTTAATAATCCAATTAAATAAATGTTTAATTGGTAAATTTTATCTTTTAAAAGCTAATAAAATGTTTTCTATTTATAATGTGTGTGTGTATATATATATATATATATTTATATATATTGTAGATAAATAAGTTTTGATTTGAAGTTTAATAAACAAATAAAATCTTGTTTTTAAATTCTAATATTCATTTTGATAATTTGGAAATTATTAATTTATTTAATAAATAACTATTCAAAATTATTTAATAAATAAATATTTGGTTTTAAGATACTTAAAGAAAATGTTTTAAATTGTTTAAATATATTTTAAAGCAAAGTTTAAATTTTAAATAAGATAAACAAAAGTTTATTTTATTTCTTTTTTTAATATAGCTTAGTAAATATATTTTTTTTGGCAAGGCCGATGGGGTTGAATGGACCCCAACCATTTTATTGCAACACCGAAGAGAACATTACAAAGCAACAACAAAGAGCAAAAGCTCAAAGAAAACGGAGAAAACACGGTGCAACAAGCACTAAGGAAAAACACTAAAAGGAAAATAAAACTAAAACACAACAACTACATAGAAATGGGCAGACTTATTCCAGGATCAATGGCGAACAGCATCATCATTGTTGACTCAATTTCATGCATGATCCACATCTTAAAATTGTAGAAGTTTTAGCATTAGCAACATCAAAAACTCTACAGTTGCGTTCTTTCCACACCACAGATAGAAAACACTTCAGCGCTACTCCAAATCTCCTTTTTCTGTTTAGTTTATTACCTGTTTTTTCATATATTCGTTCCCATTCAGCTTGATTCTCATTCATGGGAGAACCACTGTGCAGTTTCATCATCACATCGGACCATAGTTGCTTAATGACTTCACATTCGAAGAATATATGCTCAATAGTTTCTGGAAGATCACAACAGAAAGAGCATTCTATATTAACGTTCATGCCAATACTAGCAAGCTTAGCTTTAGTTAATATAGCCCTATTCAAAATCTTCCACATAGTGAAGTTCTGTCTGTAGCTACTATCTTTGTTCCATGTTCTCTTCCACCATTTCCAATTCTGTCTTGCATTGTTCTGCATCAAGAATTCATTTGCAAAACCAGTTTTAAATTTACCTTTTGTCTGACCCCAAACAATTTTATCACTAGTAGCAGGCAGAGGAATAAATTCTTTAATTTTGTCCCAAAGTATTTGAACTCTCTGGTTCGAAGAAAATGTGTGCAGCCGCTGAAAGTTGGCAAGCACATCTCTGACAAGCGTGTGAGGGTGGACACCAGTTTGTTGTATTTCACTGTAATTAAGTTGCCTTCGCAGTATAAATCCTTGTTCAAGCCATGGGTCATCCCAGAAATTGACAGTGTATTCATGGCTGGTGTTCATCTGAATTAGAGGAAGAAAAAGTTCTTTAGTCTTGTGAATATTACGCCATGTCCAACTCATATTTTGCTGTGTTGTCATGTTCCACAGCCTCCTATGTTTCATCACATTTCTTTTTGACCACTCTGCCCAGAGACTATCTGGGCAGTTAAACAATGTATCAACATGTTTAGCAAAAGCAGCATTATTCCACTGTTTAAGGTTTATCAAACCTAGGCCTCCTTTATTCATTGGCTTCTCAACTGTTGTGTACTTAGTTGGAGCAATAAATCTTCCCATCGTTCTACCACTCCACAGGAACCTCATAATTGCACTCCTGATCATTTTAATTAGCTTTAATGGAAGAACAAAGGATCTGGCCCAATACACTTGCATTGCAAAGGTAACAGACTTGATTAAAGTTAGTCTTCCTGCTTGACTCAGCTTCCTTGTGGTCCAACAGTTCAATCTAGCAGTGATTTTCTCATACAATGGGAGACACTGGTTAGTAGTGATTCTGGATGTAGTCAATGGAAGACCCAGGTAGGAGACAGTGCAATGATTCCTGGTTAATCCAGTTATTTGAGATATTTGAGCAGTTTGGGCTGTGCTAACTCCTGCAATGATTATTTCAGATTTTTGTACATTGAGCTTTAACCCTGTCATAGTGTAAAAATGCTCAAGGGTAAGCATTATGTTCTTTATAGTGTCAATGTCAGGAGAGCAAAACATGATTAAATCATCTGCAAACATTAACGCAGAGATTTGTGGGTTTTTACAAGCCGGATGTAGCTTAAGATTCCCAAGCTGAATTGATTTGTTTATCATTCTCGTGAGCAATTCCATAACGAGTATGAAGATGTAAGCAGACATGGGATCGCCCTGCCTGATTCCTTGTTTACTGGTGAAAAAACCAGTGGTCGAACCATTGACAATGATAGAATAAGTCGGTGTGGAGATACATTCATGTATCCAAGCTATAAAGTGAGGAGGAAAATTCATATACCCCATGATGCGAACAATACTATCCCACTGTATCATGTCAAAGGCTTTCATTATATCAAGCTTCATCATAGCTTTCGGGGGATTATTACTTCTTTGATATCCTTTAATTAGCTCGTGCGCGAGAAGAATGTGGTCAAGTATATTCCTGCCTGGAAGAAACGCAGCCTGGTTATTTGAAATAATAGATGGGAGGACTTTCTTCAACCGAGTAGCAATAACCTTGGATATACACTTATATATAGTGTTGCAGCAAGATATGGGCCGATAGTCTTTAACATGATGTGCATTCTTGATCTTAGGGATTAATGCTATGTTGGTGTAGTTGTAAGACCTATAGAGCTTATTTGTTTTGAAGAAATGTGTAATGGCTTTGCAAACATCAGCAGACACAATAGACCAGCACTTAGCGTAAAAATGAGCATTCAGACCATCAGGGCCACCGCTAGAATTATTATTAAGGGAAAGCATAGCCTTTTCAATTTCTTCATGGGTGATTTCAGTACAAAGCATATTGTAATTTTCATCATCAAGCCTTGGCATGATGTCCAGAGGGATATCATCAATAGAGGATTCGTAGTTGTTTGTGTTGGTATATATGGTAGTGAAGTATTCCTCAAATGCTTCTTTGACACTTCCAGCATCAGTTTGAAGAACGTCATGCATATCATGGATGGTTGCTATATTTTCCTTCATCTGTTTGTTCTTGAGACTGTCATGAAAGTATGCACTATTCTTGTCTCCCTTTTCCCACCATTTTATTCGTGACTTTTGACGTATCATATCGCTTTCCTGGGTTAGGGCATCATTGTACTGTTGGGCTAAGGTAGTTTCATTGAAGAAAGACTAGCATCATGAACATTTTCCATCATATTCTTCTGAACTTCGACCAGCCTACTCATGATATTTGTGCTCATTTTGTCTCCTTTGCCAAATTTGTTAAAGGCCCATAGTTTCAGTGCATCTCTAGTCGCTCTTATTTTTTCCTGCAAGACAACAAGAGGATTACCATTCTTATTAATACTCCAAGCAGATAAAACTGTAGGTTTAAAGTCACTCTCTTGAGTCCAAGAATTGAAAATTTTAAAATTTGATTTTCTTCTCTTGTCCACTCCGCGGAGATGTATGATTTGAGGGGAGTGATCAGAAAGGAGAGGAGGGGGAGGTGGTTATAAAGGAGGGGCCATTTTATTATAGCAGAGTGATTGGAGAAGGCATGATCAATCCTAGAGAAGGTCCTGCTTCCATGTCTTCTTTTGTTGTTCCAAGTATATTGCATGCCAACAGATTTGATATTAACTAGTTCAGCATCGTTTATCACATTATTGAGAGGTAGAATTTCATTTAAGGACAACGGGTTTCTTCCTACTCTATCAGAGAGTGCTTGACAGCAATTAAAGTCACCAAAAATAATCCAGGGATGGGATGACTGTCTCAGGGAAGGTATGACCGAAAGCAAGGATGCTCTAGCAGCAGTAGAGTTAGATGCATATACAAAGGAGATGTAGAATGAATTATGATCAGAGATGTCAATAGCATGACAGTGAATAAGTTGGGGAGTGGAGAGAATGGGAGTAATATTAACATGGTGGGGATTGTAAAGAATCATGATTCTGCCATAAGGTGATTCGTTAAGGTTGTGTATGAGCTTCCATCGCGAGTTTATATAATCAGCTGCCTTAGTGGTTAACATATGGTTTAGTTTTGTCTCAAAAATTGCCAACACCGATAATTGGTGGGAGGTGATAAGATATTTACATTGGTCTTGCTTAATGAGTTGGTGTGCCCCTCTAATGTTCCATGCTCCAATGGAAGACATCATTGGATAACTTTGGCATTGAGTATCTCAATCTTTATTTTCCTTGTTACTGCCTGCGTAGAAGACAAGTAGTTTGGAATCGTTGCTGATAGGGGGTGATTTCATTGCTGTCTGTACCATTAAGCATAGGGGAAGTTTTTTGAGCAAGGAAGGGAGTTGTGGAAAGTGGATTGGTTGGAGTTGTGGGAGGAGATGAATTGGGAGGAGGTTTGTATGCTAACGGTGGTTTAATATTGGAGTATATATGTGGATGAGTTGAAATTTGAGGATTTAATCTGTCGGGGGGATAAGTTGGTTTAGCTGTGCATTCTTTTTCGTCCCTGTGCATGACTGCACTTGTTTCAGCAACCTTTTTATTTTTGTTGTTCCTGCTTTTGTTCTTATTGTTATTACCACCTTCAGGACTCTTTTCTTTATCTCCTACTGTTTCACATTCTGCTTCACTTTTGTTTGTACCTTCACTGTTTGTTGCTTTGCCTATAAATGTGCTTTCTGCTTGCTGCCTTTGAGCAGTTTGGGTTGTTTGTGTTTGCTTCATTGTTTTGTTCCCCTTTTCCTTTTGGCTTGTGTTATTTTCATCAATATTTATTACAGTTGCCCTATTTACTCCTTGTGTACCACCACATTTTCCACTATCACCTTTTCTTACTTCTTGTATTTTGTCTATAACTTCATCATCTTCCAACCCCGGTAAGGCTTCATACATGTTAGATAACATAATTTTTTCTGTTGTGTCTTTATCAGTTGTTTTATCAATCTCCATTGTTTCTTTGCTTGCATGTTCAGTATTGGATTGGTTGTTGGCTTCTTCAGTATGTGTTATGTCTTCACAAGTTTCTTTAACCATTTCACTTCGCCCTTTTTCTGGCTCAAATTTTACATTCTCCTCATCATTCTTTTCACCTTCATCCTTTTCTTTGTCTTGTTCATATTCTACCTCTTCTATGCTACCCTCTTTTCGTTTGCTGGATGTTTCATACACAGGTAAAATTGTTTTCTTTTTGTTGACACGTTGCCATTTCCTTGAGATTTGCGTTTGAAAGGGTTTAACCCTTTTAGTAACATGCACAACATTACTTGTAGTGTCCATTTTGTCTTCCATTTTTCCAGTAATTTGTATTTCATCTTCTTTGTCATTTTTTCTCATGTTCTTAAAGTCACAACATGCAGTTGTGTGTCCAAATTTCTTGCAAATTACACACACATCTGGCCTCCATTGATACTCAACATATATTTTCTGAATGCCACCTTCCACCAATTTTACTTTAAACTCTTTTACTAACTCCTTGTCTGGTTTCACTTCTATAAGACATTTGGCAAAACTTAACCTGTTTTGTTGCTCAGTCACTTCATCCAAACAAAGTAATCTACCCAAATGACTACACAACCAATTAATTCCCAATGGAGACCATGCAAACAGTGGTAGATTATAGAGATGTACCCAGACTGGAACTGAGGTAACAGAGCCAGTAATATTACTGACAGCAACATCGTATGGTTTTATTATGAACATTTTATTATTCATAATAACTGGGTCATTTTGAAGCACTTTACATCTATCGTCATCGCAAGTAAAGTTGAAGAGGAAAACATTACCATCTGATTTGACTTTAACTATGCCTTTAAGCTTCCAGATGGATTTGAGCTTTTGTATAACTGCGGTATACGATAGCGGCTTATCCAAGAAAAAGCCTACCAATGGTCTGTCCACACTTCAGCACCGGCATCAAGAACATTTTGGGGTGGAACAAGCACATCTTCTTCGTACTCAGGAGTAAGATCAACGGGAATGTACTTCCCAGCATTTCTTGATTTACGCTTAAACAAAGAAGTCCATTTACGTTCATCTTGACTTGGGGATGGTCGGGTAGAGGATAGCGGTGGTAAAGCAACATCTGGTGGCCTAGAAGGTAGGGGTTCAGGTAGGTGAAGAGGGGGTGGAAATGGAAGGGTTGGAGCTGGGAGGGTGGCGTTCGAAGGGGAACCATCGGGATAGGTTACCGAGGTGGTCACTGAAGAGAGAGGGTTGATGGCAAGTTTAGATGGGGAAGGAGGTACGTTATGGCAGGGAGATTTGGCAGCGGAGGAGAGGGAAGGTACAAGTGAAGCATGGGGAAGGACAGGAGCGGACATGAGAAGCATCATCAAGGGTTTTGACGGTTTATATATGGAAATTTAAAATACCATTTATATATTGAACATTAATGCATTTAAATAAGTTAGACAAGTGATAAGTAATTTATAATTTCTTTTATAAATTATTTAAATTAATAAATATGTTATTTTCAAATAATAATAAATGTATTAATATAAATAAATTTTAAAAGACAATATTATTATTATTTTTAAATTAAATATGTTAATATAAATTAGTTTTAAATTGGATTTTAAATGCACAAATAGAATTTGAATTTGATTTAATTTTGAAATTTCAAAAGAATAAACATATCTAAATTATGTAAGTAAGCTTTCATTTTTTTTATAATTTGTTTCATTTTATTTTCTTTAAAAAGAAATGCATATACATTTACTTATGAAAGTAATTTATATACATGTGTATTTAATAAATAAAGAAAAGGGTTTCGTTTACTTTTAAATTAAATAAAAATAAATAAAATTACTTATAAGACACATGCTATTTTATTAAGTGGTATAATGACAAGTGTAGTTAAGTTAAGTGACTAATGTGACAAATGTTAGTTTTTTTTTTACAAGTGTCCTTTTATTTTTATTTTTTCTTTTAATTTTTAAATAAATCAATTACACTTATATAAAACATGTTTTCTTCAATCTTTTCCTTTTCTAATCTTTATTTTTCAAAGTAAGAAGAAAATTTCAGCTGATAATTTATTCAAAACAAAATCTGTTAATCAATAAATCAAAAACACCTCACAAACCTGAAAATCTAATCTATAATCAACATCCTCTGCAAATTCATTCTCTTCAATCTGTTCTATAAGTCTGTGCATTCTTCTTTCCAAAAACTAAAGCATGCAAGCCTTTTCTTTTCAACCTGAGTTTTAAAGCAAGCAAGTAAACTCTGTAAAAAGAAAGCACAAGCAACTACAAGCATTCAAATTTAAGGATTCAATTGAATCTGGGTTGTCTTCTACATCTAGAATCAGGCCTGCATGCAAGTTTAAAACAGCAAGCACTCAAGTGCAGGTTTGAAGACAGTTTCCAATAGCTCTTTGCCTCTGTTTCATGCAAGGAATTATATCAGGTGAGTAACATTATATTATTAAAATTTAAGTAAATAATTATGTTGCCAAATCATTTATGAAACAAGTATGTTTGTGAGTAACACTTTTTAAAAAAAAACTTAAGTATAAAACTGTTGCTTGATTGATGACTAAAATAAGTATGTTTTGTGTATGAATATCGGGTTGCATGTTGATTAGTATGATTGTGTGTACAATTTTAAATGCATTGCTGTATATATGTATATATATATATATATATATGAATGATTGAACGTATATAGATATTATGTGCTGTGTGTCTGCTTTTGCCTGTACCTAGTTTCAGAAGCAAGGATTTTGATAAAAATCCATTGTCTCTTAAACAAGTTTATGTTAGGATTTAGGCTTTAAACAAAAATGGTTTGTTTCATCATAGATTAAGGTTTAAAATTTATTTAAATTAAATTTAATTTGGAATTTGCTCTGGAAATAAAATTTAACAGGAAATTTGAGTCTTTGAAAAAAATTCAAACATGGTAATTTTACAATTCAAGAATCTGAATCAAATGCTAAAACCTAAATGTGATATTTGAAACCAAAATTACAATTTTTAGTATTGGGGTTTGAGGACATTGCGGTTTTTACTGGAAAGTATAAATTGAGGAAATTCTGATGAACTGGATGGACTTAAGGGTCGTAACTCTTTCTGGAAGTAGGGAAGCGGTCAGTGACTTAGGGAAAAATGGTGGAGGTGGTGGAAGATCACCGTGGAGATGGTGATTGTTGGATTAGATTTCTAAACCTAGTTTTTGGGGTAGTACAGTGTTTTGATCGGCAGGGTGGCTATAGGAGATCGAGTGCCTCAATATTTGGGGAGATGGTTGCTTGGGTATTGAAGAGGTGATGGACGGAGTTCCAAAGCCTCCGATGGCCGGAGGAGAGGGGATGGAGGTTTTACAGGTTTTGGATCAGAGGTGATAGTGGTTCTAGTTTCTTTTTCTAGGTTTTGGCTTGGGGGAAACTCGAATTTGATTTCGTGATGCCTGTGAGGTTGATGATCGTGGATGGATCTATGGGCAAGCGTCGACGTGTTCGTTGACTGGAGGCGGCGAGAACCACCGTGCGTATGCACGGTGAAGAAATGGTGTCAGGAATGTTTGGGTTTTGCAGAATATTTTGGACTCGAGTTATACTCGGGTAATTCGAGTTTTTGCTCAAAGTTGTTTAGGGTTTTACTCGAAGTCAAACAGGGGAGGCTCGGGTATTTTTGATAGTTACAGGTTTCCAGAGAAACCTGTTTATTTCCTATTCAAAGTTTGGTTTTAAAAATCTGAAGCAGGTTTTAAACAAGAATTTAAACCTAAATTTAAAGTATAGATTTCAACTAGGTTTGAATTCCAGTTTTAAAATTTAATTTAAACTTTTTAAATTAAAATATTTAAACAACTTTAAAAGAGTTTAAATAATTGAATTTAAAGATAAAGGTTTTAAAATTAAAGTAGAAGATTTAAACATAAGTTTTAAATCTGAAATAAAAATCCAATTTGAATCGATGTTTTGAAAATAAAGGAAGTTTTAAAAATTTAAAATGTTTAAATAACTTTGGATGTTGAAATATATTTTAAATATGATTTGTATTTTTTTAAATGGATTTGGATTTAAATTCCTCTGAACTTCTTTATAAAATAAGTAATTCTTTTGCATAAGTTTTAAAAAGGTTTTAAAATGTTTTTAAAACTTTGTTAAAGTTCAGTTTGATTTCATTTTAAATTTTAAATTTAAAATGTAATTTGGAAACAAATTTTAAAGTAAGTTGTTTTAAATTTGCTTTGTTAATGATAATGTAATCATTAATAAGAAATGTTTTATTTTAAAATAAATCAAAGATTTAACGATTTTGATTTATTAAATTAGTAAGTTAATTAGATGGATAATTCATTTATTTATTTAATTAATTAAGTAAGGATTTTGAATTAATTAATTAAGGTTGAAGTTAATTAATTAAGATTAATTAATTTGGAAATAAGATCATTAAATAAATAAGTTAAGATTTTAATTAATGATTAGAATTAATTTATCAAGAGATTAAGATTAATTAAGTTAAAAACTTAATTAATTAAACAATTAGTGATTAATTAAATGATTATTAAAGATTAATAAATTTGTAATTAATAATTACTTAAGAAAGGTAATTAAGGAAATTGTTGATAAATTAATGAAGGTCATTAACTTGGGATTATTTATTAATTAATTAAAGTGATTAATTTTGATAATTAATTAGATTAATTAAATTAGATAATCATTATGGAATTTGGTTAAGTATGATTATTTTATGAAAGTAATTAAAGTTATTAATTACTCATTGAAATTATTTAATTAATTTGATTAGTTTAAATTAATTAATTAAGTTTAATTAATTTAGAATAATCATTTGATGGGTTGATAAGTAATTAATGAAGGATAATTACTTAGAGAAGTAATTAATATGAGAAATTACTGAATGTAACTTATTGAAGTATGGAAGAGTTTGTGGTCAATTGCTTGTGTAATTATAGTGGAAGGTAATTACTTAGTGAAAGTAATTAATAATTAGTTACTTGGTGTAATTAATTTAAGCATTGATTGATTAAGTCATTTGGAAAATAATTAAGTAATGTAACTAATTAAGGGTAATTAATTACTAATAAAATTGATCAAGGATGATTAATAATTAATTAATTATTAAATATAATTAATTTAGGGGTAATCAATTTACTCAATGAAGTAATTAAGAATAGTTAATTACTGAAGTTAATTAATCAAAGGTGATTAATAGTTAAGGTTAATTACTTAATGAAGCTAATTAATCTAAATGTAATTAGGAATCATTAATTAATATAATTAATGATGTGATTAATATTAATTAATTGAGATTAATTAATCAATGATAAGTGATTAAAAGTAATTAATTAGTGTAATTAATTAAGGATTAATTTAATTAATTATAATTAATTAATTAGTTAATGAAGTAATTAAAGGTTAATTACTGTATTTGGTTAAGGATAATTAATTTGTGAAATTAATTACTTGAATGTAACTAAAGAATGATTAATCAAGGGTAATTAATCAAGGGAATTAATTGGTGGTTAATTAATTAGTTGATTGGTTTGTAATTAATGGTTATATAAGCAGGATTTATAGATTGAGGTAATTAATTTAATTTACCTTAAATTAATTAGAGATGATGTAATTAATTTTATTCATTTTAAATTAATTATATATGGTGTGATTATTAATCCTTGTTTATATATGGATGATATAGATTTCCTTGAATGGTTTGAATCACAGATATGAGATTAGTAATGTTGTGTGATATGGATGCATTGGTTGCATTGTGATGATAATTTGGATTATCTTCTGATAATGATAATATGGATTATCTGTGGTGATGATTATCTATTGTGATGATGTGAATTATCTATCTGTGTGTATATAGATAATTAAATTGATTTGTTTTAACTTAAAACAACTTGGACCTAAAAGATGGCGTTTTGGATTCGATGAGACCGGGATCGGGTTTCCATATTTGGATATCCGAAAACTACATCGATCCAAATTAACGATAGGTCGTGAATCTCAAGTGAAGATGAAGATTCAGAGTGCAAGAGTTATCGTCGTTAACTCTGAGGGTGATTCCAAAATGAGTGTAACGAGATAATGCCTTCGGTTTCGTTCGAACCTGGAACGAACTTGTATGGACTGAATGCTTTCAAAACATCGTCAGGTGGACGATGAGCATTCTAAAAGATGTGTTCTCTAAAGGTAATCGTAGCCTCAAGCCTCATCAACCGGGAATGGCTAAAACAGGGGAGGTGCAACAAGGCTAAGTGGGTCATGCCTAAGTAGGACGAGATTTTCCCCTGTCTAGAAGTCCCTTTTTATTCGGCTGTGTGGGCGGTTGGATCGCGGCCAACTACGGGGTTGTCTTGTTCGGGACTGTCCAGTAAGGGATGGTTCCGGCCTTGTGTTGCAGGGGATTGGGAGTGATCCTCGGTACGGCAATCTAGGCCCCGTACTGTGACGGGCCGTACCCCGGTAGCCCTGCCATTGTATGGAATCCAAAATCCAATAAGTGTCGTACGTATTGATTGTGCCCAACTATGTTGGAACGTGAGATGCAAGCATTCCAGCTATTTCTGTATTTTACTTGAAAACCCTAGACACTATTATAATATCACCGGATTTCCTATCAAATGTTTTGGTTAGCGTAAGGTAAAAACTTTTCCATGTTTATGTGTGGGAAGTCTTACATGATACATTTCTTTTCAAAGATTTTCAAAAGTTAAGCAACTTTAACCTGTTACTCACACCAGACCCATGTCTGACCCAGAGTTTATTTCTGTTTTTCTTAAACTCTTGGGTACTTAAATTTTTACGAGTAGCCAGGGGTTTCAGGTTAGGTTTGACGAATTATGAAGGAGCAATGGAGCAGGAGGCTTCTGCGTTGTAGTTATCTAGTTTTCTACTGTGTTGGTATCTTTGAGTCGTTTGTTTGAGTTGTTTTGTACTGTGTTGTAATGACTAGACAGGTGTTTATAACTGTCTAGTATGTGATGTATTATTTGTGTAACTCTGATAGTTGTTGTATACTATGTAATACTTTTGTTATTAATATAAATTATTCGTTCTGCTGTTGAGATTCTGTTGTTGTTTCTTCTTTCTTCTCTTTCTTTCTCTTTCTATCTCTTTCTTTCTTAATTCACGATACGTCTTTCTGGTTAGTGGAAGACGGGTCGTGACAAGTGGGATGTTGTGAATTGGAAAAGTATGGACAAATAGATAGGAGAATTGTAGAATTTCTGAGCGAATTTGAAGTGGGAAAATGTTTTAATGGCAGAAGGTTAAAAAGATTGAAGGTAAAATGTGAATTTGGTAAAGTTAAATAGTAAATTTGAAGAGGCTGGAAGAAGGCTGAAGCCGGGTACCTAGTATTAGTTGACTGAATATGCATAGGCAATCGAACGATTTGGAATACAGAAAACAAAAATAAAGGAGACAAATGATTGAATACAGAGGTTCAGTCGGCTGAACGCATCCCCGAGTTTGCTATGTTCAAATAAGACATATTCATTCGACTGTTTTAAGTAATCGGTCGAGTGATAGCAGAGGGCAAACTTTTGACCATTTTAATGGTCAGTCGAGTGAAAGCAGAAGTTTGGTCGACTTATCCTACCTCGAAAGATTTCCAAGTAAATTCTGCCAATTCAGTCGACTGTCTGGGTGTGTCAGTCGACTGACTTCAGGTTTGAAATTATACTGGAATGTTGTTTAAATTGACTGAGTTCCCTGGTTTAGTCGACTGAAATTGAGGAATTTTTTAGGTAGACAGTTCTTTAGGCAAAATGAAACAAGTTTTGTTTTGAGCATATAAGTTTAAGTTTATAACAAAGTTTAAAACAAGAAATATATTATTTTAAACAAAATAAAAATATAGTAGTACAAAAAATATAAGAACACAAATTAAGTAGATTTTGAGGAAGAAGAAGGAGTGTGGCAGTCTTCCGGTTCCACTTTTGTATTCTCTTGCAGAGGTCGTAGTGGTGACCAGCCTTGTCCACGTTCCTAAGAATTAGGAGAAATGGGTGGACGTTGAGGTGACGGTTTCAATGGATTACGACATGAAGGAATCGTTGGTTGATGAACCATGTTGTGTGAGGACGAAAAACAGAATTTAAGAGCCACTTGTTCAAGGAAGCTTAGCCGGTCGTTGTAACTCGAGAGTCTCCCGTTGATAGTGATGGATGTCATCTATCTTTTCTTTGGTCAAAGGCGAGCCAAAAAATAGAGAACGTTTAGCTCTTTTGACGAGAGGGGTATAACCAGTATCAATGGCAGACGGTGGAACAATAGGAACGAGTTTGTATATAGGAGTCGGTGTTGGAAGATTCATCGATTTTGAGCTAATGGAGTATAAGAAAGTGAGGATGAGACAGAGTTTTTTTCTAAAGACATATCGATCGAAAAAAATAATTTTTGTTTTTTTTTTGTAAATATGGTGATAAGATAGTGAAAAAGACAGGCTTTTATAAGAGAAAGATTTGTAAAAAAATAGACAAAAAAAGAGTGGATTTCAAATGTTTTAAATGTAAGCCTTTAATTTCCTAAGAATGAATGGATTAGAGTAAATAAGAAAAGGAACCACATAATATGAAAAAAAATTATAGGTAAATCTATTTATAGTAAACAGATAGAATATTGTAAAGTAAATATCAAAATGACAGACTTTAAAGTGAATGAACTAAACTACATTAAAAAGCGTAACTTTTGTAGAAATAGAAATTATAAATCTTTTAAAGATAGAATTTCTAATTCTCTTCTAAGCTTAATAAAAGTATTTTCATTCAAAGGTTTGGTAAATATATCAGCTAGTTGATTTTCAAGAGGATACAAACTCCAATTTGACCAAATACTTTTCAATATCATCACAAAGATAATGATGACATATGTCGATATGTTTAGTTCGTGAATGACTGACAGGATTTTTTGATAAGTTTATAGCACTTGTATTATCACAGTACATAGTAGATTTAGATAAGTTCATACCAAAATCTTTAAGTGTTTGTTGCATGTAAATTACTTAAGCACATGCTAAAGCAGCAGAAATATATTCTCCTTCACAATTCGAAAGTGAAACACAATTTTGTTTCTTGCTAAACCAGGAGATAAGGATCATCCAATGAAATGACAGGTCCTACATGTGTTGAATAATATATTTTGATTCATGACAAAGAAGTGAATTAGACTATATGGATAAGTGACAAAAATAAAAAGAATTATGCTGTTCAAACTGCAAAGGAGACAAGGCTATGAAACTGCATATAGTATGTTAATTTATTGAAGTTTTTTTGTATTAGAAATGTTAAAATCTATCCTCAAGTAGTTAAGTTGTTTTAAACTTTAAACTTTTAAAAATATGAAGATTGTGCTTTGACTGTCAGGTCAGTCGACTGACCGTATATGGCCAGTCGACTGACCGTATATGGCCAGTCGACTGAATCTATACAGGTGCACAGAAACGCTCTGTTTTTTGCACAACTTTGAACATTCAGTTGACTGATCGTTTTAGGTCAGTCGACTGAATTCTTCCAACAACTATTTTTTCTGAATTGACACTTCCTTTTGCCAAGAGTTACGTTCTAATATGAAGAGGTATGGATGCTTCCTTTAATCAGAACTCTTCATGAATGGTTGCATCTCTTTATCTACTATATAAACAAACAAAATGCACTTCACAAATCACCGATTTTCTGATTACTTTCTGATCACACTTTCTACTGTCTCTGCATTCTGAAAAGCAATCACAACTTACACATATTGCTTGAATCTCTTAATCAATTATCTTATTCTTTGATTTGAAGCGATATTTTCCTTTCTAAATCTTTACACACACATATATACTTGAGGAAAAGATTATAGGAAGGTTGTACTATAAAAGACAAATCAGTGTTATCAAGAACACAAAGTGTCAAAGCAATTTTTAGTGAATCTGTTGAAGTCCTATTCAGTTGTTCAGGCAGGTAAAGTCCTCTTTCGGCTATTAGAGGCGGAAAAATCATGATCGGTTGTTCAGGTATTGTATATCTATTCCTCCGGCTTAAGTGAGGGGATATTGTGAGAAATTCTAGAGGGAAGTCTGAGACTGGACATAGAATGGAAAGTTTGAACTAATATAAAAATTACTGGTGTGATCATTTTTATTTACTTTTCTATTATCATCTGTTTTATGCTTTAGTTTTAAATATATTCCATATTACACGATCCTAAGTGATAGCTAGCCACACAGTAGTCACTTTCATTTAGTATCACAGCAAGGTCATCCTATAACCGTAACACAGTTATTTGATAAATTTTCATTTGTTAATGTGGAAAATAACAACATCACAAGCACTGTCACTAACACTAGTTTTATTGAAGATCAATCTACTGCACAACCTCCACTATTCAATGGCATGAATTATAATTATTGGTCAACTAGAATGAGAATATATATGCAATCTAATGGTTTTGAAACTTGGAACATTACTCAAAACGAATATACTACTCCAACATAAGATTTTTCAACTTGGACTGCTGCATAGAAAACTGATGCTACTACAAATGCAAAAGCAATGAATATGCTATTTTGTGCATTAGATAGAAATGAGTTTGATAAAGTTAGTATGTGTACAAATGCTTATGAGATATGGAGAACTCTAAAAGTAACTCATGAAGGAACTAACAAAGTTAAACAAAGCAAAATTTCAATGTTGAAAAATCAGTTTCAAAATTTCAAAATGAAATCAAATGAAAATATAAATGACATGTATTCTGGATTTCAAGATATATATCATTCACTATTGGCACTAGGAGAAAAATTCTCTGATTTTGATATAGTATCAAAAATCCTAAACTCTTTAAGGGATGAATAGGAAAGAAAGGTCCTAGCTATCGAAGAAGCAAACTATCTTTGGACAATGAAACCAGAAGAGTTAATAGGAAATCTAATGTCATATGAAGTAAATTTGCAGGCAAAGAAAGTTCAAGCACAAGATAAGAAGAATCTGGCGTTTCAAGTAGAACAAGATGACTCTGACTCAGATGAAGAGGATATGACATTTATCGCTAAGAATTTCAAAAAGTTTTTGAAATTTAGAAAGAATAAAAAGAGAAGAGTTACAAAAATAACTCTAGCAACAATAATAGCAATAAACCATCATCGTCTGTCATGAAATGTTATGAATGTCATAAGAAGGGTCATATGAAGAAAGATTTTCTAGAGAAACAGAAAAACAAATTCAAGAAGAAAGCATTTTCTGTAACACGGGATGATTCAGATTCCTCATCATTAGAAAGCGATAGTGGCAGTGACACAGAGCAAGCAAATGTATGCTTCATGGCTACAAATAATGATGTAAGTGAACTAAGTTTTGAAGATTTAGTTGAACTTAATTCTGAACTAGTAGATTTTGTAAAACAAACCAAGAAACATAATAAGGAGTTACAAGGAAAACTGAATAGATTTGAATTAGAAATTAGTATGCTTAGAGATGAAAAGAAAATTCTCGAAGAAGAACTTGAAAAATCTCAAGAATCTAATTCTAATTTAGCTTCTCAACTTTCTATGATAACTCAAGAGTTAGAAATTCAGAAGAATAAAAATGATGTTTTATCTGTTGATATTAATGATTTAAAATCTAACACTAAAGTATTAGAGTTAGAAAAATCTAGTCTTAAAACTAAGTTAGAAGATATTAATAAAAATATTTTCAATTTTAATAAAGGAAGAGAAAATCTTTTTAAAATAATAGAAAATTCTCAGTCTACTTCAAATAAAATGGGATTAGGATTTAAGAAAATTGAAAATCCTAAAAAATCTGGAAAGCTTAAAAATAAGTTTAAAAACAAAATTAGTAAAGATTTAAAGAAAACCGTTTCAAAAGATTTTAAAACTATTAAAATATGGATTCCTAAAACAAATAATAACTTGATTAGGAATAAACATATCAAAACATTTATAGAAATTGTTCATAAAAATAAGAATTATATTTTTAAAGGGAATTCTGAACCTTCTTGGGTTTGGTTTCCTAAGATCTAACTCTTAGGACCCTAAAAGAAAAGTGGGTACCATCTTAATCTTTATTTTTTGCAGATACCGCTTAAAAGGAGAGGAAAATGGATTCTATACAGTGGTTGCTCAAAACACATGACTGGTGATAAGGACATGTTAACAAACATAGTCTACTCAAATGGAGGATCGGTCACTTTTGGAGATAATTCAAAAGGTTATGTCATCGGCAAAGGCGATGTGAGCAATAACGATATCTCTAACTCACCTCTCATTACTAATGTTTTATTAGTTAAAAACTTAAAACATAACTTATTAAGTATAAGTTAATTATGTGATAAAGGTTTTAATATATGTTTTTCAGAAAATAATTGTAATATCTCCGATAAAAATCAAAAAATAATTTTGAAGGTATAAGAGATAAAAATATTTATATTTTAAATATGAAAATAAATCATAACACAAATATGTGTTTAGTAGCTACAGAAAATGGTTCTTGGCTATGGCACAAAAGATTTTGTCATATAAATATTAATACTATTATTAAATTAGCTAAAAATAAACTTGTTAAAGGACTACCTGATATGAAATTCAAAATTGATAACATCTGTGATGCATATCAGTTAGGAAAATTAACAAAATCTTCTTTTAAATCTAAGAAAATCATATCTACAACACAACCAAACTATTACATATGAACCTTTTCGGACCTACTCAAGTTCAATCTATTAATCACAATAGATATGTGTTTATTATTGTAGATGATTTTTCAAGATATACATGGACTATTTTTATGAAACATAAAAGTGATACTTTTGAAAATTTTAAAATTTCTGTAAAGAGAATTCAAAATATAAAGAATTTAAAGGTTAAAAATATTAGAAGTGACCATGGAGGTGAATTTAAAAATGAAGCTTTCGAACATTTTTGTCACAAGAAAGGAATTAATCATAATTTCTCCTTTCCTAGAACACCACATCAAAATGGAGTTGTAGAAAGGAAAAACAAATCATTACAAGAATGTGCACGAACTCTATTAAATGGAAGCACTTTACCTAATATTTTTGGCCATAAGCTGTTGCAACTGCTTGCTATGTTTTGAATCGTGTTTCTATTCAATCATTAACAAAACATACTCCATATGAACTTTTAAATGGTAGAAAACCAAATATATCATATTTTAAAGTTTTTGGTTCAAAATGTTTTATACTTAACACTAAAGATTAGTTTGGCAAATTTGATCCAAAATCCAATGAAGGAATATTCATAGGATATTCGGAAAGAAGCAAAGCTTATCGAGTTTTTAATACAAGAACTAAAGTTATCGAAGAAACTCTTCATGTTTCATTCAATGAAAATATCAATATTTCTTCTAAAAATTCAAATTTGAAAAATAATACAAATATTATTCTAACAAATAATTCAGAAGACGATGGTATTATTCTTCAAAATAATACTTCTGATGTTACTTTAGAAAATGTAAATACTATTAATAATGATAATATGATAAGATCCTCTCCAAGAATTCTTAGAGATCGCCCTGTTCAAAATATATTTGGAGAAATAAATTCAAATGTAAGAACAAGACATCAATTAAATCAAATAGGCCATATACCTTTTCTCTCTAATATAGAACCTAAAAGTATTATGGAAGCCTCAACTGATGACTATTGGATTATAGCTATGAAAAAAGAGCTAAATCAATTTGAAAGGAACGAAGTTTGGGAATTAGTTCCTAGACCAAGTAATCAATCAGTCATTGGTACAAATTGGGTTTTCAAAAACAAAGCTGTTGAACAAGGCAACATTCCTAGAAATAAAGCTAGATTAGTAGCACAAGGTTATAATCAAGAAGAGGGAATAGACTATGAAGAAACGTTTGCTCCAGTTGCAAGACTAGAAGCTATGCGTATTCTACTAGCCTTTACATGTTTTCATAATTTTAAATTATATCAAATGGATGTTAAAAGTGCTTTTCTAAATGGTTTTATAAAAGAAAATGTTTATGTTGAACAACCTCCTCTGTTTACTCACGAAAAATTTCAAGATCATGTTCATAAACTTAAGAAAGCTTTATATGGTTTAAAACAAGCACCTCGTGCTTGGTATGATCGACTTAAAAGCTATTTACTAGAATCTGGTTTTGAGATTGGGAAAGTTGATCAAACTTTATTTATTAAGAAAACTAAACAAGATATTTTAATTATTCAAATATATGTCGATGATATTATTTTTGGTTCAATAAATGAAAAATTATGTCAGGAATTTTCATCTATCATGACAAATGAGTTTGAAATGTCACATATGGGAGAATTATCGTATTTTCTCGGATTACAAATCAAACAAATTCAAAATGGCATTTTCCTTAATCAAGAAAAGTATTGTGCTAATCTAATTAAACGATCGATATGGAAAACACGTATGCCAAATCAACTCCTGTGAGTACAACTATACATCTTGAAAAAGATGAAAATGGTAAAAGTGTTGACTAAAAACTATATCGTAGTATGATTGGATCACTACTTTACTTAACTGCTAGTCGACCTGACATTATGATGAGTGTTTGTTTATGTGCTCGATTTCAAGCAAATCCTAAAGAATCACATATGCGAGCAGTTAAACGTATAATTCCTTATGTTAACAAAACCAAAGATTTAGGATTATCTTATCCAAAAGAATGTCCTTTTGAATTAGTATCATATAATGATGCTGATTTTGAAGGAAGTCGGACAGATAGAAAAGGTACAAGTGGAACCTGTCATTTCATTGGACGGTCCTTAGTATCTTGGTTTAGTAAGAAACAAAATTGCATTTCACTATCGACATGTGAAGCAGAGTATATATCTGTAGCTTTAGCATGTGCTCGAGTAATCTACATGCAACAAACATCACAAAATTTTGATATAAAATTAAATAAGTCTATTATATATTATGATAACACTAGTGCGATAAATTTATCTAAAAATCCTGTCAGTCAGTCACGAACTAAACATATTGACATTCATCGTCATTTTCTTCATGATAATATTGAAAAGGATATAATAAATTTAGAATTTGTAAATTCTGAAAATCAGTTAGCTGATATTTTCACTAAACCACTCAATAAAAATTGTTTTATAAAATTAAGAACAGAACTGGGTATAATTTCTTTAAAAGAAATATAAAAATTACTAATTAATTTAATTTAAAAAAGAATTTAGGGTACTCGAACTCTGCACCTCAGGTTTGATAAGCAAGAATTTTGGGTACTTGAACTCTACACCTCAGGTTTGATAAGCCTATGTCACTTCCACCTGACCATTCAGTATTTCAAATCTACTCCTTATACATTGTTTCTTTTATATTTTTAATTATTTTAGAAATAAATTTTCAGCCTCAAACTCTAGTTTAATTTTTATCCTCATTCTTTCAATTTGCATGTAGAACAATCATTTTCTAACTGCATTTCCTCCTATATATTTCAGTTCTCAGCTCTCCTTTCTCCATCAAAATAAATTTGTATCTCGAACAATTTTTTTTTTCTTTTACGTAAACTTCTAAAAACTCCTTTTCTATTCAAAATCAAAATGTCTTTACACGATTCATCAGATGGATTAGCTTACTCATCTATCAACTTTGAAACTCCATCATCTGCATCATCAAACCTACCTACACCTACTCCAACCCATGAACCTGCAAGACCATTAAATTATCGCACGGGTTATATGCCCGAGAAAAAGAAAGCTAGACGGTTTATGTTCTTTGGTTCTCCTCAAACCAAACAAAAAATTGATGATCTGCATCATTACCAGAGGGAATCGATAGCACTTCAGCGTGAGATGTATTACGAATAGAAAATGAATTCAAGACGTCTGAGTTTTCTAGAGCAGATTGGATGGAAGTTCTGCGGTTCATCTTCCTCTACGGTTCATCAACCTACACCATTGTCATCTCAGAATCCATGGGATAGGTCGCCTCAAGCTTCACCGTCTCTCTAAACTCATGGGAGCATGGAAACCATTGGTCATCACTGCAACCATTGAGAAGACGAAGGATGAACCGACAAATTCCAAGTCTCCATCAACCTTTTCTTCCATATAATTATGTTTTCTCTATATTTTTAATTATTTTTTATCAGTACTTGATATGCATTGTGTCAATATATAATATATATATTATTTGTTTGTGTACAAAATTGACTGAATATGCTGCAAGACTTATTCAGTCGACTGAAAATTTCGATCAGTCGACTGAATCCGTATACTGTAAGTTTTCATACACTATTCAGTCGACTGATCGAAAGCAACCAATCGATTGAATAGATAAACAGAGAGCATATTTTCTTATTCAGTCGATTGGCCCAGTCGACTAAATATGATACAGAACTCTCGGGAGAGTTGTTCAGTCGACTGACCATATTATTCCAGTCGATTGAATCTGAAGCAGAACTCTTGGGAAAGTGGTTCAGCTGACTGACCGCAATCGTTCAGTCGATAAAATTCAAATCTGAAGCCTACTTTTCACCTTTTTACCTACCTTTTTAACACTCCAACCCTTTACCTCCTCTTTTACTTTTTACATTTACCTTCAATCTTCATAATTCTAAAACCCTAGTTCCCAAAAATTTTCCAAATTTCTTCACTACTTTGATAAATTCAAATGGCTCCTCGTCAAACAAAGAGATCTAGGATTGCTTCTTCTTCCTCTGAGCCAATTGATTCTCAAATCGCGCAATGGCTATACGATGCAATTGCAATCCAAAGGTGGAATAAGATGAAAGAAGCCTGATTCTTTGAAGGTTCTTTTGTTGTTTTTCCTGATTTTACGTCGTATAGGATTCAAGATTAGCAAGGAGAAGCCATCTAGAATCACTCCTAGATCATACTCAAAACAATATCAAGATAAATCATACCTTGATAAAACTTATCTATGCGAATTTGAACTTAGGGCATCAAAAATCACACAATCGTGACAATTGCATTTGGAGTCTAGTATGTGGCCAACAAGTGTTTCTTTCTTTAGATAGAATTGGTCATATTCTTCATACTCCGACAAGTGGTATTGAGTTACAAGAATTAAATGCTATTGTAGGCGAGAGAGACGAAGTAAGTCATCGATTCTTAGAAGATGACATGACCGAACTTAATTCTATTGCATTACGATCTACTGCCAGAATTATGCATAGAGCTTTAATGCACACAATTCTACCCTATACTGGCTCTTATGAGCTTGTCTATCCAAACAACTATAAAGCATTATATGCTATTTAGGGAGAAGTTGAAGTAAATTTTGGCCAAAACTCATTCTAGAAGAATTTTTGTCATTCAACCAAGGTCATATGAATATTATTTATTTGGAGAATATATTGTGCGGCTACTTATGAATCTCGACGTTCCTATTCCGAAATCTGATACCTCTATTCCAAAAACTCTGAATAGCCGCACCATTAGCCTTATGAAACTACCACCAAGACCTCACACTATCATGACTTTTCAAGAATGGAAATCTCGACCTCGCCAAGAAACCTCTACTAACAACAACAACAACCAAGAGATGACATCCGAATGCCAACTCCATCCCAAAGCACATAGGAATCTATTGATTTAATTATAAGAAATCAGGTCATCTTGGATTCCCGCATAAAAAATCTTGATAAGAAAATTAAATAAAATTTTCTTTGGGATTTTATGGGATGCAATATCATGCTCCTCTTCCATCGCTACGGAGACTTCTCAACATGATCCAGGCAAATGCGCAGCCCTTTACTTTACTTGGTCAACATCGGAAGAACATACTAGTTCTGACACAAGTGGCAATGGAGGTGGCAGACAATTTACAGGAAGTTCCTCCAGAGGAAAAGGTCCAATTCAAGTTGAAGAAGAGGAGATAGAATCTAATTCTGAATGAGGTTGTTATCTTTTAGTGATAGTAAGTTATTTATTTTTGTTCCAAACATTCTATCTATAAGTTTGTATTCGTAACATTTGAAATCTTTTGTTTCTGTGATTGTAACTAGTATTTTTTTCTATTGTGTTAGTTTAATGCTTAAATTATCATTTCCTTTTTGTCAATGACAAAAGGGGAGAAATTTGTATGACTAACCATTTCATACAGGGATTAAAAATGTCTCCATATATTTAGGGGTAGATATATATAACTCCTGTTATATATTTCTCAAAAATATAGTATCACATATAACAGGTTGTCATCAATCAAAAAGGGGGAGAATGTTGAATCATATATTTTGATTCATGACAAAGCAGTGAATTAGACTATATGGATTAGCGATAAAAAGAAAAAGAATTATGCTGTTCAAACTACAAAGGAGACAAGGCTATGAAACTGCGTATAGTATGTTAATTTATTGAAGTTTTTTAGTCTTAGAAATGTTAAAATCTATCCTCAAGTAGTTAAGTTGTTTTAAAACTTTAAACTTTTAAAAATATGAAGACTGTGCATTGACTGTCAGATTAGTCGACTGACTAACCGTATATGGCCAGTCGACAGAATCTGTACAGGTGCACAGAAACTCTCTGTTTTTTGCATAACTTTGAACATTCAGTTGAGTGATCATTTTAGGTCAGTCGACTGAATTCTTCCAATAGCTATTTTTTCTGAATGGACACTTCCTTTTGCCAAGAGTTACGTTCTAATATGAAGAGGTATGGATGCTTCCATTGATCATAACTCTTCATGAATGGTTGCATCTCTTTAACTACTATATAAACACACAAAATTCACTTCACAAATCACTGATTATATGATTACTTTCTGATCATACTTTCTACTATCTCTACATTCTGAAAAGCAATCACAACTTACATATATTGCTTGAATCTCTGAATCAATTATCTTATTCTTTGATTCAAAGCGATAATTTCCTTTCTAAATCTTTACACACACATATATACTTGAGGAAAAGATTATAGGAAGGTTGTATTATAAAAGACAAATCGATGTTGTCAAGAACACAAAGTGTCAAAGCAATTTTTAGTGAATCTGTTGAAGTCCTGTTCAGTTGTTCAGGCAGGTGAAGTCCTCTTTCGACTGTAAGAGGCGGAAAAATCCTAATCGGCTGTTCATGTGTTGTATACCTATTCCTCCGGATTAAGTGAGGGGATATTATGAGAAATTCCAGAGGGAAGTCTGGGATTGGACGTAGAATGGGAAGTTCAAACCAGTATAAAAATTCCTGGTGTGATCATTTTTGTTTACTTACTATTATCATCTGTTTTCTGCTTTAGTTTTAAATATATTCCATATTACACGATCCTAAGTGATAGCTAGCCACACAGTAGTCACTTTCAGCATGTACTCTTGCGATCCGTCCGACATCCTCCAAAGTCAGCGTCACTATATGAAACTAACTTGAAAGGACATTCTTTCGAATAGAAGAGTCCAAAATTTTTGGTTTTGCTTAAATAACGCAATATTCGTTTCACTACTCGCATATGTGATTCTTGAGGATTTGCTTGAAATTGAGCACATAAACAAACACTCATCATTATGTCAGGTCGACTAGTAGTAAGATAAAGTAAGGATCAAATTATGCTTGATATAACTTTTGGTCGACACTTTTACCATCTTTATCTGTATCGCGATGTATTGTTGTACTCACTGGAATTGGTTAGGCAGAAATATTTTCCATATCAAAGTGTTTAATTAGATCATGGCAATATTTTTCTTGATTAATAAAAATACCATTTTCCAATTGTTTAATTTGTAAACCAAGGAAATAAGATAATTCTCCCATATGTGACATTTCAAATTCTTTGGCCATTATTGTATAAAATTCCTGACATATTTTTTCATTTATAGAACCAAAAATAATATCAACCACATAAATTTGAAAAATTAAAATATTATTTTTAGTTGTTTTAATAAAAAGAGTTTGATCAAACTTCCTAATTTCAAAACCAGAAGATACCTCTTAAGACATTCGTTCTAAGCCGGGGTGCTTGTTTTTGACCGTATAAGGCTTTCTTAAGTTTATAGACGTGGTCAGGTAATTTTTCATATGTGAATAGAGGAGGTTGTTCAACATAAACATTCTCTTTTATATCACCATTTAAAAAATCACTTTTAATATCCATTTGATAAAATTTGAAATTATGAAAACATGCAAAGGCCAATAAGATTGATATTGCTTTAAGTCGTGCGACTGGAGCAAATGTTTCTTCATAGTCAATTCCTTCTTCTTAAATACATACTTTTGCAAATAATCTAGCTTTATTCCTAGTTATATTACCTTGTTCATCTGCTTTATTTTTGAAGGCCCATTTAGTACCAATGATGGATTGATCACTTGGTCTAGGAACTAGTTCCCAAACTTTGTTTTGTTCAAATTGGTTTAGCTCTTCTTGCATAGCTATAATCCAATAGTCATCAGCAGAGGCTTCTTTTACATTTTTAGGTTCAATATTCAAAAGAAATGTTATGGCCCATTTTATTGAGTTGATTTCTAGTTCTAACATGTGAATCAATTTGTCCTATGACATTTTCTACCGGGTGATCTCGTAAAATCCTGGAACAAATCTTAATTCATTTTCATTATAAATAATGTTTTCATCTTCTTCAAAATTATAAACAATGTTTTCATCTTCTTCAAAACTATTTTGAGAAACCGTTTTTGTGATTGTGTTATGTATTATTTCATCATCCTCAAGGTTTTTATTAAGTTTGAAATTTTCATCGAATGAAACAAGAAGAGTTTCTTCGATTGATTTTGTTTTTTTGTTGAAGATTCGATAAGCTTTGCTTCGCTCCAAATATCTTACGAAGATTCCTTCATTAGAATTTGGATAAAATTTTGCAAGCTGATCTTTTGTGTTCAAAATAAAACATTTTGAACCAAAAGTTTTAAAATAAGAAATATTTGGTTTTCTTTAATGAAAAATTTCATAAGGAGTATGTTTTGTTAGAGGTCGAATGGAAACACGATTTAGAACATTGCAAGCAGCTGCTACAGTTTCTGCGTAGAAATATTTTTGTAATGCGTTTCCATTTAATAAAGTTCTTGCACATTCTTGTAATGTTCTATTTTTCCTTTCTACAACTCCATTTTGTTGTGGTGTTCTAAGAAAAGAAAAATTATGGTAATTTCCCTTTTTATTACAAAAATGTTCAAAGCTTCATTTTCAAATTCACCTCCATGATCACTTCTAATATTTTAATTTTAATTTTTTTTGAGATTTTGAATTCTTTTTGCAAACATCTTGAAAATTTCAAAGGCATCACTTTTATTTTTCAGAAAAATAGTCCAAATATCTTGAGAAATCATCTACTATAATAAAAACATATTTATTATAGTTTATAGATTGAACTTAAGTCGGACCAAAGAGATCCAAATGCAATAGTTCTAATGGTTGTATAGTAGAAATATTTTTCTTTGATTTAAAGGATGATTTTGATAATTTTCCTAATTGACAAGCATCACAGATATTGTTTACTTTAAAATTCATTTTTGGTAAAGCTTTGAATAAATTATTTTTAGATAATTTATTTATAGCTTTGAAATTTATATGACAAAATCTTTTGTGTCATAACCAAGAATCATTTTATTTGGCTATTAAACACATATTTGTATTGTGATTTATATTCATATTTAAAACATAAAGATTTTTATCTCTAAAACTTTCAAAAATAAGATTTTTATTTTGATAAAAAATGCTACACTTATTTTCAGAAAATGAAATATTAAATCCTTTGTCACATAATTGGCTAATACTAAGTAAATTGTGTTTTAAATTTTTGACTAACATAACTTCTGTACTGAGAGGTAAAATAGATACATTGTTATTGCTTACATCACCTTTGCCGATGACATATCCTTTGAAATTATCCCTAAATGTGACAGAACATCCATCTGAGTAGATAATATTCATTAGCATTCCTTTGTTTCATGTCATTTGTTTTGAGAAACCACTATCTAGTATCCATTTTCCTCTCTTTTTGGATGGTGCCTACAAAATAAAGAATTACCATTAGCACCCACCGTTGTATTTTGGGTCCTAAGAGTTAGGTCTTAGGAAGCTAAAGCCAAGAGGGTTCAGTATTCCTTTCGAAAATAAAATCTTTGTTATTATGAATAGTTTTTATCAAAGATTTTATATAATTATTTCTAATGAAAGAAGTATTTGTTTTAGGAACCCAAATTTTGATTGTTTTAGTAAAATTTGAGATTATTGAACTAGGTTTTTCAATTTTATTAATTTTTTTATATGAAAATTTTCTATAATTTTGGAAAGATTTTCTCTGCCTTTATTAAAATTAGAGACATTTTTGGTAATGTCTTCTAACTTTGTTTTAAGGCTAGAATTATCTAAATCTTAAATTTTGACATTTGCTTTAAGGTCATGATTCTTAATTAATAAAGCATCATTCTTTTCTTTTTGAGTTTCTATCTCTTAACTTAGCAAAGAAAGTTGAGATGTCATATTAGAACAAGATTCTTGAGTAACTTGAAGTTTTTCTTCTAAAATTTTCTTTTCATCTCATAGCGTTTCTACTTTAATTTCAGTTCTATTCAATTTTTCAAGAGTTTCTTTGTACTTTCTATTTTTGCCTTTTGATTTATCAAGTAATTCTTAATTGGTTTCTAAAAGATCATCAAAAGTTAGGCCACTTACCTCGTCTTTTGTGGCCAAAAATTTAATGTTGGTTTGTTCTGAATCACTGTACGAGTCACTATCTAATGATAAAGATGATTCCAAATCGTCCCACGTGACAGGGAAAGCTTTCTTCTTAAATCTATCTTTTTATTACTTATGTTTGTCTTTCTTTTTCTCAGGATAGTCTTTCTTGATGTGGCGTTTCTTGTGACATTCATAACATTCTAGAGTAGATGATGATGGTTTGTTGGTTTTGTTATTGCTGCTGGAGATGTTTTTGTTATTTTTAAATTTGTTGCTCTTTCTAAATTTCAAAAACTTTTTGAAATTTTTAGCAATGAATGTCATATCTTCTTCATCTGAATCCGATTCATCTTTTTTTACCTGGAATGCTATATTCTTCTTACCTTGAGCCTATACTCGTTTTGCTTGGAGAATACTTTATAGGACATTAGCTTTCCTATCAACTCCTCCGATTTTAGGGTCGAAATGTCGTTAGCTTCTTCGATGCTTAGGCTTTTCATTCCGACCCATCCATTAGTGAGTTAAGGATTTTTGAAACAGTATCAAAACCTGTATGAGTTTCTCCTAATGCTATCAAAGAATGATATATATCTTGAAATCTAGAGTACATTTCATTTATAGTCTCATCTTGCTTCATTTTAAAACTCTGGGACTGATTTTTGAGCATAGAAATTTTACTCTGTTTTACTTTGTTAGTACCTTCATGTATAATTTTAAGTGTACGCCAACTTTCATGAGCGGTTTTACACATGTTTATTCTATTAAATTCATTTTTGTATAATGCATAATATAACGTATTCGTAGCTTTAGCATTTGCAGTAATGTCTAATTTTTGTGTGTTAGACCATATTGAATATTCAGTAGTAGGAAAAGTATATTCAGATTGCATAATGTTCCAGGTTTCATAACTACTTGCTTGTATATATATTCTCATTCTAGTAGCCCAATAGTTATAGTTTATTCCATTAAATAGTTAAGGTCGTGCCGTAGATTGACTTTCTAAAAAGGTAGTTTTAGCTATAGTGCTGGTGTTGTTTTCCATATTAAAACAATATCAGATAACTGTGTTACTGTTATATGACAGCTTTGCTCTGATAGCAAATGAAAGTGTCTGTGCTATAGGATCGTGTAATATGGAGTATAATAAATAACTAGTGCGAAAAATAACTGTAAAATAATAGTAGTAGTAAAATGACACCAGAGATTTTATACTGGTTCGAACTCCCGTTCTATGTCCAGTCCCAGACTACTTTTGGAATTATAGCTAGCAACCCTCACTTAAGCCGAAGGAATATGTATTACACCGCCTGAGAAAATGAACAGGACTTTGACCGCCTGAGCAACACAGCAAGACTTGACCTCCTGAGCAACCGAACTGGACTTGACTGCCTGAGCAACCAAACATGACTTTCTTACAAACTGGACTTAACTTGACTTTGTGTGTTCTAAAAAAACTGATTTGTCACTTGTATTACACCCTTCCTCTAATCTTACCCTCAAAGTAGATGTGTATATTTGTGTGTGTATGAAGAATAGGAAGTTTAATATTGCTTGAAGAATATGGAAATGAATACATAAGCAATGATTGTATGAAAGCTTGTAGATATTGAACTCAAGAATGCTAAGTGCTATAGATCAAAAGAGAATAGAAAATTAAGTGATTGGATCTATGAATCTTAAGTGTACATATAGTGTGTGATGAGATATGAGTTCTGGAAATCGACATCCATTAGAATCTAGGAGCTGCGACCTTCTAGTAAGAAGGAACCCTTTGATCAAAAGAGGTGTCTTTTGGAGAAAAATGCCAGTTGCAGATTCAGTCGACTGAACTTTCTTGGGCAGTAGACTGAATTTCAATGGCGCACAAAAAAATGTTTAGCATCATTCGACTGACCTAGGCAGTTTAGTCGACTATTTACTGTTTATATTAAAAACAATTATACATAGCCTCAATTGACTATCTTATATGGGTTAGTTGACCGATGCTGTTGTTTTAGTGCAGTGAAAGTATTTTGTATGTGTATATGAAATTTTTATAAAACGAATGATTGTTTTGTAAATGAATTTGTGAGTGATATACCTTGAGGATAGATTTTAACAATTCTCTATACTAGACTCTATATACTTATTGACTCTAGTTAATATCAATATCAATACAAACCATATTTGAGTCGATGAGTCCGGATTTGCCATAGTCGTAGATTCGTGAACTTTCATCTCTTGTCAGCATTTAAAACCTTGAGATCCAATAACTCCAACCTCTTTGGAAACTAAGGTTTCGACCAAGTAACATTCGACCTTGTCCAATTGATTATGTACCAAGTTGCTTGATACCATAAGCGTTGGCTTCGAAAGCTTGATGTCGAAAGGTCTGGTTTGGAAGCCTTGACGCCGAAAGTGGCTGAAACACGCTAAAAGCGTGATTTTCATGTTTTTAACTTAAAAGAGATAACCTTTCAAATAATGTGTATTTATTTGTCAAATTCTTATTGGTTAATAAATTCTTTTCAGAAAAGTGCTGCCAATAATTTCATAATTAAATAATGAATTTATTTTATAAAATGCCCCTTCTCCTTGATTAAATATGTAAAACATTCAAGTCCCATACCTTAAATAAGTTTATATATTCATCAAATCACTTAGGAAAAATATGGAAAAATTCCACAAATCTATTTTAATATGTTTTCCAGCGTATAAAGTTCAAACTAAAATAATAATTCTTTTAGCCTTAAATAATTTATAACCCAATAAATCATTTTCTTCACTAGAAAATTAACATAAAATACACATTAATTCACAAAATTATGAAAATTGAAACCTATAAGATATCATTTCTGACTTATATTTAAATTTTCAAGGTTAGTTTTACATTTGTGAGTTGATGGTGGTGAGTTGTTGATGATGACATTTGAGTTGCTGATGGTGTTATATTTTTTGGTGTTTCACGGTGTATATATTGTATGATGACATGTATATATATTATGTTAACAAAGTGTTAGTTGGTTTGATGTTATGTGAGTTATGGTTGGTTTAATTTTCTTTATGTGATTTATGTATGATTTGAGATTATATTAAATATCCAAATTCGATATGTTCTTGTGTCTGACCAATTATATTTATGAATTGTGTATGTGAGGCTAGCATGTAGCGGAAATTTGGAAAAATTCTTCAAGTATTTCGACGAATTCCAGTGACTGACGATGATTTACAGGTCAACAGTTTCTAATGGCTTTCGACGGCTAGTGGCGGTTTTGTAGCTTCCTCTTGATCGACCACGTGTCTTTGACGATCTTCTAAAGCCGTCGGAAAGTTTACGATGGAGGCTATTGGAAGGTGTCGGAAAAACTGTGGGGCGATGGGACAAATTGCGACGGTTTTTTGCGTCAGTTTCTAACGGCTACAGACGCCGTCGATAGTTTTCAGCCATTAGAAATCGTACGTTTTCTTATGGTGATTGTACCTAATTAGGATGTGCATCCTTTTTTATTTGGGTTATAAGCTTGGTTAACCATTGTTCTAAATCAGTTTTAGATTGATTTTCTATTGTATCTAATTAGGTCGTTCACCTGCATAGGTGTTACTTTCGAGTATATGCTCGGTGAACCATTGTTGTAACTCGGTTGCAGAAGTACCCGATTAGGTCGAGTATCCGACTAGGCAATGCTTTTGGTTATGAACTCGGGTAACCATTGTTGTAACTCATTACAAATTGGTTTTCTATTGTATCCGATTAGGCTGTGCAACTAATTGGACGTTGCTCTTGGTGAATTTTGATGTTATTTTATTTATGTACTGATTTTTGACGCAATTATATTATTATATTATATTATCGAGTAGTAATTATTTGTAACACTACATAACTTGTATATTGTATAGCTGAAATATGATATTAAACAAAAAAAAATATTGTACACAATTAATCATGATAAATTTTCATCAAAATATTACATTTTAACAAAATATTTACCAACTAAAATATTCAATTATTAGTTCAACATATATGTTATAAAAGCAGTTGATTATACATTTAATGAAATTATCATCAAACATAAGATATTTTCTAAAACGTCAAGAATTTTAGTAACTGTCAAATATCTGCATTTGACTCGTATAGATTTTTCTAGTCTTTTATTTGAATTGCAAATAAAAATTTCAACATTTCCTCTTAAACATCCAACATTAAATAATGTTTTTAAAATACAGTACAAAAAAATTTAGTCAAGTCCGAGAATTTTCTATGATAAGTATAATTTCCTTTAAGAAAATAATTTTCAGATATTTTATAGTTTTAGGATCTGTAATCGGCTATGTTTTTTGTCTATTACTATGTCATGCAGAATACGAGCTCTTCTTAGTTGCATTACTTCATCTTCATATAACTTTTTTCCTTTAATTTTTACATTTGTTTAATAGATCTTTCATGAATCACATTATAACAATTTCGCAATTAATTCTGCATCAATTCAAAAATTGTTAGTATTAACGTTCTAAAATCAATATTTGTACACTAGAAGTTTTTTCTTTCGAATAGTGTTCTTTTTAGGGGCAATCCACAAAATTGACTCTAGTTCTGATGGATTATTCCATTTTTTGTATAAATTGATTGCATCACTTCCATGATTTTGTCTCTTATTGAAAATATTTAAAAATCATTGTATGTGATTTATTGTTATAAATATTTGACTGGATATATAAAACAAAAGTTTTTTTTTAGTGAGAAATTATATAGTTGCTAGGGAAATATTTTATAGCAGTAATTAAAAATAAATTTATATTTGTAATTTACGACAATTCATGCTTCCTATTTGTATGGGCAATTGAAACTTTCCCTTTTGGGTCTTTGTAAATTATAATGTTTCCAACTTTTATTAACTCCATTAAACTCTAACAATATATAGTGCTTTTTAATGCATAGCATTGTTATCGAGCATATGAATAGAGTAGCTTCTAAATAAATCTGGATGTCGAGATGAAAATAGAATTGATAGAGAGATTGGGGGCATAATTGGAATAGATAAATGAAGCAACTCGAGAAGTCAGGGAGGATTTGGACAAAAACAACATATCTGGTGCAACCACAATTGCTGTCACCAACTTATGGACTCAACGGCAGAATACGAATTGCTATCTTTTATGGATGCATACTCTAGCTACAACCAAATAACACACGTTCCAGATCAGGAGCATGCTAGTTTCATCATAGATTTAGGCATGCATTGATAATGAGTGATGTCGCTCGGTTTGGAGATTGCTGGGGCTAATTACAAATGACTGGTAAATACGATATCAAAACACAAATGAGCCAAACGATGGAGTATTATTTAGACGATATGATGGTGAAGTCAAAGCGATCGATGAATCACCTGGATGACCTCATTACAATGTTCGTTGTGTTCTGGAAATATGGAATGAATCTTAATCTATTGAAAAATGGAATGAATCTTAACCTATTGAAATGTTCATTCAGAGTCGCATCAGGAAGACGATTAGGTTTCATTTTGAGCTCAATGGGCTTAGAAGATAATATAGATCAGATTCAAGCATTAAACAATGTTACTGCCCAAAAAACATGGAGGGAAATGCAGAGCTTGAATGGGAAAGTCAAGTCATTGAGTCAACTTATTTTAAAGGCTATGGAAAAATGTATACCATTCTTTGATGCCATCAACAAGGGGAAATGAAAATTTGTTTAGACCAAGGAATGCTAAGAATTCCAATAATTGCTAGAGCATATGGAGAGATTTCCAATCTTATCGAAGCCTTTGAAAGGAGAAGATATATTCATTTACTTGCTCATGCACTAAGTGCATCCTTGGTACGTGAGGAATCTACGATATGAAGGCCCGTATACTGTATCAACAAGCGGTTTGCCGAAGTATAAAAGAACTACTAAAAGCTAGAGAAGCCAAGGTACTGCTTGTTGATTTCTTCGAGGAAGTTGTGACCCTACTTCCAGGATCATCCAATAAAGGTGTTTACTTATTATCAACTAAGGCAAGTACTATATCGACCCGAGACCTCGAGAAGATTATTGAAGTGAAATATTGAGCTGAGTCAAAATGACATAACCAACCACCTAACGGGCAATATGAGGAAAGAAATTTGCCGATTTCATTCCCTAATTCACCATCCGGGATGGAGAAGAGGAAGAAAACATGGTTCAAATTTTCAAATGGAAGTTATGTGTTGATAGAGCTACCAATGAACGTAGATTTGAGGAAGGAATGATTCTCATGACCTTGAAAGGATGAATTATATACTATGCACTAAAGCTAGAGTTCTCGGCAATGAGCAACAATGCCAAATATGAAGCGTTAATTCTGGGACTCAAAATATCGAAAGAACAGGGGTCACCCATACCTAATGAAGACACTAGAACTACTAAATAGTATTGAACAATATACGATCACGCACATACCCAAAGAAGAGAATAAAAAATCTTATTCACTAGTCAAACTGGCCAGCCCTGTAGATGCTCTATCAGCTACAAGCATCGACTAGACAAATTTCGATTGGATCTTGGAGGCCTAGTAGGAAAGGAGTCATGGATAACTCCAATCAAAGACTTTTTGCTGAAGGGAACTCTCCCGAATGGAAGGAATGAATAGCTTAAACTCCTTCATAAAGTACCACGATTCATAATAAAAGATGGATTGTTGTATGGGACACGTTTCTCATCCCTCTTGTCGTGGTGTATCACCAGAGATGAAGATAAGAAAATCTTTCTGGATGTACACGATGGAAGTTGTGATGATCACATCGGAGGGCAGACTTTAGCCAAGAAGATACTTCGTTACGGATATATTTTTCCCACAATCAGCCACGGCGTAGCTTATTACATCAGATTAAGCAATAAATGCAAAAGGTTTGCAAATTATTGAGGGACTCATCTATAGAGCTTACGCAAATGGTTAGCCTATGGTCATTTGCGATTTGGGGAATTGATATAATCGGTGTGCTACTGATGTCAAAGGGCGGAGTAAAGTATGCTATTGTAGCTTTGGACCACATCACAAAGTAGGCAGAAGCGAAACCATTAATCAAAGCTTTTACAACCGGTACTGAATTGCAAAGAGCTCTTCCATAATAGCACACCTATAAGCAAATGGATATGTGGAGGTGGTGAACAAGATCATTAAATTCATCCTGAAGAAACAACTAATGAAAGCCAAGGGCAGTTGGGTTGATAAGTTACCACTTGCACTATGGGATTATAGAATAAACCATAAATCCGTGACTAGGTATACTCTATTTGTTTGGCCTAGAAGTTGAGACCATGATTCCGTAGAACTAGAAATCCCTTCTTATTGAAGAAAACACTATGATCCTAATATGAATGAGTAACTCTTGCTTGAATCTCTTTACTTGGTCTATGAAAGCGAGAAAAGGCTGAACTGATGGTAGCCGCTCAGGAAAAGAGTAGCAAGGCATTTCAATACAAAGTATGGGAACTATGCCTTTGAGGTAGGAGACTTTAGTTTAAAGTAGGTCCTCTCTGGTACGGGGGCATTTGTATGAATTGGAAAGGTCCCTATGTGGTTGAACAAAACTTGAAGATCGAAATTACAAGTTATCGACCGTTGAAGGGATCTCTTTTCCACAAGGTGGTAGAAATGGCACTCAAACCCAGGCCATGTTTAAATGACGGTGGAGGAGGCACCGGCGGTTGACCTATAACTGGACAGACAAAATAATATAAGTTAGTGATGTCCTTTAGCGAGAGCTGAAGTTTCTCGAAGATCGAAGAGATGAGAGAAATACCTTAGCCTAACGAAATTCCCTTGGCCAATAACTTGATAATTTCACCATCCCGATGGAAGATTTTGTGGGTTGGATGGCCTAAGGAGTGGAATCAGGGCATCAGCACTTGACAGGACCATAATTGGAATCTTGGTAATAGTAGCCTCAGAAGTGGTCACCGTAGAAGTAGCAATCTCTATTACAGGCTCTTTTGACTCAAGATTAGATGATTCTGCTCGATCCAATGACTGGGTCAACAGGAGCCTCAATAGTTACCTTCCCTGCAACTGCATCTTGTGCATCTAGAACAGCTTTGTCTTCCTCTAAGGCCGCAATGTCTTCCTCATCCAAAAGAGCTGCCTTCAATGTTCCTTTGGTTATGCCTTCACTGTTTTCAGTAGTTTTGCGGAGTATTTCTTCCCAGACCTCTAGTAATGTGGTAGAATAACTCATCCCCGGTCACTTTATATTCTTGTTGTCTATGATGTTGGTGAAGAATTATAGGAGAGTGGCATTCATTTCCTCATTAGCCAGATTAGCCTTCATCTCAAGCTCTACAATATCCTCTCTGGCTTCGGTGGGGTCAATTTGAGCTTATTCTTTGGAATCTACTTCAAATTTCAGATTTTCCTTAAGACTGTCTACCTCAGCCTGGAGGGTTTTCAGTGGTGCATTTTTTAGGTTAACCTATTCTAAATTAACCATTTTCTTAACGACTAGTTTTGATTTAATCTTTCATTAATGTGGTGAATTGTATGTGGGTTCTTGATGTTTCTTCTATTAACTCTTTCGAGTTTTTGGTTGATCTTAATATGACATCTCTTTCTTTTGTAAGACCATCCAGCTCCGTTTATAGCCCGATGCTATCCTATCGTGATCCTTCCTATCTAATTTCCTTAAACCATATATCCTTTGGTTAGCATCTTAAAGAGTGATATCTTAGGCATTGCAATCAAACATGACCTCGATAAGGCAATAGTTAGGAAAGTTTGCCTGCACCCTAGTATTGATAGCCGTAGATGGGCCTATATGGGGGTAGAGGTGGAGCTGCATGAGTTGAAACTTATTTGGATATTGGGAGGTAGAAACAGTAGTGATATAGGGTTGAGTCAATGGAGGTTTTTTTCGAGGAGTCCGAAAGTGAATACATGGCTGAGAGGCACTTAAGTCATGTTGGGAGTGACCTAGAGGACCCTGTGATTTCTCTTGATGGCACTATTTCTTTTACGCATCATGATGATCTTTCTTCTCATCTTGGCGCATTTGTTTGGCCTCCTCATCATGTCGCTCTTTATCTCTTCCCCTACTTCCATCGTCTTTAGACTCCTGCTATATGTCGGGATGTTATGTGTAAATTTTCAGAGTCGACAACCAGTGCTGGCTCACACTCAAGTGGAGATATCCTGTGTAATCTCTTATAGTTGGAAAGGAAGAAAGGGTGTTCCAGAATAAAGCATTGAATTAAGGATGACTGCAGAGTGTTAGTGTTTATGATTCTAGATGTGCGTGAAGTGATGTTATTTCTCTAAGTATTTCGCGGACCATGTTTGGGGATTTAAAAGGACGCAGTTTCATCACCCTCGGCAAGAATATCCCCAAATAGGAAGTTAAATCCTTCGGGACTTATGTTAAGAATGTCTTGAAAAGTAACGCTTCTGATACAAATCGCTGAAATACTGTCGAGTTCACCCAATGAGCCGAAGATATTCCTAGAAGAACCTACGGGAGGTGTCACTTCTCCAGTTGGTGCAAGATTTGGACTGGGGACGTGCTAGGAGGACTTAATAACTAAGCAATTCGGACGAAACGGGACATGGACAGTATCGCCTTCTAAGGATGTCACTGCATATAATTCATTGTTGCCTAGGCCATAGTCCTCGTCGTCATCTTCATCGTCTCCCTCATCCTCTTCCTCTTCTTCTTCTTCTCTTTCTTCTCCATTTCCATCGTCCCCTCCTCTTGCCACGCTCTCTTCAACCCTCACTTTCTCCTTACCTATGTTCGCTTTGACTTTATGCCCCTTGTCTCCTCCCTTGATTATCAACATCAACATCATGAACGAGGGTTGAGGGATAGGTTTTAGTTCTAAATTTCTTAGAAGGGAGTGGAAAAGTAATGGCATGTCTATCGGGGTGTAGGTGGCTATACTGTTGAATTCTCTCACCGGTGAGTAAGAAAGAGGCAGTCTAGAATTATAATCAACTTGCTTTAGGAGCTCCAAGATGTAAGCATGTGAATTTTTTAATCTCGGTTTGGGAGGTCTGTGAAGGATGCTAAAAAGAGTTAGGCATTTTGATAAAGAAAATCCAAATGAATAAAAGATTTAGAAGAGGAGACTTATGTCCAGGCAACCGTAGGCGTTTGAAGCCGTATGGATAGTGAATGAAGAAGTATTCGCACTTAAAGTGACTATGCTTGTTGTGAAGCGCCTCGAAAACTTTAAAGCAGTTATGAGCTTCAACGGTCAACAAGGAAGGCGAGTCCGATCTCTTTTTGAATCTTATAAGATAATTTAGCTCCCGAATCTTAGAGCATCATTCAGTTATATTATAAAGAAGACATATAAAGAATTAATTAGTGTGTATCCACTAGGATGCACTTGTGTCAAAACCAGCCCAATTTTTTGCAAGAAGAATTTGAAAAATAAATTGAAGGACAGAATGAACCTACCTAAACACATGTATTTGTTGCATGTGGTGTAGCACTAAGGTGGACAATGTGCTCGTTGATCGAATGTTAGCAATAAAATAGTCACTCTCTAGATGTCGTGCTAAAGGCAAATGGAATTAAAAAACTCTACGGTCAGCAATAATGGAGTTTTATAAGGAGGATATCTAAGACTCTTGAGGCACATCGCATATTCAGTGAACGTGGCTGGCCGTGAGGCCGTGTCACTGTAAAAAATTGCATTTGAAGTTCACGTGTTATAGAATGCCTTGCTCAAAATGCAGTAGACATGGAGGCTTGAGTGGTAGAAGAACCGGTACTAACTTTAAGGCAAGAAGATCATCGAGTCGTTCTAAACTGAAAAGCTTGATAGTGAACTCAATCAGGTATGTTTTACTTAAAATTTTCTTAATTAAAACATGTACATGCAATGTGCAAGATAAATGGACGTCAATGTGTATGGACTAATCAAAATCTAAACCTCGGGCAAAATAGTGTGAAGTGTTAGTCGATATAATGTGCATCATGTGTATAGAGCATGGTGTATGGAATACTCTATGTAGATAGCACTCGTATTGGCAAACGAGCTCCATCACACGATGGAACTCTATGTCGGATTGAACTTGTTATCTTAGAATGAACGATAATGAAACTGTTGTCCAAATTGAAATAGATGTTTCTTTTCAGGACATAGGATCATGGTGTGTAAATTGAAATATTGATTTTAATATCCGATTTGGATGCCATAGCGCATTCAATGTGATCGTTTCCCAGAACCATCTCACTGAAATCAAGTCATCGATCCATACTCAACCAAAGCTCGATAAAGATTGTTTATGTTGATTCAGTGAATGAAGTCTTGTCGCATATGCTTAAATCAAGATTATCCCAGGAATAATTCGGAGAAAAGATTATGATAATGTGAAGCGAATACTAAGCACTGAATAGACCTTGAAATAAACTCGGTGTCGAGCCTGTATTTTCTTAGTGTTCGCTTCATAGGCAACTTGAGTTCCCCTTTGAAAGAGATAAGCGCCAATTAGGACATATATTATGCCTGGCTTATGGTCAGTGGTGGGTTGATGATAATGGCTGAAGCATTAACAACGACTCAGCTACATGGATGAAGTGTGCCGGTGGTTGCTATGGCAACATCAAGGACCAAGAACCCACCTATTGTTCAATTTAGGTATGAAAATGAACAAGCCGAGACGAGTGAATTCGGTGTCGAGTTTAGGTAGGGAATCATGATGTTGATGATGATGATGCTATTAGGGGTTGCGGCAGCACTAGGTGCGGTGGTGATTTAGGTATCGAAGCTGAATGGCTTTTGTGGTGGTGAGAAGTCAAATTGGTAAGGGAGAGGTATGGTTGAGATTGGAAAATAAAATTTAGATGGAAAAAATCTTCTAAGTGCCAAGCACTCATATTTGTGTTCAAGAATCATGTCGGTACTGACATGATTTGATCGGTACAAACATGTTTCTATCTTCGTTTAAAAAATAGAGAAGAGAAAAGAGAAGAAAGAATAGGAGGAGCATGCCTATATGAGATATGATGTGGTTTCCGAAGTGATAAGAACTTCAACTTGATTGCTAAAGAAGGAATGAAATACAAACTATTTGAAGTGATGAACGGATATTTTCGAAATAAATACGATGCTTCAAAGTAATGATTGTTTACCCAGAGAAAACTTTGTGATTAGGATAGTATTGGTTGTCTTGATCCAAAGCATGACATTTTCATGAAACCGTACTTTCGAAGGCAAGTGTTATCCTGTTATTAAACAGAGCATCTTCTAAGTAAATTTGGATGTCGAGACCAAGACGGAATAGAGCGAGAGCTTAGATCATACTTGTAATAAATAGATGAAGCAACTTAAGAAGTAAGGCAGGATTCGGACAAAAACAACATGGTCGGTACTATGTTGATTTACCAGGGGATACGTTTGAGGACCGTGGAATGTTAGAGCTGATGGAAGTATAGGGTAACTTGCACTACAATGATCACCATTATAGTCACTATCGACTACAATTATGGTCTAAACCGTCATGTTTTTTTTCTCCAAACTGACCTATTCTTCTCCTCCATCTTCTCGGATTTGCACTATTACTTGTTCTACGAAGGATGATTTGAGGCTCGAGCAACATTAAGAGGACTTTTTTATATTTTGAGCTTATACTCTTAAAATCTTGCTCTCTACCTCAATCGGTTTCAGTAAGTGTTGTAGTCCCGATTATACTTTGCTTTCAAGATCTGAAATCATTGTAAAAGTGCTTGTACTTGTGACAAATTCGAAATTAATAAGATAAAGTGGACATAGGCTTGAGATTTTGCCAAAACACTATAAAGATTTTGTGTTCTTTACTATTTCTATTTGATTTTTTAGATCTATTCTTGTTTTGTTCGGTTGGAGGTATTATGCCACTTTTTGGCCCAACAAGCGGTATCAATATTTTCCTGAAATTATTCCTCTTTCTTCTAGCACATCGATCACTAAAGCTGGATATGTTGATTTATAGTTTTGAATTATTGATGACCGTGTTTAGCTTTAGTTAGCTTAGAATTTCATATGTGATATGTATCTGCATTGTTACGATCCATTCTGTAGTGTAGGACTTTATGTAAATGATATATTCATGTCCAAAATATGGACTCCTCTAATTTCAGTATCAATAGCTTGATTATAGTATGCACCTTTCATGTTTTAATAGAAGCAAAAGAATATTAGAATGTATTATAGCATGTAAGTCGGAAAGTAAAATATGAATTTTATCAAAGCTTAATGTCTGTATGTGATATATTTTCAAGCAAACATTTGCCTTTCACACATACACATGTGTGCGTGTTTGTGCGTTTATTTGTACATTATATTTTGTTTAAATAACTTACATATTTCCATATGCGTGGTAAAAATTTGTAAGCTCGTTACTCTGTTAGCCATGTTTTTACAAGCTTGCTTTTTTCAACCACTATCTTTGTCTCTTCATTAATTTCACTCCTATTGTAATCAGATTCTGTGCTACTATATGATAACATTTTCAGTTAAGCTTTTGTATCCTTTTTTTGTTGATATTGATTTCTTTTGATTCCCTCCAATGTTGTCTTCCTTTTGGTGCAGGAAGTTCATATTCAAAATCTAGAACATTTGATTTTCCTCTTTTTGTTTCCTTTTTTACTATTTTTGACAGAGAAGAAGGAGAAACTTTGCTTTTATTTCTTTTCAATTTTTCCTCATCATTTGCAATCTTGATTTTATAACCTTTAGCCATTTGTTGAATGTTTTCTGATTCTTGAGTTAACATTTGGCTGCTTTCCTGGCTTTCACGTGATGTTAGCAACTTGAAACTTGGGTAGTCATGTACAGGTATTTCTTTAGTTTGATTATCTGCTATGATTGTATAATTAATCTATAATAAATTTTTGAACTAAATTTTCTTAAAAATTACCTTTTGAATTAGAAGATTTATCTTTTTTGATTTACTTTTTTGACTTCCTTCACTGTTATCTCTTATTGTCTTGTCGTCATCACCTTCATTATTAATGTACTCATTGCCTTCATTGTTTTCTTCTTAAGTTGAATCTTCATATTTATCTTCTTTTCAGTCTATGTTCTTCATCATTTTCTTTTTATTGCTTTGGTTTTTACCAATCTTCATTCTTTTTTTAGATTTTTGTTTTCTTTTTCCATACGCGTATTTTCCTTTTTCAGTTTTGTAGTTGCACTTTTGTGTTCTTTAAATCATCATCAACTGAATTTTTTTCTTTAGATGACCCAGCTTTGTTGGTTTTTAGCACTCTTGTCATCCTTTGTTTTTTTTCCTTTTTCTACAAATTAGGACAAATATATTTTACTTTTTCCATAGTCATAAACATAAATGAGATATATTTGTTTTCTAATTATTTACAAAGAATAGTTATTTGCCACACAAATATTTACCTTCCTTGCAAATATTTTCCATCCTCGGTTTTTATAGTTATTGTTTTTTGATATATAGCAATCACTAAGAAATTTTTTTACAGCAAATATTCGTCACTAAAGTTTTCATATAGTTGTATTCTATAATTTCAACTTATTGTCTATCAAATCGATGTACGGAAAATATTTGACAATTTCAAATTAAAATATATAGTATTTATGCAATATTGTTGAACAATCTTATTTTAAAGAAACGAAGTATCATTGCAGAAAGGTTTTGTCAAATATTTGACAAACGTATATTTGCTTGTCAAATATTTATTTGGCACCAATTATTATTTATCATAAATTTTTTGGAGGTTTTTATCCTTTTATATATATTAGTAATATTACCTTATTGGCAAGGAACGACCCTATCTTGCTTGGAGTTGCATCAGTGCCCATTTGGAAAATATAGGAGCATTTCTTTGTAACTCTTTCTTTGAGATACTATTTCTGTGAGGTCACCGAACCAGTACTGCACAAAGATAGTACATTTTATTTTAGTTTGCAATATAAACAACACAAGATAGAATGAGCTATTATAAATACTAGAAATAAGGTTGCATAAGCTTGATTTTTTCAAAATTTTGTTGTCCTTACTTGTTCCATTAAATGCTTTCAAATTATTACTAACCATGAAACTGTTTTCATTTGTTTCGATAAGTGAATAATGAATATATGGCAGCGGCACTAGTGGGAATGCAGAGCATGCATAGAGAGTAAGTAAGGTTATAGTAGATATATCGTGATTAGCCTAGCAATGTCTATTATGTCTTCTAATTATGATTAGACATGCCATGTTTATTGTAGCTCTTTAATTTTCCAACCAAATTTTTTTGATATGTATTTTCTTTCAAAGTTACTTTCATATCCCAAAAAGTAAAGCAACTACTTTTGAAAAGGCATCTAATATCAAGTCTATGGAAGCTGATTCTTTGGTTATGTATTCCTTTGTTACTTAGCCTTCAAGGAATGGTTTGGTCATACCAAAGAAGGAGTAAGCTTCAATTGCAATATGTTTTTTTTTGAAGTGACATTCTTTTCTCAAATTTTGGATTAGTGTGTGGAAAGATTTTAAGTTGCTTCCATGGCTTTCTCCTTTATCTTTTCCCTTTTTTTGTACATCTTTTGTTTTTGTTCTTTTGACGCTGTTATTTTTTTGCAGCTTTTTTCTTGTCACTGCATTTTCTTTATGGTTGTTTGTTAATGATGATAAATGAATATATGTCAAAGTTCGTGGGAATCCAAAGAAAATGCATATTGTTCTGATGAATATACATCTTCAGTTTCAGTACTTGTTTCTTGTCTTTGGTGATCAACAAATGTCCTTTAAGGTGATTGAGATTTTTTTTGGAAAGTTTAAGTTGCAACATTTTGTGCCAAAGAAGCTTTATTTGCAATATTTTTGTATCTACTTCTTGGTACCTATAAAGGTTATGAAATTCTCGATTTGGTGTCATATGCATGGATGACAAATATTTTTCTATGGCATATTTGCTTTGCAAATATTTATGGTAAATATTGTTGTTGTCTGTTTGTATGTAAATGTATACTACAATTTTATCATATAATCAATCAAAACAGCTTATGATAATATTTGACATTCTCGGTCTTTATAGTATAAGTTTTCTAATATATCTAGTAATTATTATCAAAAATTGCTCATGGAAAATATTTGTCATCCTCATTTTTACATCTAAATTTATATCATAATTTCTGCCTATCATCAATCAAAACTATGTATAACAAATATTTGACATTCCTAGTCCTTACAGTAAAATCTTTTTAACATATCAACCAATTGTCATCCAAAATTGCTTAAGAAAAATATTTTTCATTTTCAATGTTTCATGAAAACGTGTACTATAATTTCAACTTATTATCAATCAATACTGTATATGAAAAATAATTGTTATTATCATTGTTTATGCTAAAGTTTTGTAATAGTTCAAGCAATCATTGAAAAATTGCTTGTGGCAAATATTTTTTGTTCTTAGTTATTTATTTCATTATATACTACTATTCCAATGTATCATCAATCAAAATTATACATGTCGTCTATTTTTCATTACCAATATTTAAAGTAAAATTTTGTTCCTATGTCAAGCATTCATTGATCAACTTTTATGACATAAAATATTTGTCATGTCAATATTTGGCATTCAAATATTTTGCCTAGTTATCTTTGTAAATGGAAGTAGTACTATTTCATCCTATCGTAAACCAAAATTATACCTTTAAAATATTCACCATTATTAATATTATAGTAAATTTTCGATATTATTTACATTTTCTTCTTTGTTTTTAGGTTTTTCCTTTTAGATTGTTCATTGTTCATTAGAGCAGGCATCTTTGGTTGACAATTTCAAACATTGAATTTCTCCTTATATAAATCTACAAATGTTTTCCATTTTTATTTAGGAATTAGGGTTTTGGTTTTTCAGTTGAGTCGATCGTGATTTGTTCTTCGATTGGCATTGAAAAAGCGATAGTCGATAGATACATTTTCTTCGATGATGAGCTGTTCAATGTCGAGTTTGTAAGTTTTTTTCTCATTCGATATCTAAAATGTCACAATGATTAATTGCGGATGTCGAAAGATTTTGCGCAAATGGCAAGCAATTAAGGGGTATAGTATTAATTTTTGTTAAATTGATTAAATTATGAATATCTTATAAGTTATGATTCAGAGGGATTTGAGGCTGATTATTTTCAATAATGAGGATGTGAGTCAAAATTTCCACTTAAAAAAAATAAGAAAGGAAGCAACATCGTCAGTTAGAATTGGTCATTTCCACTATAAGTTATTTAGAGTTATATCTAAAATGACCAGTTCGAAACGACACATACACAATCATTACTATTCTATGAAAAACTTAAAAGCACGGTGTCATTTCGACTCAATTTAATATTTCATCAAATCAAATTCAATTATTAGTTGCTGTTAGAAAATATGGTAAAAACTTCTGAAAAAGATAGCAAATAAAAAAGATGGTAAACCATTAAAATGTGGTATAATTCCACTTTTCCAAGTTTGTATTGTAATATATATTAATAATATGGGTGAATATGCTAAATGAAAAAGGACACTATTGTAATCTACGTTGCATTTGGAGTCTATAAATAGAGAGCTCACTTGTATTATAGAGAGATCTGAAGTGAGTATAATGTCTTCTCTCTCTAATAACTTTTGTTCTTATTTAATTCTATAACACGTTATCAGCACGATGCACTCCAAAAATTTCAGTTTTATTTAATTTATTTTTTTTACTTTTGCAAATATAATTATGATGCTACAATAGTTTTGTTGTCTTTCATTTTCAACTTGTAAAATATTATAACGTGTCATCAGTTTTTCTATTTTTCACCATTTTTTATATATGTATTTGCATATATTTGGCAAAAATATTGATGCATAACATAACATGAAACGGAACTTTAACTATTATTCATAATAAATGATTATTATGCTTTATCGAAATTGGATTTGATAAGGGTTGCGAATCATAATGACATCTTTAGGTTAAATTGTTTGGTTAGAAATTTATTTGTTACATAAGAATTTTTGTAACAACCTTGTTTTGGAAATTACTGTTCAATATTGAATTATAATTTGTAAAACATCAATTAAAATGAGGAACTCAAGAAGCATCTTTTAGAGCTTGAAACTAAGCAGTTGATTAAGTCTAGTTTTTCACCATAGGGTGCCGCGGTCGTCTTCGTGAAGAAGTCCGATGGAACTCTTAGGCTTTGCATCGACTATCGCAAGCTTAATGAGTTGACCGTCAAGAATAGATATTCGTTGCCTAGCTAGAATCGACGATATGTTCGATCAATTGAGTGATGCTAAGGTCTTTTCTCAGCTCGACCTTGCCACTGGATTTTATCAGCTCCGATTGCAGAAGATAGGAAAGGTAATCTCCAAATAGGGTTGTTACATTTTTATTTGGTACGTATTTACAACATTTAGCTATACACCTTAAAGTGAAATTCTGACAATCTATTTGGATTATTTTACATTTTTACATTACACATTTTCTTTTGAACTGGCAATTAACATATGATGATGTAATTATGAGAACAATACACACACACACACACACACATATACATATGATACAAATTTTGTACAATTTTTTATAACATATGTTATTTTACGTACTTATATATTCACAAATCTCAGTTTTGTTTCTTCTTAAATAATATTGTTTGTTATTGCAAAGATATTGTGTACATTCCTTCATATTTATGGTTTGGAATGATGAGATGCTTACTTTAAACCATCTTATAATTTATAAATTAATAATTTTAAATATTTTAGCAGTCTTCCTTTGGTTAGGCATTAAAATATGGTTCATGTCATTATCTTTATATATGTTTCTTAAATTTGCATTTCTTTTCTGACAGTAAACTAAGTTCATAATATGGAAAACATAACTAAGCTTGAAGTCAAAGCTTTGGACATATCTCTAGACAACTATTTGTCATGGATATTGGATGCAGAGATCCAATTGCAATCTCAATGCTTAGAAAACGCCATTAAAAATGTTAATAATATGTCTCAGGAGAACAAAGCAAGGACTTAAACTCCCTAAAGGAGCATTATGACCACTAGTAGAAGGTCATACTTCCAAATACTAGGATAGAGTGGTTGAACATGAGGTTTCAAGACTTCAAATCTGTAGGTGAATATAATTATTCTATGTTTAGAATTACTTCTAAACTTAAACTACTTGGATAAAAAGTAGATGATGCACAAATGCTTGAAAAGACATTTTCAAAATTTCGTGCCTTAAAAATATTCCTATAGCAGCAACATCGAGAGCGTCATTTTACAGAAAATTATGAACTCATAGAATGTTTATTAATTGTTGAGAAAAACAATGAATTTCTTAGTAAAAATCACTCCTCAAACCAAATGGTTCGGCTGTGTTACCAAAAGTTAATGCTAATTTTGCCCACTCCAGAAGAGGCAAAGGTCAAGGTAGAGGATGTGGCCGTGGCCATGGATGTGGATATAACTCCAACAAAGGGGGTTATGGTGGTTTTAAAGGCAATAAAACTACCAACTTTAAAAAGAAACAAAAAGAAAATGAGCCTAAAAAAACTAATGATTTTACTCTAGAAAATAAAAGGCACCATGAGGAAGTTTGTTATGGATGTGGATGCTCTGGTCATTGGCCGCGTACATGTAGATCATCAAAGAAAACAATTGAAGAATACCAAATTTCGAAGAATATTGAAACAAATAACACTGAAGGTTTGTTTGATAACACTAAGTTGAAGTTAGATGATTTCTTCGAAGATGATGATGGAAATTTCATAACTAATGAAAATCTCAATGCGATGACTGATGATATGACCGATCTGATCAACTAGAAGTAGCCTGAAGCTTGTTATGTGAATTTTCCATTTTGTTTTAGTTAGTTTCAAGTTGATGTTTGTTTGTTTTATTTTTCTAGAATTAGTTGAAATATTGTGTATCGACGGATGTTGATTTGAATTAATAGTTTGCTTCGTAATTTTTTTAAGAAAACATTAGCATTTATTTATGTTCAGAATTATTTTCAATAATTGACTAATTATATTGTTCTTAATTCTTAAGGTATGGACCATCAATACTTGAATGATGATATATGCCTACAAGATAGTGCAACTACTCGTAAGATTTTGAAAACCGGAAGTTTTTCTTTGAATTATCTGAAAACATTTAAGCTAAAGTTTCCACCATAGCTGGTCTGCTAATATAATTGAAGGGACCGGAAGAGCCCACATATTATTACCAAATGGTACACATGTCTTTAGTTAAAATGCATTATACTCAAACAACTCCAAAAGAAATCCGCTAAGCTTTGAGGATATAAGAACGAATGGCTATCATATTGAAACTATGAATGAAAACATATCTTTGTACTATTTCTAGAATTGAAATCCAAAAGCTTATTTTAGAAAAATTTGGAACAATTTCGACTGGATTATGTTTCATGAAATTGGCAAAGTTGAATCCCATTCTATAAACATGAGCTAGAAACTCACAAATACAAAGACATTGATTCTTTGGCATGATCACTTAGGTCATCCTGGGTCAAACATGATGTATAAAATCGCTAAAAATTAAAATGGGCATGATTATCTAACCAATTGAATTTACCAAGTGATTACTTATGTGCTCCATGTGCATAAGGAAAATTAATCACATGACCTTCATATAGTAAAATTACTCCTTAATCTCCAACATTCCTACAAAGAATTCAAGATGATATATGTGGCCCAATCCACCGAGAATGTGGACCATTTATGGTATTAATTGATGCATCAACTCATTGGTCTCATGTATGTTTACTTTCTATAAGAAACATGGCATTTGCCAAACTACTTGCTCAAACAATCAAATTAAGAGCGCACTTCTCTGACCATCAGATTAAATCAATTCGACTAAATAATGTAGGAGAGTTTACTTCTCAAATATTTGATGATTATTGTCTATCATTGGGAATTGAAATTAAACATCCAGTAGCTCATGTTCCCACTCAAAATGGTCAAGCAGAATTATTAATTAAGCGTTTGCAACTTATTGCAAGACCGTGGCTTATGCAATCAAAGTTACATGTTTCAGGTTGGGGACATACAATTTAGCATACATCAAAATTGGTTAAAATTAGACCAAAGACATATCATCAATTTTCACAATGACAGCTTTTAACCGGATTCCAACCAAATATTTAACATTTTTGAAAATTTGGTCGCACTGTAGATGTGCCAATTAGTCCCCCACTTCGTACTAAAATGGGTCCTGAACATAGGTTGGGAATTTATGTGGAATTTGATTCACTCTCGATAATTCGTTATCTTGAACCTTTCACGGGTGATGTCTTCACCGTAAGATTTTTAGACTATAAATTTGATTAGACAATTTTCCCACCGTTAGGGAGAGAAAAGATCATTCCAGTAGAATGGCATGAAATACTATGGAATAACCCATCTATATCTCATTTGGATTCGCGTACCAAGCAATGCCAATATGAGGTTTAAAGAATTTTTCATCTTCAGAATATCGCAAATCAAATGCCTGATGCATTTAGTGATGCTGCAAAAATAACTAAATCTCACATTCCAGTGGCAAATGCACCAACTAGACTTAAAATCCCAGAGAGACCAATAACAAGAAATGAATCTAAAGCAAGACAAAAACATGGAAGACCAATTAGTCCAAAGACTTGGCGCCTAGAAAAAGAAAGTGTAACGAAAAATCATCAATTGATAAACCTCCCGAAGAGTTATAAATGATCTAAAAGATAAATTAAATGAAAATCCAAATTCTCCTAAAAATGATGAAGAAACTATTATCCTAGAAGAAATAACAGAAGCTTCCAAAGATAAATTGTACCTAATAATAATGAGAACTCAATATTTTATACAAACTAGGGAGAAATATGGCTCAATATTTTATACAAACTAGGGAGAAATGTGGGATCGAAGTAAAATAATAATTGATGATGTATTCTCATTCGCAGTAGCTACTAAAATAAATGAAAGTCATGACTATAACAAAAATAATGATAATGAACCAACTAGCATAAATGAATGTCGAAAAAGACATGATTGGCCAAGATGGAAAGCTGCCATCCAAGTTGAGCTAGATACACTTCAAAAGCATGGTGTGTTTGGACCAATGGAGAAAACATCAGTGTTAGCACCAAAATTAGTCATTAACAATCAACGTCGATGAAAGCACGAACTAACAATCACAGATGACAGAAAGAACGTATGTGGAGAGTATAAATATGAAGAGCAGTAAAAATTAAAAAGAAAGCAGTAATAACACAGGATTTATAGTGGTTCGGTTGACATTGACCTATGTCTACTCTAGAAATTTTCTTTTTTATTGATTAGTGAATCAATTACAGTTATAATCCGGAGTTTTCAAAACAATAATGGTAGAGTATCCTTAATGAACAAGATGAAGGGAAACAGAATGAGAATCCCTTTTTTGAAGCCCCGCCTGTAGTATTTATAGGCAAAATCTGGGTTACGGGGTTTCCTAAGTGAAATCGTCCCACCACAAACATAGCCGGGCCCATATACGTTGTCAATGCCGACCCCTAGTCGATAATATGCTGACCTGAAGCTTCCTCTTAGACGACCCGAAGCGGATCCTCAAATGACTCGAAGCAGGTTACAACGTGACTTGGAGTGAAAACATGTCGACCCCCATATCCCATTGCTTACCTGACCCCGACTCCATGGCCAACCCGAAGCGTGGCTATTGCCGTCCTGAAGTAGGAATAAATGCCGACACGAGCCCTCCTTCTTATCCCGATCTCATAACTTGCCGACCTGTAAATGGAATGCCTACCCCTTGACTCGAAGATACACTTGTGCCGACACAAAGCCGGTATGAATGCCGATCCCATGGAGTGTTAGGACACGCTGATCCCAGCCCATATGCCGAACCGAGCTTATGAAAGTGCCGGCCCGGAGTTAATCTCCAAACATGCCGATCCCATCCGTTTCCTTGATGCTGACCCCTCCATTCATGTCGACTCGGAGTTTTGTACATGCTGGCCCGAAGCTTGGAGGATGTCGATCCGAAGTTGGTTGTGGAGCCCATGAAAACATGCCGACCTGAGTGACCCGAAACAACCATTCAAATGATTCGAAGCAAGCTGCTTGAAAGCCCGAAATAAACCCACAAACGACTCAATGCAAACTCCAACCATCTCGAATCGACTCGACTCTCATCGAAACTCATATTTCAAATCCCACGCCTTTTATCCATCGACTATGCCGAATCCCGGCTTCATAATCATGTTTATCATCTGTGTTTGATCGTCTATCCATCATCTGAGCCAATATCATTATATTCCAGCCTCGATAATCGAGCAATCGATTTAGTTAAATCCGTCAGTCTATGACCTTGCAAAAAGGCGGGTTAACAATCAGAAAATGTTAAACCAGTAGGTTATAAATGGGTATTCGTTAGAAAACAAAATGATAAAAATGAAGTCGTCAGATACAAGGCACAACTTGTTGCACAAGGTTTTCTGCAGAGGCCAGGTTTCAATTTTAAAGAAACATATTCTTCTGTTATGGATGTCATAACATTTCAATATTTGATAAGTCTTATAATTTCCGAAAAACTAGACATAAGATGAACTGTTATCGTGACAGCTTATCTTTATGATGAATTAGATACCGGTATTTACATGAAGATCTCAGATGGATATAAGTTGCCTGAAGAAAAATCAAAATCGATGTACTTACTAAAACTGAGACGATCACTATAGTAACGATTCGGATTTTGCCCGTTCGAAAATCGACATCCATACTTCATATCGTATTCGAATGCCGTAGATTCGATCGTTCAAATCCGAGTCGCCGGAGCTTATAACAACATTGAGTAAACAACACAGCGGAAAAAAATAGAATAATATATAGATATACAGCTTTGATACAATATTTGATACAACAGATGATCCAATACATATCAATATACATCAGAGATCTAATACAAGAAATAGCAGCGGAAAAGAACATAAACAACACCAGCAGCGGATAATCTTCAAGGTAATCTCCATAAGAGAACTCCAACAGAAGCAGCTCGATCCAGCATCACAATGCACAAAGATAAGCAAGTCCGGTGTGATCCAGAGACTGAACTAGCTTCAGATAATCTACCGAACCTAACTATCTGAAAAATAAACTCTAGACTGCCCGTGTGAAAAATTGTGGGCACCCAGAGTTTAGGAAAGGAACAACAAACTCCAGGTCAGTCGTGGGACTGGTATGAGCAAACAAAAACATTTGGTCTTATAAAAAAAATCAAAGATTTAAATTTCTAAATCGCAATGCTTTTTGAAAGATGAGACTACCATAAGGCCTCCCCACACACACACCATGCAAACGCAGAATCGGAGGAGATTTCTCCTTATGATAGTCAAACATGCTTACTACGCAAAATCAAATCATTTGATTATTATTATTAGTGCATAGTGCAGAAAACATTTCGAAAGTAGAATATAAATCTTAGCCAACATACGACCATTATCGTATGCCTACTATAGCTACCATGTTCAATAGCAGGTTACCGCCACATTCCATGGCAGGTTATACAACTAAAACCGTACAAGGCTCGTATTGTTTCTTTGGATTTTTCCAACAAATGGTCAAGCCAAGGAACTTCCTATTGCTACATGGGAATGCCTCTGGCGGGACGCCCCGAGAACCAAACCGTTCTCTGCCAAACAAGGCCGGGAACCCCTTTTCCCAAGAGATATTATAAATCCTCAGATATGCCACCCCCGGTCCTTTGGGGCCTTTAAACGAGGTACCTCTAATCCAACATCACACATAAATAAATATAGTGTGTCCACATGAGTAAGTATCTGGGCTCCATACCATGATACTACCCTTTTCCAGAAGGAATGGTCATACCCTAGGGGAGCTACCCCTGAAACCTTGCCGCACGATTCATGTTTCGACCATTACCGATTTGTGAGGTTCGATGAAGTTTCGTCCACAAAGCTACGCTTTGGTACAAAGCCATGCTTTGGGTCAACAAATGATCAAAGTAATGATCACAAAGATAAATGATCAAACAAATGATCCTATCACAAATGATCAAACAATGATCATTACACAGCAGCACTTAGCATGTCACATTACCAAATTGGGAATATATTGCTGATAACCATCAACTACATAACCTCTGAGCTCGTATGTCTCAGAGAAGGGTGTTAAGCTAAAAGAATAAATTCTCCGCCACCAACAGAAATGCATTTGAAAGAAATCTGCTTTATATCCCAAAATGTAATGTCAAACACACAATCCATACAAGTCTGTTCCGGGCTCGAACAGAACCGAAGGCACTTCCAAAGAAGCCCTTGCAATCCGGGTATTCACAATCCCGATCGGACTTCCCATCACTTAGGGAATCTCTATACCGGAGCAACTCAGTGCAAAGACAATCGACAGGTCATCCTATCGTTCTCGCAAATACCCGGTCTTCACCACCGGTCTTCAAATGCTATCCATAACGACGTATCACATATTCGGAATGGGATATATGACATAAAGGTCCTCTCCCGGCTAAACCGAATAGTGAGCGCAACATTTAAAACATATGGATATGGGATTTCAATTAAGTCACAACTTAATAATTCAAAACTTTCTTTCAAATGGTTTAAACCAATTTCCATTTTAAATCTTTTAAACAAAAAGATTTACTTCACAAGGTTCACTTAGTTTCACAATGATCCAGTTACGGATTCCAAAACAATTTCCATTCAAATTGGATTAATTCATTTAAATCATTAAATCAAGATTTTAGTTTTTAGCTTTTGAAACTCGTTTCCAAAGATTTATTCTTAACTTGAAAAATTATTTCAATTCAAACTTGAAAACCTTTTAATTCAAATTGGAAATTCATTACTTATGTGAAAACTTTTATCATTTGGAACACAACAGTTTTATTTCGGAAAAATCCAATTTCATTTATACAAGTTACAATCTTTGGGTTAATTCGAATTTCAAATTTTTACAAAGTTATTCAAAATAACTTTCATCCTTTAAAACACTTTCTCAAAAGCTTTTCACATTAAAACTTAATTTGTTTCCAAAACTATTTGAATTTAAAAATTCAAATTTAAAACTTATTTAAAAATCTGTGACTTAACTGATTTCCACGTGAAATCCATATTTGTGTGTGTATAGTGTGGCCCAGGGATTCAACACAATAGTGCAACAACATTAATAATCACAGATTTAATCAATAACGATAAGTGGTAAAATTCATAACGCTTATCTTCATTCACAGATTCAAAAATATCAATCACAGAGATTCGTCATTAAAATTCGATGTGGGTTTCAGATAACCAACTGAAATCCGAATCCCTGTCGCATCGAACTTCAAATGCCGTTTTACGGGCTAAGGGTTTTCTCATCAATATAGAATAAAATCACCAATCAAAATCTAGCACAGAGTAATCCACATCTCATAGCATCACAATTTATAAACAGGAATATCAATTCATTATACAACAAATCAGATATCCTACTTACGAAATCCACAAGCAATCATCTTAAATTCTCATTGTAATTAATTCAAATTAAAATCGATTACTTGAGAATTAATTAATTAACCTTGTTTAATTAATCATTAATTTATAACTTTAATTACCCATCTATCTACCATTAACTACTGAGTTGATCAATTTTTTTTTATTCTTAATTAAATTCCTTAATTTAAGTTTTTATTTAAAATAAATCGTCAGAAATATAAACTCAAAACTTAATTGTTCAAAGATCCATTATTTCCCAACCTTTAGTTTATATCACCTAACTTAACAATAAAATCATCATCTATTAAAGAAATATTTTTTAGAAATATATTCAGCTACGTTTGTTAAAGTTTAAAACTCTGGAAACATGCCAACCCGAGCTAAACGCTGAAACGCTCGAGCTCTACTTCGAGTCCGTTCCCTCAATAACCCCAGATTACCCTGTTCTCCTTTTCCCTATTCTTCTTCTTCCTATTTTTTTTTTTAGCTTGCTTAACTTTTTAAGTTAAACAAAAGCATCAGGTAAACCCAACTGGAACATGCGAACACCCATTGCCCCTGTACCCTTCTTTCTTCCCAAATGCATCACCCAGATACGCGACGTGACGCGTGCACGTGCACAAACAGCCCGGTCACCATTGACCATCGACGATGATCGCTACACCTCAGAAATCGACCCAGCAACCCACCATCATCATTGATTTAAGTCCAACGCAAGGAAATCAAAATCGAGCGCAAATTTAGAACCTGGAACAAAAGAAACCACCAACCCTAAACCCTGTCAACGCATAGCGCTCACAGCTCCGACCACCGGAGGCTACCAAATTCCGGCCGTAACCTCGTCTACCTCCCCTCCACCTTCCCTCAAAACCGCGATGAACTCGATCAATTCGTGGTGGCAAAATCACCGCGCTACAGAACACTGCAAAAACTCAGGGTTAAACCCTAAGTTCAACTCGTTCGAACAATCCCCGTGTTTGAAAATTAATTCAACAATTTTCCCAACATCCTAGATGTTCAAGCATGCTTCCATACGAATTTCAATATTTATAAATGATTTGATTTTCAGAAATTCGTAAAAGTACAATTTTTGTTCATATACCAATTTCTCTGAGAATACCAAACTAAAAATCTAAACTTTTGTTTTAAAATTCACGTCTTGCAGTATAGATTCAATAATTATTCTTGAATTTATATTATACAACAATTTATTTTTATCAATATTAGTAGAATACCTGTAAACCAAAGTTACAGTGGTGGTAATCCACTGCATATTTAATAAACTTTGCAAAAACTTGTTTCGTGGATTAAACAACTTGATTATTTAAAAAAAAAACATAGCTTGTTAGTGGTATCAGCAAATGGACTTTAGTTTTGAAGTAAACATAAACCCTGTATGAATTTTCACAGAACATCGTAATAATGTTTTCATACCGAAGCATGTACCCAACAGTTTATAAATGATGAGATTCAAAGAAATGGTTTTTTTCTTTTTCTTTTTTCCTTTTAAACATATATTGTATTCAACATACATATATCTTAATATACACACATGCAGAATATTCACACCATAATGTGAGCTCATATTTCACATTCAGATCCAATGTCAAAAGATAGAAAAAGGTCGAGTTTGCTCACCTTCATGTTGAAGACAGAGGCCTGGTTTTGATTTGCAGGTTTGAACTTGCTTTATCTTCTTTTTTTTTCTTTTTTGTTGAATGACTTTGAGTTTTAAAGATAATGATATTTATAAATTTTCCTCTGGTCTACTTAGTCTCGAACTAGAATAGAGTTGATATAGCAACAGATTGTTTGTATACAGGGGAAGGTGCTATCTACTTAGGCTTTCTTCTTTGGGTCAGATCATCATTTTTCTTCTTTGTTTATTGATATAATATTATGCTATTTCAGCTGATAGATTTGTTTTTGGTGGCTATAGCAGCTGATGTCAATAAATGCAGGTGTTCCCATCTAAGTCTACATGTACATGCTGTTGATTTGTTAATAGATTTTTTTCTTTGCTTTGAAATACTTACAGCATATGCTGTTAATTTGTTTACACCAGTACAACTCGTTAATACTTATTATTATTATTATTTTTCTTGTTTTCTTTGTTGTTTGCTGTTTTGGTCTTGCCTCTTCACGTTTGTACTGTTTTTTTTTAATTTTGTTTCTTCTTTTGTCAACTACATATATTATGTTATAAAGCAATTCTCGGCTGAGAGATTTTATATATTTGCTGAGAAGATTGGCATTAAATGCCTTGGTCTAACTTCATGTTTACAAGCTTACTTTGTACAGTTCATTATTTTACTTTGTACTTGGCTGAGATGATTTCAAGACTTGTTTTGTTTGTGTTTTTCTCATTTTGTTTTACTCTCCTATGCTATATATTTTATATGTACTTTTGTTTATAACTTTTTATTTTGCTTTCCAAGTTGCTCTACTTTGTACTCGGCTGAAGCTTGTTTTGTTTCTAGCCTATATACTTTTGATTCATATTTTATTCACACTGCATTTTATATTGCACTTTATTTATTTTGTAAGTATATGTTACAAGCTTGTGATTATGTTACTGAGATATTTTTAGCATTGTCTTTAAGTGTACATATTTGTTTTATTAACATGTTACTTGATCTTTTATGTTGCCTTGTCTTATTGCTTTACAATATGAATGAATTCAATGTTGTTATTTTTATCTATCTAAACTTTAAATTTTTCAAACATTAAACATATAACGTATATTTTATTTTATTTATATTTTACACTTATCACTTATATTCAATATTGATACGTATTTTTATTTTATTTTAAACACTTTATTTATAATTCAATTCAACTGGAAATATTCATTTTTGAGTTTCAAATCAAATCCAAAAACCAATAAGTATATTTTTCTTATTAAATTTGAAAATTTCAAATAAATCCATAATCTAATCTAAAATTCAATTAAATTATAAATTTAAATTCGTCTTTAAAATCAGGATCGTTACAAACTTCCCCCCTTAAAAGGAATTTCGTCCTCGAAATTCGCCAAGGAGATAACAAAGATAGTTGAAAGATAGAGAAATATCTTTCCAGATCAAACTGGATATCAATTCTGCATTTGGCTTACCAAATCAGAATTATCAACAATAGATATAAAAACAAGCTCCATCAACTACGAAACAATTGGGTTATTTGATCTATGAAGTATACAGGGGTATTGGTTAGTCCGAAGGGATAACTAACCGTTCGTAGATTATATCAGAACCCAGTGAAATAGACCGATATGGATACAATTTCAAAACTTTCTTTTGTTTAAAACTAAAGTATACTTATCAACCATAACAACCAAAGCAACCAATTTATCCAAACAAACAATTCTGGCTAAATTGGAGTTTATGTCCCATATTAATATATCGAATTTCCTTCCTGGATCTACCAGGATCTATCAAAGAATTGAGAAGAGACGCTGAACAAAAGAGATTGATAGAGATAAGATTGTTTCCACTGCTGCAAGAAATTGACCATTTATAGTCGTATTCCCCTATCCCCTATCTCATTCACTTCTTGCACTCATACTTACTATTGGTGGATAGTAAGAGAATTTACTGAGGCATTCGAATGGATATCTTAGGGATACTCATTCTAGGGTTTGCTTCACCCTATCTCTAATGAGCTACTTAATGTGTTATACTCCTGAGCTAAAGTTTCACCTTAGCTCTGATACCACTTGTAACGATTCGGATTTTGCCCGTTCGAAAATCGACATCCATACTTCATATCGTATTCGAATGCCGTAGATTCGATCGTTCAAATCCGAGTCGCCGGAGCTTATAACAACATTAAGTAAACAACACAGCGGAAAAAAAAATAGAATAATATATAGATATACAGCTTTGATACAATATTTGATACAACAGATGATCCAATACATATCAATATACATCAGAGATCTAATACAAGAAATAGCAGCGGAAAAGAACATAAACAACACCAGCAGCGGATAATCTTCAAGATAATCTCCATAAGAGAACTCCAACAGAAGCAGCTCGATCCAGCATCACAATGCACAAAGATAAGCAAGTCCGGTGTGATCCAGAGACTGAACTAGCTCCAGATAATCTACTGAACCTAACTATCTGAAAAATAAACTCTAGACTGCCCGTGTGGAAAATTGTGGGCACCCAGAGTTTAGGAAAGGAACAATAAACTCCAGGTCAGTCGTGGGACTGGTATGAGAAAACAAAAACATTTGGTCTTATAAAAACAATCAAAGATTTAAATTTCTAAATCGCAATGCTTTTTGAAAGATGAGACTACCATAAGGCCTCCCCACACACACACCATGCAAACGCAGAATCGGAGGAGATTTCTCCTTATGATAGTCAAACATGCTTACTACGCAAAATCAAATCATTTGATTATTATTATTAGTGCATAGTGCAGAAAACATTTCGAAAGTAGAATATAAATCTTAGCCAACATACGACCATTATCGTATGCCTACTATAGCTACCATGTTCAATAGCAGATTACCGCCACATTCCATGGCAGGTTATACAACTAAAACCGTACAAGGCTCGTATTGTTTCTTTGGATTTTTCCAACAAATGGTCAGGTCAAGGAACTTCCTATTGCCACATGGGAACGTCTCTGGCGGGACGCCCCGAGAACCAAACCGTTCTATGCCAAACAAGGCCGGGAACCCCTTTTCCCAAGGGATATTATAAACCCTCAGATATGCCACCCCCGGTCCTTTGGGACCTTTAAACGAGGTACCTCTAATCCAACATCACACATAAATAAATATAGTGTGTCCACATGAGTAAGTATCTGGGCTCCATACCATGATACTACCCTTTTCCAGAAGGAATGGTCATACCCTAGGGGAGCTACCCCTGAAACCTTGCCGCAAGATTCCTGTTTCGACCATTACCGATTTGTGAGGTTCGATGAAGTTTCGTCCACAAAGCTACGCTTTGGTACAAAGCCATGCTTTGGGTCAACAAATGATCAAAGTAATGATCACAAAGATAAATGATCAAACAAATGATCCTATCACAAATGATCAAACAATGATCATTACACAGCAGCACTTAGCATGTCACATTACCAAATTGGGAATATATTGCTGATAACCATCAACTACATAACCTCTGAGCTCGTATGTCTCAGAGAAGGGTGTTAAGCTAAAAGAATAAATTCTCCGCCACCAACAGAAATGCATTTGAAAGAAATCTGCTTTATATCCCAAAATGTAATGTCAAACACACAATCCATACAAGTCTGTTCCGGGCTCGAACAGAACCGAAGGCACTTCCAAAGAAGCCCTTGCAATCCGGGTATTCACAATCCCGATCGGACTTCCCATCACTTAGGGAATCTCTATACCGGAGCAACTCAGTGCAGAGACAATCGACAGGTCATCCTATCGTTCTCGCAAATACCCGGTCTTCACCACCGGTCTTCAAATGCTATCCATAACGACGTATCACATATTCGGAATGAGATATATGACATAAAGGTCCTCTCCCGGCTAAACCGAATAGTGAGCGCAACATTTAAAACATATGGATATGGGATTTCAATTAAGTCACAACTTAATAATTCAAAACTTTCTTTCAAATGGTTTAAACCAATTTCCACTTTAAATCTTTTAAACAAAAAGATTTACTTCACAAGGTTCACTTAGTTTCACAATGATCCAGTTACGGATTCCAAAACAATTTCCATTCAAATTGGATTAATTCATTTAAATCATTAAATCAAGATTTTAGTTTTTAGCTTTTGAAACTCGTTTCCAAAGATTTATTCTTAACTTGAAAAATTATTTCAATTCAAACTTGAAAACCTTTTAATTCAAATTGGAAATTCATTACTTATGTGAAAACTTTTATCATTTGGAACACAACAGTTTTATTTCGGAAAAATCCAATTTCATTTATACAAGTTACAATCTTTGGGTTAATTTGAATTTCAAATTTTTACTAAGTTATTCAAAATAACTTTCATCCTTTAAAACACTTTCTCAAAAGCTTTTCACATTAAAACTTAATTTGTTTCCAAAACTATTTGAATTTAAAAATTCAAATTTAAAACTTATTTAAAAATCTGCGACTTAACTGATTTCCACGTGAAATCCATATTTGTGTGTGTATAGTGTGGCCCAGGGATTCAACACAATAGTGCAACAACATTAATAATCACAGATTTAATCAATAACGATAAGCGGTAAAATTCATAACGCTTATCTTCATTCACAGATTCAAAAATATCAATCATAGAGATTCGTCATTAAAATTCGATGTGGGATTCGGATAACCAACTGAAATCCGAATCCCTGTCGCATCGAACTTCAAATGCCGTTTTATGGGCTAAGGGTATTCTCATCAATATAGAATAAAATCACCAATCAAAATCTAGCACAGACTAATCCACATCTCATAGCATCACAATTTATAAACAGGAATATCAATTCATTATACAACAAATCAGATATCCTACTTACGAAATCCACAAGCAATCATCTTAAATTCTCATTGTAATTAATTCAAATTAAAATCGATTACTTGAGAATTAATTACTTAACCTTGTTTAATTAATCATTAATTTATAACTTTAATTACCTATCTATCTACCATTAACTACTTAGTTGATCAATTTTTTTTTATTCTTAATTAAATTCCTTAATTTAAGTTTTTATTTAAAATAAATCGTCAGAAATATAAACTCAAAACTTAATTGTTCAAAGATCCATTATTTCCAAACCTTTAGTTTATATCACCTAACTTAACAATAAAATCATCATCTATTAAAGAAATATTTTTTAGAAATATATTCAGCTACGTTTGTTAAAGTTTAAAACTCTGGAAACATGCCAACTCGAGCTAAACGCTGAAACGCTCGAGCTCTACTTCGAGTCCGTTCCCTCAATAACCCAAGATTACCCTGTTCTCCTTTTCCCTATTCTTCTTCTTCCTGTTTTTTTTTTTAGCTTGCTTATGTTTTTAAGTTAAACAAAGCATCAGGTAAACCCAGCTGGAACATGCGAACACCCATTGCCACTGTACCCTTCTTTCTTCCCAAATGCATCACCCAGATACGCGACGTGACGCGTGCACGTGCGCAAACAGCCCGGTCACCATTGACCATCGACGATGATCGCTACACCTCAGAAATCGACCCAACAACCCACCATCATCATTGATTTAAGTCCAACGCAAGGAAATCAAAATCGAGCGCAAATTTAGAACCTGGAACAAAAGAAACCACCAACCCCAAACCCTGTCAACGCATAGCGCTCACAGCTCCGACCACCGGAGGCTACCAAATTCCGGCCGTAGCCTCGTCTACCTCCCCTCCACCTTCCCTCAAAACCGCGATGAACTCGATCAATTCGTGGTGGCAAAATCACCGCGCTACAGAACACTGCAAAAACTCAGGGTTAAACCCTAAGTTCAACTCGTTCGAACAATCCCTGTGTTTGAAAATTAATTCAACAATTTTCCCAACATCCTAGATGTTCAAGCATGCTTCCATACGAATTTCAATATTTATAAATGATTTGATTTTCAGAAATTCGTAAAAGTACAATTTTTGTTCATATACCAATTTCTCTGAGAATACCAAACTAAAAATCTAAACTTTTGTTTTAAAATTCACGTCTTGCAGTATAGATTCAATAATTATTCTTGAATTTATATTATACAACAATTTATTTTTATCAATATTAGTAGAATACCTGTAAACCAAAGTTACAGTGGTGGTAATCCACTGCATATTTAATAAACTTTGCAAAAACTTGTTTCGTGGATTAAACACCTTGATTATTTAAAAAAAACATAGCTTGTTAGTGGTTATCAGCAAATGGACTTTAGTTTTGAAGTAAACATAAACCCTGTATGAATTTTCACAGAACATCATAATAATGTTTTCATACCGAAGCATGTACCCAACAGTTTATAAATGATGAGATTCAAAGAAATGGTTTTTTTCTTTTTTTTTCTTTTTAAACATATATTGTATTCAACATACATATATCTTAATATACACACATGCAGAATATTCACACCATAATGTGAGCACATATTTCACATTCAGATCCAATGTCAAAAGATAGAAAAAGGTCGAGTTTGCTCACCTTCATGTTGAAGACAGAGGCCTGGTTTTGATTTGCAGGTTTGAACTTGCTTTGTCTTTTTTTTTTCTTTTTTGTTGAATGACTTTGAGTTTTAAAGATAATGATATTTATGAATTTTCCTCTGGTCTACTTAGTCTCGAACTGGAATAGAGTTGATATAGCAACAGATTGTTTGTATACAGGGGAAGGTGCTATCTACTTAGGCTTTCTTCTTTGGGTCAGATCATCATTTTTCTTCTTTGTTTATTGATATAATATTATGCTATTTCAGCTGATAGATTTGTTTTTGGTGGCTATAGCAGCTGATGTCAATAAATGCAGGTGTTCCCATCTAAGTCTACATGTACATGCTGTTGATTTGTTAATAGATTTTTTTCTTTGCTTTGAAATACTTACAGCATATGCTGTTAATTTGTTTACACCAGTACAACTCGTGAATACTTATTATTATTATTTTTCTTGTTTTCTTTGTTGTTTGCTGTTTCGGTCTTGCCTCTTCACGTTTGTACTGTTTTTTTTTATTTTATTTTGTTTCTTCTTTTGTCAACTACATATATTATGTTATAAAGCAATTCTCGGCTGAGAGATTTTATATATTTGCTGAGAAGATTGGCATTAAATGCCTTGGTCTAACTTCATGTTTACAAGCTTACTTTGTACAGTTCATTATTTTACTTTGTACTTGGCTGAGATGATTTCAAGACTTGTTTTGTTTGTGTTTTTCTCATTTTGTTTTACTCTCCTATGCTATATATTTTATATGTACTTTTGTTTATAATTTTTTGTTTTGCTTTCCAAGTTGCTCTACTTTGTACTCGGCTGAAGGTTGTTTTGTTTCTAGCCTATATACTTTTGATTCATATTTTATTCACACTGCATTTTATATTGCACTTTATTTATTTTGTAAGTATATGTTACAAGCTTGTGATTATGTTACTGAGATATTTTTAGCATTGTCTTTAAGTGTACATATTTGTTTTATTAACATGTTACTTGATCTTTTGTGTTGCCTTGTCTTATTGCTTTACAATATGAATGAATTCAATGTTGTTATTTTTACCTATCTAAACTTTAAAATTTTCAAACATTAAATGTATAACGTATATTTTATTTTATTTATATTTAACACTTATCACTTATATTCAATATTGATACGTATTTTTATTTTATTTTAAACACTTTATTTATAATTCAATTCAACTGGAAATATTCATTTTTGAGTTTCAAATCAAATCCAAAAACCAATAAGTATACTTTTCTTATTAAATTTGAAAATTTCAAATAAATCCATAATTTAATCTAAAATTCAATTAAATTATAAATTTAAATTCGTCTTTAAAATCAGGATCGTTACAACTATATGGTTTGAAACAATCTGGAAGATGTGTATAACCGTCTGAGTGAATATTTGGTAAAAGCCGGATATAAAAACTATCTCATTTGTCCATGTGTCTTCATGAAGAAATCAGTAAAGGCATTTGCTATTTTAGCAGTTTATGTCGATGATAAAAATTTGATTGGGACTCCAAAAGAGATTGACGAAATAATAAATTACTTAAAGAAAGAATTTGAAATGAAATACCTTGGCAAAACTAAATATTGTCTCGATCTACAAATCGAGCATAGTACTAGTGGCATACTAATCCATTAGTCAAACTACATTAAGAAATCCTGAAGCGTTTTCATGGTTGTGAGATCTTTGGATATTAAAAAGAACCATTATCGCCTAAAAGAAGATGATGAAAAAGTACTTGGTCCAGAAGTACCATATCTCGGTATCATTGGTGCATTATTATATTTAATCCAACGCACAAGACCGGATATTGCATTCTCGGTAAATATTCTAGCAAAATGCGGTTCAGCACCAACGAAAAGATACTGGAATGGTATAAAACATATCATGAGATATCTTCGTGGAATGACAAATTTAGGCTTGTTTTATTCTGACATATGTAATAACCCAAATCTATTTGGCTATGCTGATGCAGATTATCTTTCTGATCCACATAAAGCAAGATCACAAACTGGGTATGTGTTTAGTAATAGTAATGCAGCTATTTCATGGCGATCTACGAAGCAAATATTGGTAGCAACATCATCCAATCATTTTGAAATACCAGCACTACATGAAGCAAGTCGAGAATGTATTTGGTTACGATCATTAATTGAGCATATTCGAAATACATATCAGCTCTCCTCGGCTACAGAAGCATCAACTATTATTTATGAATACAACGCAGCTTGCGTAACTCGGATTCAGGCAGGTTACGTAAAGCGTGATAGGACGAAACACATTTCTCCTAAGTTTTTCTTCACACACGAACTACGAAAGGAAAACAAAATAGAGGTGAAACAAATCCAGTCCTAAGAAAATCCGGCAGATCTATTCACAAAGACATTTCCAGAATCAACGTTTTAGAAGATGATGTATAAAATTGATATGCATCGGCTACATCAAAAGAGTAACTATATAATGCGTTATAAATCAGGAGGAGCTTTCAAAAGTATGTTATAAAGTACTCTTTTTCATTGCCCACCAGAATTGGTCATTTCCATTGTAACTTACTTAGAGTAATGCCTAAAACAATTACTTCGAAACCACAATTTTCTTTTATTTCAAAATTTCAAAATCTAAGCATACACATTCATTGCTATTATACTAAAATCTTAAAAACACGGTGTCATTTCGACTCAATTTAATATTTCATCGAATCAAATTTAATTATTAGCCACTGTTAGCAAATATGGTAAAAACAGCTGAAAAAAATAGCAAATAAAAAAGATGGCAAACCATTTAAATGTGGTATAATTCCACTCTTCCAAGTTTGTAGTTTTAGGAGAAAAAAGTATTTGAAATAGTTTTGGAAAAACGATTGGAATAATCGTTAAGAGAAAATTACACATTTAAACCTCCAATTTTCTTCTCAAGTTCCCAGACTCCTCAGGCGTTAACCAAACATCCAATCCATCGCTTCTGACCATCAGGGCAAATGAATCGAGGATCCGCGTTTTGAGATTCAGCGACTGTTGGCAGTACAAAAAGGAAAAGCAATGCGAAAATGCGAATTACATTCATGCTTAGAGAAGTTGTTTTGGTCTTTCGAAGAATTTATGAGTTAGGGAACTGGGCTCAAAGGTTTAAGTTCAAAAACATTTAGAATACAGCTGAATAATATGGTAATCGATCTGAAAAGAGATGAGATGAAAGTGTTGCGAAGTGAAAACTGGGATTGGTATGAATTTATTTCCTGCATACCTCAAAATCTTTGCTGTCTTGGCAATTTTGATGACATTAAGCAACATTAATAAGCAATGCAGTAAACATCTTCTGTAACATCTTCGGTGTTTATAAGTTGCAGATAATTGTTCGCAATATGGATGTATAGTATATTTGTTTTATGAGGAAGGAGAAGCATTTGTTGAATTGTTTCAATAAGAATTAGGTTCATCATAGGCTGGGTGCTTTGCAAATCAGGCGACTCTCTCTGCAGCTAAGGCTCAGTGTTGCAAATACAATCAGTAACGTTCATGCAGAAAGAGGAATATTGTTCATATCTCTGTGTATGTTCATGGGGGATCATTCATCATGTAAGTTTATCTAAAATATGAAACCTGAACTACTGTGGTAATGGATATAAAATATATTTAACATTTCATTCATTCATGGAGTATCAAATAATTAATAACCACTAATTAAGAGAATAATAATTTGACTTTACTTTACTACAATTTGATCAAGGGTACATAACAAACCACCATCCAATATCCAAGCGTAGGTGAAACTGAAATGGTGGTGGTATAAAAAAGAATGAAATAATAGAGTTAATAAAATTAATGATCAAAGGAATCAGAATAAATGAAGGTATATATGTCATGAGGAAGGATGACGAATTAAACTAGTCCATGCTTCCTTCCATTAGGTGAATGTGCGCTGATGAATGAATTATGAATAAAAGAAGGGATTCAAATGCTCCTTTTTGCAGATACAAGTGGCTTCAACTTCTCCATCATTTGATCGAAGTCGTCCTCCGTCTTGATTAAACTCAAGCGTGTGTAACGACTATCGGCTTCAAAAAGCACTCCACTTTGAGTTTTAATTTGAGCATTCCTGAGTAGAGCTTCACAATCCGTGTCTTCCTCCCATTCACACTTTAGCCATCCGAATGCTGCGATTAATTGATGTAAATTAGCAATTGCGTTAAGCATGTATATATGCAGTTGGTTTGAAGATATATATAAACGGACAAAGTTAGCGAAATTAATTAAGTAGCTAGCTAGGAGCATACATGGTGAGGGATCTCTAACTTTTTTGAAGTAGTTGCAATATTGCGGAGAGAGGTTTTGAAGGGAGAATCGATCTGAAGATGCAACTAGCTTGGTAAGTTCAGCCCATCTTTTAGACAATGTTTGATAGCCAAATTGGTTGATGTCGGCCATTGTTTCCCGTTTCGTTTTCATTTGCAACAAGATCTCCTTTATTAGTTTCAAGGTTCGAAGTTGCGTATCGTGGGAAGTTCCTTCCGTGTTCTCGGTCATGTACTCCATTACCCTGTCGTATACTTTCACGTCCTTTAAATTAAGAAATTGAGTAAAACGTATTTTATTGCAAATCATAGTAATCTCTGTACAATGGTGCGGTATTTATATAAGTATTGGCAGGAATATAAATTACAGTACTGCCCTTGATATAAACTGATATTTACAGTATTTCCATTGCAAAATAGATATATAATATCTTCTGCCGAAAGATACTTCATTTCTAATTGCCTCCTTCAAATCGATCTAGGGTTTTCATCCAAGCCCTAATCTTTCGAACTTCTTCATTATGCTTTCTGAAAATAGAAATTCTTGTGTACTTCGATTGCGAGAGGCAATCTATCATTAGAATTGAGTTGATCTGAGATATGAGGCTGTGAGTATCTCTGGATCTGGAGCGACTTGTAGATCAGTGATGCTCTAGTCATTGATTGATGAAATCACTTGAGTCTGAGTCCTGATTTAACTGCTGTTGTGATGAGAAGTTCGTCAAATCATTGTTTTGAGTTGTTTCATCTGCTGATTCAGTAGGCTTTCTCTTCTGGGATGATTTTTTTGTTGGATGAAGCAGATCGATTTGTCTGATGATGAGAAGTGATGATGTTGATCTCACTGTTGAGACTTACGACTCTTAATTCCTCTCTGAAGCGGCAGAAATTCTGAACTGATAGTGCCTTTGTCAGAATATCTGCTCTTTGGTAAGAAGCAGGTATATGATTTATCTCTATTTTATTTTGATTCACTTGTTCCCTTACAAAATACAAGTCTATCTCCAAGTGTTTAGTTCTTGCATGTAGTATAGGATTTGCTGATAATGCCACAGCACTTAAATTGTCGCACCATATTACAGTTCTTTTGTTAATTTGAATCTGTAATTCACTGAGAAGTGATTTAATCCAAATCACTTCAGCTGTGCAGCTAGCAAGGCTACGGTATTCAGATTCAGTGCTTGATCTGGATACTGTAGGCTGCTTCTTTGAACACCATGATATAATATTTTCCCCCAAATAAATACAGTATCCTGATGTTGATCTGCGATCATCAGGATCTGATGCCCAATCAGCATCAGTGTAGCCAGTAATTGATAAATGCTTGCTTGATTTCAAGTTTAATCCATAGTTTAAAGTACCATTGAGATATCTCAGAATTCTCTTTACTGCCTTCCAGTGTTCAGTTAAGGGAATATGCATGTATTGACATACTTTGTTGACACTGAAGGATATTTCTGGTCTAGTGATAGTCACATACTGTAGAGCCCCAACAATACTTCTGTATTCTTTTTCAAAAGTTATTGTATCTCCTTTATTCTTTGATAGATGTAAATTGGCCACCATGGGTGTTGGCATAGGCTTTGCTTCCTGCATTTTTGCTTTGACAAGTATTTCTTTTATGTATTTCCTCTGACATAGATGTATTTCTGTCTCTGACAATCTGATGACTTCTATGCCCAAAAAATAGTTGAGTATTCCTAAATCCTTTATAGTAAACTGCTTGTCAAGATGATAAATTACATGGTTGATTTCTTCTCTGCTGTCCCCTGTAATGATGAAATCATCAACATAGACTAAAATGTATGTTAGTTTGCTGTCATGCTCTTTAATAAACAGAGATGTGTCAGACTTGGCTTGTTGATAATTCAATTTCATGAGTGTTACTTTTAATTTATCAAACCATACTCTTGGAGCTTGCTTTAGTCCATATATTGCTTTATTTAACTTGCATACCATTGTATTGGTTTTTGGTTGAATGAAGCCTGGTGGTTGCTGCATGTAAACTTCCTCTTGTAAATCACCATTTAAGAAGGCATTGTTTACATCTAATTGCCTAATAGTCCATCCTTTATGCAGAGCTAAAGTTAGAATTACCCTTATTGTAGTTGGTTTTACCACTAGTGAAAATGTTTCTTTAAAGTCAAAACCACACTGTTGACTGTAACCTTTTGCTACAAGTCTTGCTTTATATCTTTGTATGGTTCCATCTGGGTTTTTCTTTAACTTGTAAGTCCATTTGCATCCAATTATTCCTTTGTGTTTTGGTGGTGATACAAGATTCCAAGTTCTGTTTTTCATCAGTGCACTGTACTCTTCTTGCATTGCATTTTTCCAATTTTCATTGCTGAGAGCTTGTTCAACTGTCTCTGGCTCTTCATCTGAAATATTTGTAGTGTATAACTTTGGTTTGAAAATTCCACTCTTGGATCTTGTTATCATTGGATGTCCTCTGACTTCTGGTTGTTGGTATGTAGTTGAAGTCTGCTCTGTAATTTGTTCATGATTATTATCTCTGCTGTTGACCTGATGATTGCTTGAGATTGTTTGTGATTCATCATTTCCTTGTGGTTGTTTAGATTGAACCTGACTTGATTCACCAATTGATTGTGCACATTCAGTATCTAACTCTGTTTTTTCTTCTTGAATGTGAGGTAAAAATTGATGGTTGTCATGGACAGGTATGGGAGGAATTGATACACTTGGATTATATAGCTTTTGGGTGGTTTTTACATGTTGTGTTGCAAATGGGTATACATGTTCATTGAACACAACATGTCTTGAGATAAACAGCTTCCCACTACTGTTTAAACATTTATATCCTTTCTGATTCTCACCATAGCCTAGAAAAGTGCATGGTGTAGACCTGAAATTCAATTTATGGGAATTATATGGCCTTAGATGAGGGAAGCACAGGCATCCAAATGTTCTAAGATTTTGGTAATCTGGTCTCTCATTAAATAAGACTTCCATAGGTGTTTTGTCCTGTTTTACCTTTGTGGGTAGTCTATTGATTAAATAGACTGCAGTTGCAAAGGCATCAGGCCAAAACTTCATTGGTAGTGAAGCTTGAGCAAGTAATGTGAGACCAGTTTCTACTATGTGTCTGTGCTTCCTCTCAACTAGTCCATTTTGTTCAGAGGTATAGGGACAAGTCATTCTATGTATTATTCCCTTTACTTGAAAGTATTTTTTCAATGACTTGTATTCTGTACCACCATCAGTTTGTATTATTTTTACCTGCATACCTGTTTGTCTCTCCACCAGCTTTATGAAGTGAATAACAACATTTTGTGCTTCTGTTTTGGATTTCAGGAAATAGATCCATGTGTACCTGGAGTAAGCATCTACAAACGATATATAATATTTGAAACCATAATCTGAGTTTGCAGGTGCTGGTCCCCAAAGATCTGAAGCAATAAGTTGCAAGGGCCTGCTAAACTCAGATTGTGATCTTGGGAAGGCCAATTTATGGCTCTTTCCCATCTGACAATATGTGCAAACATAGGAGGAAGGTATATCAACCTTTATATTATTATCAGACAATATTTTTTTTACAATTTTTATATTGGGATGTCCCAACTTACAGTGCCAAACATCAAATAAACTTTTATCATTTTGGCTTGATTCATTTTCAGCTAGGTTGCAGCAAATTCTTGAACCATTTGAACATTTATCATTTGAGTTTGAAAGGTTGAATTTGTATAGCCCATTGTACGTGTTACCCTGCAATAGTATTTGCTTGGTCTGAATATCTCTAACCAGACAATATTTTGGGTAAAATTCGAAGTACACATTATTATCTTGTGCAAATTTTGACACACTAATAAGATTTTTTCTTATTTTGGGAACTCTTAATAGGTTATTGAGATTAAGTATTCTTTGTCCCCTAATTTGTGCACTACCATTGTGTGTGATATTAATTCTATGTCCATTTCCCATACAAATAGATTGAGTACCTTTATATTCTTTGCTGCCAATGTTTAGGTTCTGAAGATTGCTGGTGACATGATGTGTTGCTCCTGAGTCTGGGTACCAACATTCATTACAGCAGTCCTCTGACCTTCCTGACTCTGATATGTTCAGGTTATGCATCCTTTGCTCCTCTACACTGCTTCTGTTATCATGTTGCATGCTTGCCATGTTTGCATTGATGGTATTATTTCTCTGATTTGTTGGATTTTGTGTTCCATTGCAACTGGTATCAAATCTGAAGTAGCATTTCACTGCAATGTGACCTAATTTTCCACAAATTTGTCATTTGGGTCTATTGTTGTTGTTGCTCCATCTACCCCCTCTTCCTCTTGATCTGTTCATCTGATTTCTTTGATAATTTTGATCATTTCTTGATCCTTGACTGTTTCTTGCATCATTGTTTCTTTCTTGATTTCTATTTTTTGAATTTCCTGCATAATTGATTGACAAATCTGCATCAAAAGTTTTCTTGTGTTCAATTCTGCCTTCATGGGCAAGTAACATAGCATGAACTGATTGTATGGAAGGGATGATGTCTTGAGATGACATTACAGCTACAACTGCTTCATAGTCATTATCCAAGCCATTCATTATGGTTAGGATCTGCTCTGTATCTGAAATTTTATGACCGGCAGCCTCCAAGAGATCACAGTAGTTCTTGATTTTACTTAAGTATTCTCTCATACTTATGTTATCTTTCCTGATGATCTGCATCTGTCTTTTATAATACATGATTTTTGCTGCTGATTGAGAATTGAATACTTGTTGAATAGTTGTCCAGATCTCATTTGATGTTTTACACCCAATAACTTGTGGCAAGATTTCTTTGCTGATGGATGACAGAATCCAAGAACTCAGTTGATGATCTTGTCTTTGATGTGCTGCGTAGCCTTTGTTGTCAATTAGTTTTCCATCAACGTCGGTTATGAACTTTGATGGAATACTATTAGTTCCATAGATGTATTCCTCTAAACCATAACCTTTTAGTGCTGTTTCGATTTGAAACTTCCATAGTAGATAGTTTCCTTCATCTAGTTGAATTGTTATCAACTGACTTTGTGGACTAATTATGGTTTTTATCAATTCTTGAACAGGTTCTTGCCTCTGCTGTGTCTGATTTGCCCTTCTTGATGGTGAAGAAGTGGATGAATCTTGACCAGAGGTGGTTGGTGAGACATTAGTAGGATTGATGGGATTATCTGCCATGATTTAGCATCTAAAGAATTTGATGCAAATGAACAGTGGGTTGTGTAAGTTTGGTGTGCAGCCGAATTTGAAAGAATTCCTGGCAAGGCACACATAGATTGATAGAAACAGAATTGATACTTTCTTGATCTTGGCGAACTTCTCAGATGATGAAGTCTTTCTGATGAGAAGAAGAGATAGCACCACAGCCAAAGAGTGGCTTCACGTGATGACCTTGTTCTGATGAAGTGTCTTGGCGTGGTGGTGCTGCCGCTAGGCAATAGGCTCTGATACCAAATTAAGAAATTGAGTAAAACGTATTTTATTGCAAATCATAGTAATCTCTGTACAATGGTGCGGTATTTATATAAGTATTGGCAGGAATATAAATTACAGTACTGCCCTTGATATAAACTGATATTTACAGTATTGCCATTACAAAATAGATATATAATATCTTCAGCCGAAAGATACTTCATTTCTAATTCTTTATGAGCGCCCACCTGTACATATATACAATATGTAATTTGTTATGATTAGCATACATGAATGATGCAGACCACCACCGTTGACAATATACATATGAATTAAAGTTAACGTTACTAATTAAGAAGAAGAGAAAATAAAAAATAAAAAGACTGTCGTACCCGAATCTGCTGCCGGAATGTCCAGTGTATTTGGACATGGAAAACAACATTATATCTTCGTTGGCGGGTTGTGCAATTGGGGTATAATGCGGCCAATAGTAGACGTGGTCGTGGATTGCTAAACAGCCATTGATTATGGAATGGTGAAATCGACCTTCGGGATTATTGGGCGAAGTCACCAATTCTATGATGTTTTGAGGAGAAGCGGCGTTAACGTAATCGGATGCGTTCCCTTTCCATTCGTAGCCGGTAAAACGAAAGAATTTGGTTTGCTTTCTGAAGACGGGATAGTAAGGGACGGCAGCGACAACTTTTGATGGTTGCACATCGGGTGATATATCGTTTGGGGAAAGGGCGATGACTAGACCGTTGAGGAGTTGAGTGACGCCGGTACCGAAGACGATGTACTTATCATCGGCTTTGGCATTACCGACGGCATGATGTAAAAGTCTGACGTGTTTTTCAAGCTCGGCGTTGATGATATTACCGGAAGATGGCTGGAAGAAGTAGCTCATTCTATGCCAGGGTGATATGAGAAGAGCGGCGTTGGATTTGTGTTGCATCCAATATTTTTCGAGAAACAAAGCGTCGCCGCTTACAACATCAGAGGAGCAGTTAGGGAGCAAAGTGGAGCAATGGGGACCGGTGTAGCAAGTGTTGCACTCGCACATGGGAGCTCCATCGACGACGATTCCGTCCAAGTAAGCTCTGCCATGCCCGGAGCAGTCTATTGCGGCCACTGCCTCTGCCTCCTTCACTGCCTTTGCAGTCCAGGTTGAGCTTGGCTTCTTCATCAGTGGATAGCCCATCATGCTTACTAATATGGATATGATGAAGAGCAATATCAGTAGCCATGGCTTTTCATTTTTATTTGCTTGGTACTCCATTTCTTTCTTTCTTTCTTTCTTTCTTCCTTCCTTGCTGATTTGATCTTGTACGGATTGAACCTATGTTTTATTTGTAATATTTATTTATGTGATATATATTGGTAAATACAGAGATCGATCGATCTCTTATATATAGAGTGGCTGCTTCACATATATTTCAAACATTAACATGCATGCATGCCTGTATATTTACACGTTTTTGATTAACGTACGACTTTCTTTATTGCATGATATTTGACCCTTCATTTGACCAATTTCCTCATTAACGATTTGGTCTCGATCAACCATTTGATTTGAAAGTCTTTTCTTTCTTTGTGCTCTCGACTTTTGAGTTTGATCCAGTCTCCATCTTTTGAACAGAACCATATGTATATAACTTATAACAGGTGCAGGTCAAATATACGGGGCCAATTAATTAGTATTTGTCTAGGTTTTTACTTTGTTTGGTTTTTATATATATATATATATATATATATGTATATTGTCTTTATCTTTTGGTTTCTTCATCATGCATAAATATATATAAGTATGCACGCATGCAGTGCAGCAGGAGGGGTACATAACACTTACCTGTTTGCACCAGCAGCAATTCCTGACCTTTCCTAACTGATAACTTAGTCTTCATTTTGAATTTTGATGCCTGCGCCACCTTATATAATGTAATTAACTTGTTAATATATATGGATTCTGTAAACTTTATAAATTATTTGAAAGCATGACAACTTATGTTCGAAATAAGAACAAACTTGTAATATTTTTATCTCGCTAATGCTTTTTATGTAAGTGTTGTTGTAAAAACAAACTTCTAATATGTTTATCTTGCTAATGTTTAGCAAAAGCGTATATAGCATATTTTTTGCCAAAAAATCGATTTTACTACATATATTTGTTCAAAACCAAAATAGCTAGAATTATTTTCAAATTACTGAAATTCGAGGTGTTTCAAAACTCTATCTCTGGACTAGGGGATCCTAGAGAGACGATTCCATCTTTATAGGAAAAGTAGACTTTTACAAACAAATTCGAGCATTGGTGGGATTTGCTTCCTGGGTCATGTCAACACTTGAACTCATCAAGAAATAGAATTACAATTCTATGGAGCAATGCCAATAATTGATTATCGTCGATCCATAACTATCATACATCAAGGATTTACCCTCATCCATTATCGTCATTAATTTTATCCCATCCGAGTTCTTGCAAACACCCCGTCTTGTTTTACCCTTCTCTTTGATTGAAGTATCATCAAATGATGGCGACTGGGGGAAATGAATCCGCAAGGAGCTGACAAAATGACGGCCGATGGACCTTTTGAGGAAAACTCGACAAACTATGAAGTCAACATTGCGAGTCAAATCTAGCAACGACGCATGAGGGCGCTGCCTTGGATTATTCACTAGAATTTGTCAAAGGCTTGTTCTTTTGGATGGATCGACTTTAAGGAGTAAAAGGGATATGGAGTGGAAGTTAGGATTCAAGCTTGAATTGAAGATGGAATCAATGAAGTACGATTCTTGAGTTTGAGTGCAAGTAAAGTTGTCAAAGGCTGAAACGAGGATAAAATGTGTGAAAAATTCTTAGCCTAGACTTTTATATGGATCGACACTGATAAATCGTTACCAATCCATTATTGACCGGCACCGATGCATCGTGCTTATAAAAGAAATGAAAAGTAGAAAAGGGTGAAAAACTACCTAACCATAAACTATATTGACTTTCAAAAAGTTCTCCCCAATGAACAAAGTCCTCGGAAAATGTACTTTAATATTTGTGTCTACTGAGCAGACATGACGAGGTGCCAAAATTCTTAGTGAGGATGCAACATTCTATGGAAATGTATTGAGTAAAGGAAGCATCTGCGCAGATTTGGATTTGATCACTTGTCTTGATTCAAAGAATGTTGTGTATTCAAATAAATATACTTTGGATTTATCCCTTGATTGAGGTAGTAAATGTCATGCCATATTTTTACTTTTCATTACGTCATGCATTCTCATCAAGTCAAAAGTAAAATAAATTTTATGTAGGAAAAGAGACGGTTCAAATTGGAAATTAATGAAGTCGATAGATCATACTTTAGATTATAAGCTCGGTTACATATTGGTTTTCTATTGCACCTAATTCACAAATAGTGTGATTAATAAAATCAATGTGTTATACGTTATTTATAAATATATTATATATAAACAATACCTATTGATTCACAATCCATTGTGTCTATTCTGCATTGGCGGTTCCATGATAGCGTCAAAAATCATGTCCTACTCATTCGCAATCAGCTCGTCTTGACCTGTTCTCTCGAGCAGGCGGTCTAGTTCTTTAAAGAATTTATCTTGCGATTAAAAGTAGAATTATAATTAAAATTCATATTACATTATTTTAATTATTTATAACTTATTATTTAAAGTGAATATTCATAACTTATATTTTAAACTATGCTTACCGTGGACACTTGTGATTTTGTATCATGGTCATGTATATGTTTTTGAGCCATCTTCATTGAGATGCTCGATGGCGTGAGGTTGAGTAAAAACTTCCAAGTAGGAGACGACACAACCATGCTCTCTTCCCTTAAATAATTACTATTTATTATATATATATATATATATATATATATGATTATACAATGTTATAAGTATTTGTAACCGCAATTTATAAATTTTCCAGTTCTTGACAGCAACGTTGGAATAACATTGAACCCCCGCGACGTGTAACAGGATTTGCATTCCAATTTGCCGAATTCTGCTCAGATTTTGCATATAAATTTAATATAACCATTATATTTCACATTTTTAAACTGATGCAACTATTATACTAAATTTTTCATAAATATACAGGACTAGTAAACTTACAATCACTTTTGGACTTTTCCAATAAGCATTTAATGCTTCCCCTAAGGTTGCACTCATTCAGTCTGGCATTTTTTCCGCTTTTAACGCTTGACCTTTTATCGCGGTAATTTTTCTGCATTTTTTTGGTCCAATAATATCTACAAAGGGAGTCTATTTTCTGTAAATCTACTGGCCTCTACACATTGAAATTAAAATGAATTATACATTTATACTTAATCAACAAATTGCACAATTGTTATATATAATGAAATACACATTCATATTTACGTAAAATCCTTCCAAATACACTCTACAATGTGGGATGAGATATTCTCCTACTTAGGCTAGAAAGTAGTTATTTTGCCCTTATAGGTAACCTTAGAAATATCAATCAGCACAATATATGAGGGCTCCAATTCAAGATCCTATATTAATTATGATATAGATTTTTAATACATCATGAATAATATATCGTACACAGAATATTTATGATGTTACAATGAATTTGATACCTACCCACTTGTTTTACTTACTGATCTAACAATGGGACAAACCACATGTGATGAGTAGCCACCATTGCCTCTTGTGGTAGTCCCTCTCTGACTAGAAGTTGAGGAATTTGATGAATGTAAAGATCGTCGACATGGGACATAATATTTATCACAGACAAATCATTTTATTACGGAAGAACATACCATTTTATTATAAGAAAACATATTATTTTTTTAGGGAAAACATGGAACATTAATAATCACACAAATTACCTTATATCAAAACATATCATTGCTTTTGTTTTAAAAACTACCGACCAGTCTGCTTTATCTCATTTTAGGGATGGATACGAAGCAAAATAAACTTGTAGTGCCTGCTTGGCTAACACAAAAGTATCATACTATGGTAATGAGGGTTATGTTTTATTTCAATAAGATTAAAATCTTTGTGCACGTTGATTCCAAAACCTAAAACATTGCTAAACCAAATGCATATCTAAGTAGAAAAAAATTCTCTACAGGTTTTATAAAATATGTTAATTCCATAAGCAAGAAAATCACCAATAGTCCATAACAAAAAAGAAAACATACAAAAATTATTTTCTTGAAACGTCGCATGTTTCAACTTCTTCATCCCATAGTGTTTCCAACTCTTCAATCTATAGCTGTAAATAAACATTGATTCCTTGTATTAGATCATCAAGGCCAGGGACAACGATAGTGAGAAAAATATATGGAGTTTTCAACGCATCCACGGATGCAAATTATAAGGTGTAAGGATAATATGCCAAGATGAATATTTAGAACCAAATTGAGAGAATGACAAGAAATCCATATACAAAGCAAGTCTAACATTACGGCTCTCTGCAACAAAAGCTAGATAAGTCTTATCAAAATGTTTGTTTCCTTGCTTTTCCATCAGTTGATGTATTAAGGTACCTTATTTCTGTATTCTCACAATATGTCATCTCATATAAGGTGCGTTAAAAGAAGATGCATGTATATAACCTTGTTTAGAAGTGATTGGTAGTAATGCATTCTCTTGTATGAAACTTCTTTTCCCTTCTTTTTTCTTGGTTTGTATCTTTCCTCATTACATATTCTGCACTTCCTAAAATTGATGTTCTCTTTCCAAAATAACATGCCACCATTTAAACAAACATCTATCTTTTGTTATGGAAAATCGAAAGCAGACATAATTTTTTTTTACTTCATAATGATTTTTGCACATTAAATTATCGGATGTCATTTGTCGTTTTGTAGCTTGTACAACTACTGTAAATCCAAATTCTGTGAAGTTGATTTCATATTTTAGTAATGTATTAAGTAGTTACTGATAATTGACTATCACTTTTACAACCATCCTAAAGGAGTTTCTTAGTAGCATCCAATAAATTATAATAAAAAATTGCTCCAGTATTTTGTTCTTCTTTGATATTTACATCTTCATCATCAACTATAACCGCATGGAACATTGATCGTGCTGCATCCTCAATCATATCTTCTATAGAATTCGCCGTAATATTGTCACTATCCACCTCCTCATCTGACACGATAGAATTATGTGCAATAAGTTCTCCGTGACGATCCCACACATAATAATGTGGCACAAAACCATTTAGACACAATGTATTATAACCGTATCCGATTTCCAATGCTTCTGATGTTTGTAATTTTTACAAGGGCAACGAACCTCTTCGTCGTTTCCATTATTACTTAAAGCAAATTTAATAAATTCGTATACACCATTATAAAAATGTTCCATTATTGAGCCATTCATTTCCTTTCATTCATACATCCACCTTCTTCGATCAACAAAATAATTGATTATTTTTTCCTATTTCAAAAAATATGATAGAAATTTAAAGAACAAATGGAATGATTCCCAAAATTATGATTTTTTATTGGATTGCCATTTTAATTTTCAATTCATTTATACATTTTAATGTTTTATTAATTATGCCATATATTATTCTTTTTACTTTTTTCATACTTATTTTCAACTTTAACATATTATTTTTTACATAATATTATATTTTCACATTATTATTTTTTACTTTTTATTGTCGGTCATTCTACTTCCCATTACAAGCACAATAATAATTACATTTCACAAATGATTTCATCTTAAATGATTCAACAAATTTTGATAGTACTTCCCTTTGTTTCCAGGGACAAATCCGATACGTATCAGATAAATATTGATGTCCGTTTTGTAGTAAAAACGAATATCTATATAATGATCATATATGATACTTGTCAGACGAGGCCAAAACATCTAATGGATATAAAAAATAAAGTACATTATACACTAGTTTGTTTATATTAACTTTATACACTAATTCATTATTTGAATTCGTTAACAATTAAAAACTAATAAACGATTGTTTTTTTCATTTTAGCAAACACTAATTTAAATTTATTATACACTAATAATAAATTAACATTTTACACTAATAATATACACAAAAACTTAATTTGTATATAATTAACAGTATACACTAATAAAGAGATAAAGTAAATATTTTTTGACACTTTAGCCAACATATATACTAATTAACACTAAACTATGTTGCTCTAATAACCAGATACGTTAATCAACCCAAATTAGCCCTAATTACACAATAATTTTCAAATTTAACATTAATTCTAATTTATAATTACAATTTAAACATTAATAACCCTAATTAACATTTCCAAATAAACTAATACACAATTATAACTAATAGTCTATTATCCATAAATTTAAGCATAAACTAACGCTAATCTTTATCAAAATTTGAAATAATTGGTTTAGTGGAAGAGTATACCTAATTTTTGATGGATTGAAGCTTGGAGAATCCAATTTGATGAATTTTTAGATGGATTTTGGCGGATTGCGATGGCTAAGGATAGGGCTGTCATTGGATATTCGAAAAATCTAAAATCCATCGTATCTGTATCTGAAAAGCGGATAAATATCTGATGTTCAAAAATGGATGCGGATGTGGATACGAAGACATCCGCATTCAAAAATTATCCGCTTGGTTTATTCTAAGATAATAGTTTAAATTATATGTATTTTAGCACAATGAAAGACATATTTTATTATTTTATTAAATTAGAAGTTTACACTATACGCATTAAACGCATATCAATCGCTCAAAACAATTTATTATCATCATGTTTTTTATTTTAGCACTTTAATAATTAATGGGATTAAAAAAGTTTACCTTAAACTAAAATTTTCAATTTATGTTTCTTGATTTATCGATCGTTAACAGATAAGATAATTATCTAATATCCGTCTGTATCCGTGGATGTAGATATTTGATATCCAAAAATGGTTTCGGATATGACACTATCTACACCTGAAAGTGTCCATCGACAAGCCTAGCTACGGACAATTGGGGACAGATTTGGGGGATTTAGAAATAGGATTTTAGGCTTTAGAAACTATAGAAAATAAGGAAGAAACGGGATCAGCTGCCGCCATATTCACAATTTTTCGAAAGCTTCTGATGGCTTTCGACGACTATAAATAAAGAATATTTTCTCTCTTCTGAAAATAAATTCAAGTATAATAAAAGTTTAAAAAAAGTTTGCAATAAAACATTTTTGTTTAATTGGCCAACTCACCCAAATGCTAACCGTAGATGATACTTAAACAACATAAAATATACATCCACCAACCATCAATCTTTACATAATTCCTTAAGGAGGTAAAATATTCGAATCAAGTATTCAAAATAATTATTTTATAAAACTTTACAATAACTCGTTTTTTATTAAATATTAAAAAAATATTTTTATTCATCATATAACACTTTTTTTTAATGATCTGATAGTTAATTGTGAATTTAAAATGTATTTACGACAATAAATTAGTATAGAAGAAAATATTTTGTAAAAATAAATAAATTCGTTGAATCTTATGTTGATGTAAGTTATTTTGGGCATACAGACAAAATATGAAAAGAAAATAAACAGGTTCAATGTATTAATCTTGATTTTCCACTTTATAGCCATTCCTCGACATTCAGGCTTAAACATTTCGTTGAAAGATCAAACGATCATCTAACGAGACGAAATTCAAACCATATATACCATATTATGTATTTACCCAACCTTTATGGTTGGATATATAAAAAAGAGACAGAAAAAATTTAGACTTAAAACAGATCATTTTCATAGAACTTGTCTTAACAATATATACTATGTGTTATACAACTCATTGGAAAATGATAGATTTTGAGTCTAATTTTTTTCCTTAAATTTTTTTTATCACAGCCTTATGGATTGGGTAAATACGTTATAAAGTATATATGGCATGAATTTTGTTTTGTTCTAAGATCATTTGGCCTTCGAACTATAGATTTTTAGTCTGAATGTCGACGAACGACTATAAATTTAAGAATCAAGATTGACACCTTTAATTTATTTACCTTCTTATCATATTCTGAATGTAGGTCAAAAATACTTTGAGTCAACATATGATTCAAAAAATTCTTTTTCTACAGAATATTTTATTCCTATGAATTTATAATGTTAAATACATTTAAAAATTCATAATTAGGTACACAATGGTTAAAAAATATATTTAAATTCATAAAAGTGTTACACTGCATAAATTTCACCATATTTGTATAATGGACGGAATGAAAGTTGCATAGTTTGATCGTTTGAGTTCAATTTTCAATAAAGTTAAATATCAAATTACACAAATAAAGGTTATTGAAAGTACTAATTTAATTAATCACAAACCATCATAAAATTATAGAATTGAATAAAAATCGCTTCTTTAATTTTTAGGAATTAAATTAGTCGTTTTAAATGAATTTCAAACTTCTATAATGAATAATTTATAACAATGTGATAAACTAAATTAAATAAAATAGCACGCCGTCGAAAATGGCTTGATGGAGCCGTCGGCGGTAGTCGGAGCTGTTCGTTGCTATTTTGCTCATTTCTAGTAGTGATTAGGTCGTGCACCCGATTAGGTGTTTCTTTCGGTTAAAAGCTCAGTTAACCATTGTTATAACTCGATTGCAGATTGGTTTTCCATTGTACCCAATTAGGACTTGCATCCATGTTGACTTGCATCCGTGTTGCTTTGGGTTATAAGCTTGGTTAACCATTGTTCTAAATTGGTTACAAACTGGTTTTCTATTGTATCTGATTAGTTCGTTCACCCGCTTAAGTGTTGCTTTCGAGTATAAGCTCCGTTAACTATTGTTGTTACTCGGTTACAGAAGTACACGATTGGGTCGAGCATCCAATTAGGCGTTGTTTTCGGTTATGAACTCGTGTAGCCGTTCTTCTAACTCGATTACAAATTGGTTTTCTATTGTATCCGATTAGGCTGTGCGGCTGATTCGATGTTGCTCCTAGTGAATTTTGATGCTATTTTGTTTATGTACTGATTTTTTATGCAATTATATTATTATATTGTATTATTGAGTGGCAATTTTGTTACAATATATAACTTTTATACTGTGTAGCTAAAATCTGATATTAAATAGCAAATATATCGTATATAATTAATCATAATAAATTTTCATCAAAATATTACATTTTAACAAAATATTTACCAACTAAAATATTCAATAATTAGTTCAACATATATGTTAAAAAAGTGGTTGATTATGCATTTAATGAAATTTTAATCGAACTTAAGATATTTTGTGAAATGTCAAGAATTATAGTAACTGTCAAATATCTGCGTTTGACTGGTATAGATTTTTCCTATCTTATATTTGAATTGAAAATACAAAATTTCTAATCATGTACAAAATAACATCCATATTTCCTCTAAATTGTTTAACTATTTCAACATTTCTTCTTAAACATCCTATATTAAAGAATGTTTTTAAAATACAGTATAGAACATTCAGTCAAGTCAGATATTTTTCTATGATTTAAGCATAATTTCTCGTAAGAAAATAATTTTTGAGAAATTTTGTAGTTTTAGGATCTGTCTCGACGATATTTTTTGTCTATACTTTGTCATACAGAATAAGAGTTCTTCTTTGTTGCATTACTTCGTCTTCATATAACATTTTTCTTTCAATTTGTACATCTTTTGATATATCTTTGATGAATCAGACTATAACTATTGCGCAATCAATTCTGCATCATTTCAAAATTGTTAGTATTAACGTTCTAAAATTAATTTTTGTATATTATAAGTTTTTTCTTTCGTACGTGTTCTTGTTGGGGTAACCCACAAATTTGACTTTAGTTCTGATGGATTATTCCCTTTTTTTTGCATAAATTGATTGCATCACTTCCACGATTTTGTCTCCTATTGAAAATATTTAAAAATCATTGTATGTGATTCATTGTTATAAATGCTTGACTGGAAATATAAAACACAAGTATTTTTCTAGCGAGATATTACATAGTTGCTTGGGAAATATTTTACAGTAGTAATTAAAAATCAATGTATATTTTTAATTTATGACCATTCGTGCTTCTTATTTGTATGGGCAATTAAAGTTTTTCCTTTTGGGTCTTCGTGAAATATAATGTTTCCAACTTTTAGTAACTCCATTAAAATCTAACAATGTATAGTGGTTTCTATTGCACAGCGTCGACCTCTGAACCGAGTAGCTTCTAAATAAATCTGGACGTCAAGATGAAAATATAATGGATGGAGAGCTTGGGGCATAATTGGAATAGATAAATGAAGCAAGTCAAGAAGTCGGGGAGGATTTGGACAAAAACAACATAGTTGGGATCGATCGCTATTGTTGTCACTACACAGTTGATCTACCAAGGGGATACACCTGAGGACTGTGGAAGGTTGGAGCTTATGAAAGCGTATGGGAACTACAACTATTATGACATTACGGTCGGTACCGACCATAATTACTGACGGTACCGACATTTGCTCCAAATTGACTTGTTTTCCCCCTATCCTCTAAGATCTGAAGTTTTACCTATTCTTCCATGATTTAATGAATATGATGGACAATTCCATTTATAAATAAAGAGGCTGGAGAAACATAGAGAGGAATTTTATTTTTTGAGCTCATACTCTTAATCTATTACTCTCTGCCTTAACTATTGTCACTAAGTGTTGTAATTCCAACCATATTTTTCTTTCAAGATCTAAAATTATTGTAATAGTGCTCGTACTTGTGACAAATCTGAAATTAAGATTAAGTGGATGCAGGCATGAGATTTGGTCAAACCATTATAAAAATGCTGTGTTCTTTGTCGTTTCTGTTTGATTTTAGTTGATATATTCTCGTTTTTGTTCGACCAGCAGTGTTGTATCACTTTTTGGTCTAATATTTTTGATGCTTTCACTGAAAATAGGGCTCATCGGTTGTAGATCTAGCTTAGTATCATGGATTGCAAGCCTTCAGAAGTTAGATCCAAAAGATTGTTGTTGTAGATCTGGCGTTACTGTGATTTCAAAAAAAACCAAAATAAGATTTGAAGAAATAGCCCATAAGAGACCTTCCATGAGATCTGGAGCCACTGCTGGAGAAAATAAAGCTTTTCATTATAACGATGAAACCACTCAGATGTTGAACAACTTACCGGGATCTTCTTCCCTATAGGAGGTGGATCCAAACTTGAAATTGATAGGATGATGATGAGGATGAACCACAGAATGGTTTATAGTCAAAAATCCCTCTTGGATAGAATGGAAGAAAACTTCGTTTTGTTAGCCCAGCAGTCATAAAGGTATAGGAAGAGCCGTAAGGATTCATCATCATCAAATTTTAAGGAAGATAGTTCATCTTCATTAAGCTAGAACAAGAGAGACTACAAGTAGAAGATTAAAGAAAAGGCTGTTGGGATGTCAAAAAGGAGTACAAGTGTAACGACCTAGAATTTTTGCATTTTAAATTCGTATATTTAATCGATTTTAAATATTAACAAGGAAAGGAAAATTTGTTTAAAAATAAATAAACATTGATTTATTTTTGAAGTGTGGAAATAAATTTACGGATTTAGAATGTAAATTTAAAATAAATCGGTAAGGATTTATTTAATTGGTTTAAATGAACCATTTTGAAATGAAATTGTATTCTCCCTGGAAAGCCGAATAAAATTTTTGAATAGCTTTGAAAGACACATACATACATACATACATACATACATACATACATACATACATACATACATACATATATATATATATATATATATAATTCTAGAATGGGTTTTGAAAAGGATACTTTGGAGAAATAAACTTCTTAAATTGTTTTAAATCCTTTAAGTAAAGATTTATTAAGTTGATATAGAAATGATTATTTCTAAGATTTAATCAATAATTATTTTAGAAAATAGTTATTTGAATAGTTATACTCTATCTACTAATTTTATTTTGAAAATTAGTTTGGACTTAAGTTATATGTAATATTGGTATAATATTTTTATAACTAATATTTTAAGTAAAGTGTTTAAAGAAAAATAGTTTTATTTCAAAGTGTTTTCTCGTTATATTTTGGATACTTGTTAATATTTAAAATCAATTAAACATATAAATTTCAAATGACAGAAATTCCGGGTCGTTACAGCAAGAGGAAGTAGCCAACTTTTGTCTGCGTCCAACATGGTCAACACTGACCAAAATCAAATCAGTACGTAGCATGCTGGGGTTGGTTCTAGAGTGCAACTACCTAATGTATTAAACTTGTTTGACAATAAGAGAAACTTGCAAGATACTGGCGATGAAGTAGAAAAAAATGTTGGAACACACAATGCTGGTGCTTAGATGAACACCATATAAGCTTCTAAGCATCATAGAAGATGTAGACTAATTTCTCTCCCAGGGACAGGAGAGCCGAGACATCATCGAACAAACCAAGAGCGTTTGTAGAGTCAAACAGTCGGGGCAGTTCTAGATGATCACCGTCCAAATAATCAATAGAGTCAAGAGTATATTGTTGATAATGGTAAGGAGATTACCGAATGGAAATCAGTGGAGAAAGAATGAATAATTAGGCTTGGCACTTAGCAAGACTCCATTTATTGATGACATTTTGCGAGAAGTATATCATATAAAGTTTTTTATGCCAATGATGTTGTCATATAACAAGAAAAATTCCCTAGATAACATCTATTGAAATATGAGTGGCATATGGATGGTGATGGAGCTACCGATGTAGTGTGGTGTAGCTGTTTCCCTATAAATTAGACAGGGTGGATACTCATGGGCATAAGACCAATGACTGCTTCCACTTAAGAGATGTGATTGAAGATCTAATATGCAGAAAGAAGTTGCAGGGGTACGTGAGAGATCCGCAGGGTGGTGGGCAATCAATTCCATGATTTTGTCTCTTGTTGAAAATATTTAAAAATCATTGTATGTGATTCATTATGATAAATGTTTGACTGGAAATATAAAACATAAGTATTTTTCTAGTCAGATATTACATACTTGCTAGGAAAATATTTTACAGTAGTAACTAAAAATTAATGTATATTTTTAATTTATGACCAAATGTGCTTCCTATTTGTATGGGCAATTGAAGTTTTGCCTTTTGGGTCTTTATGAACTATAATATTTCCAACTTTTATTAACTCCATTAAACTCTAAAAATGTACCGTGGTTTTTATTGCATAGCGGTGTTATCCTGCCTCTAAACAAAGTAGCTTCTAAATAAATCTGGTTGTTAAGATGAAAATAGAAAGAATAGAGAGCTTAGGGGCATAATTGGAATAGATAAATGAGCCAACTCAAGAAGTAGGGGAGGATTTGGACAAAAACAACATAGTTGGTACCAATCACAATTACTGTCACAACAGAGTTGATCTACAGGGGATACATCGGAGGACTGTGGAAGGTTGGAGCTTATGAAAGCATAATTGAACTACCAATATTACGACAACCATTATGGTCGGTGCTGACCATAATTATTGACGGTATCGACAATAATTATTAATGGTACCGACATTTGCTCCAAACTGATTTTTTTTCTCCCCTATCTTCTTGGATTTGAAGTCTTACCTATTCTTCCATAATTTATTGAATATGGTGGACAATTCCATCCATAAATAAAGAGGCTGGAGCAACAAAGAGAGGACTTTTATCTTTTAAGCTCATACACTTCATCTATTACTCTCTACCTTAACTGTTGTCACTAAATGTTGAAATTTCAACCAAATTTTCTTTCAAGATCTAAAGTCACTTTAATAGTGCTCATACTTATGAAAAATCTAAAGTTAATAAGATTAAGTGGATGAAGGAACAAGATTTTGTCAAACCACTACAAAAATGTTGCGTTTTTTGTCGTTTCTATTTAATTTTAGTAGATCTATTCTCGTTTTTGTTCGATTAGCTATGTTGTATCACCTTTTGGTATAATATTTTTGATGCTTTAGCTTCTTAGTGATAGATCTAGCTTAGTTTTGTGGATTGCAAGCCTCTAGAAGTTCAATCCAAAATATTATTGTTGTAGATCTGATGTTACTGTGATTTTAGAAGGAACCAAAATAACATCTGAAGAAATAGCCCATAAGAGACCTTCCATGAGATCTGGAGCCACTGTAAGAGAAGATAAAGCTTCTCATTATAATGATGAAACCACTCAGATGTTGAACGATTTACCAGGATCTTCTTCCTTATAGGAAGTGGTATCCAAACTTTAAATTGACGGGATGATGATTAGGATGAACTAAAGAATGGTTGATAGTCAAAAAGCCCTCTCGGATAGAATGGAAGAAAACTTCGCTTTGTTAGCTCAACAGCCATAGATATATAGGAAGAGTCATAAGGAACCATCACTGTCAAATTCAGAGGAAGATAGTTCATCTTCATCAAGCTAGTATAGGAGAGACGACATGTAGAAGATGAAGGGAAAAGCTTTTGGGATGTCAAAATGGAGCATAAAAGGAAGTGGCCAAATTTTATCCACATCCAACATGGTCACTACCGACCAAAATCGAGTCAGTACTGGGAATGTTGGGGGTAGTTCCAGAGTGTAACTACCTGATGTATTAAACTTGTCTAACAATAAGAAAGGCTTATAGGATACTGGGAATGAAGAAAATAGAAATGCTGAAACATAGAATGGTGGTGCTTAGATGAATTCCACATAACCGATTAGGCATCACAGAAGATCCAAACTAATTGCTCTTCTTGAGCCAGGAGAGCTAAGACATCATCGAACGGACCAAGAGCACTTGTAGAGTCAAATACTCGGGGTTGTTCCTGATGGTTGCCATCCATGTAATCAACCCAGTGAAGAATATATTATTGATAATAGTAAGGTTATTAATGAATGAAAATTAGTGGAGAAAGAATTAATAATGGGTCTTGACACTTAGCAAGACTCAAACTTTTACTGATGATATTTTGCAAGAAGTATATCATAGAATGTTTTTTATGCCAATGATGTTGTCATATAACAAGACGAATGACCCAGATAACATCTATTGAAATATGAGTGGTACATGGATGGTGATGGAGCTATCGATGTAGTGAGGTGTAGTTGTTTCCCTATAATCTTAGATGGGATGGCTATGATGTGGTTCATCGGCTCACAATGCTGTCCATATCTTCATTTGATCAACTGGCGAGAAAGTTGATGGGGTAGTTTAGGCTCTACACTGCTTAATCAATAGATATAATGTCCTTGTTAAGTATTCATTAGGATGCAAGAAAAATTCTAAAAGATTTTCTAAGCCAATTTAATACTACCATTGAAGTAAGCAATCCGAAGGAGGATATTATGTTGATGGATTAATTCGGGGGATAAACCAGGATACAGAGTTTGGTAGACAGCTAAAGAGGAAGCAACCACCTACTATGGAGGATTTCAATAATAAGGCATCCCAGTTTTTGCACTTGGAAAAGGTAGACTTGGCTACCAGAAAAATTGGTGGTTGATCTTCGAACGAAATTGTGCAGAGCACATCACTATTAAGCAAACCGGTGAGAGTTCCGATAATGATGCGATAAATATTGGAACTGGTATTAACAAATAGAAAAGTGGAAATCAGGGCACTGGTAATAAAAGAAATTATACAAAAAAGCATCCAGGTACTTGAAACCAAAGGATTATACTCCTTTGAACGATACGGTTGAAAATATCTACCTTGTAACAAAAGGAAAATAGAATTATAAGAAGCCACCTCGAAGGGAGCCATCTGAGGCCGAACGGGGTTCGAGGAAGTATTGTCACTTCCAAGACACTCATGGGCACAAGACAAATGAGTGCCATCACTTAAGAGATGTGATTGAAGATCTGATACACAAAAAGAAGTTGTAGGGGTACATGAAAGATCCAAGGGATGGCGGGTAAAATGCTAAACCCCTAGGGCACAACGCTCAGATGAATCGACCAGGGTCTAGTGGAGAGGGACCTGAACCTGGGTGGTAGGAGGGTAGGATTATGATTAACACTATAACTGGAGGACATCATCCAGAGGAGAAGAGCTGGAATGAGATGGAGCGATATGGAAATTCGCAGAAACACGTACCGCGGTAGAGTATTTTGATGTCGAAAATGGAACTCTTGCAAAACAACTGAAGACAATGAGTAATGATATTGTTTCTCAAGATAGAGAAGTTGTTGGGGTGCAAGTGTCAACGTTTGCCCTCATGGTGATTACTGCTAGAGTTAGATGTCCGCCCTAGGGCCAATTATATAATTTTTTACAAATATCTAACTCGATAACCAATCTTGTTCAAAATAAGATTTGTTTTCTTTGTATTATATGCTTGATATAATAAGTTATATTAATTAATCGATTTAATTAAAAGGATATTAAATAAAAATTCATAGCTGGTATGTTTATGTGACAATAGTTACAAAATGTTGTAACCATGAGCAATTTGTCACAATGAAATTAAACATAACATTTTAAATATTCCTAGTTAAGATGAATCGAGATTGGATATTGATACATCTATTGAGACTAGAGTACATAACAAACTTCAATTGTTAGGCATCATATTACTCGTTACTACTGGCGGAACTAAGTGGTTACGTACTGATAATTATTGGATAACAATGGAATGACTTAGTTGATAGCTTTCCATTGTTTAACACAGCTAAAGTCAAATAGAAAATATTGAAGTGACAATATTACACAACTCCCCCGATTTGAGAATATTGTCAAGCTTCAATCTGGAAACTCCGCTTTGATTATAGTCAAATCGTGGCATGTTGTCCATCAAACAACTACCGTTGGGTTGAGTGGTGGCATGAAAGCGACTATTAAAGAGAAATTTCGCCTCCTTGGTTATGTGAGGTTAGTACCAAAGTCAACTGAAGTCAACTCAAAATCAAAGTCTTTGGCTAGAGTGGTATAATAATAATTGTTATTATTGAACCAAGGATTTTGCATTTGTGCTATAGAGTTGAATATGGATGATATTGGAATTTTGACTATTACTAAATTTCATAAGTCCAAAGTGATATAGTTTTAACAAAGAGAGTTTATGTATATAATTGTCACTAGCAAGTAACGCTTAATAAAGTAAAATTGGATTTTATCGAAATTAAGTAAGCGATAAATTCAGCCATAATGTCAAATCGCATGTTAAGTGATGTGTAAATGTTAATATTTGAAACATTCAATATTAATCACTGACCAAATTTACACCTAATAGTCATACAACCGGAACGTTGAATATTCCTTTTACCACCTGATTTAACTAATTAATAAATTGTTTTTAGTTAATTGATTTAACTAATATTTATTATAAATTTTCATTTGATGTATATTGAACATTACTAAATAGTGTGTTTATAATAGTTGTAAATTTTCTGATCGATATACAATATCGGTACACGTTTAAATAAGATTTAAAATTGCATTAAATTTTGTTCGGCCTTGGACCAGATTTTAGGCCCATATAGGAAAGTTAATTTCAGTTGTAGAGGGGTGTTTAGGCCAGCCATGTTATGGCAAAAAGGAGGAGTTCAAGTGATTAAAAGAGGGGAAATAGTGAGAGAGATATATTAGGATGAGAATCACTTTTCACTCTCTTCACTTCTTATTTATTTGCCACCACTTTTCATCATTTCTTAGACTTTTGCTCTCCTCTCCTTGATATTTTTGGCCAACAAATCCCTTCTCTGAGCCTTAAAAATCCAGGCACTAAATTACAACAAAACACTTCGGTTCGATCATCGGTGGTAAAGAAATTTGGGAGCTAGCAATTCTTGTGATTTGTGAATGGATTCAAGAGGATCGATTCAACATTTCAATGTGTGTGCAAGGGTTTTAGTGAAAGGTAATTCTTCGTTTTATTTTTTATATTATATTTATATATATTATTTATATAATAGGATGTTAGATTATATTATGACTTTTGCATATCGAAATGCTATTACAAGTTGGTTGGTTATGTATATTATTATAATTAAAAAAAAATTATGCTTACTATCTACTTGATGGTCATGATCTACAAACTAAAAAAAATAAATAATATTATTGAATGAATCAGTTAATCGAAATCAATATTTAGAAGATTAATGTTATACATCATTTGTTTTAAATTAATTTTTTTTATTATCATATGATATATATTAGCAGTAAATAAAAAATATTTTTTATGAATAAATATGTTAATTATTTATTTTACCATAAATTGTTTACGTAATTTGAAATATGTGTGTGTGTGTGTGTATTGTAAATAATAAAATTTTGCTTATAAATATTACATAACATATATTATAGAAAGCTTTTGAAAATAATTTTTTATTTAACGCTTTTAATTTTAAAATATATTAAAAATAAAACACCAAAAAGAAATAAAAAAACTTTATTTGGCCAAGAGCAAAATTAGTAGGATCATAATTTAAAAAATAATAATTTTATTAATTACATATATACACATTTATATCTAATTATGTATATTTATATGTGTTACATAAATTAATTTAAAATAAAATAAAATATTATTTTAATAAATTGTTTTTGGCTTTCATATTATATATTATATATACATGTATGTGTTAAAAATTATTCTATAATTTGATATTTAATTATTTTATTGATTTAATTATATATATTAACATACATACATACATATATTATATATATATAAATTTTATAAATGTGTTATATAAAAATTGTTTATAACTAACATTTAGTGTGTGTGTGTGTGTGTGTGTGTGTGTATATGTGTGTGTGTGTGTTTATATTATATATTTACTTATATATTTTATTATGAGACAAATACATACACATTTAGATAGCGAATCGAATACAAAAGGGGCTAACATGTTTGTTGCAAAGTAAATCAGAACATCTATACATGGGTATGTTAAACCATGTACACATTATTTTGTTACATATGTACGTGCACACATATGTGTATATGATACACATATATAATATAATACAGAATTATATAAAATAAAACATTTTTGATAAATTCAAATGAAAATTTATTTTATTTAACATGAAATTTACAAAGTTCTAAATGAATTAGACTATATAGACCCATTAAAGATCCAATTATGTAAAAAAAAATTGGAGTTCACCTATTTTACCCTTTATGTGCTGGCCCAATTCCAACGCAGTTAAGGGCAAAGTATCCATTCAGCCATAAGAGTTGATGAAAACTATGAATTGATACATATAGATTATGTAATCCAAAGTCAATTAAATCTGAAATAGTTTCATGTACTTTGTTATATTCACCGATAAGTTATCACTGACATGGACATGTGTACACATGCGGTATATCTATGATATTCTTATAGCATGCAAAGTGGAAATAAATAAAATAACTCGTAGTAGAAAATAAAAATAGTTCGATTTGATCGTATAGGTGAGTATCTTGGAAAGAGTTCCAAATATCCTAAAAATGAATAAAGACTCAATCTCAAAAGTCACTCCTTCCTATGATATATAAAGATGTATTGAAAGGAGTAGTTGAACATTGTTGAACAAATTATGATTAATGTCAAGTGAAGTTAACTTCTTTCTATAGGTTCGCATGTTTAAGAGTAGTACAAATGGTTAAAATTAATTTCATCTATAGAATAGTTTAAAAGACAAAATGCAATAATTGTATGTGATAGATCTTGTTTGAATTAACCCAAATGAAGTTTAGAAACGATTGTCATTGGATAACCTATTTATGTGCTGAACATAATTTTTGTAAACTAAAACCAAATCCGTTTTATATATAAGGAAATTCATAAAAAATTTGTGGATACTCATTCCATTACACTAAGAAACACATTCCATTACACTAAGAAACAACTGTTGTTTTAAGAAATACCAACTTCATGGCAAAGGAATTTCTGTTAGAAATTGTTAGTGGTAGAATGGATTTTGATACAATCCAAAGAAAAAACTGATCATGTGGGATGAAATAAATTAACCTAACCTAAACGAACACAATGCATTATAGAGTATAATAAATATTCTCGCACATCAAAGAGAGACTATGAGTTTCTTATTAATATCGAGAATAGATAATCCTCAGTTGTCAATTAAACCATTAAGATGTGGTATGATGCATAAACTCGAAAAGGTTCCAAGTAAGTTATCAAAACATGGTTTTGGTAGTTGTATCCAAAGGGATATGATCCATCGACAGCAAATATGTCTTTCAAAGAAAGACTGATATTACAGTTGGAATATAATGATCAAAATTGATAAGAGTATGATCATAAATTTCAATTGTTGAAATTTACATTACAGATTCTCCATTCAATGTACTTAAGTTAATTCGAAGTTTGCTTACAAAATTATTTCTTGATATGACTTTGAGTTTTGGTACATATGCGTTGAAATAGAAAATTCTACACAATGATCTATGATATAATTTTTACACTTAATTACCAAAGTGTCTCGTAATCAGTAGGAGAGATATTGAGTTTGTGGGTTTTTAGTTATGATCCAAGAACTATACAAAAGTACCATTCTATAAGCATTATAATTGAGTAAATGGTTTGATAGAATATCAAATAGTCTGATTTTCAGTCAAAATGTAGTGGAATCTTGTATACATAAAAAAGAACAATTAAAAGGTACATAGATATTTCTAAATTATAAATAACAACATACTGTTGATTGTTAACGATGTTCTTACATTAAAATCAATAATAGTTTGGTTGTTTAATATTCGATATTGGATTTGTAAGTTATATCTTTTATAATAAGTACAAAGGATGTTGCGAATATCCAAAACGATATGCAAAAATACCTTATTAAAATGTTTAATATGAAACATGTAAGATCGAATCCTTATGTTTGACAATAAGAATTACCATACATGATTTATTGTCCACAATATCATATTTTTCTTGTGAATTAAGATTATGAAGCAAATATCAAATCCAAATTAAGACCACTAAATGATATTTTAAAGTGTTATCTAGTATTTGTGAAATACTAGAGAATTGTTTACAAAAACAACGAACTCCTTTTAAAGGAGTGTCCAGACTTGAACTTCACAAGCGGCATCGTTTATAATACTTCAATTCTTGTTCAAACCTTAAATAAGAAGCTTTAAATTGAAAATGTTTCAAATGATAGGTTGTGGCTGATTCAACGAAAGGCTAAGTATATCGCCTTGAATAGCGCCACAATAAAAGCTATATAAATGCTCAAATTTATAATTGAGCTAAAGGTGATTCCAAATATTAAGAATATTATATCATTGTTGTATGATGTAATAATAAAACTTACTAAAAGTCAAGAAACATAATCTAAATAGTTCCACATGGTAAAGGAAGTGTATCAGCATCGGAGAGATTTGAATAACAGAGTAAATGATTAAAATAGCATAGTGGATTTAGTCATGAAGGGTCTAATTCAATTAGTTTTCATTAAACTGAGTGAAAAGATGGGATAAAGATTCCATTATTGGCCCCAAGTGCAAGTGGAAAATTGATAGAGGTAGGTGTATGCCCTAGTGGTAATTATGTAATTTTTTACATATATTTAACTCGATAACCAATCTTGATAAAAGATGTTTTCTCTCTATTATATACTTGATATAACATGATATATTAATTAATTAGAAGTACATTTAATAGGAAAATCCATAAATGTTATGTTTTTGTGATCATAGTTACAAAGTGTCGTGACTATGAGTAATTTTTCACAATGAAATTAAACATAACTTGTTAAACATTCCTAGTAAATAATTAATAATTATTATCGAAATACGAACTTTGTGTTTGGACTATAGAGTTGAATATGGATAATACTGGAATTTTGACCATAACCAAATTCTATAAGTTCAAAGTGATATAGTTTTAGCAAAGAGAATTGATGTAAATAATTGTCACTACCGGGTAACGATTAGTAAAGGAAAATTAGATTTCACCGAAACCTAGTTTAGCGAAAAATTTGGCCATAATGTCATGTCACTAATTAAGTGAAGTATAAAAGTTATTATTCGAATTGTTCGATATTAATCACTAAGCGAATACACACCTATGAGTCAAACAACTGAAACATTGAACACTCACCGATTTAATTAATTTGAAGTAGTTGTAATTTAATTAGATTAATTAATATTCATGAGTTATTAATTATAAAATTTTGGTTAATGTGTATTGAACAATAATAAATAGTGTATGCATAATAGTGATATAAGCACTAATACTATTCAATATTGATAAGCGTTCAAATTGGATTTAGATGTAATAATTATTATTTGGGCTTGAAATGGATTTGAGGCCCATATAAGGCATGCTAAGTTTGGCTATGATAGGTACATTGAGGTCGGCTGACTATAAGATGGCTAGGAGGAACGGATTTTGAGTGTTAAAAGAATGAAATGAGCAAGAGAAATTTAAGGATTTTGATCCTACTTTTGCCCTCTAACCTCTCGCTTATATAAACATCATTACCCTCACTTTGGATTAGATCTTTTTGGTAGCGTCCATCCTCTTCTTTTGCTAGCGAATGCACTTCCTTCCCTCTCTTAAAATATCCATGCAGTCTAAATAAAATTAAAATCAAATAATCATCGATGGTAAGGCAATTCAGAAGCTAGCAACTCGAGGATTGGAATTTGATTCAGGGACTTCACTTCTTTATTTCATCATGCTAGCTTTGGACTTGGGTGAGAGGTATTCTTCTTGTTTATTATAATATTACAATGTTTATACGATTACTGTACTATAATATTATAATGTCAAACCATGTATACATTATCTTATTGCACTTGCACACACACAATGATGTGTGTGTGTGTGTGTGTTGTTACATATATATTTAATGTAATACGAATTATATAAAATAAAATTTCAATCATAAATTTAAATACAATATTGATTTTATTTAACAGAACATTTTGAAAAATTCTATATGAATTAGACTACATAGCCAATTAAAGATCCAACAAGGAAAAATATTGAAATTTACCCAATTCTTTCGTTGTGGGCTTGCCCTGTTCCAACAATTATGGATATTTTTGGTGCAACAACTTTGCACTGATTGACTGTGGGAGTTTGGTTAATATTCTATTCAAGAACACGTTCGAATATACGAAGATTAGTCCGATGAACATAAAGCCAGGTAAATCACATTTTCAAGGATTTATCAAAGAGGCAAAAGAGCCTATCATATGAATTGATCTATCGGTGGAATTGGGTGAAGCAGACCATAAGATTGTGTTGGAATAGACCTTTATGATAGTTAATGAATTTTCTGCTTATAAAGCTTTTCAAAGTCGACGACCCTTGCTAGTTTTAGAATAGTCCTAGCTCTATGGTGTTTGATGATGAAATTCTGAATCGAGAATGAGGTTAGAGCTATTCAAGTGGCCATACACTGGTTGGGAACGCTATGTTGGTGGGCTCAGAGAAGCAAAACGACCTGGAAAAGGGAAAGGTATAAAGAAGGCACTTTACGTCAAAACTACGAATGCGTAGCAACTACCACGAACCCTTGACTAGGGTCCTTTAGTAATTTCTACAATCCTATAGACCCCTTAAAATAGCCAGAGGATGCGAGGGCGACACCAGTAGAGCTAATGATTTATATCCCGGTTGATGATAATGATCCCTCTCAAGTACCCAAGGTCGGTTCTTAGCTCGGCTTGAAAATGAAAAAGGAATTGGTAGGGTGTTTTTGCGGAAAAACCTAGATATGTTTGCTTGAACACATCTTGATATATGTAATATCAACATACATAGCATGCCACACACTGAATGTGGGCCCACGTTGCCCTCCTATGAAGTATAAGAGATGTACTCTAGGTCTAGAGCGATCTGCTGCACTAAAGGAAGAGGTGGATAAGCTGAAGGCAAATGGCTTTATCCATAATGCCTCGTACCTCGAATGGGTGTCGAATCCTGTGTTGGTCAAGAAGCCAAATGGAAAATGAAGGATGTGCATTGATTATTTAGACCTGAATTAAACATCCCCAAAAGCCAACTTCCAACCGTCAAAGATAAACCAACTTGTGGACTCAACTGTTGACCACGAATTGCTTTCTTTTATGGATGCATACTCTAGCTACAACCAAATAGCAATGCACATTCCAGATCAGGAGCATGCTAGTTTCATCATAGATTTGGGCATGCACTAATAACGAGTGATGTCGCTCGGTTTGAAGATTGTTGTAGCTACTTACAAAAGATCGGTGAATATGATGTTCAAAACTCAAATGGGATAGATGGAGTATTATTTGGCTGATATGCTGGTGAAGTCACATCAATCGGTGAATCACATAGATGACCTGGCTGCATTGTTCGATGCGCTCTGAAAATACGGAATGAATCTTAATTTGTTGAATTGTTCATTTGGGGTTGCATCAAGAAAACATTTGGGTTTCATTTTGAACTCAATGGGCATAGAAGATAACGTAGATCGGATTCAAGCACTAAACGATGTTACTGCCCAAAAAACAACGAGGGAAATGTAGAGCTTGAATGGGAATGTCACCGCACTGAGTCGATTTATTTCAAAGGTGATGGACAAATGTACACCGTTCTTTGATTCCCTCAAAAAGGAAAAATGAAAGTTTGTTTTAGACCAAGGAATTGTAGGAAGCTTTCTAGAAATTTCTAGAGCATATGGAGAGATTGCTAGTCTTGTCGAAGCCTTTGAAAGGAGTAGATATATTCATTTACTTGGTGGTATTTACTCATACACTAGCTGCATCCTTGATACGTGAGGAATCTAAGATACAAAGGCCCATATACTATACCAACAAGCACTTTGCCAAAGTAGAAAAGAACTATCGAAAGCTGGAGAAGCTAGGGTAGTGCTTGTTGATTGCTTCAAAGGAGTTGTGAACATACTTTCAGGATAATGCAATAAAGGTGTTTACTTATTATCCACTAAGGAAGGAACTGCATCGACCCGAGACCTTGGGAAGATTATTGAAGTGAAATATCAAGCCTAGTCAATATGACACAACCTACCATCCCAATGGGCAATACGAGGATAGAAATTGGCCGATTTCATTGCGCAATTCACCGTCCGAGATGGAGAAGGGGAAGAAAACATGGTTCAAATTTTCAAATGGAAGTTGATGTTGATAGAGCTTCCAATGAACGTAGTTCTGAGTAAGGAGTGATTCTCGTGACCTTGAAAGGACGAATTATATACTATGCACTAAAGCTAGAGTTCCCGACAATAAACGATGAAGCCAAATATAAAGAGTTAATTCTAGGACACAAAATATCGAAAGAGCAAGGGTCAAGGCACCATATATATTCAACTACTTTCAATTGGTGATCTGCTAAGTCAAGAAGGAATTTCAGGCTAAGGGAGAGAGACTTACCCTTTACCCGATGAAGACACCTAAACTATTGAATGGTATTGAACATTATACAATCACATATATACCTAGAGAAGAGAGTATGAAAGCTGATTCACTAACCAAACCGACCAGCCCTATGGATGCTTTATCGGCTATGAGCGTCGAGCATATGGATGTCGAATGGATCATAGAGGCCTGGAAGGAAAAGGAGTCATTGATAACTCCAATCAAAGACTAATTGCTGAAGTGAACTCTCCCGAATGGAAGGAATGAATGGCTCAAACTCCGTCGTAAAGTACCATGATTTATAACGAAAGAGGAAGTGTTGTATAGAAGAGGTTCCTTAGCCCTCTTGCCATGGTATGTCACCAGAGATGAAGTTAAGAAAATCCTTTTGGATGTACATGAAGGAAGACGTGGTGATCGCATCGAAGGGCATACTTTAGCTAAGAAGATACTTCAATATGGATACATTTTTCCTACCATTAGCCACAGCGTAGCTTATCACATCAGATGAAGTGATAAATGCAAAAGGTATGTGAAATACCGAGGGACCTATTTATAGAGAATATGCAAATGGTTAGCCTATGATCATTTGTGATTTGATAAATTGATATAATTGGTGTGCTACCTATGTCAAAGGGTAGAGTGAAGTATGCTATTATAACTTTAGACCACATCACAAAGTGGGCTGAAGCGAAACCATTAATCATGATCACAATGAAGAAAGTGATCAACTTTGCAATGTATAACACATATGTAGAATTAGAGTCATATAAAAAATCATCACTAACAATGGAACACGATTTGGAAGTATCGATTTCAAAGACTTTTACAATTGGTATCGAATTGCGAAGAGATTTTTCACAATATCACACCCATAAACAAATAGATAGGTGGAGATGATGAACAAGATCATCAAATTCATCCTGAAGAAACAACTAACAAAAACCCAGGGCAATTGGGTTGATGAGTTACCACTTGCACTGTGGGCTTATCGTACGACCCATAAGTCCACGACTGGGTACACTATTTTTTTTGCCTAAGAGTTGAGACCATGATTTCGATAGAACTGGAAATCCCTTCCCATTAAAGAAACACTATGATCCTAAAATGAATGCGGAACTCTTGCTTGGATCCCTTGACTTGGTCTATGAATGTGAAAAGAGAATGAACTGATGGTAGCTGCTCAAGAAAAGAGTAGCAACGCATTTCAATACCATGGCCGGGAACCGTACCTTTGAGGTAGGGGACCTTATTTTGAAAGAGGTCCTCCCTGTTATGGGGGCACTTGTCCGAATTGGGAAGGTCGATGTGCGATTGAAAAAACCTTGGCAATCAAACTTTTAAGCTATTGACCGTTGAAGGGATCACTTTTCCACGAGCATGGAATAGCAAGCATCTGCAACCCATTTTCTAACGACCCGCCGCCCTAACCGCCTCTAGTCGGTAATCAAACCAACTAGAAACGTTCAAGATGACGGATTGTTATTTAGTTTATAACATTTAAACAGAATCAGCTACAGAATCACAGAACAATAATATATTTTATAAACAAACTTTTCTTTTATATACAAATATCAGAGTTATACAATAAATTACATTTGAATTTATACAGCGGAAACAATTTATATTTTAAAGTACAAGAAAAATTTTGCTGAAAACTTTAGTCACTTAGATTTATTTGTTTTCTCAAAATGAGCCACCCTATTTGACTTAGGGCAATATAATAATGTAAGAATTTCCATTTCTTTTGTTTACAAATAAAGTTGGCTTTCAAACCAATGGAACCATGTTCTTATAAGTATAACTTTATAGTGCATGATTAGTAGTGCGATCAGGTATCTAGAGATAGGTACCTGTAACAACCTAGAATTTGACCACTTTAAAATATACTATTTAAAGTGATTTTAAATATAAAATAGGTAAGTTTATATGATTCAAATAATACTAGATAGGATTTGAAAAGAGAAGTATATACAAAAATAGTAACATTTGCCTATATCGACAAAAGTGACAAAATGCTGATTTCAGAAAAGTAAGTTTCAATGGTTAAATGAATTATTTTAATTTATTTATTAGTGTTTATATTTTTAAATAATATTATACAAATTTATTTTTAAATTTGGTTTACATAAATAAATAGTATAACTAAAACGTTAAAATGTGACCGTAAAACATTTCGTCGAAAATCAACGTTTTATCGATTAAATGTTGTCACAACGTCGTCGCACCTTTATTTTCTTATATAGAAACATATATTTAAATAGTATAAGTGTTAATTAATTCACTAATCAAGTTTACTTTTACTAAACGTACTTAGAAATTTCTAGAATACAATTAAGTAAAAGTAAGCACAAGAGGACAAACATGTCATTTCAAAGCAAAAGGTAAACATCAAATCAAACTAAACATAATTATTATATTCTTACTTAATACTTCATTGAAAATGACATAAAGTAATGATTTGAAATATGATGTTAAGTTTAGAAAAAATAAGGTTTCTTAAAAAGTAAGTAAAGGTATTTTGGTCTTTTTACAAAATATTATTTTAGTCCAACACTTTTGCTATAAATAAGCATCCACTTTCTCACTTTTTTACACTTCTTCTTCTTCCTTTTTCAAGCTTTTCTTCCACTATCTAATGCCTTCTTTTCTTCCATTTCCTTACTAACTTTTTTAAAACCATATCAAACAAAGTCAAAACACCATCAAACTTTACCAAACACCTTAGAATATCACCAAAACAAGGTTTAATATCTAAGAAGTGAAGAAATGATGGAGGAAGGGGAGGATCAAGGTGTGGCTGAACCTATGGAGGAGGAGAAGCAAGTTCAAGAAGCTCCGGAACGAGAAAAAGAGAAGGAGGAGATGACTGAGTGCTAGAAAATGAGGTGAAGTTGTTTACGTCATGGTTTGGTATAGTTAAGAGGATTTAATGAAGCGTTATTGCATATGAATGTTGGTAGGAAGAATTGGTTAAGTTAAAGTTGAGTACTCAAATCTTAGTTTTATTTTAATAAAACTTAAGCTGATAACACACATGTTAAATTAGAAATTAATATGTTGAATATTGGTTGATATTGGATGAAAACTTGGTTGCAAATTGGTTGATTATGTGATTGTTTGTGTGGATGGTAACTTGTTTGATAAATGATAAAAGAAATGTTTAGTAAGTATAGTTAATTCAATGAAAATTAAATCCATATAAGTGTATGTATAGAAATTATTAGCCTCTTAATGATTTCAAAATATCTAAAAAGATTACAAATGATATACTATAATAATATAATATTATAAAGTGAAATGAAATGGAAAATGAGTTTGAAATTATGAAAATATTGTTTTAAATGAGATAAAATAGTTTAAATGCGGTTTAAAACAAATTTAAAGTGTTTCGGACAAGTTTCGAAGCAATTCACAAAATTGGTCAAAACCGAGCCCGTCGCGTAGTGGCAGTTCAAAAATTTCGACCCGTAACTCCAAACTAATGTAGAGAATGATTTATAAGTTGGATTTCTTCGAAATAAAAATTCTTTGGTCCATAATGATAATATTTTTCCAACGAAGAAAGAAAATAAAGATTTCATCAAGTAGAATTTGAAATATGTCCAAAATAATTTTCTAAAAACATCACGGTTTTGTTGTTCGGAATCCAAAATGAGTTTTCTTTATAAATGATATTTTCAAATGATTTAAAAATATGAAATAAATTTGATAATTCTATTAAAATGGTTTAAAAGATATTTGGAATGGAAAATATGAATTTTCAAATATTAAAAATTTGTTTAAATCAAATAAGCTTATATAGCACTTTTCGCACCACTTTTATGCTGCAAATTTTATAACCTTTTGAATATGGGTTTTAAACTTAACAATTCTTTCCTAAATCTTTTATAAATGATTTTAAAGGAATAATTAAGTAATGGAAAGATGGTATGAAAGTTTTAATAAGAGTTTGAATAAATGATTAACAAAAATTGTTTGTAACACTTAAATAAAAAGTGAAGAATATTGAATGTGATAACAAACTTAGTATGCTGAAACAACTAGTACATTTATCCCGCTTGTGAGATCTAAGAAGATAAAATAAGGTGTTTAACTAAGGTTGGGAATGGAGCAACCAGTGCCCTGAACTTACCTGGCCTATATTTTCTCTTTTTAGGCGAGGTGTGGAATACATCGAAAGAAAAGCCCGAATGCTCTAAAAGATCATATTTAAGTTTTCCAAGATAAAAGAAAAGAAACAAATTCTTTAAATGTTAATTAACCACTTAACGTCTATTATCAATGATTAGCACGAAAAACCAGGATCGGATTTTCTTGATTATGTTCAACATGATAGGGGGTTCTCGCTTAGTGAATATTGAGGAAGCTCAGACTCTTACCCCTACATGTCCTTAGTGTGAAAGGGTTGGTTGATAATCGAGAGGCTTGTTGTAAAAGCATATCCAAGGTACCGCATGTAATCACCTCCATGTTGAAAAGCAGGAGTGCCCCATGTTGAAAAGCAGCAGGGTAGCGGGATGGTTGAAAAGCCTACGGTCCGAAAAACCCGTTCGTTACATTTGGTATCAGAGCTGAAGGTTAAGCAAGAACCTTGGCTTTGGTGGGGTAAAGACTCATCAGATAGGGTTAGTAATACCCTAGGATGTGTAACTCTTAGAGATAGTGTTAGTAACATCATAGAATGAGTTTGAGTGTACTATATATGAGTGCGTATTTGTTAGTGACTAATAAATTGTTTTGTGTTGATTCATCTGTTGAGTGATTTATGGATTCTGATCAATGCGCCTGATCACCGTTATCGATGAAGATTCCTAAAAACTTAAACAAGACGAACCAACACGCTGATTTTGAGAAAATTAGTAAATGAAATAATTTTACCTAGAATTATATTTTGAATATAAAGTATAAATTTTGAAAAGTTGTATAGATAGAAATCTGGATTAGTGAAATTTAAATATGAACATCTTGTGATTAGAATTTCATAGTTTAATTATAAGATGTTTCATAAAGATAATCGATATTTGTAAGAAATCTGATAAGCTAATTAAGATCTTTAATACTTATTCCAAAATAATAAATTAAGAAATGATAATGTTAAGTTACTATCATAAATTGATCAATTGTTTGATTTAAAAGTTCAAGTACAAATACCTTGTAAATTAAGTTTCATAATTTAACTATAAGGTGTTTGATAATAAGATTTGTTTAAGGAAAGAACACATAAGATAAAAATAATATAAGATAAATAATTGAAAATGGTTATGTAAAAGGAAAAATAATATAAAAGGAATGAGAATTTAAATTCAAGTAAAAGAATTGTGGTAATCTAAATAAATTTAGTTAATATAAGATAAAATTAATTTATAAAAAAGGTTTTATAAAGTAATCTCTAAAGGATTTTTAAAATGGTATTATTTCAAATAAAAAGAGATATTTTATGATAACTAGTTCGAGTGGTTCGAAAATAAACAAAAAATGGACAAGAGATGTGTTCGGTGGTAAGCACTTCTCTTAAGTATTACTCTTCTTGTTAAGAGGATATATGATATTATTGATAGTACCCGGTCCCTTGGATTGTTTTGGAGTTACTCGACCTATATAATTTTCTTAAGTTAAAGAGATAATGTGAATCATTAATTGATAAATTGATTAGTAATATTTATAAGAGTGTTTAAACCAAACATAAATTGGGATCGCTATTTGATAAGATAAAGCGGGATTCTAGATAATTTTGGACATTCGAAATTTCCAAATCATACCTAACTCAAAACTAAGAAATTTATGAAAATTTTTGGTAAAAGATTGTGAAATACTTTGAGTAAATGAAACAAGATAAGGTTAATTTATAAATCTGATTTATAAAGAAAAAAAGATTTAAGAGTAAAGAGTTTGAGGATTTAAATACGGGTGGTTTTAAAATTTGTTAGACGGAGAGATTTTAGTAAAACCAATTTGAAATTTTGGATTTGTATGTACTCATGAGATGTAAAGATATATCATAGAAATATAGATTTAAGTCATGAACTGTTATCTAAAATAATGACTCCTCAAAAAAAATTACAACTTGGAAATGTTTTATTAATGAATTCAAGCATTTATTAAGGGTTTGGACTTAAGTCTTTAAAATGTGATTGATTTGCATAAGTTATAAGATAAAACTTAAGTAATAGTTTTGTGAAATGATTCGTAAATAATTTTAATTTTAAAGAAAATATATTGAGTTAAAAAATTGTGAGAAAACTTTTTTAAAGATAAATCATCTTTTGAGTGAAAAATGGTTTCTTTAGAATATTTTTCTTTAGTAAAAATATTTTAAGAGATTATATAAAGAAGCACCTTTATAAAAAATTAAAATTAAGGTAAAAGTTTTTGAAAGTTAATAAATACATATATTATATGTAGATCATTTCATTGCACAAATTTTGGTCTATAATTTAAGTACAGAACTTTGAGGTGTTTACACTGGTCCGAAAAAGGATCTATCACTCGATTCTTGACGATGAGCATTAATGAGAATTTGTGGTTAGATACTTTAGTTTTCTATCATAGTTGAGAGATATGCAAGAAAAGCATTAAAGGTTCTGATCTAGAAGCCTGATCGAAATCCGCACTAGAGGATCGAGAGTTCGATACTAGTTCGGAAATAAAGTTGTGTATTTGAATGGAAGACCGAATAAGATATATCATATGGATAGTCTGCGTATATTATATGGAATTAAGTTTAAGGATAAATTTTTTAAGCAAATTTTTGTTTTGGGTAATTTCGAGGACGAAATTCTTTTAAGTAGGGGAAAATGTAACGACCCAGAATTTGACCACTTTAAAATATACTATTTAAAGTGATTTTAAATATATAATAGGTAAGGTTATTTGATTCAAAAAATATTAGATAGGATTTCGAAAGAGAAGTATACATAAAAATATTAACATTTGTCTATATCGACAAAAGTGAAAAAATGTTGATTTCATAAAAGTAAGTTTCAATGGTTAAATGAATTATTTTAATTTATTTCTGAGTGTTTATATTTTTAAATAAAATTATATAAGTTTATTTTTAAATTTGTTATACATAAATAAATAGTTTAACTAAAACGTCAAAATGTGACCGTAATTTTTTTATCGAAAATCAACGTTTTATCGATTAAAAGTTGTCGCAACGTTGTCGCACCTTTATTTTCTTATAAATGAACATATATTCAAACAGTATAAATATTAATTAATTCACTAATCAAGTTTACTTTTACTAAACATACTTAGAAAATTCTAGAATATAATTAAGAAAAAGTAAGTATAAAAAGACAAACATGTCATTTCAAAGCAAAAAGTAAACATCAAATCAAACCAAACATAATTATTATATCCTTTACTTAATATTTAAGTGAAAATGACATAAAGTAATGATTTGAAATGTGATGTTAAGTGATGATGAAATAAGATTTCTTAAAAAGTAAATAAAGGATATTTTGGTCTTTTTAAAAAATATTATTTTAATCCAAAACTTTTTCTATAAATAAGCATCAACTTTCTCACATTTTTACACTTCTTCTTCTTCATTTTCAAACTTTTCTTCCACTCTCTAATGGTTTCTTCTCTTCCATTTCCTTACTAACTTTTTCAGAACCATATCAAATAAAGTCAAAACAGCACCAAACTATACCAAAGACCTCAAAATATCACCAAAACATGGTTTAGCATCTAAAAAGTGAAGAAATGATGGAGGAAGGGAATGATCAAGGTGTGGTCAAACCTATGGAAGAGGAGGAGCAAGTTCAAGGAGCTTCGGACCGGGAAAAAGAGAAGGAGGAGATGGTCGAGCGCTAGCAAATGAGGTGAAGATGTTTACGTAATGGTTTGGTGTAGTTAAGAGGATTTAGAAGGGTTATTACATATGAATGTTGGTAGGAAGAATTGGTTAAGTGAAAGGTGAGTACTCTAATGTTAGTTTTGTTTTAATAAAACTTAAGTTGATAATACACATGTTAAATTAGAAATTAATATGTTGAATATTGGTTGATAACTTGGTTGTAAATTGGTTGATTATGTGATTGTTTGTGTGGTTGATAACTTGTTTGGTAAATGATTAAGGAAATGGTTAGTAATTATAGTTAATTCAATGTAAATTAAATCCATATATATGTGTGTATGGAAATTATCTAGCCTCTTAATGATTTCGAAATATCTAAAAAGATTAGAAATGATATTATAATAATATAGTATTATAAAGTGAAATGAGATGGAAAATGAGTTTGAATCGATGAAAATATTGTTTTAAATGAGTTAAAATAGTTTAAATGTGGTTTAAAACAAATTTGAAGTGTTCAGACAAGTTCCAAAGCAATTCACCAAATTGGTCAAAATCGAGCCCGCGCGTAGCGGCAGTTCGTAAATTTCGACCCATAAATCCAAACTAATGTAGAGAATGATTTATAAGTCGGATTTTTCGAAATAAAATTCTTTGGTCCATAATGTAATAGTTTTTCAACGAAGAAAGAAAATCAAGTTTCATCAAGTAGAATTTGAAATATGTCCAAAACAATTTTCTAAAAACATCGCGGTTTTGCAGTTCGAAATCCAAAAAGGGATTTCTTTATAAATGATATTTTTAAATGATTTAAAAATATGAAATAAATTTATAAATTTATCAAAATGGTTAAAAGAGATTTGGAATGGAAAATATGAATTTTTAAATATTAAAAAGTTATTTAAATCAAATAAGCTTATATAGCACTTTCCGTCGTACAATTATGTTGCGAATTCTATAACCTTTTGAATATGAGTTTTAAACTTAACAATTCTTTCTTAAATCTTTTATGAATGATTTTAAAGGAATAATTAATTAATGTAAAGATGATTTGGAAGTTTTAGTAAGAGTTTGAATAAATGGTTAAGAGAAATTTTTGTAACACTTAAACAAAAAGTGAAGAATATTAAACGTAATAACAAACTGAGTATGCAAAAACGACTAGTACATTTTTCTTGCCTGTGAGATCTAGAAAGATAAAACAAGGTGTTTGACTAAGGTTAGAAATGGAGCAACCAGTTCCCTGAGCTAACTTTGCCTATATTTTCTCTTTTTAGGCGAGGGGTGGAATAGGTCGAAAGGAAAGCCCGGATGCTCTAAAGATCATATTTAAGTTTTCCAAGATAAAAGAAAAGAAACAAATTCTTTGAATGTTAATTAACCATTTAACATCTTTTATCAACGATTAGCATGAAAAACCAGGATCGGATTTGGATGATTCCTATCTAAAACCCCTTCAGACTAATTTTCGAAATAAAACATATTAAAGACAATGATCTTTGATGACAAAGATCTTCATGTTGTAGGATTACTCGCTATTAGTCCCTAAAGGATAAACTTACCATATCTAAAGTAGAAGTAGTACTCTGTTATGAAAATCTTTGATTTGCAAGAATATGATTTGAAGTTAAAAAGAAAATCTTTAATTAAGATTTAATGAATGATTTGGGAATATTTTCCCTAGTTAAAAGTTATACTTGAATACAAGAAATCTTTGATTAAGATTTAATAAATGATTTGGAGAGGTTTTCCTAAATAAAAGAGAAAATGAACTGGAATTATTCTAGGATTTAAGAAATGTTTAAATAAACCAAATGATTTGTTAAATGAGGTTTAATGATTCCATATACTCTTGAAAAGATAGTGGAATAAATTGAAAAGAATATATCTAAGAAAGATATTTTATAAAATATGAAGTAATTGATTGATGATTGATATCCACATATGAACTTAACATCTTTTAAATCGATAACTGGCTTCGAAGGAATGGTGGTCGGATTTAGGTGGTCCCTATCCGAAAACCACTTCGAACCAATGTATACCTTTGAAAGTGAAAACATGTTGAAGATGATGATTATTGAAGACCGCGGAACTTTATAGCGTGAGGACTGCTTGTTGACATGCTCTGAGTCACTCCCATTATAGATTTATTTATAGTAGTGGTCTCCTCGTTGTGGAGATTTTTCGGATTGCAAGGACTACTCGCTACTAGTGGTAGTAGGAGAGTGCCTTTGGTTTTGTTCAGTCCCAAAACAAACTTGTATGGATGAATGACTGACATTGCATTTCAAAAACTCAACGTTTGACTTTTACACATGTACATCTGCTTGGTGGCGGAGAAGGCAACTTCTCTTAGTTTAACATGCTTCTCCGAGACATACGAGCTCAGAGGTTGTATGCTTGTGGGAGTCAAATAGTGATATGGCATTCAAAGTGAAGAAGATGTGTTATGTGAAAAGGTAATTGTTGCCTCGAGCCTCATCAACCGAAAATGACCGAAACAGAGCTAGATGCAACAAGGCTAAGTGGGTCGTTCCCAATTAGGGTATGATCATCCCCTTCTAGATATATTTCTTTCCGCTATGACATTCGGGATGTAATTAATGTGGTTTGCATGTTAGAGCGCGCTCGGTTAAAGGTTAGTAACGATTGGAGGATGATATATTCGGTACTATCTAGTTATAGAAATAGGTCAGTCTTGTGTTGGTAGAGGATCCTTTTTCATGGACCTTGGTACATTCCTCTAGAGATGCATTGCCAGAAGGTAGTCCCTTCACTTCGTCATTTGTATGGAAATCCATTCTCTAATAAGAACATGCTGTTTTGTTTATATTGGCGTAATGAATAGCCTCGAAATGCTACATGGGTAACCATTTCGGCTAAGATTAATAAGTTTATTTGCAAATGTTTTCAAAGGAATGTCATTAGAAATAATATCAAGCATTTTGATACAAAAATGTTTTAGTTATCATAAGGTAAAAACTCGTCCGTGTTTATATATGGGCGTCGTCTTATAAGATCATCTTTCTTTTCAAAGGATTTTATTCAAAGGCTGATATATGACACTGTCATTTATTATTGAGTTTTCTCATGCTGGTTTATCAAGCCTGATCCAGGTATTTTCAATACTCGGGTCAGATCCGAGTAGTTTCAAATTTAGTTGAAAATGGTTGGAGTTTCCATAGGAGAGCCGGAGATCTTCATCACCGTATGGACATATTCTTTTATCTGCTACATCTATTTCATTTGTTTTGTTGTTTGTCAGCATTTGTAAGGGCAGGTGTTATAACTATCCAGGCTGAATCTAGGTAAGACTTAGATATTTTATTTTTAAAATTTTCCATTGTAAAGATTATTATTGAAACAATATATGTTATTCCATTCGTATGAGATTTTGTTCTATCTTTATTTTCTTTCTACCCTTAATGATCTGCTCATTCGTGCAATTTGAGTTGGACATGTGTGGTTTATTGTCGATTCAAAGGGTATAGACAAATAGGCTGCTACAGTACTGGTCTTTTGATCCATGATCGGGTTAGGGAAGTATAATCATTTTGGAGTTCATTGGACAATTCGCCCTTATCCCTTCGATCTTTGACTAATGCTCGGAGTTAGGCAAACTCAACAAGGGATGCCCAAAGTTAGGCAACTAAAACCCTGGTTTCGAAGATAGGAACCGGTGTATAATTGAGACTTTCATGACTACGTTTACATCTTGGAAAGACATGTCTAGCCAAAACAAATGATGACGGTTATTGAGTGAATTCGATAATGCCTAGAGATAGGTGAAAACAAAAATGGATGCTCATAGTCAAGCATCTGAAATACGAATCACTGAGATCAGGATTGGTGTATGATTGAACTTTTTACAAGTATGATCACAGCTATGGCTTTGCAAGACATGCCTAGCAGATGATAAGTGATGAAGGTTAAAGAACATACTCAACTAATGCCCATAGACAGGCAATATCGAATCAGTGTTTGGAAATAGATGCCCAAAACATCGTGTCTTAGAGATAAGATATAGTACCAAAGTAGATGCTTCCCCAATTACAACCTTGTTTATGGTAAAATGAAATCCAATAAAGTAAAACAACGATGGCTACAGAATTGCCAAATGAAAATTGTTTTGTTAAGCCAAGAAAGAACTACTTTGGCGATGATAAAGGGAATTCAATAACGAAATATTACCAACCAATTGCGGAGATTTATTTATATGTACGAAGTTATAATAAATAATGATATTGCACGGATACAGGCATGTATAATATAGATGAAACAACATCACAAATGATTATATAATATATGAAGGCAGATATATAGGCAAGTAAAGCAAAAGGTTTATAAATATAAATACAACAAAGACTACGTAGAAAAACAGTCTTTTATTTATATCAATTTTTTATACAAGGGTCAGGGGCGCTTACACACAATGTAGGCCTTTATGTAGAAAGAAAACAAAATGCATCGAAAGACAAAAAAAACTGTCTTCCCAGATGCTGAGTCTGTCACCTACTTCTTCCTCCCTCACTTGCAATACTTGATATCAAGCTTCATGAGATGCTTCTTTTAACCCTTCCCTTCTTGGATCCTCTCCTTCTCTTGAGTGCTTCCTCAAAAGGCGTATACTCTTCCTTGGTGGTTTAATTGATGGGTTCTTCAGGCTATTTAGATGTAGGATTAAAAAAATGAAGCATCCTCAAAACCACGACCTTTATGTGGTCTTATTTTCAAAGGTGGAAAACTTTTCAGACCTTGGCTCGAGCTTGATCTTGATTGTCTTATAGTCAAATTTTAGCCTCTCCGCCTTTGTGATGTGATCAGATGGGTCATTTATGCTTGTGATTGAAACCTCTTCCTCCTTAGACTGACTGATTCCTCTAACTCATCAGATGCCCCTCTCTACCGAGAATTAGGATTGGAGGTGAACCTGGAAGGGAGATATAGAACCATTGGCACTGTGATGATGGAGGTTGAGGCAGTAGAAATAGCACTCAGACCCAGGACTTCTTTAGTTGACAGTGGAGGAGGTAGCAATGGTTGACCTGTAACTTGACAGACAAAATAGTATAAGTTAGTGATGTCCCTTAGCGAGATTTGAAGTTACTCGAAGATCAAAGAGATAAGAGAAATACCTTGGATTGAAGGAATTTCCTTGGCCGATGACTTGATGATTTCACCCTCCTGGTGGAAGATTTATTCGGTTGGATAACCGAAGGAGTGGAATCAAGAGCATCATCACTGGACATGACCGAAATTGGAATCTCGGTAATGGTCGCCTCAAAAGTGGCCACCGTAGAAGTAGTATTCTCTATTGAACGCTCTTCTGACTTAAGGTTAGATGATTCTGCTCGATCCAATGCATGAGTCAACAAGAGCCTCAATAGTTACCTTCCTTGTAACTACATCTTATGCAGCCAGAGTAGCTTTGTCTTCCTCTAAGGCCGCAGTGTCTTCCTCATCCATAAGAGTTGCCTTCAATGTTTCTTTGGTTACACCTTCACTGTCTACAGTAGCTTTGCGAATTATTTCTTCACGGACCTCTAGTAATGCAGCAGAATAACTCATCCCCAATCACTTTATATTTTTGTTGTCTATGATGTTGGTGAAAAATTACAGGAGAATGGCATTCATTTCCTCATTAGCCTGATTATCTTTCATCTTAAGCTCTACAATGTCCTATCTGTTCAGCGGGGTCAATTTGAGCTTGTGATTTGGAATCTATATCAACTTTCAAATTGTCCTTAAGAGTGCTGCTTCGGCCTAGAGGGTTTTCAATTGTGCATTTTTTATCTTAACCTATTCTGCAAGTTCGGCATTTTCATAATGAGCAGTTTTCATTTAATCTTTCATTAACATGGTGACTTGTGTATGGGTTCTTGACGTTTCTTCTATTAACTCTTTCGAGTTTTTAGCTAATCTTATTATGTCATCTCTTTCTTTAGTAAGTTCGGCCAACTCTCTTTATAGCCTAATACTATCCTATCTTGGTCCTTCCTCTCTAACTCGAATAATTGGAAGAGCGTTTGATTGATTACCAAAGAGCCTTTGGCCAACCTCTTCTACTCTAAAAGCTAGTCTAAAATTTCCTTAACCTATATATCCTTTGGTTAGCATCTTAAAGAGTGATGTCTCAGGCATTACAATCAAACATGACCTCCATTAGGCTATTGTAAAGGAAGTTTTCCTGCATCCTAATATCTACAGCTATAGATGGGCCTATATGGCGGTGGAGGTGGAGGTGGAGCTGCATGAGTTGTAACTTATTTAGATATATGGGAGGTAGAAATAGTAAGGATGTAGGGTTGAGTCAATTGTTGTTGTTTCATGGAGTTTGAGAGTCAATACATGGCCGAGAGGCACCTTAGTCACATGGGGAGTGATTACGAGGACCCTGCAAATTCTCTTGATGGCACTACTTCTTTTCCACTTCATGACGCTCTTTCTCCTCATCTTGGCGCCTTTTTCTAGCATACTCATTCTGATGCTCTTTATCCTTTCTCCCCCTTCTATCGTCTCTAGACTCCTGTTATGTGTCGAGATGCTATGTCTAAATGTTCATAGTTAATAAGCAATGCTGGCTCACACTAGAGTGGAGATATCCCATGCAATCTCTTCCAGTTAAAAGAAAAAAGGGTGTATCAGAACAAAGCACTGAATTAAGGACGATTGCAAAGTGTTGATGTTCATGATTCTAAAAGTATGTGAAGTGCTGGTATTTCCCTAAGTACTCCGTAGACCATGTGCGAGGATTTAAAAGGATGGGGTTTCATCACCTTCGGTAAAAAGATCTCCAAATTGGAAGCTATATCCTTCATGACTTGTGTTAAGAATGTCTTGAAAAGTAACGCCTCCGATACAGAAGGCTGAAAGCCTATCAAGTTAGACCAACGAGCTAAAGATATTCTTAAAAGAATCCATAGGACGTGTCACTTCCCTAGGGGGTGCAAGATTCGGAATATGGGTATGCTAGGAGGACTTAATAACCAAGCGCTTCGGATGAGACGGGAAATGGACTGTGTCGCCTTTGAGGGATGTATCCACATACGATTCATTGTCGCCTAAGCCATAGTCCTAGTCATCATCTTCATCATCTCCCTCTTCTTCTCCTTTTCTTTCTTCTCCACTTCCTTCATCCCTTCCTCTTGCCATGGTCTCTTCAACCCTCACTTTATCCTTGCCTATGTTCGCTTCGACTCTACGGCCCTTGTCTCCCCCTTTGATTATCATCATCATCAACATCATGAACGGAGTTTGAGGGATAGGTTGCAGTCTGAGATTTCTTGGAAGGGACCGGAAAAGTAATGACATGTATGTCAGGGTGTAAGTGCTATACTATTGAATCCTCTCATTGGTGAGTAAGGAGTGGAGGTTTGGAATTGGTAATCAACTCGCTTTAAGAGCTCTAATGTGTAAGCATGTGCATTTTTTCATCTCAGTCAAGGAGGTCTGTTAAGGATAAATAGAAGTACTTGATCATTTTGATAAAGAAAATCCAAATGAAGAAAAGATTTAGAAGCGGAGACTTATGTCCAGGCAACCAGAGGTGGTCGAAGCCGTATGGACAGCAAATGAAGAAGTATTCGCTCTTAATGTAACTACGCTTGTTATGAAAGTGCCTTAATAAATTTGAAGGAATTATAAGCTTAAATAGTCAGCAAGGAAGGCAAGTTTGATCTCTTTTGAATCTTATAGGATAAGTTAGCTCCACGAATCTTGGAGCATCATTCAATCGCATCATAAAGAAGACATGCAAAGAATTAATCAGTGCATATCCACTAGTTAGCACTTGTGTTAGAGCCAGCCTAATATTTTGCAAGAAGAATTTGTTGAAGGACAGAGTGGCTCCACCTAAACACATGTTTTTGTTACACATGGTGTAGCAGTAAGTGGATTGTGTGCTCGTTGATCAATTTTTGGCAATAAAACGATTGCTCTTTGGAATCTCATGCTGAAGCAAAATGGAATTAAATGACTCTGCTATCAGCAATAATGGAGTTTAATCTAGAGGATTATCTAAGAATCTTGAGGTACATCACTCATTCAGTAAACATGGCTAACTGTAAGGCTGTGCCACTATTACAAATTGCTTTTGAAGTTCATGTGTTATAGAACGCCTTGCTCCAAATGGAGTAGACGTGGAGGCTTGAGTGGTAGAAGAACCGGTACGGACTTTAAGGCGAGAAGATCGCCGATTCATTCTGAACTGCAAAGCTTGATAGTGAACTCAGTAAGGTATGTTTTACTTTAAAATTAGCTTAATTAAAACATGTGTAGGTGATGTGCAAGATCCAATAGATGTCGACATGTATGGACCAATCAAATTCTAAACATTGACCAAAACAGTGCAAGGTGTCAGTCCATATAGTGTGCATCTTGTGTATGGAGCACGGTGTATGGAATACTCAACCTACTCGCATTGGCAAACGAGCTTCGTCGCACGATGGAACCGTGTGTCAGATTGAACCTATTATTTCAGAATAAACGAAAATGAAACTGTTTTCTAAATCAAAACAAAAATTTCTTTTAGGTATTGAAGTTGAATGGCTTTTATGGTGATGAGAAGTCGAATTCTTAAGGGAGAGACTTGGCTGAGATTGGAAAATCAAATTTCAATGGCTAAAAGTTTCTAAGTACCAAGTACTTATACTTGTATTCAAGAATCATATCGGTGCCGACATGATTTGGTTAGTACCAACATGTTTCTATCTTCGTTTAAAAAAATAAAGAAGAGAAAAGAGAGGGAAGAATAAGAGGAGCATACTTATTCGAGATATGATGTGGTTATCGAAGTGATAAGAACTTCAACTTTATTGCGAAAGAAGGAATGGAATACCAACTATTTGAAGCAATAAAAGGATATTTTCGGAACAGATATGATGCTTAAAAGGCAGTGATTGGTTACCTAGAGACCACTTTCTGATTAATATAATATTGGTTTTCTTGATCGAAAGCATGCCATTTTCATAGAACCATACTGTCAAAGGCAAGTGGTATTCGGTCTTTAAACTGAGCAGCTTCTAAGGAAATTTGGATGTCGTGACCAAGACGGCATAGAGCGAGAGCTTGGGGCATACTTGAAATGCACAGACGAAGCAACTCAAGAAGTAGAGGAGGATTTGGACAAAAACAACATGGTCGGTACCGAGTTGATTTACCGGAGGATACATCTAAGGGCTATGGAAGGTTAGAGCTTATGGATGTGTTGGGTAACTTGCACTACTATGATCACCATTATGGTCACTACTAACTGCAATTATGGTCGATACCATCATGGATATTTTCTCCAAACTGACATGTTCTTCTCCTCTATCTTCTCGGATCTGAACTACTACATATTCTACGGCGGATGATTCGAGGCTGGAGAAACATAGATAGGAATTTTTGATCTTTTGAGCTCATACTCTTAATCTCTTGCTCTCTATCTCAACCGTTGTCAATAAGGGTTGTAGTCTCGATTATACTTTGCTTTCAAGATGTGAAATCATTGTAAAAGTGCTTATACTTATGCAAATTCGAAATTAATAAGACAAAGTGGACATAGGCATAAGATTTTGCCAAACCACTATAAAAATCGTGTGTTCTTTGCTATTTTTATTTGATTTTTTAGATCTGTTCTTGTTTTGTGTTGTTGGAGGTATTGTGCCACTTTTTAGCCCATCAAGCGATCTTAATATTTTCTTGAAATTACTGCTCTTTCTTCTAGCACGTCGATCACTAAAGCTTGATATGTTAATTCATAGTTTTAAATTATTGATAACCATTTTTACATTTTAATTAGCTTAGAATTTCATATGTGACATGTATCTACGTTGTTAAAATCCATTTCTCAGTGTAGGACTTTAAGTAAATGATATATTCATGTCCTAGCTTTAATTTTATTCTATGAACCGGTCTATTACCTGTTAACCATAAAATCTACTCAAGAGCATAAGTATGAAAGTAGGTTAATAAGATTGAGGTTTTGATTAAAAAACAGGCCTAGGCTTCATAAAGGTCATAAGAGGATGTTTCGAAAGCATTAAGTAGGTGTCAAAAGAGTCGAAGGCACCAACTGCTCATATAGTAAGAAAGCTTTCGATCTAGATGAAAACAGATACACCCTTCCCCCACTTTCAACCTTTCGACACATCTAAACAAGCAAGTACATCTTTGAAACCCATTTTAAAGGCAATAGGTGATGGTCTCCCACTTACAAGCCAAACCTTTCGGAATTAAAGGTTTCGCTTCTATCACAACCTTTTTGAAGGCACATACAAGCCTTTCGAACCTGTCGAGGCCCATAGTATTAAGGGAAGATTCCACCTTAGTCCTAAGGCATGCATTCAAAGGCTACTCAGCATCATAGAAACCATTGACACTTGAATCTCTTGGAAACCAATATGAATAACCTATCAACGGTGTCTGAAGCTTCAAACTTACTTCCAATAACAATAAGGAAAGAGAAGATGTAGAGAAGGGTGTTGTGAAGAAAGCAGTACTCAGAATCAACAAAGGCATAAGGATGACAAATGCCCCTTTTGACTTATTCGAAAGGTCTAGGGAAGGAAAAAGGAGGCAAAAGAGTAAACCAGGAAGAACAAGCAGACATCTTCCTACAACGTCGAATGGGATCATGGTCTTTCGACCAAGTCAAAATGCTCGAAACAACATATAAAAAGGGGTACTTTCGACCCAGTCAAAAGCAAAGGCGCGGAAGGGGGCCGATCTGCATCTTTAAATAAGACCCAAGGGGTCCATTTTTAAGGGACCGATTTCTAGAATCCTGAATTCATCTTCTTTACTCTACTTTCTTAGTTACAATTGTATTCTCAAAAAACCCTAAATCAAATTAGGGAAAAAACTATATTTCTTGTAACTCATTTTGGATTGTGAATAAAAAAGAGAGATGGCTTGTCATTAAGGATATTGGCGACGAGGAATATCATTTTGATTATTAGCAAGACTAATGATCCATTGCACATGATTCTAACCTATTCTCATGATTTCTTTTTGTCTATGCAATGTATAAGATTGACTTGGGCATTTCTGATCGAAACATATCATCGTCGAAACCTTCACTTAACATTAAAAACCAAAGTGATGATAGGGTTTCAACCATGTTAAGCTCATGAGACTTGGGAATACCTAGATTGATCTTATACAAGGAAAGCAAAGTGGATTGTAGGCAATAATAAGCTAGGATTGTTCTGAAAGGGGGAAACTCCTTTCGACCTTATCTAAAGGGGTGTTTTCAAATTGAATCTCAGTTTATAATTGGCTAATAATCATGTATAAAGGAACTCATTCGAAAAGGATTAACCCCTAGAAACATCGGTAACCCTTTCGAAGTGGTTCCATAGCAAGAGTAATGAAACCATGGGGTCGAAAATAACTATGCCATATTGATGAAGTAAGCATCCGCATTCGATATAAACCAAAAGGTCCTGAATGTTACCTTTCGACATGTTTGAAAGGAATGAAAGCAAGGATGGATAGTTACTTTCGACTCATTCAGAGGATAGGTTTCAATCCGATGTTGTCCTCTATACTTTATCTCAAGGGAAACTCCTTGAAGCCTATCGACTAAGTCAATCCGGTCAAAAGGTAGGGACATCTTTATTAACCTTTTCGATTAAGTCTACTTAGTCGAGAGGTGGAACAGTCGCCTTAAATCCTTTTGACTATGTCAATCTAGTCGAAAGGCATGCTTCTAAAGGAGTGGATCCTTTCAATAACATGGTTTTGTTTGAATCCAACCACCTTACGAATAACATTGGGGATGTTGACAAGTTTTCTTGTTAACATTTTTGGCGCTAGAAGGAGGGCCTAAACCTCCAACCTTGTTACCATAAATGGACTAATTGTGGCTTATTTTTCTTGCTTAGGAAAAATGAGGTCAAAATGTTTAAGTGGAATCATGGAAGGAGCGATACACACCACCACTCTAGAAGAGAATGCAACTCAATCTTTTAACCTGGATGAGGCCATTCCTGGACAGACTTCACCACCAACACAGCAAGATGAAAACTGAGCTAAAATCAAACAATTGGAACAAAAGTTGCAGGAAATGCAGGAGCTGCCAAAGATGGCCTTATCTCATAAATCTTCGAAGACTCTGAGACAAACTCAAGGAGAAGAGGTGGTCTCTCCCAGGAGAAGTCTAAAAGCCGATTCCAATGAGCATAAAGGCAAAGTGGATCCGATGTCCTCAAAGAAAAAAAGCTTCCCCAATCAAGAGTTAATCATCAGGGTAGAGTTCTCGACAAATCATTGAAACAATCCGGGAGTTCAACATCGAAGGAATATTCACCAAACCATAAAAATTATGGCAATATTGAAGCTTATCTGAGAGATGTCATGGAGAAGGCTATTAAAGATGCTATGAATTCCATGGGAAAAAGAACAATGGATGAGAATGTCAATGATAATGAGTGAGTGCCACCTTTCATGGACGAAATCATGGCTACGGGTATACCACCATATGTCAAGATTCCATTCATGAAGTATCATGGGGCTACAAACCCCGACGATTAATTGATGGCTTTTGACAGCCAAATGGACTTATACAATGCATCTAGAGCTGCCAGATGCCGATTGTTCCCAGTCACTCTCCAGGGAGCAGTAGCCAAATGGTACAGGCAATATAGGGAAAAGATAATATACTCTTGGAAGCAATTTTCTTAAAAGTTTTCAGCCTAATTCTGCATCTGCAAAGATCCTACTATCGACTATGCAGTCTTGGAAAATATAAAACAAAGACATGGAGAGTCCTTAGAGATTACTTGAAAACATTCAATCCCGAAGCTTTAAAAGCCAAGGATGTGAGCGATCGTGATTAGCTCATAGCCGTCCATTCTGGCTTAATTGAAAATACCCCTTTCTGGAAGCAGCTTTTTTTTAATGGCTGTAAAGACTGTAAGACTTCCAATTTCAAGCTGATAAGCTCATCCGGATGGATGAGCTTTACTATGCTAAGAAGAAAACAATTCCCAGAAAGAAAGGGGAAATATTTGGCCTGGACCGTGGCCACAAAAGAGCCAGATGGGAAGAACCGATTACTAACGCATTTGCTTTAAACAAGCCACTGTCTTACGTGTATGCTATAGCTAAGGAAAGAGTCAACTTTCCAATCTCCTTCAAAGCCAAGATTAATCCTAAACAGAAAAAAGGAGGAGACTATTGCACTAATCACAAAGCCAATGGCCACAAAACTGATGAATGTAGAGTCCTGGCCGGAATTATCCAAAAGCTGATCCGAGAACGTCATTTGAAGGAGCTTGTTCAAAATCAATATAAAGCCTCACAAATAGAGAATGCTCCGCAGAAGCGCTTAAGCAATGCTGTGAATGTGTTAGAAGATGAGGACCCTTTAATCTTAAGCCTGCCAATCAACAAGATTGACATGATCCATGGTGGGCCGCATCCAGCAGGAAACAGTATGGGGTTCCCGAAGTAGGTACATTAAAGAGGTCAAAGAAGGGATCTATTCTATTCAAGAGAAACCTCTAATGGAAAACCCATGCCTTAACATCCAGATGACTAATCTAGTTGTTACTCCACAAATGCTAAGAAAGGGAGTTCATCATCCTCATAATGATCCTTTGAAGATTACTGCACAAATTGGGCTATCTATTGTCTTAAAATTCTGGTCGACCCGGGCAGCGCAGTCAATGTAAATTTCAAACATGCCTTTGATCAAATGAACATTCCAGAACAAAAGCTGGAGCCAAGTACCGAGCCCATATTTGGATTCGACAACAAGAGATCAACTCTAGTGGGACAAATAAAGCCGCTTGTACAAATGGGAGTGCCACCAACATGGAAAACATTTGAAACTACTTTTGTGATAATCGATCAACCCTACTACTACAATGCCTTCTTTGCAGTACCTCATGGTAACGTTTCTGAAAAAGCAAGGCTGCGGAATAGTTCGAGGAGAGCAGTTTAGCTTTCGAGTAATGTATTTTGCCTCTCTTGATCAATATAAGAGGGACTATTCTACGTACTTTGATTTTTATATTATTTTACAGCCTTCGGATGATGAATTCTCACGTCAAACATCCGAAGCAAAAATTGAAGTTAATAAATCTAACAAGCGTATGTATCAAAGGTACATTCCCTCTGGAGGCAAGAGGAAGAGAATCAATGCTAACTCAACAGAAGAAAATCCTATAGCCACAGAGTTCGAATGCCGAGGTGAAACAGAAAAAATAAAACCCATAAAAGATCTTGAGGAAGCTCACATAGATTCTGATGATGATTCTATGGTAGTCAATGTGGGAAAAGATCTTAATGGTGACTTAAAGAAAGACTTGATGTGGTATCTCAAGGTCAATAAGGTTGTGTTTTCCTGGACACATTCCGATATAGTGGGAATTAATCCAACTATCATGTGCCATGCCCTCAATATCAATCCAGGAGCAATGCCCATAAGGTAGAAAAAGAGACAATTAGACAATATTTGATCAGATGCTTTAAAAGAAGAGATTGACAGACTCCTGGAGAATAATTAATCTGGGAAGTATATTATCCTAAGTGGTTAGCCAACAAAGTTTTGGTAAGGAAGTCAAACGGGAAATGGAGTACATGTATTGACTACACGTACCTAAATAAAGCATGCCCAGTAATCCCGCTACCGCAGGTAGATTAGATAGTGGATGCAATAAACGGTCACAAATCCCTCATGGATGCTTATTCAGGATACAACCAGATATCAATGTTCAAGCCAAACGAGGATCATACCAGCTTCATAACCGAATGGAGGATTTATTGCTATATGGCAATGCCATTTGGGCTAAAGAATGAAGAGCCACCTATCAAATATTGCTTAACTGAATGTTTAAGGAACAAATTGGATAGAACATTAAAGTTTATGTGGATGATATGCTGGTAAAATCTAGCGATCCTGAGAACCATCTTAAAGACCTAAAAGAAATGTTCAGAATATTTTGGAAATATCGCATGAAATTGAACCTACAAAAGTGTTCTTTTGGAGTCCACTCTGGAAATTTCTTAGGCTACCTTGTAAGTGCTCAAGGGATCGAAGTGAGCCCTGACCAAATTCAAGCCATAAAGGACATGGCCGGACCTAAAACTAGCAAGGAAGTGATGAGTTTAAATGGAAGGGTTGCTACCCTAAGCAGATTCATCTCTAAAGCTATTGATAAGTATATTCCTTTCTTTGATGTGATCAAGAAGAAGAAGAACTTCGAATGGGGAGTGGATTGCAGGAAAGCCTTCTTAGAATTACAAAGCCATTTGGAAAAACCACTGATACTTTCAAGGCCTGAGAACGGGGAAATATTATACCTATACATGGAAGTATCGGAACTTGCAGTCAGCTTAGTACTCATTAGGGAAGAGAATGGGGTACAACTTTCGATATACTGTGTAAGCAGACGATTAAAGGATGCAGAGGTTCGATACCCAGTCATAGAAAAATTACCCTATGGCTTGATTCTTACAGCTTGAAAGCTTAGAGCATACTTTTAAGTAAACCTGATTACTAACCAACTTCCCTTTTAAAATTTTTTTAGTAAACCCGAAACTTCTGGAAGACTGGTAAAATGGGGGATCGAGCATAATCAATTTGACATAGAATTTCAACCATTATAGAACTTTGTTAATGGGTGCACAAGCTTCATTAAGGAACAATCAAAGAAGGAGAAAGAACAGAAATCTATATGGCAATTATTTGTAAATGGTTTATCGAATGAACAAGGGGATGGTGCTGGATATGTAATATTAACTCTAGATGGACACCGTTTTCATTATGCTATGTAATTGGGATTCCCCGTAAAAAAATAATATGGCAAAATATGATCTATGGTAGCGGGATTAACCTTGGCATTAGAACTAAAAATTCCATGGATACAAATCTTTAGTGATTCTCAACTAACTGTAACGACCCGCCTTTCATTCCACAGAAAGACACATCATTATTAAGAAACAAAGGGATAGAAAAGAAAGAACTAAACAATATCAGAATCTCACGGTGAACGAATAAAATATATTAATCACATAATTATTACATAGTATCATATACATCAGAGTTACATAGCTTATACAACACAAATTAGACAGTTATAAAGATCTGTCTATCATCCAACTCCAGTACAATACAAACATCATCACAGAGATATAACACAGCAGAACCATAATATCTATATGCGTTGAAGCCTCCAGCTTCAAGTCTCCTCCAAAAATTCGTCAAAGATAACCTGAATCTCTGGGCTACTCGTAAAAATTTAAGTACCCAAGAGTTTAAGAAAACATAAAATAAACTTTGGGTAAGACATGGGTCTGGTGTGAGTAAATGGGTTAAAGTTGTTTAACTTTGAAAATAATTTGAAACAAAGGTATCTCGTAAAACTTCCCGCATATAAAACGGAAAAGTTTTTACCTTACAATAACCAAAACAGTTGATAGGAAATCCAATGATATAATAATAATGTCTAGGGTTTTCAAGTAAAATACAGAAATTGCTGGAATGCTTACATCTCACGTTCCAATATAGTTGGGCACAATCAAAACGTACGGCACTTATTGGAGATTGGATTCCATATAATGGCAGGGCTACTAGGGTACCGTCCGTCACAGTATGTGGCTTAGATCACCGTACCGACGATCCACCCTAAATCCCCTGCAACATAAGGCCGAAACCATGCCTTACTGGATAATCCCGAACAATACAACCCCACAGTTGTTCATGACCAACCGCCCACTAAGCCGAATAAAAAGGAACCTCTAGACAAGGGAAAATCTCTTCCTACTTGGGTGCTACCCACTTAGCCTTGCTGCACCTCCCCTTTTTAGCCATTCCTGGTTGATGAGGCTTGAGGCTACGATTACCTTTTAGAACACATATCTTAGAATGCTCATCATCATCCCATGACAATATTTTGAAAGCATTCAATCCATACAAGTCCGTTATGGGTTCAAATGAAACCGAAGGCACTATCTCGCTACACACATTTTGGAATCACCCTCAGAGATAACGACAATAGCCCTTGCACTCTGAATCTTCATCTCGATCGAAAACACTATCTTCGTTAACTCGTTTTGGAATCACCCTCAGAGTTAACGACAATAGCCTTCCCTTAGAATCATCATCTTGATCTTCACCGATATTTCACGACCTATCGTTTAATTTGGATCGATGTGGTTTTCGGATATCCAAATTTGGAAATCTGATCCCGATCTCACCGAAATCCAAAACGCCGTCTTAATGTCCAACTTGTTTAAGGGTTTAAACAATTTAATATATTATTTATATTCACACAAATAGATAGTTCACATTACACAGATAGATAATCCATATTATCATAATTCAACCAAAGCATCTCATATCACAGAGTAGCACGTATCACATATCAGAGATATTAATAATCCAAGGCATTCGATGTCATTCAATCATCCATAAGCAAGATTAATCAGTCACACATTTCTGAATACTTTTATTAACCACCAATGAATTAAATTAATAACTTTAATTACTTTTAAATCCTGCTTACTTAACATTAATTAATTACAACCCAAACAATTAATCATCCCTTAAATATCCATCTTAATTAATCATCCTTGATTAATTATTCTTTAATTACATTAAGTAATTAGCCTTTAATTAATTACACAAACTAATTATTCTTTAACCATTCATATTAATTGACTTTTAGTTACTCTCATTAATTAATTAACTATAATTAATTACATTGATCCTTAATTAATTATAATAATTAATTATACTATAATCACTTTCATTGATTACTTATCTTTTAATTTATCTCATTCATTAATTAACTAACCTTTTAATTATTCTCATTAATTACATTAATTAATGATCCTCTAATTGCTTTCATTAATTAATTATTCTTCTAATTACATTTAATAATTAATCTTTAATTAATCACATTCATTAATCCTTGATTGATCTCATACAGTAAATAACTATCCTTTAATTACTTACATTAATTAATTAACTCCTTAACTAATTACATTAATTAATCCTTTAATTAATTACACCGAGTAATTAACCCTTAATTACTTCCACTAAGAAATTATTCTTTAATTACTTTCCATCAAGTAATTCCCCTTTAATTAATTACATCCAGTAATTACCCATTAATTATTTACACTATGTAATTACACTTTATTAATTACATTAAGTAATTATACTTAACCAATCATTAAGTGATTATCTTTAATTAGTTAAACTAATTAATTAACTTAAATTAATCATATTAATTCAATTAACTACATTATGTAATTCATTCCTTTAATTACTTCCATTAATCAATCACTCTTCAATTAATTACCTTTGATTAATTAACCCTTAATTAGTCAAGTAATTATCTATCCTTAATTAATTAAACCAATTATCTTCTTTTTTTTTAGCAAAGCTAGTCGGCTTTATAGTGGGTCGTGCCACTGTATATAAAAATGGGAGAACAGGTGCTCTGCACATGCAAAGAGCAACTAAGATACAAAGAAAAGAAAAAAATATAAAGAAAAGCACAGAGCACAGAGCAACTAAACCAATTATCTTAAATTCATTACATTAATTATGTCATTAGAAAAGCATTTAGGAATCAATTACATGATTAAAAATATATAATTTACTTTAAATAAAACAATTTAACAATTAGTTTTAACACTAAAAATATTTGAAAACCTTTTCAAAATTGTTTAATAAATTAAATAAATAGTTATTCTTGAAACTTAATTATCATATCTTTTAAAAACTAATTTACCTTAAATATATTTTAAAACTTGGTTAAACATTTTCTTTTGCCTTTTTAATAAAACTTGTTAAATCATTATTTAAACCAAAGAAATCTTAAAGAAAGCATTTAACATTAGAATTAAACTTTGAAACTAGTTTATAAACTTGATTATCTTCCATTGAAAACTTATTTAATTTAAAACACTTTAAAATTTCATTAGTTTTAACTTAATCCCTTTGTATTTCAACCCTGGAAACACAATTACTCCACCAACTAAATCTAGAACAAAGGACCCTAGCCAAAATAGCAAAACCCCGAGACAACTACCAAGCAACACTCGCGTGCATCTTTCCCCTGAGTCACTCTCGCAAACAACACAAGAATCGACCCGAGCGTACTTATACCCCAAAACCTTAACAACATCCAGGTGCACAAAGATACATCGTACACCTGCATGGCGAAATTAAGCGACTCGACCATCTCTACGGTCCTCTCCAAGTTGTCGACGACCTTGACTAACAACACGACAACCCAAATAATAGAACTCGATAGCAAAACGAATTTTCGTTGATCGATCGGAACTTTAACTAACCAATCAACCAAATTCCCAAGCCGATGATGAATTCCTCCACCAGAGCTCATGCTGCTTCATCCAGAGCATCATCATGATACCCCTCGCGATTGAGACCGATTCACCCTCGACATCGAGAAAGTCTCTGAAACAACGTCGACAAAACTGGGTATAAAACCCTACTTCTCCACTCCCTAACCACCACGGCCGTTGATAAAACCTATCACTATTTTTCCATCAATCCCTAACCTCCACACTACCTCCAGCCTAAATCTCGATCCTCCTCTTGCCGCCAATCGATGGAAATCGACCAAATAACCAAATTCGATCAACACAGAGTATCTAGACTATGACATGCCTAAAAATCTGGATATTCATACCAAAATTCATGATTTTGTACTACAATTCAGATTATATAATCAGAAATTGAAATTAGCTTGATTGATTTTTAACATATATTAAGATCATCACTGATACTTATTATTTTTGAGGTAATTGCCAAATGTAAATACTAGTTACTATTTTTAAAATTTATAGCACATTGTAATAGTCACTTTTCATTTATATATCTTAGCCTAAAATTGATTACAGAGGAAGATACAATTTTTTTTATGAAAATGGAGCCTGTAGAATAACAGAACAGGTTCAATCCTTTACATAGACATGCACAACCCAATCATTTCATATTCACACATGCACATATGAATTCATGCATATAAAATTCATTTATTATACTACTTTAACAATTATCATATGTATCAGCATAAGATCAGATTATAAAAACTATTTTTAAAGGAATGTTTACTAACTGGAATTAAAGAAGCAGAGAACAGTTTGATTTTTGTTTTTCTGGCACTTTATATTTTGAAATGATCTGAAGCTTGTAACTGAAATGCTTGATTTACTTGTTGAGATGCTCTTTGAATTGAAGCTATTTGATTCTTGTTCAGGTTGAAGTTGTTGAGTTGAAATCTTGAAACAAGTTGTCATTGTTTGATTTTTTTGGTTTTCAGTTTTGATTTTAGAAGAAGAGAAAAAGTTGTTTATGAACTGGAAATGAAAAAAATAATAGGTTTCTCTTTAAAATACTTAGTTATATATAATTAAATTTTAAAAGAACATAAGTTGCCATTTGTTAATTGCAAGTAAAATATAATCACACAAGTGTCATACATGTATTAATTATTTTACACATGTTAAATGCATGTTTTAAATTTCTTACAAATGTTAAAACCCATTATTGAATCAATTATTCATGTTTTAAATTAATATGTTTATGTCTTAATTCCTTATTAAATATTTTCTTATATTTATATAATTTTACCTATTATGTTTATATGTTTTTATTAATTAGATTTTTAATGTTTATATATATACAAATTACCTGTATATATTTATAAACTATACTTAGTTCATGAGATATTTTAAAAGAAAGAGTATCTTAAACCTTTATATATATATATATATATAAACCATTTAAGTTTTAAGTACTTTTAAAAGAAAGCATTTTAAAAGCAAAAGAATTAAATAATTTCCTTATGTTTTATATGTTTTGTGAATTATGCTTTAACTTTTATATACATTTACAAATCTTATTTAAATCAAGCAAATTTAAAAAGAAAGTAAAACTATCCTTTTTATTAATCTTGTATAAAATTTAAACTTAAGATAAAATATTTTTTTAAATAAATAAATATTTACCTTAAGTGTTTTGAAAATATATGATTATCTTTTAAATAGCTTTTTGAAAAGTATTAGATTATATTCAAACATAGTTTCCAAATTACAATACATATACATATATATATATATATATATATTATAATTAGACAATACATTTTTATTAGCTTTGAAAGATAAATTTTTACCAATTAAATATTTTTAATTTTGGAAAGAATAAAATTTGCCAAATTAAATTATTATTATCAGTTTTGAAAAGATAAATTCTATTAAATTAAACAATTAGATTATTAAATCAATATTGCACATTTAAAATAATTATTAAAGAAGATTATCAAATAAATATTGCCCAAAATTCTGGGACATCGCATTCCTTCCCCTTGAAAGAATTTCGTCCTCGAAATTTAAAAGCAAAGACAATTTAATAATCCAACAACGGTTTTAATCTTTAAATAGCAAGCATAAATTATTAACCATGTACTAGCACATAGCAACCAATTCATTCAAACAAACAAATCCAACTATCCAGAAAAAATTCTGGATAGAACTTCCGAATATTATCTAGAGTTTCCCAGGTACAAACACTGGGATACTTGCCCTACTGAATCTAAACTAGCTACACCACTCTGATCCTGAGCTCCTATATATCTTGATCTACATTCTGAACAGGATATCTAACCACAGACAAATCCGACTCAACTTCCAAATCCTCCTGAACTGCTGGTTCTACAACCAGTAATGAATCATACACGTACTTCCCAAATGAGATACGTGAAATACACTGTGAATCCCAGCCATCCGTACTGGCAATCCAATCCTGTAGACTAAGAACTTATCCTTTCGAGAACACTGAAAAGATCTAATGCACTTCTGAGCTAGCTTTCCAATCTTACCCAACCTTGTTACTCCTTTGATTGGAGAAACCTTATCAAATACCAAATTTCCAACTTCGAATTCTGAATTCCTTCGTCTCTTATCCACAAAACTCTTCTGCCGATCTTGGGCTGCCTACATCCTTTCCCGATCAGCTCAACCTACGCTGATGCTTCTTAAAACAAATCTGCACCAAGAGCAAAATGATCTTCAGATTCTACCCAACCAAATGGTGCTCTTAAGATCCTCCGAAATCCAGAACACAAGCTCTACCCCAATCTTCAACTTACTTCTCTTATCCGGAATAACCAAAACAGATGCACTAGACAACCTAGCCCTCAGATCCCAAATGAACTTCCTGTAGAAGCCCTCTAATCCAAGACAAACATAAACTTTCGAGGAGTCCGAGGTTGCTTCTATTCTAGAATAGTTTCCACCTTGCTTCCGCTGCACAACTCTCATCTGAAGAAGATGAGTATGTCGTTGATGAACACGAGCACGACTTGTTCAACCTATTCAAGAAGACATGGTTCAACAAATCCAAAAAAGAGAAAACACAGAAGTTCCATGGAATCCTAAGCTGCTTCACCAAATCCTTATTCTAGGAGCCATCCTTCTACTAGCTGAAACACCGGTATAGCTCCAGGAACCAAGTCAATACAGAACTCAATCTCCCGATGCGGATGCAAACATTTGGCTTCCTTGAAGATATTCGAAAAATCTCTGACAACTTCGATAGCTCCTACATCCTCTAGAGACGCCTCAAATCCAAGTAAAAGATTACCTAAGAGAACACTCAAACTATCGCAAGTCACTTTTGCGATCCTACCCAGTTCAATTTCCAAAGATACTGTTCCCACTTCACAAATCAGAACAGCTTATGCTTAACCAATTCATTTCCAAAATAAGGTCGAATCCTTCAAGAACACCTCGCCTATCAGAAAAAGCTGACGGTCCACTCTGCTGCTTCTGAATTCTCCCTCTAGGACACTTCTAACCAGATGACCTTCCTTCTGGCACACAAACACTCTCGAGCTGCACTGCTGCCTCCGGGTTTCCCTTCACCTTACTTCTTCCAATTCGGATTGAATTTCCCACTTGGAGCTGCCACTGATGCCAAAGACTTCCTATTCATAAACTCTTCGATCCTTAAAACCATATCAACCAATTCCACAAAGAGTCTTTGAGATGGCCGACATCTTTTCAAGAAACTTGGGCCTCAAACCAAGCACAAACATATTGTTGAACTGAGTCTCTTACTCTAATAGAGACAAAACTCCTTCCTAAGGTTACCAAGATACCATCACTCGCTTCATCACTTTTGACTGATCCAAACTCTAGAAAATCCGCTCGAATGAGCGCAACCAAGTTTACACTACAAAGATGGACTCCAAACCTTAAAAAGGCTTCCCTCCAAGGTTGGTGAAATCCTTACACCATGATGCAAAGCTTACTTGAGATACCTAATGCCATCCTGGCAGATACTCTTCCACCTTCAACACTCGGACTTCTTCTATTAGTAGTCGTGCTACACACACCGCTACTCCTCCTACTCTAGAACTTATGTTGGCAAACCCGAACAGGTAACCCAACAAATTAGGAATATATATATATATATATATATATATATATATATATATATACACACACACACACAAGTACGCTCTCTCAGGAAAGATATCACTCCAACGCCTAGGTATTCTCTCAACCTAGCGATCTGATACCAACTGTAACGACCCGCCTTTCATTCCATAGAAAGACGCGTCATTATTAAGAAAGAAAGGGATAGAAAATATAAAAGATAGAAAAGAAAGAACTAAACAATATCATAATCTCACAGAGGAACGAATAAAATATATTAATCACGTAGTTATTACATAGTATCATATACATTAGAGTTACACAACTTATACAATACAAATTAGACAATTATAAAGATCTGTCTATCATACAACTCTAGTACAATACAGACATCATCATAGAGATATAACACAACAGAACCACAATATCTATATACACTAAAGCCTCCTGCTCTAAGTCTCCTCCAAAAATTCGTCAAAGCTAACTTGAATCCCTTGGCTACTCGTAAAAATTTGAGTACTCAAGAGTTTAATAAAGTAGAAAATAAACTCTGGGTCAGACATGGATCTAGTGTGAGTAAACGGGTTAAAGTTGTTTAACTTTGAAAATCATTTGAAACAAAAGTATCTCGTAAGACTTCCCGCACATAAATACGGAAAAAAATTTACCTTACGATAACCAAAACAGTTGATACGAAATCCATTGATATTATAATAGTGTCTAGGGTTTTCAAGTAAAATATAGAAATAGTTGGAATGCTTAGAACTCACGTTCCAACATAGTTGGGCACAATCAAAACGTACATCACTTATTGGAGATTGGATTGAAAGATGTTATGCGGTAGGATCGTCTAATATGGAATAATGAAATAGTCTAGGTAGATAAAGCATGTAAATGCAAGGAGACACCAGGATTTTATACTGGTTCGGACCTCCCGTCGTACGTCCAGTCCCTAAGCTTCACTTAGGAATTTCACTAACTAACATCCTCACTTCACCCAGAGGAATAGGTTTACAACTTACCCGAACAACCGAACGGGATTTCTTGCCTCAACTACCGAAGAGGACTTCAACTCAATTACTAAAATACAATATTTGACTTGTTGTGTTCTTGTCAACACTAATGAGTCTTATGTAGTACATTATTCCTATAATCTTATCCTCGAGAATATGCAATGTGTTTGTGAAGATTTAGGAAATGTGAATTGCTATGAATCAAAAGAATGTTATAAACAAAAATAGTGATTCAAGCAATAGATTGATGATTGCTTTGAGAATATCTAGAGAATATGAACAAGAGAATAGTAAGATTAAAGCAAGAGAATTCGGTGAATTAAATGATGTTAGAATCATGTATATATACTTGTAGAAGAGGTGCATATGTTGTCAAAGGTTGCAAACAAGAGATGCTTCCATTTCCATTGATGAATGGTTGCAACTCTTGCGAGGAAGAAGGTGTCTTTTCAGAGAAAATTCGCAGGTTTAAATTCAGTCGACTGAGCAGAGAATTCAGTCAACTGAAAATATAAAGTAAAATTTTCGGGACCAAATTCAGTCGACCGTGCAGGAAATTCAGTCGACTGAAACTGTGTACAAATATGTTAAACTGCACAGATTCAGTCGATTGACTCAGGTTATTCAGTCGACTGAATTCTGTTGTTAAACAAAAACAGCAGTAGCTCATTTAGTTAGAGTACATGCCTTCCAAACTAGTGACCCGGATTCGAGCCCCGCTCCATGCATTTTTTGAAAACTTGATTTTGATTAAAATATGCAAGCAAGTTTATTTGAATGTGAATGATGATTCTTGAGGAAAGATTTTAACAAAGCACTAAACTAGACTCTATATACATATTTGATGACTCTTTTTAAAATATATAATTATACAAACCATATATTGAGCCATTGAGTCTGGATGTTATCGTAGTCGTAGATTCGTGAACTGTTGTGTATTGTCAGCAATCAAAATCTGTGATCCAACATTCTCCCCCTTTTTGATGATGACAACTTCATTTGCTACGAACGAATTTTTGACAAGCTTTGTTGATCTTATCTCCCTCACTAAATATATTCCTGTAATTGTGCTTTAGATTTCTCCCCCAGAATCTATGCTATATATTCCTGTAAATAATTAATCTTTTCTCCCCCTTAATCTGTGCTTGCATGGTTTATTCCTGCAAATAGTGTTAGAGCAATATCTTTCTCCCCCTTTGTCATCGACAAAAAGGAGAGTTTATATGATGATATAAAATATATTTTACATAAGTGTTAACATAGAACAATATAAAACAACATAACTACTACTTACAATGTAAGGTATCAGAAAAAAAAATAACATTTAAAGCATGCGATATCCAAGGTTCTTATAATTTCCTAATTTTTCGGAAACCATACCCATTTGGGTGTGGTTGAACCTTTATAAATATAATTTTCATTATTAACTACCATATCAAAATAATCATCAATGTATTTTTCTCTATTTTTCCAATTAACAGAACCCAAATACTTAGATAATTTTTTGTTCATATTTCCTGTTAACGATTTTGTACTTCTAAAGAAATTATCAACATTATAGGTCATAATAGTATTTGAATTTCTATAAAAATTGGATTTAGGCTTTACTCGAAATTTAGTACTAGCACTATCATTTTTACTATACATGAAAGCATATCTAGTGCTATTTCTACGATCAGTTTTATTATATCCTAAACCACTTTTATCATTGTGAGCTTTTGAATTCTTAACATAACCTAATCCCTTCTTATTTGAAGCAGGTTGAGAATTTTCAATAATCCTGGATAAATTTTCTCTCCCTTTATTAAAATTGGAAATATTTTTAGTAACGTCATCAAGCTTAGTTTTGAGACTAGTGTTATCTATCTCAACAATTTTAATTTTTGTTTTTAACTCATGATTCTCAGAAGCTAGAGCATTATTCTTTTCTTTTTGAGCTTCTATTTCTTGACTTAATAGAGCGAGTTGAGAATTATCAAAGAGTGAATCTTGAATTTTCTCAAGTTCTTCTTCTAATATTTTCTTCTCGTCTTTAAGCATATCTCTTTCGAATTGTGCTTTTTTCTGATTTTCTAGAGCTTCCTTATATTTTCTTTTGAGACTTTTTAAAGTGTCTAGAAGTTATGAATTTATTTCTATCATATCACCAAAAGTTAGATCACTAACCTCATTATCTTTTGCCATTAAGCATTTTGTTTGTTTGCTCCTTTGATTTTTCTTTATTGCTCTACCTCTTCTTATTGCGTTGACTAGATCTCTTTATAGCCATTTATTCTAGGATGTTGTTACGATCTCTAGAATACCAGGCTCCGATACCAATTGAAAGATGTTATGCGGTAGGATCGTGTAATATGGAATAATGAAATAGTCTAGGTAGATAAAGTATGTAAATGCAAGGAGACACTAGGATTTTATATTGGTTCGGACCTCTCGTCGTACGTCCAGTCCCTAAGCTTCACTTAGGAATTTCACTAACATCCTCACTTCACCTGGAGGAATAGGTTTACAACTTACCCGAACAACCGAACGGGATTTCTTGCCTCAACTACCGAAGAGGACTTCAACTCAATTACTAAAATACAATATTTGACTTGTTGTGTTCTTGTCAACACTAATGAGTCTTATGTAGTACAATATTCCTATAATCTTATCCTCGAGAATATGCAATGTGTTTGTAAAGATTTAGGAAATGTGAATTGCTATGAATCAAAAGAATGTTATAAACAAAAACAGTGATTCAAGCAATAGATTGGTGATTGCTTTGAGAATATCTAGAGAATATGAACAAGAGAATAGTAAGATTAAAGCAAGAGAATTCGGTGAATTAAATGATGTTAGAATCATGTATATATACTTGTAGAAGAGGTGCATATGTTGTCAAAGGTTGCAAACAAGAGATGCTTCCATTTCCATTGATGAATGGTTGCAACTCTTGCGAGGAAGAAGGTGTCTTTTCAGAGAAAATTCGCAGGTTTAAATTCAGTCGACCGAGCAGAGAATTCAGTTAACTGAAAATATAAAGTAAAATTTTCGGGACCAAATTCAGTCGATTGTAAAGGAAATTCAGTCGACTGAAACTGTGCACAAATATGTTAAACTGCACAGATTCAGTCGACTGACTCAGGTTATTCAGTCGACAGAATTCTGTTGTTAAACAAAAACAGTAGTAGCTCATTTGGTTAGAGTACATGCCTTCCAAACTAGTGACCCGGGTTTGAGCCCCGCTCCATGTAATTTTTGAAAACTTGATTTTGATTAAAATATGCAAGCAAGTTTATTTGAATGTGAATGATGATTCTTGAGGAAAGATTTTAACAAAGCACTAAAGTAGACTCTATATACATATTTGATGACTCTTGTTAAAATATATAACTATACAAACCATATATTGAGCCAATGAGTCTGGATGTTATCGTAGTCGTAGATTCGTGAACTGTTGCGTATTGTCAGCAATCAAAACCTATGATCCAACATTCTCCCCCTTTAGAATCATGTATATATACTTGTAGAAGAGATGCATATGTTGTCAAAGGTTGCAAACAAGAGATGCTTCCATTTCCATTGATGAAAGGTTGCAACTCTTGGGAGGAAGAGGGTGTCTTTTCATAGAAAATTCGCAGGTTCAAATTCAGTCGACTAAGCAGAGAATTCAGTCAACTGAAAATATAAAGTAAAATTTTCGGGACCAAATTCAGTCGACTGTGCAGGAAATTCAGTCGACTGAAACTGTGCACAAATATGTTAAACTGCACAGATTCATTCGACCGACTCAGGTTATTCAGTCGACTGAATTCTATTGTTAAACAAAAACAGCAGTAGCTCATTTGGTTAGAGTACATGCCTTCCAAACTAGTGACTCGGGTTCGAGCCCCGCTCCATGCATTTTTTGAAAACTTGATTTTGATTAAAATATGCAAGCAAGTTTATTTGAATGTGAATGATGATTCTTGAGGAAAGATTTTAACAAAGCACTAAACTAGACTCTATATACATATTTGATGACTCTTGTTAAAATATATAACTATACAAACCATATATTGAGCCGATGAGTCTGTATGTTATCGTAGTCGTAGATTCGTGAACTGTTGTGTATTGTCAGCAATCAAAACCTATGATCCAACATGGATTCCATACAATGGCAGTGCTACTGGGGTACTGCCCATCACAGTACGTGGCCTAGATCACTGTACTGAGGATCCACCCTAAATCCCCTACAACACAAGGCCAGAACCATCCCTTACTGCATAATCCCAAACAAGAAAACCCTGCAGTTGTTCATGACCAACCGCCCACTAAGCCGAATAAGAAGGAACATCTAGACAGGGGAAAATCTCGTCCTACTTGGGTGTTACCCACTTAGCCTTACTGCACCTCCCCTGTTTTAGCCATTCCCGGTTTATGAGGCTTGAGGCTACGATTACCTTTTAGAACACATATCTTAGAATGCTCATTGTCCTTCCATGATGATGTTTTGAAAGCATTCAATTCATACAAGTCCGTTCCGGGTTCGAACGAAACCGAAGGCACTATCTCGCTACACATATTTTGGAATCACCCTCAGGGTTAACGACAATAGCCCTTGCACTTTGAATCTTCATCTCGATCGAAAACACTATCTCCATTAACTCGTTTTGGAATCACCCTCAGAGTTAACGACAATAGCCTTCCCTTAGAAACTTCATCTTGATCTTCGCTTGAGATTTCATGACCTATCGTTTAATTTGGATCGATGTGGTTTTAGGATATCCAAATTTGAAAATCCGATCCCAGTCTCACCGAAATCCAAAACGCCGTCTTAATGTCTAAGTTGTTTAAGGGTTTAAACAATTTAATATATTATTTATATTCACACAGATAGATAGTTCACATTATCACAGACAGATAATCCATATTATCATAATTCAACCAAAGCATCTCATATCACAGAGCAGCACGAATCACATATCAGAGATATAAATAATCCAAGGCATTCAATATCATTCAATCATCCATAAGCAAGATTAATCAGTCACATCATTTCTAATTAATTTAATAACCACCAATGAATTAAATTAATTACTTTAATTACTTTTAAATTCTGCTTACTTAACATTAATTACAACCCAATTAATTAATCATCACTTAATTATCCATCTTAATTAATCCTCCTTGCTTAATTATTCTTTTATTACATTAAGTAATTAGCATTTAATTAATTACACAAATTAATTATTCTTTAACCATTTATATTAATTAATTTTTAATTACTCTCATTAATTAATTTACTATAATTAAATACATTGATCCTTAATTATACTATAATCACTTTCATTGATTACTTATCTTTTAATTTATCTCATTCATTAATTAACTAGCCTTTTAATTATTCTCATTAATTACATTAAGTAATGATCCTCTAATTACTTTCATTAATTAATTATTCTTCTAATTACATTTAATAATTAATCTTTAATTAATCATATTCATTAATCTTTAATTGATCTCATACAGTAATTAACTATCGATTAATTACTTACATTAATTAATTAACTCCTTAATTAATTACATTAATTAATCCTTTAATTAATTACACCGAGTAATTAACCCTTAATTACTTCCACTAAGAAATTATTCTTTAATTACTTTCCATCAAGTAATTCCTTTTTAATTAATTACATCCAGTAATTACCCATTAGTTACTTACACTATGTAATTACACTTTATTAATAACATATGTAATTATACTTGACCAATCATCAAGTGATATATTATGATTAGCCTAGCAATGTATATTATGTCTTCGAATTATGATTAGCGATGCTGTGTGTACTCTAACTCTTTAAATTTTCCAACCAACTTTTTTGATGTCATTTTCTTCCAAAGTTACTTTCATATCTCCGAAAGTAAAGCAAACACTAGTGAAAAGATGTAACAATCCCGGATTTTAATTGAGTTTAAATTGATAATTAAATTAATTTTTGAATAAAAATTTGTGAAATTAATTGGTAATTGATATAAAATATCAGTTAAATTATGAATTACTGGAAAAATGTATTTAAATTTAATTTGAATTGGGATTTACAAATAATGTAAAGAATAAAATATACTACAAAAACAATAAAATAAATATATATAGAGAGAGAAACAAGATAATAAATATTAAAGTTAAAAATAAACATTTAAATTAGAAATAGAAATGAAAAAATATATATGTATGATGAATTATAAATTTTAAAGTAAATAAAATTAGACAAATTTCAAATAACATATGAACTATAGAAATTCATTTATATTGTAAAGCAATGTACAAAGCAAACAAATGAAAATATAAGTACAAGCAAATAAAGGACAAGTATGTAGGCTGTAAACAAAAAAATGGGAAGTAGGACAAACGTACATATGCATTACATGTTTCCATCTCTAGCAACAAACCAAGGTCAACTCCAAATGCATCAAACCAACAAAGCATTTAATGCAAGCATCTTCAACATGCCTATTGTACAAACAAGATTATACTGCATACTTCTCTTTATATGCATCACCTCCTACCTCAATTCGTTCATTCAAAGCTAAGAAAAATATAAAGTAAATAATATCATTCAAACTAAAACAAAATTCATCAAACAAATCAATACAAACCAGAGGAAGAAGATCTTCAGCTTGAAAATTTCACAAGCCAGTTTCAAGATAGAAGAAGTCTCTGTTCTTTCTTTTGAAGCAAAGTGAGTAACATATTTTTTTTTAAATTAAAAGTTTGAACCTATTGTATATATGACTGTGAATATGTATGTTTATATATATATATGAAAATTTTCTGCATATAAGTGAATGATGAATGAACTGTGAGCGGGCTATTATGCATATATGTTCTCTGTCTACAATTTTAACCCAGATTTTACAAACTAAATGTCCATCACTTGATCTAATCACTGATAGAACATAGCATAAATAAAAGATGTTTGTTTTACCATAAAACTAAAGATTAAACATATATGTAAGTTAAAACAAATTTGTTAATAGCTCTGAAAAAATCAAAGAACTGAGGAAACTTCATATATACCAAAAATCCAAATTTCTTAATTCTCGAATTCGAATATATAATCTGAATTCTGATGCCTTAACTTGATTTTTAGAGCAAGGATTTTAATTTTTAGACCAAGAATTCAAGAGCAGTTTAATGATAATCGAAATTGGCATTTTTACCCATTTCCGACGACGCGTTGAACCGGAGGGGTCAGGGTTTCTAGTGGTGGTGGAGGAGCCTACGGAGTGTCGGGGAAAAATAGCAGGGTGGTCGACAGGTGAACGAAGTGGCAGCGGCGGGGCTTTGAAAATTTTAAACCTAGTTTTATAGAGGCTGTTTGTTAGATTCATTTGCTTCCTGTAGTTGATCGAGTGGCATAAGGCTTTAGGGGATGATGGCTGGGAGGATGATGAGTCAATGGCCGGAGTTTGGGATTTTTCGGTTGTCGGGGTTGCGAGGACGGTGGCATTCCAGGTTTGGAATGAGGATGTCAGTGTTGTTCCAGGTTTCAATTCTTCTTGCTCGATTTCGAATTCGAGGTGATGGCGAAGTTCGAGTGGTCGGAGGATGGTCTGGAGTCGATCGATGACTTGCTCGATGGGGTGGTGTTGACTGGAGGCGCGCGGCGGCACCGTGCATGTGCACGGTGCACTTCTTGGCTCTGGTCATTGGTGTTAGTTGGAGCAGAGGAGAGTCTCATGAAATTCTCGAGTAGATTGGAGTTTCACTCGAAGTGGATTCGTATTTGACTCGAAGCAAATTGTCTCTGTTTCGAGTAGAAATTTGAATAAGTTAAACCTGTTTATGTTTTTAACCTTTAAAATTAAATTTTAAATTTATAAACAAAGTTTAAGTTTTAAATCAAAGTTTAAATTATAACTTCAAGTTAGTTTGAAAACATAGTTGTGAATAAATAAAGTTTTAAAATTTAAACTTATTTATACTACCTTGAAGTAATTTAAAGGATTAAAAGAATTTGCATTTAAACATGGCATTTGAAACTGTAAAGAAAGATTTAGATCAAAGCTTAAATCAAAAAATTTCCACCTGCACTAAAAATCTGAAACTGAATTCCAGATTTGGAATTAAATTAAGTTTGATAAATTTAAATGTTTAAATAAGTTTAAAAGTGAAATATTCCTTTAATATGTGAATTTAACAAGGAATTTGATTTAAACTCCTTTAAAATTTCTTTAAAATAAAGATATTACTTCAATAAGTAATTCAAAGGATTTTAAAAGTTAGTTTAAACTTTATTAAAAATAAATAAGGGTTCATTTTAAATCTAGGAATAAAAATAAATTTTAAATATAAATTTGAAAATAACAGTTTTCAACATATTTGTGAGCGAAAAGTCAATCATTAATAAGGATGAGACTTGTCTTAAGTTAATGAAGGTATAAGGATGATTTATAATTCATAAATTATTAAGTTAATAATAATGGATAATTTATTTATTTAATTAATTAATAAATTTGGATTTATTTAAATAAGTAATAAATTTGGATTTATTTAAATAAGTAATTGTAGGTTTGAATTACTTAATTAAGGTTTAAAGATAAATCAGGTAAGGAATAATTAATTTGTAAATTAAGGATTATTAATTAGATAATAATTAATGATTAAAGTTGATTAATCAAGTGATTAAGAAATAAATGTTAATTACGGATTAATTAATTTTTTTGTAATTAATTAAGAATAATTAATTAAGGATTAATTATAAATTAAAGGGTAATTAATGATGAATTAAAGAGGAATTAATTAAATGTTTGTAATTAATCAATTATTAATTAACCTTGACTAGGGATTATCCATAGGCAAATGACCGGGTTTAAATTAATCAGATATTTTGATTGGTTTTAATTATAGAGGATTGTATTCTATTGAATGCTGTAAATTGTTAAATATCTCTACTGTGTGATGCTTTGTGATACGAATTGTTTTAATTCAATCTGTGATAAATGGAATTTATTTATCTATAATGCATTTATATTATCTATCTGTGATTCTGTGTATATAGATAAGCGTTATAGGAATATACCGCTTATCCATATTAATATGCTTGAATCTGTGATGATGTGATGATTTGTGATGTGGCGCTACTGTGTAAAACCCCTGGACTACACTATACACACACAAATATGGATTGCACGAGGAAATCGGCTAAGTCACAGATTTTTACCAATTTTAAAGATTGAATTCTTGAATACAAAATAGTTTTGAAATTTGAATTGAAAGCTTTTGCAATAGTTTTCAAAAATAAAAGTTATTTTAAATAACTTAATAAAACTTGAACTTTAAATAATTGAATTCAAAAATTTGGAAATTTTGATCTAAAAGATTTTACAAGTTATAAAGATGTTTATATGGGTTTTTCACGATTTAAAAGTATGGTTTGGAAAATTTAAATTTAAATCCAAGTTTTATACTTGAATGGTTTTAACTGATGTAATTGTAATCAGTTTTCCCCCACAACGAAACCTATTTGTTTTCAAATAATGATAGTTTTCATTTAAAGAAAGGATTTCCAAATTATGTTGAAAGGTTTCAAGTTTGAAATGGAATTGAAATGTTTTGAAAGGCTATGGATGAATCTTTGGAAACGAGTTGGAAAGTTATCAATTAAATCTTAATTTAAAGGTTTAATGAGTTAATCCAATTAAAATGGAAATTGTTTTGAAATCCACGAATAGATCTTTGTGAATGGGGTGAAATTTGTAAATTGAATCTTTTGTTTAAAAGATTAAAGGTGTGTAAATTGTTTAAACTATTGAAGGTTGTTAAAATGAATCTTTTAGTTTAAAAGATTTGAAATGGTAATTTGTTTAACCATTCGAATGAAAGATTTTGGGCTTTAAGCTATGATTTAACAGAGACCCCAGTATCCATATGATTTTTAATATTGCGCTCGTTATTCGGTTTAGCCGGGGAGGACCTTTGTGTCATATAACCCATTCTGAATAGTGATACGACGTATATGGATAGCATTTGAAGATCGGAGGTGAAGACCGGGTATTTTCGAAAACGAACGGGTAACCCGTTGATTGTCTTTGCACCGAGTCGCACCGGTATAGAGATTCCCTAAGTGATGGGAAGTCCGATCGGGATTGTAAATACCCGAATTACAAGGACTTCTTCGGAAGTGTCTTCGGTTCCGTTCGAACCCAGACAGACTTGTATGGATTGTATGTCTGACATTACATTTTGAGATATAAAGCAGATTTCTTTCAAATACATTTTTGATGGTGGCGGAGAATTTATTCTCTTAGCTTAACACCCTTCTCTGAGACGTACGAGCTCAGAGGTTATGTAGTCGAAGGTTATCATTAATATATTCCCAACTTGGTAATGTGGCATGCGGAGCACTGCTGATCATTTGTGATCAAAGCATGGCTTTTGTGACAAGCGTAGCTTTGTGGATGAGACTTCGTCGAACCACACAACCCGGTAATGGTCAAAACAGGAAGAATGCAGCAAGGTTATTTGGAGATGGCGCCCCCTGAGGGTATGTTCATTTCCTTCTGGATAGAAGTGGTATCATTGTATGGAGCCCAGATACTTAACTTATGTGGATATCACAGATATATATATATAACTTTGTGATTGTTGTTCGGGACCCGGATAAATGTTGGTTACAACCGGGGGATGGCATACTCGTGTAAGTAGTTACCTAGTTAGGGGTAACCCGGCCTTGTGTTGGCAGAGATCCGGTTAGGTTCTCGGGGGGTTCCTCTAGAGGCGTACCCATGTAGCAATGGGAAGTTCCTTGGCCCGATCATTTGTTGGAAATCCAAAGAAACAATACGAGCATTGTACGGTTTTTGTGACGACCGCCCATGACTCCTGCACTTAAACAAGGAAATAGTGTGCTGTAAAGTGTGCCAGGCCGCCATGGACGATCATAAAGGTAAGGTAAACACAGAATAGTCTATCGTATTACTCACAGCGCATGGATAAAATACAATAGAAAAGTATACATAGTGAAGCTCCATAGAACAAAATCTCATCATATAAACTCATAATAGTTGGTATAACAATCTGAAAAGTCAATACAGCAAGCCTCACTACATATCACTCAGAGAATCATACAAATAGCGGAATATCCAGTACATATAGTAAGAAAAACAATATGCAAAAGCCTCCAGCTCGTCTTCGTCATCAACAGCGTTGGTCACTAAGAACAGCACCAGCCACCTGCTACCTATTCTGCCCATCCCAACATGGATGAACAACCCAAGGTAATAAGAGTTGAACATAAAACCTTGAGTCAGACAAAAGTCCTAGTGAGCAGTAAATCAACTATCAAACATACCAAAAGAGCATAAAGGGTAAAAGGAATAGGAACCCAACCATCCCACTCCATCTCTTTCTATAGTGATAGCCCCCAGACCCACTAAGCAGAAGCAAACATAGCAAAGCTGACACTTAAAGTAAAGCAATTATCACTCGAGTCAAGGTCGATGTTTTCCAAGTACAAACCCCCAAGGCCTAAACCAAGATCAGATAAGCACCCACAAAACATCGCTCTTGAGACCGAGTGACGATACATTCAAGCATCCAAACATCCATGACTCTGGCTATCACTGTTATCATTGCCTCGATATCACCGTTAATTGAATGACCGGCTCATTATTTCATCCGTCCGTCAAGGGCTAATGGTAACCCCGGTTCTAGACATAACTCCACACGTCATCGTGACCCGTGCCTAGGACTATCGAATCTGCCCAGAGTACTAGACCAGTAACTATTAGTCTTGGGACTATCGAATTTGCCCAACGTACTCTTGCTTTGAGTCTGCTAGAACCTTCAACAACGATGAGATCTCAGCCTTCTAGTCATCCTCCTCGACGACTATTTCCATACTAGCTCAAGCGCCTCTCAAGCCAACCATTATCAACAAACTCGAACCATTTCACCGAGTTATCAACATGCTTGGGATGATCCCGTCTGGATTAAACCAAGGCTATCTCACATCATGCTTTGCTTCATCCCATCATAGCAAAGTCCCATCTCAACATCATGCTTTGCCTTATTCAAGAGCCTTTCCACTTAGCTTTTGAATCATCTTCGACCAACTTGTCCAAATCAAATCATCAATCAACTAATTCATAACAATCAATCAAATCAATCATTAATCCAAGTAATCAATCATTCAAACAAGATCTATATAAACAGTTATAACAATAATGGCAATTTCGTAAATAAAGAGTCCAAATCTAACAAGCATGAATTCTAAGTAATCTCTTCATGAATGAACTAGCATAGGTCAACATGTAGTAAAATGGATATCAAAACTTTATGAACGATGGATCTACATGCAGACTTAAGAAAAATGCATGAAATCACTATCTTTAACACACAAACAAGCCACCGATCCAATATACTTCTTTGGGTCCGTGTGAGAGATAACCACCACTCACCGAATAACCTAAACACCTCAAAAGCAACTAACTTCAGATCTGGACAGCAAAGGATCTAGCTTGATCCGATTAGATTCCGCTTCAAATGATGAAATCTCTCTTCGATGGATGGAGATCTTCAACTTTGGCTCTTGGATCTTCGATTTATATGGATGGAAGCACAAGATTAAAGTGGAGAAAAGAAGTGAAGAAGTGTTGTAGTCGAGCCCTTAAAACAGCAGCACTTCGTCGCTTCAAAATCCGGTGCCAAAAAGTGAACCAAAGTCGTGTATTTATAGGCCAAATTCTTAAGTCGTTCGGCCTCCTTAAGTCGGTCACGACTTAAACCTTACCGACCTAACGACCTACGACTTATCACTCCACAGCTCAACGACTTACAAATGTAGCCGACCTAACTACCTAACACACACGAACATATACACGACTTAACTACCTTGCCGACCTAACACTTAAGTCGCTCGTACGACCTAACTCTTGCCGACCCAACAGTTCAACGACCCCAGCCATAACACACGCGTGCGACTTACGACCCAACGACTTAAGACTCCCACGACCTATCTCAACACAGCGCTAATCTCTAGGTCACTAACTTGTTAAATCGTTAACTCGTTAACTCCTAAGCCGTTACCCTACTAATCTTGTTAAGCCGCTAACTTCCCTAAGCCACTAACCCTTAGGTCGTTCCATCCTATAAGTCGGTCCAACACTTAGGTCGTTAACTCCTATAAGTCGCTCAATCCACTAACTTGCTAACCACCTTAAGCCGTTAACTCCTATGAGTCAGTCACTACCATGAGTCGCTCCAACTCCTTAAGTCGTACAACCTACTTATCTTCTACCCGACTCATCTCTACGACTTAAATTCTGAATGACTTAACAACACTAACATCCTAATAACAACAATTCTATGATCCTTCGATCCGTAAAATACGGGTCGTTACATTCTCTCCCCCTTAGGAATTTCGCCCCCGAAATTCCAAACAAACATGAGCAATCAAAACTATTTTGCATGCCTACCATCCATAGCAATCAACAAACCATGCATCCAATTACTAGCCTAGCATGCAGAATTCTAAGACTAGAACAAGTTACAAATTCATGAGATGTCACGACACCTTAGGGCCATACCTTGTAGAGTTCAGGATGAGCTGCCTTCATCCTCTCTTCCTCCTCCCATGTACAGTCGTTAACATCATCACTCCGTTGTACCTTGAGCAACTTGACTACCTTCCTCCTAAGTTGTTTCGTGTCAGTTCCCACAACACGAAGCGGCTTACGAGGTTTTCTAACAACTGGATCAACTTCCAAATCTTCATAGCTATCAGCAGAAACCACTATACTTGGGTTCGCACATACTTCCGTAGATACGATACATGAAAAACATTGTGCACACCCGACATCTTTTCTGGTAATTCCAACTTATAAGCGAGCTTTCCAATTCGCTCGATGATCGAGAATGGTCCAACAAATCTCGGAGTCAATTTTTCTTTCTTCCCGAATCGAATAACATTCTTTAGTGGAGAAATCTTCACAAAAACCATATCACCTACGTCGAATTCCAAATCCTTATGACGCTTATCGGCATAACTTTTCTGACGGTCTTGGGCTGCCTTCATTCGTCGCCGAATGATCTCTATACAATCCGAAGTCTGTTGAATCATTTCTGGTCCAAGTATCAACTTTTCTCCTGTTTCCAACTAACATGTCGGAGAGTTACACGGTCTTCCATATAATGCCTCATATGGTGCCATACCAATACTCGACTGGTAACTGTTATTACATGAAAATTCCACCAAATGAAGATGATCTTCCCATGATCCTCCGAAGTCCAAAACACATGCTCTGATGAGATCTTCCAAAACTCGGTTGACTCTCTCTGTCTGACCATCTGTTTGGGGATGATAAGCTGTACTCAAACACAACTCGGTTCCCAAAACTTCCTGGAAGCTCTTCCAAAATCCACTAGTGAACAATGGGTCTCGATCGCTCACTATACTCTTCAGAATACCATGGAATCGAACTATCCCCTTAACATACAACTCAGCCAATTTCGATGCAGTCCTAGTCGATTGAACAGGAATGAACCTTGCAGTCTTAGTCAATCGATCTACGATGACCCAAATCCCTTCATTTCCTGCTCTGGTTCTAGGTAGACCATCAATAAAATCCATCGATATTTGCTCCCACTTCCATGTAGGAACTTCTAATGGCTGAAGCAATCCACTTGGCTTCTTCTGTTCGGCTTTAACCAACTGGCAGTTCATACATTTGGAAATAAAATTTCCAATATCCTTCTTTATACCTTCCCAGTAATAGGTTCTCTTCATATCCCGTTACATCTTATTTCCACCTGGATGAATTGTCAACTTCGAGTGATGACTCTCCTTCAGAACTTCATCTCTCAATTCATCTATATCGGGAACAACCAGTCGTCCTTGCTTCCGAAGCCAACCCTCTCGATCGACCTCGAATCCTTTATCCTTCTCTGGGTCCAATCCAGATTCCAAATCACGGATAATCTTGACAAGCTTATCGTCTCGCTTTTGGCTCTCGCCAATTCTTTCCACCAGAGTAGGTCTTACTGATAAGTTTGCCAATATCTCAGGTTCCAATTCACACCTAGGCCTGAAGTCAAATCCAGCCAAATACTCAAGGCTCTTCCATTCCGAAAATATGGCTCCCAATCCTGCATGTCTTCGACTTAACGCATCTGCCACTGCGTTACCTTTTCCCGGAGTATAGGCTATACCAAAATCATATGATGCTAAAAAATCTAGCCATCGTTGCTGCCGGAGATTCAAATCTTTTTGGGAGAAAAGATACTTCAATGACTTATGATCTGTAAACAACTCGAATCGGACTCCCAATAGGTAATGTCTCCACATCTTCAAAGCAAATACAATCGCCGCTAACTCCAAATCATGAGTCGGGTAATTCCTTTCATGCGGCTTCAGTTGTCGACTTGCATATGCAACAACTTTATCCTTCTGCATTAGCACTGCTCCAAGTCCAGTACCACATGCATCGGTGTAAACCACCATCTCATCATTTCCACTTGGAATAGTCAAAACAGGAGCACTTGTCAGTCGCTCTTTCAGGATTCCGAAAGCTTGCTCACACTTAGCATCCCATCTGAATACTTGGTTCTTTTTCATCAATCCTGTTAATGGTGCAGCTATCTTGGAAAAGTCTTTGATAAACCGACGATAATATCCTGCTAATCCAAGAAAACTTCTCACATCAGATGCATTCTTAGGTCTAACCCAATCCTGGATTGCTGCCACCTTGGCGGGATCAACCACTATTCCATTTCCAGAAATAATATGGCCTAAGAACCTCACTTCACTCTTCCAGAAGTGACACTTTGAAAACTTAGCCCTCAGCTGATGTTTCCGCAAGATTTCCAAAACAATACGCAAATGCGTCTTGTGCTCTTCTTCAGTTCTGGAATAAATCAGAATATCATCCACGAACACAAGTACGAACTTGTTCAACTGATCTCTGAACACTCTGTTCATAAGATCCACAAAATATGCTGGTGCATTGGTCAGTCCAAACGGCATTACTAGCCACTCATAGAAACCGGATGGTGTCCTAAAAGCAGTCTTTGGCACACTATCCTTTGCCACTCTCAACTGGTGAAATCCCGTTGCCAAATCCATCTGAGAAAACACCTTAGCTTCGTGAAGCTGATCAAAAAAGTCATCTATTCTCGGCAATGGATACTTGTTCTTCTTAGTCACTTTGTTCAGCTCACGATAATCCACACACAACCTCAACGATCCATCCGCTTTGGTTGCAAACACAACTGGTGCACCCCATTCGGACACACTACGCCGAATGAATCCTTTCTGTAAAAGGTCATCAACTTGCACCTTCAACTCTTGCTGTTCCCTAGGCGCCATCCGCCTAAGAGGCATCACAATGGGTCTGGCTCCCTCAACTAGATCGATACGAAACTCGATCTCTCTATGCGGCGGTAACCCTTTGACCTCGTCAAAGACATCCTCAAATCCATTCACAATAGGCACCGATGACAGTCCATCCCATGGAACAACTAGCGAATACATGAAGCTCATGAAGACGCCTTCTTCATACTTACATCGTATCACAACCTTTCGTCCCTCCACATTCTCGACTGTCACTTCCAGCCTCTTACAATCAACCCTTGCCGCATACTTCCTAAGCCAGTCCATACCCAAAATAATTCTGAACCCCGCAAAGTTCAGAACAAAACAATCACAAACAAAAGAGCAATCATGACTCGATACAACTAGACCACGGCATACCATACAAAAACAAGACAAACCCCCAACTGGATTAGTCACAACCAATGGTCTATCAACAATATCCGGTTCCAAACCCAATCGGCCTACAAGTTCACTACAAACAAAAGAATGAAACGCCCCAGTATCAAATAACACTCTAACTGGAACACCACAAATGGAAAGAGTACCTTGAACCACCACACTCTTTCCTTTCTCTTCCGCCCCAGGAGCTTTCGAAGACGATGACACAGCCCCCAAAGCATAAGCTTGCACAATCTGTTTTTCCTTCCTCGGTTCTGCACAATTCCTCTTAATATGCCCCAGCTTGTCACAGTTATGGCACTTCACTGGCACCTTTGGATTCTTACAATGTAGCAGGTCATTTCACCCTTCGGCTTCATACAGCCATCCTTTCCCTTTTGTTGCTGCTGCTTCCTCTTCTTGTTCCCACCTCGCTGTGGTTTAGATCCTTCATTGGTTACAGCGACAACATATCCTTCTTTAGGAAACAGATTCTCGTGCCTGAGAGCTTTCTCCACAAGATTCTCAAATGGATCGTCCAAATGATCCACCAACTGTCTCCCAAGATAAGTGTCCAAACCTGTCACAAACTTCTCATTCTTCTGATAGGGAGATTCAATATATGACCGAGCATACTTGGACAAGGCTTCAAACTCAGAAACATACTCAAGAACCGGTCTTCCACCTTGCTTGAGTTCCACAAACTTCTTGAACAGAACAAATTTCTGAGCTGTAGAAATGAACTTAGCCTCAAATCTAGCTTGGAATTGCACCCAAGTGATCTCTTCCTCTGGGGTATCAATGGTGATAGAGTTCCACCAATCAGAAGCTCTTCCTTGAAGCTGTCTTGATGCAAGCTTTCTCTTAGTTGCATCCTCAATTCCCAAATCACCAAAAATCCTTCTACAAGCATCTATCCATCTCTGGACTTCAATAGTTGACTCTGTTCCCAAGAAAACCTTTCCTCCAAGAGCAGTATAGTCCTTACACAACTTAGCAAAATCCACCGGTCTTGGAGCTTGGACCTGAACTCCAATATCTACTGATGGCCCCGGAGCTGGCATCCTTCTCATGATCGAAGTCATCATAGCCTCGAACATAGAAGCATAATCAGCAGCCCCCTCAACAGTACGGCCTTCCCTAGCAGCTGGTCTCCGTCTTCGACTCATTCCTAATATCTATAAGAAAATGATTAATATACCTTGAGAAACAACTGCATGAGGAGTTCAAATCCTTCTAAGATACTATATTATATATATAGTAATCATCCATAAAAATACAATTACGTCTCTCATACGTAGTTACGTCAGCGAGCGTTGGCTAAAATCGATTAACTAATGCTCTGATACCAAATGTGACGACCGCATGACTCCTGCACTTAAACAAGGAAATAGTGCACTGTAAAGTGTGCTAGGCCGCCATGGACGATCATCAAGGTAAGGTAAACACAGAATAGTCTATCGTATTACTCACAGCGCATGGATAAAATACAATAGAAAAGTATACATAATGAAGCTCCATAGAACAGAATCTCATTATATAAACTCATAATAGTTGGTACAACAATCTGAAAAGTCAATACAGCAAGCCTCACTACATATCACTCAGAGAATCATACAAACAGCGGAATATCCAGTACATATAGTAAGAAAAACAATATGCAAAAGCCTCCAGCTCGTCTTCGTCATCAACAACGTTGGTCACTAAGAACAGCACCTGCCTGCTACCTAGTCTGCCCATCCCAACATGGATGAACAGCCCAAGGTAATAAGAGTTGAACATAAAACTTTGAGTCAGACAAAAGTCCTAGTGAGCAGTAAATCAACTATCAAACATACCAAAAGAGCATAAAGGGTAAAAGGAATAGGAACCCAACCATCCCACTCCACCTCTTTCTATAGTGATAGCCCCCAGACCCACTAAGCAGAAGCAAACATAGCAAAGCTGACACTTAAAGTAAAGCAATTATCACTCGAGTCAAGGTCGATGTTTTCCAAGTACAAACCCCCAAGGCCTAAACCAAGATCAGATAAGCACCCACAAAACATCGCTCTTGAGACCGAGTGACGATACAAGCAAGCATCCACACATCCATGACTCTGGCTATCACTGTTATCATTGCCTCGATATCACCGTTAATTGAATGACCGGCTCATTATTTCATCCGTTCGTCAAGGGCTAATGGTAACCCCGGTTCTAGACATAACTCCGCACGTCATCGTGACACGTGCTTAGGACTATCGAATCTGCCCAGAGTACTAGACCAGTAACTATTAGTCTTGGGACTATCGAATTTGCCCAACGTACTCTTGCTTTGAGTCTGCTAGAACCTTCAACAACGATGAGATCTCAGCCTTCTAGTCATCCTCCTCGACGACTATTTCCATACTAGCTCAAGCGCCTCTCAAGCCAACCATTATCAACAAACTCGAACCATTTCACCGAGTTATCAACATGCTTGGGATGATCCCGTCTGGATTAAACCAAGGCTATCTCACATCATGCTTTGCTTCATCCCATCATAGCAAAGTCTCATCTCAACATCATGCTTTGCCTTATTCAAGAGGCTTTCCACTTAGCTTTTGAATCATCTTCGACCAACTTGTCCAAATCAAATCATCAATCAACTAATTCATAACAATCAATCAAATCAATCATTAATCCAAGTAATCAATCATTCAAACAAGATCTATATAAACAGTTATAACAATAATGGCAATTTCGTAAATAAAGAGTCCAAATCTAACAAGCATGAATTCTAAGTAATCTCTTGATGAATGAACTAGCATAGGTCAACATGTAGTAAAATGGATATCAAAACTTTATGAACGATGGATCTACATGCAGACTTAAGAAAAATGCATGAAATCACTATCTTTAACACACAAACAAGCCACCGATCCAATATACTCCTTTGGGTCCGTGTGAGAGATAACCACCACTCACCGAATCACTTAAACACCTCAAAAGCAACTAACTTCAGATCTGGACAGCAAAGGATCTAGCTTGATCCGACAAGATTCTGCTTCAAATGATGAAATCTCTCTTCGATGGATGGAGATCTTCAACTTTGGCTCTTGGATCTTCGATTTAGATGGATGGAAGCACAAGATTAAAGTGGAGAAAAGAAGTGAAGAAGTGTTGTAGTCGAGCCCTCAAAACAGCAGCACTTCGTCGCTTCAAAATTCGGTGCCAAAAAGTGAACCAAAGCCGTGTATTTATAGGCCAAATTCTTAAGTCGTTCGGCCTCCTTAAGTCGGTCACGACTTAACCCTTACCGACCTAACGACCTACGACTTATCACTCCACGGCTCAACGACTTACAAATGTAGCCGACCTAACTACCTAACACACACGAACATATACGCGACTTAACTACCTTGCCGACCTAACACTTAAGTCGCTCGTACGACCTAACTCTTGCCGACCCAACAGTTCAACGACCCCAGCCATAACACACGCGCGCGACTTACGACCCAACGACTTAAGACTCCCACGACCTATCTCAACGCAGCGCTAATCTCTAGGTCACTAACTCGTTAACTCGTTAACTCCTATGCCGTTACCCTACTAATCCTGTTAAGCCGCTAACTTCCCTAAGCCACTAACCCTTAGGTCGTTCCATCCTATAAGTCGGTCCAACACTTAGGTCGTTAACTCCTATAAGTCGCTCAATCCACTAACTTGCTAACCACCTTAAGCCGTTAACTCCTATGAGTCAGTCACTACCATGAGTCGCTCCAACTCCTTAAGTCGTACAACCCACTTATCTTCTACCCGACTCATCTCTACGACTTAAATTCTGAACGACTTAACAACACTAACATCCTAATAACAACAATTCTACGATCCTTCGATCCGTAAAATACGGGTCGTTACAGTTTTAGTTGTATAACCTGCCATGGAATGTGGTGGTAACCTTCTATTGAACATGGTAGCTATAGTAGGCATAAGTGCGAAATGCATATGTTGGCTAAGATTTATATTCTATTTTCGAAATGTTTTCCTACACTTTGCACTTATAGTAATAATATCAAAGAAATTTGCGTATCAAGCATGTTTAACTATTATAAGGAGAAATCTCCTCCGATTCTGTTTTTGCATTGTGTGTGTGTGTGCAGGAGGCCTTATGGTAGTTTCATTTACCAAAAACATTGTGTATCTATTTTAAAATATCTCTTTGTTTGTTTTTAAAGATAAACTATTTTTGTTACACATACAAGTCCCACGACTGACCTGGAGTTTATTGTTTCTTTCCTAAACTCTGGATGCTCACTATTTTCTACACGGGCAGTTTAGAGTTGGGTTTTTCAGATAGTCAGTTTTAGTAGGTTATCTGGAGCTAGTTCAGTCAAGTGTTATAGTCATTGGGAGTTCGAGCTACCGCTGGAGTTCTTCCTTGAAGACCATCTTAGAGTTATTTATTCCGCTACTGGTGTTATCTATTTTTCTTTTCCGCTGCTATTTTATTGTATCATATCTTTGATGTATATTGATATCTATTGTATCATCTGTTGTATCAGATATTATATCAATGTTGTATATCAATGTATTATTCTTTTTCTTCCGCTTTATTGTTATACTTAATTGTGTTATAAGCTCCGTCGACTCGAATTTTACGTTTGAATCTGCGGCATTTGAATATGAGTGTCGTATTCGGTGCCGATTTCGAAGGTCGAGTCAGGATCGTTATAAAAGACATCTATTATCAAGTCTACAAAAGCTTATTCTTTGGTTATGTTATCCTTTGTTATCGATCCTTCAAGGAATGGTTCGATCATACTCAAGAATGGAGTAAGGTTCAATTGTGTTATGTTTTTTTAAGTAGTGACTCTTTTTAAATTCTAGATCAACGCGTGGAAAGATTTCAAGCTTCTTTTGTAGTTTTCTCCTATATCTTTTCCATCTTTATGTACATCTTTTGTTTTTTGGTTTTTAAAGCTGTTATTATGCAGCTATTATTTTGTCACTTCATTTTCTTTGTGGTCGTTTTCTTTTTAATGATTATAGATGAATATATTGTTGGAGTTCGTTAAATTCCAAAGAAAATGCAGTTGTTCTTATGAGATTTCATCTTAAGTTTCAGCACATATTTCTTGTCTTTGGTCATCAACAAATGTCTTTTGAGTTGATAGAGATTCACATTTTTCTTGGAAATTTAGGGTTGCTACTTTTTGTGCACAAGAAGCTTTGTTTACAATGTTTTGTATCTTCTTCTAAGTACATAGGTTATGAAATTCTCAATTTGATTGCATGTATATGGACTACAGATGTTTGTTTGTCAAAAATTTGCCATGACATATTTGCTTTGCAAATATTTATCAAAAATTTCTTATTGATACTATTTACCATTCTCATTTTTCATCTAATTGCATTCAAATATTTGTCTAGTTATTTATGTAAATGGAAGTAGTACCGTTTCAACCTATTGTCAACCAAAATTATATCTTTTAAAATTTTCCCATTATTAATATTGCAGTAAAATTTTGATATTATTTACCTTTTCTTCTTTCTTTTTAGGTTATTCCTTTTGGATTGTTCAGTGTTCGTCACAGTAGGCGTCTTTGGTTGCCATTTTCAAACATTAAATTTCTCCTTCTATAAACTTACAAATGTTTTCCATTTTTATTAAGGAATTAGGCTTTTGGTTTTTCAATTGAGTCGATGGCAATTGGTTCTTCGATTAGTGTTGAAAAAGCGATAGTCGACAGATTATTTTCAACGATAAGAATGTAAATCAAAATTTCTCTTTAAAAAAATAAGAAAGGAAGCAGCATTGTTCGTCAGAATTGGTCATTTCCATTGTAAGTTACTTAAAGTAATGCCTAAAACAATCAGTTCGAAACCACAATTTCCTTTTATTTCAAAATTTCAAAATCTAAGCATACACGTTCATTGCTATTATACGAAATCTTATAAACACGGTGTCATTTCGACTCAATTTAATATTTCATCGAATCAAATTTAATTATTAGCTACTGTTAGCAAATAGGGTAAAAACAGCTGGAAAAAATAGCAAATAAAAAAGATGGTAAACCATTTAAATGTGGTATAATTCCACTCTTCCAAGTTTGTAGTTTTTAGAGAAAAAAAGTATTTGAAATAGTTTTGGAAAAACGATTGGAATAATCGTTAAGAGAAAATTACACATTTAAACCTCCAATTTTCTTCTCAAGTTCCCAGACTCCTCAGGCGTTAACCAAACATCCAATCCATCGCTTTTGACCATCAGGGCAAATGAATCGAGGATCCGCGTTTTGAGATTCAGCGACTGTTGGCAGTACAAAAAGGAAAAGCAATGCGAAAATGCGAATTACATTCATGCTTAGAGAAGTTGTTTTGGTCTTTCGAAGAATTTATGAGTTAGGGAACTGGGCTCAAAGGTTTAAGTTCAAAAACATTTAGAATACAGCTGAATAATATGGTAATCGATCTGAAAAGAGATGAGATGAAAGTGTTGCGAAGTGAAAACTGGGATTGGTATGAATTTATTTCCTGCATACCTCAAAATCTTTGCTGTCTTGGCAATTTTGATGACATTAAGCAACATTAATAAGCAATGCAGTAAACATCTTCTGTAACATCTTCGGTGTTTATAAGTTGCAGATAATTGTTCGCAATATGGATGTATAGTATATTTGTTTTACGATGAAGGAGAAGCATTTGTTGAATTGTTTCAATAAGAATTAGGTTCATCATAGGCTGGGTGCTTTGCAAATCAGGTGACTCTCTCTGCAGCTAAGGCTCAGTGTTGCAAATACAATCAGTAACGTGCATGCAGAAAGAGGAATATTGTTCATATCTCTGTGTATGTTCATGGGGGATCATTCATCATGTAAGTTTATCTAAAATATGAAACTTGAACTGCTGTGGTAATGGATATAAAATATATTTAACATTTCATTCATTCATGGAGTATCAAATAATTAATAACCACTAATTAAGAGAATAATAATTTGACTTTACTTTACTACAATTTGATCAAGGGTACATAACAAACCACCATCCAATATCCAAGCGTAGGTGAAACTGAAATGGTGGTGGTATAAAAAAGAATGAAATAATAGAGTTAATAAAATTAATGATCAAAGGAATCAGAATAAATGAAGGTATATATGTCATGAGGAAGGATGACGAATTAAACTAGTCCATGCTTCCTTCCATTAGGTGAATGTGCGCTGATGAATGAATTATGAATAAAAGAAGGGATTCAAATGCTCCTTTTTGCAGATACAAGTGGCTTCAACTTCTCCATCATTTGATCGAAGTCGTCCTCCGTCTTGATTAAACTCAAGCGTGTGTAACGACTATCGGCTTCAAAAAGCACTCCGCTTTGAGTTTTAATTTGAGCATTCCTGAGTAGAGCTTCACAATCCGTGTCTTCCTCCCATTCACACTTTAGCCATCCGAATGCTGCGATTAATTGATGTAAATTAGCAATTGCGTTAAGCATGTATATATGCAGTTGGTTTGAAGATATATATAAACGGACAAAGTTAGCGAAATTAATTAAGTAGCTAGCTAGGAGCATACATGGTGAGGGATCTCTAACTTTTTTGAAGTAGTTGCAATATTGCGGAGAGAGGTTTTGAAGGGAGAATCGATCTGAAGATGCAACTAGCTTGGTAAGTTCAGCCCATCTTTTAGACAATGTTTGATAGCCAAATTGGTTGATGTCGGCCATTGTTTCCCGTTTCGTTTTCATTTGCAACAAGATCTCCTTTATTAGTTTCAAGGTTCGAAGTTGCGTATCGTGGGAAGTTCCTTCCGTGTTCTCGGTCATGTACTCCATTACCCTGTCGTATACTTTCACGTCCTTTATGAGCGCCCACCTGTACATATATACAATATGTAATTTGTTATGATTAGCATACATGAATGATGTAGACCACCACCGTTGACAATATACATATGAAATAAAGTTAAGGTTACTAATTAAGAAGAAGAAAAAATAAAAAATTAAAAAGACTGTCGTACCCGAATCTGCTGCCGGAATGTCCAGTGTATTTGGACATGGAAAACAACATTATATCTTCGTTGGCGGGTTGTGCAATTGGGGTATAATGCGGCCAATAGTAGACGTGGTCGTGGATTGCTAAAGAGCCATTGATTATGGAATGGTGAAATCGACCTTCGGGATTATTGGGCGAAGTCACCAATTCTATGATGTTTTGAGGAGAAGCGGCGTTAACGTAATCGGATGCGTTCCCTTTCCATTCGTAGCCGGTAAAACGAAAGAATTTGGTTTGCTTTCTGAAGACGGGATAGTAAGGGACGGCAGCGACAACTTTTGATGGTTGCACATCGGGTGATATATCGTTTGGGGAAAGGGCGATGACTAGACCGTTGAGGAGTTGAGTGACGCCGGTACCGAAGACGATGTACTTATCATCGGCTTTGGCATTACCGACGGCCTGATGTAAAAGTCTGACGTGTTTTTCAAGCTCGGCGTTGATGATATTACCGGAAGATGGCTGGAAGAAATAGCTCATTCTATGCCAGGGTGATATGAGAAGAGCGGCGTTGGATTTGTGTTGCATCCAATATTTTTCGAGAAACAAAGCGTCGCCGCTTACAACATCAGAGGAGCAGTTAGGGAGCAAAGTGGAGCAATGGGGACCGGTGTAGCAAGTGTTGCACTCGCACATGGGAGCTCCATCGACGACGATTCCGTCCAAGTAAGCTCTGCCATGCCCGGAGCAGTCTATTGCGGCCACTGCCTCTGCCTCCTTCACTGCCTTTGCAGTCCAGCTTGAGCTTGGCTTCTTCATCAGTGGATAGCCCATCATGCTTACTAATATGGATATGATGAAGAGCAATATCAGTAGCCATGGCTTTTCATTTTTATTTGCTTGGTACTCCATTTCTTTCTTTCTTCCTTCCTTGCTGATTTGATCTTGTACGGATTGAACCTATGTTTTATTTGTAATATTTATTTATGTGATATATATTGGTAAATACAGAGATCGATCGATCTCTTATATATAGAGTGGCTGCTTCACATATATTTCAAACATTAACATGCATGCATGCCTGTATATTTACACGTTTTTGATTAACGTACGACTTTCTTTATTGCATGATATTTGACCCTTCATTTGACCAATTTCCTCATTAACGATTTGGTCTCGATCAACCATTTGATTTGAAAGTCTTTTCTTTCTTTATGCTCTCGACTTTTGGGTTTGATCTAGTCCCCATCTTATAGCAGGTGCAGGTCAAATATATGAGGCCAATCAATTAGTGTTTGTCTAGGTCAAATATAAGTATGCACGCATGCAGTGCAGCAGGAGGGGTTCATAACACTTACCTGCTTGCACCAGCAGCAGTTCATGACCTTTCCTAACTGATAACTTGGTCTTCATTTTGAATTTGGATGCCTGCGCCACCTTATATAATGTAATTAACTTGTTAAGCTTAAAAAAACTTCAGACCCACATCCTAAAACTCCTGTCCGTATTACCGTCCTAAATGAAAATAAATTATGGTTGGGCTAGAACTGGTTTAGACATACGCATGGATTCTGTAAACTTTATAAATTATTTGAAAGCATGACAGCATATGTTTGAAATAAAAATAAACTTGTAATATGTTTATCTTGCTAATGCTTTTTATGTAAGTGTTGCTGTAAAAACAAACTTGTTATATGTTTATCTTGCTAATGTTGATCAAAATCGTATGTACCATATTTTTCGCCACAAAAAAGATTTTACTACATATATTTGTTCAAAACCAAAATAGCTAGAATTATTTTCAAATTCCCGGATGAAATTCGAGATGTTTCAGGACTCTGTCTCTCGATTAAGAGACCCAAGACAATTCCATCTATACAGGAGAAGTAAACTTTAACAAATTTGAGCATTGGTGGAATTGCCGTCCGAGTCATGTCGACATTTGCATTCATCGAGAAGTAGAATTATGATTCAATGGAGCAATGGCGATGACTCATTGTCATCGATCCATAGTTATCATACATCAAAATTTTGTGCTCATCCATTACCACCATCAATTTTGTCATGTCCGAGTTCTAGCAAACACCCCGTCTTGTCTTACCCTTCTCTTTGATTGAAGTATCATCAAATGACGATGACTAGGGGAAATGGATCGACGAGGAGCTGACGGAATGGCGAACGATGAAGCTTTGGAGGATGACCCAACAACTATGGAGTCAATGGTGCGAGTTGAATCTTGCAACGAGGCAGAAGGGCCTGCTTTGGATTATTCACGAGAATTTTTCAACGGCGTGTTCTTTTGGATGGATCGACTTCACGGGGTAAAGGGGATATGGAGTGGAAGTCGAGGTTCAACATGAATTGAAGATGGAATCGATGAAGAACGATTCTTGAGTTTGAATGCAAGTAAAGTCATCGAAAGCTGGAACAAGGATAAAATGTTTGAAAAATTCTTAGCGTAGACTTTTATATGGATCGACACAGATGGATCGACACCAATCCATTATGGATCGACACCGATGCATCGTGCTTATAAAAGAAATGGAATGTAGAAAAGGATGAAAAACCACCTATCATAAATTAGAATGACTTTCAAAACTTTCTCCCCGATGAATAGAGTCCTCGGATAATGGACTTCAATATTTGTATCTACTGAGCATACATAATGAAGTGCCGAAATTCTCAGCGAGGATGCAACATTCCACGGAAATGTATTGAGTAACGGAAGCATCTGCGTAGATCTGGAATTGAATGCTTGTCTTGATTCAAAGCACATTTTATGTTCAAAGAACCATACTTTGGATTTATCCCTTGATTGAGGTAGTTAAATGCCATGCCATATTTTTACTTTCCATTATGTCGTTATCATGCATTCTCATCAAGTAAAAAGAAAAAATAATTTTTATGTACGAAAAGAGATGATTCGAATTGGAAATTAATGAAGCACAATAGATCATACTTTAGATTATAAGCTCGGTTACATATTGGTTTTGTATTGCACCTAATTAGGTGTTACATTAGGTTATAAGCTCGGTTACATATTGGTTTTCTATTGCATCTGATTAGGTGTTATGTTAGGTTATAAGCTCGGTCAACCATTATTGTAATTCGTACCAGATTAATTTTCAATTGTACTCGATTCACTACAAGAGGGAATAGTTATTTTGATGGTTAATAGCTGTAGGTGGCCGTCGTAAGCCGTCGAGCAACTACACATCTCGACAGACTTTTCGACGGCTTTGTCGACAAATTTTTGATGGCCTTCGTCGGACTGTTCGACAGTTTTCGTCACGTCGTCAAGTACACATGGCAAGCATTGAGTCTTTCGTGTTTTCGCCAATCGAAAGCTGTCATAAATCTAAAAAAAATCTCTTTGTAATTCAACCATGATTCATCCCTCAAACAATACATATATAATAATATATATCGCAGCACACTTTCGCACACATAAATAATATATATTAAATCCCAAATCCCACATATCATATACACCATAAAATATATCACATAAATAATAAAGAATGCATCAATATATATAATAAGCATAAGTTCAATCTCAAAATTCCACCACAAAGTTCAATCTCTAACATCTGTCAACGTCTCAAAATGTATCATACATCACATCAACCCAATCTCATCCATCTCAAAGTATATATAATTCTCATACTACCTCACAATATCAAAGTGCATATATACATATCTCAACATAAATAAAAAATTCATACCAGCTTCTCATCGCCTTCAGATCCCTGTGATGAAGGAAATCTACTATACTATTGCATATGCCTAGCAACGCGCTCATCCAACATATGGTATATCTCCTTTGTCTGATGTCTGTCTCGATCCTCGAGGTGAGCAATACGAGCTCTCATGTCTACAATCTCCTAACCGTTGCAAGCTCTTCTATAGCTGACTTGCTTTCGTCTAAGTTACAACATTTTTACCAAAGTGTATGAGTTTCATATAGTGCGTCAATAAAATCTATGTGTTATACATTATTCATAGATATATTATACATAAATATTACCTCTTGGTTCGCTAATCTATAATGCCTGTTCCGCGTTGGCGGTTCAATGATAGCGTTAAAAATCATGCCCTCCTCATCCGCAGTCATCTCGTCTCGATCTGTTCGTTGAGCAGGCGATCTAGTTTTTTAAAGAATCTATCCTGCGAGTAAAAGTAGAATTACAATTAAAATTCATATTACCTTATTTTAATTATTTATAACTTATTATTTAAAGTGATTATCAATAGCTTATAATTTAAACTATGCTTATCATGGACTTTTGCGATTTTGTGTCATGCCATGTGTATTTTTTTGAGCCACCTTCATTGACATGCTCGATGGCGTGAGTACGAGTAAAAACTTTCAAGTAGAAGACGGCACGACCATGCTCTCTTATCTGAAATAATTACTATGCATCATTATTATATATATGATGATTATACAATGTTATAAGTATTTATAATCGCAATTTATAAACTTACCAATTCTTGACGGCAATGTTGGAATAACATTAAACCCCGGCGACATGTGATAGAATTTGCATTCCTATTTGCTGAATTCCGCTCAGATTTTGCCTATAAATTTCACATAAACATTGTATTTCACGTTTTTAAACTGATGCAACTATTATATTAACTTCTACTAAATTTTTCCAATAAACATTTCATGCTTTCCTTAAGGTTGCACTCATTTAGACAGACATTCTTTTTCCATTTTTAATGCTTGACATTGTATCGTGGTGATTTTCTACATTTTTTTTAGTCCAATAATTTCTGCAAAGGGAGTTTGTTTCCTGTAAATCTACTAGCCTCTACACATTGAAATTAAAATGAATTATACATTAATACTCAGTCAACAAATTGCACAATTGTTATATATATATGTGTGTGTGTGTGTAATGAAATACACATTTATATTTGCGTAACAATCCTGCTAAATATACTCTACAACGTGCGTTGGGATATTCTCCTACTTATGCTAGCAAGTAGTTATTCTACCCTTATAGGCAACCTTAGAAATATCAAGCACAATATCTGAGGGCTCCAATTCAAGATCCTATATTAAATATGATACATATATATTTAATAAATCATGAATAAAATATCGTACAATAAATATTTATAATGTTGGAATAAATTTGATACTTACCCACTCGCTTTACTTGCTAATCTGACTATGGGACGAACCGCATGTGATGGGCAACCACCATCGCCTCTTGCGGCAGTCCCTCTCTAACTAGAAGATGGAGAATCTATTGAATATGAAGATCATCGACATGGGGACATAACATTTGTCATAGACAAATCATTTTATTATGGAAGAACATATCATTTTATTATCGGAAAAAATATTTTTTTTTGGGAAAACATGTAACATTAATAATCACATAAATTAGCTTCTATCAAAACATATTGTTGCTTTTGTTTTACAAACTACCAACCAATCTACTTTATCTCATTTTAGGGACGGATACGAAACAAAATAAACTTGTAATGCTTGTTTGGCTAATACAAAATGATCATACTTACGATAATGAGAGTTATGTTTTATTTCAATAAGATTATAATCTTTGTGCATGTTGATTCTGGAACCTGGAACATTGCTGAACCAATTGCATATCTAAATAAAAAAATTCTCTACAGGTCATATAAAACATGTCAATTCCAAGACCTAGGTTAAGACGCCGTAAAAATCTCTTATATGTTCATCTTGATCATCACTACCTTTAACAAATACATCGGTATAGTTAGTTTATTTTTCAGCATCATGTGTTTTGATGTTGAATTTAAATCCATTGATTATAAATATTAGATGTCTTGACATTTCTCTTTGATCCCATTGCAAGATATTTCAATCCTTTATCAACTACATAATTTCTCGGATCATAAACACAGTTTGAAAACCAATCAACAATTTTTACTCAGATCGCTACATGGATTATGATTGGTAAATACTGCAAATATAATATATTGCACATATTCTTTAAGTATGATTAAAATAAATATAAATTTAAGAATTCACATATCGAGAATTATTAAGTAATTATACCTAACAAATGGTGCAAATTCAACTCAATTAAGAAGTAAATATTTTTTTACTACATGGTATCTTTGATGTCTAATCATGTTTTCATACATTTTCTTGCAGGTCGACAATGTTGTCTGAAAATAAATAACATTATTGGAGAACAATTATGTTCAATGCATTCTTCATTACATGGAACACTTTGAAATGATAAGTTCATATGGTCACTGAAATGATGAGAGAAAAAGAATAAAGTTTTTTCTTCGATATATGATTTGCAAATCGAACCTCCAACTCATAGTTTTTGTCCAATTTTTTTAGACAATTTAAGTACCTATTATAAAATTATTTCAGATTAAATTTATACATGAACTTTTTATTTTGAAATTTAACTGATATTTAACATACTCCATATTATTACCTTTCAAATAGATACATCCAACCATATTGCACAGGACCTTGAAGAAGTGCTTCAATGAAATATGAACAAGTAAATGCTCTATTACATTAAAGAAAACCGGGGGAATTTTTTTCCCATTTTGTAGGGCAGTATAGGAATATCTAATTCAAGTTTACGTTGATGCTCAACCTTTGACGTATCGAATAAAGCTCTTTATAATGCAAACTAAGTTTCGTTATAACCCTCCAAATTTTTACGGGTACGTTTTTTAAAAACTCGGGTAACAAATTTTCCATCATTACATGGCAATTATGACTTTTCACCCCACTCGGTTTTTTTTAAAGTCGATATATCTATGATGACTAGAAGAAATCCCATCAGGTAATCTCAGTCCTTCGACCTATTTTAGCACAAGTTTTACTTGGTTTTTGTCTAAATCATAACATACTTTGGGTTTTTGGTTGCCATTTGGCTTGGTATGAAGCTTGGGATATTTACTATTCTTCTATATCACATATTGATTTCACATCGACTTTAAACTTCCCCTTAGCATTCAAAATTGTATCAAACACGTCATCAGACATGTTTTTTCATTGCGCATCACGTTAGTGCTATGATGTAGTACGAGACCTTTCCAATAAGGTAACTTCCAAAATATACTATGTTTGCACCAAATATAAACCATCGATTTACCTGGAATTTCAATCTCTACTCCAGTTTCATGTATCTTTGGATATTCCTTTATAAATGTATATATTTCTACGTCTGATCAAATCATTGGTGGTGATCTTGTCTCTAGTCTATAAACTAGAAAATTATTTTATCTCTTCTATAAGTATGATTAACATGGAGAAAGAACCAATGACAATCAAACCATGTAATTTTCTTCCCATGTGGTAAAGAAAATTCTCTTATCTCGTCCATGCAATAAGGACAAGCTAGATGACCAGCCATGCTTCAACCTGAAAGCATTCTAGAAGCAAGAAAATCACTAACAGTCCACAACAAAGAAGAGAACATACAAAAATTCTTTTTCTAAAGCATCATATGTTTTAACTCCTTCATGCCATAGTTTTTTCAATTCTTCAATCAATGGTTGTAAATAAACATTGATTCCTTATGCCAGATCATAAAGGGCAAGGATTACAACAGTGAAAAACATATATGGAGTTTTCAACGCATCCATGGATGCAAATTATAAGGTGTAAAGATAATATGCCAAGATGAATATATAGAACCAAATTGAGTGAATGACGAGAAATCCATACACAAACCAAGTCTAACATTACGACTCTCCACAACATATGCGGGATAAATCTTATCAAAATTATCCATGCTTCTCCATCAGTTGGATTTATTAATGTACTTTATTTCCATGTTCTCACAATACGCCATCTCATATAAGGCACGTTAAAAGAAGATGCATATAACCTTTGAAGTCTAGAAGTGACTGATAAGTAATGCATTCTCTTATATGGAAATTCATTTTCCTTCTTTTTTCTTGGTTTGTACCTTTTCTCATTACATATTCTACACTTCCTAAAATTGATGTCCTCTTTCCAAAACGACATGCAACCATCTAAATATGTATCTATCTTTTGTCACAGCAAAATCGAAAGCGGACATAAGTTTTTTTTACTTCATAATGATCTTCGCACATTAGATTATCGAATGGCATATGTTGTTTTGTAGTTTGTGCAACTAATGTAAATCCAGCTTCTGTGAAGTTGAATTTAGATTTCATAGTAATATATTCAGCAGTTACTGATAATTGAGTATCGCTTTTACAACCATCCCAAAGGGGTTTTTTAGTAGCACCAATAAATCATAGATTTTTTCTCTCCAATGTTTGGTTATTCTTCAACATTTACACCTTCATCATCAACTTAAACCATAGGAAACATTGATCGTGCTGCATTTTCAATCATATCTTCTATAGGATTCGCCGCAACATTGTCATTATCCACCTCCCTATCTGACATTATAGTATTAGATGCAATAAGTTCTTCGAGACGATCCCACACATGATAATTTGGCACAAAACTGCTTTAGCAAAAATGTACTATAATCATATCTAGTTTCAATTTCTTCTAATGTTTGTAGTTATTACAAGGGCAACGAACCTCTTCGTAATTTCCATTATTACTTAAAACAAATTTAATAAATTCATGTACACCATCATAAAAATGTTCCTTTATTGAGCCTTTCACTTTCTTTCATTCATACATCCGCCTCCTTCGATCGACAAAATAATTGGTCATTTTTCTATTTAAAAAATATGATAGATGTTTAAAAAACCTGTAACATGATTCCCAAAATTATGATTTTTTGCTGGGTTGACATTTTACTTTTCAATTTATTTATGCATTTGAATGTTTTATTAATTGTACCATATATTATTCCTTTTACTTTTTTATACTTATTTTCAATTTTAACATATTATTTTTTACATGATATTGTATTTTCACATTATTTTTATTTTTTATTTTTTATGGTCGGTCATTCTACTTCCCATTACAAACACGATAATAATTACATTTCACAAATCATTTCATCTTAAACGATTTAACAAAATTTTGAAACTGCTTTCCCTTTGTTTCGTGTATCGTACACAAATGCATGTACATAGGGAACAAAAAGAAAATGCTGTCAAAATTTTGTGAACCGTTTCACATGAAATTATTTGCAAAATGTAATTATTATATTGTGTTTATAACTTGTCCAATATGGGGACAAATCCGATAAATACATATCAGATGAATATTGATGTTTGTTTGTACTAAAAACAAATATCTATGTAACAATCATATATAATACTTGTCGGATGAGGCCAAAAAATCTTATAGATATAAGAAATAAAATACGTTATACACTATTTTGTTTATATTAACATTATACACTAATTCATTATTTAAATTCGTCAACAGTTAAAAACCAATAAAAGATTGTTATTTTTACATTTTAGCCAACATTAATTTAAATTTATTATACACTGATAAAAAATTAACATTATACACTAATAAAAAATTAACATTATACACTAATAACATACACATTAACTAAGTTTATATATAATTAATAGTATACACTAATAAAGAGATAAAGTAAATAAAATTTTGACACTTTAGCTAACACATATACTAACTAAAACTAAATTATGTTACATTAATAACCTAATATGTTAATCAGCCTAGCCCTAATTACACATTAATTTTCGGATTTAACATTAACCCTACTTTATAATTATAATTTAAACACTAATAACCCTAATTAACCTTTTCAAATTAACCAATGCACAATTATAACCAATAAATAGGATATTATCAATAAATTTAAGCATAAATAAACACTAAACTTTATCAAAATTTGAATAATTAGTTTAGGGGAAGAATATACCTAATTTTTTATGGATTGAAGCTTGGAGAATCCAATTTGATGAAGATTGCAATGGATTTTGGCGGATGCGATGGCAAGGGATAGGGCCGTCAATGGATATCCGAAAAATCCTATATCCATCGTATCAGTATCTAAAAAATGGATAAATATCTGATGCGGAAAAATGAATGCGGATGCAGATATGAAGACATCTGCATCCGAAAATTATCCGTTCGATTTTGTTCAAGATTATAGTTTAAATTATGTGTATTTTAGTACAATGAAAGATATTCTTTATTTTTTATTAAGCTAGATGCTTATACTATATGCATTAAATGCATATCAACTGCTCATGACTATTTATTATCATTATAATTTTTATTTTAACACTTTAATAATTAATGGGATTGAAAAAAGTTTATGTTAAACTAAAATTTTCAATTTATTCTTGATTTATCGATCGTTTGCAGATAGAAGCATTATCCAATATCAATCCTCATCCACGGATACTAATATTTGATATTCAAAAATGATCTCGGATGTAGAAATGGATATGACACTATCTACATCCGAAAGTGTCCGTCGACAGGCCTAGCTATGGACTGTTTGGAACAGATTTGGGTACTGCGGCCATATTCAAGATTTTCAACAGCTTCTGATGGCTTTTCAACAACTTCTGATGGCTTTCGATGACTACAAATAAAAAATATTCTCTCTTTTGAAAATAAATTTAATTTGTCATAAAAAATTAAAAAAGTTTACAATTTTTTTCTTAAATGGCTAACTCACCCAGATGCTAACCCTAGACGATTCTTAAACAACATTAATTATATAGCCGTCAGCCATCGATCTATGTATAATTCGTTAAGGAAATAAAATCTTGGAATCAAGTGGTCAATATAATTTTTTTTAAAAATTTAAAATAATTGTTTTTTATTAAATATTAAAAGTTCTTTTTATTCATTATATAATACCTTTTAAAATGATTTGGTAGTTAATTCTGAATTTTAAATTTATTTAAGATAATAAATTCGTATAAAATAAAATATTTGGTAAAAATAAATAAGTTTATTGAATCTTATGTTGATCTAAGGTATTTTGGGCATATGATCAAGATATGAAAAGAAAATAAACAGGTTTAACGTATCAATCTTGATTTTCAACTTTATAGCCATTCGTCGATATTCAGACTTAAACCTTTCATTCGAAGATCAAACGATCTTCAAACGAGTTGTAACTCAAACCATATATACTATATTACGTATTTATCCAATCCATATGGTTGGATTTACAAAAAACCAGATAGAAACAAATTTAGACTTAAAAAGGGTCATTTTCATAGAAGTTGTCCTAACAATATATACTATGTGTTATACAACTCATTGGAAAATGATATATTTTGAGTCTAATTTTTTTCCTTTTATTTTTTTGATTATAGCCTTACGGATTAGATAAGTACATTATAAAGTATATATCATGAATTTCATCTCATTTGAAGATCATTTGGCCTTTGAACTATAGATTTTTAATCTAAATGTCGACGAACGACTATAAATTTGAGAATCAAGACTGACACCGTAATTTATTTACCTTTTTATCATATTTTGGATGTAGGTCCAAAATACTTTGAATCAACGTAAGATTTAAAAAAGTTCTTTTTCCTATAGAAAATTTGTTTCATATGAATTTATAATGTTAAATACATTTTAAAATTCATAATTAGGTACACGTTGGTTAAAAAATATATTTAAATTCATAAAAGTGTTACGCAGCATAAATTTCACCAAAGTTGTATAATGGACAGACTAAAAGTTGCATAGACTGATCGTTTGAGTTCAATTTTCAATAAAGTTAATTAACGAATTACACAATAAAAGGTTATCGAAAATATTAATTTAATTAATCACAAACCATTATAAAATTGAAGAATTGAATAAAAAATAGCTTCTTTAATGTTTAGGAATTAATTAATCATTTTAAACGAACTTCAAACTTCTATAATGAATAAGTTATAATAATGTGATAAATTAAATTAATTAAAATAGCCTGCCGTCGAAAATTGCTTGACGGAGCCGTCGGTTGTAGTCGAAACTGTCTGTTGCTATTTTGCTCATTTCTAGTAGTGATTAGGTCATGCACCCGATTAGGTGTTGCTTTTGGTTATAAGCTCGGTTAACCATTGTTGTATCTCGATTGCAGATTGATTCTCTATTCACTACAATAATAGCTTGAAATACCGATGACCCTTGGCGACGGCTTCCAACGGTGATTTTCGATGGCTTTCGATGGACCGTCGACGGATGTCGGAAGCTGTCAAAAATTCACGTTATACAGGTCTCAGCTGAGACCTTTCTTCCTCATTTCGGATGAATTCCCTTAAACTCATTTTCAAGCTTTCGAACCCCAAATTCAAGCTTACGGATCTTGCACGGCTCCTTAATCACTCTCTATTGCTTCCAATCTCAGGTATAATCTCTAATATTTGCAAAAAACCTAATTTTTAACCTAAATCTAGATTTTCCTATTTTGATAAATTAGGGCTAATTAGTGATTCTAATTATTTCTAATTGCCTAATTATGGTTTATAGTATCCCATGGAATTTGTTTGTTAGCTTTAAATTGTGAAAAGTAGGTATGATTCGTGAATTTGTGTACCCGTGTAAACTATTATATATGTGTTATTTTTAGCATTGTCTTATGTTAATTAGGGTGTTTGTGTTTTCATATATGTGTGTGTATATGTGTTAATCATTATATATATACAAATACACACATGCTTATAATTAAGTAAGTTGTTTTCTATCGAAAACGTCGTAAAAAATAATTTACATATCAACTATAATATGCTGAATTAACTTGTTCGATATAATACACAAATGTGGTAAATTAATAACTTTTCAAAATATATAAAATTAGTAAATTTTCAATAGTTTACAAACAATAATATATTATATATTAAATAAGTAGTCAAACTATAAAACTTCAAATTTTGTATGAGCTACTTTTTTATTATTTCCCTTGGAGAGTTTTTGATCTCATCCGACAAGTATTATACATGATCGTTATATAGATAATCATTTTTATCACAAAACGAACTTCTATATTCGTTTAGAACAATACTTGTGCAATTTTTGGTTGTATTGGACAGTTATAAACACAGTAAACAATTACATTTCGTGCATTATATCGTTTTAAACGGTTCACAAAATTTCGCTTTTCCTTTTTGTATCCTGCCTACACGCATTTGTGTACAATACATGAAACAAAAGGGAAGTGTTGCTGAAATTTATTGAATCTTTTAAAACAAAATAATTTACGAATTGTAATTGTTTACCGTTTCTGTAATGGGAAGTAGGATGACAGACCATCAAAATAGAAAACCATAAACCAACATTTAAATATTGTATTCTTAAGTTGGGTGTGACGCCCCACCTCTATACCCACGCTAGCCAAGAACATTACGGTGAATGCTGTCAAGTAGCACGGAGAATAAGGCTGTTGAGGAGCGACCATCCGTGTAATTGCTTTGTGCGAGCATCGATATGTCAGATGGTATATGCAAGGAAATCCGACATACCGACACAAACTCAAAGCTACTACACAGTGGCTACAATATCTTCGGAAACAAATATAGAAATAAATATAATACAAATCAGTCACAGATAATTCATATCAAAAAGGCAGAAATAGATATGAATATATATAACACATAGAAGTGTTCATCGGAGTAGTGGTCAAAAAGATCCACAATAATACAAAAGAATAGCAACACGTGCTATACAAAAGAATACAACTATGAGTCTATATCTCAAGTGTATACAACAAAATAAACTACTAATCTAAGTAGTTTGCCAAAAGTCAGAGTAATGAATCCCTGGGGAGAAGTCAAGCAGAAGCACCTGTAACATCTCGGTCTGACCCGAGTATTATTTAATAAGAAAATAATAAACGGATCAGTCTAACTATAAATATCAGATGAAACGATATAGAGTAAGAGATATGACTAAACACATAATAATCACAATGCCAAGCTGTGATATATATAAGTAATTGAGAATCAACAAGAGATTAATCAATATCACCAAATCTACACAAGAATCAAAGGAAATGTCATACTCCTTATTTCGTTCACTAAACCATATATATAGACGATTATATCAATGTTAATCACAAAAGTCCATGACACACAAATTCACCAATACACAAATATTGATAAAACTTATCAATGGAAATCACGAAAATTGGTGAAGCATAAATTCTAGAAATCATCTCAAGAAATCCAGTCAATGACACACGAATTCACCTATGCACAAAAATTGATAAATCATATCAATAGAAATCACAAAAATAGGTGAATAAGAAAATTCCAAAATTCGACACACGAAATCCAGAAATCACACAAAATAGGGGGGAAGGCCTATCACACGAACGGGAGCATGAAAACTCACCAACATATGTATCACACGAACGAGACGCTATCTCATGGTAGCTAGCCATTAATTTTTGACACACGAACGGCCCGAAGACCATGGGGCGCTACCCCACATATGTGAGTTGAAACTCACACAAACGGGGTTTAGTCTCCCTCGTAGACAAAGAGACATCGCACAATTGCTAGTCTAAACCATAAAATGATCATGATCGATCATCAAGAAGTGTCAATTACAATAAGCTAGTAAATATATGAGCTTAGCTTCATGTCCCATAACCACTAGCTTAACTTAAATATTTACGAACAAATTGTAGATCTCCACTAGAAAATTGTCACAAAAGTTTCAATCGAACAAGTCCAAGAATTAACCGACGAAGTAAACGCAAGCGTTTCATACCACTTGTTTTACTAAGCCGTTTAATTAGATTTCTCGTACGAGTGAGGTAAAGGTTTGTATATACTAATAGATTAGAAATCAGTTGGAGAAAACGAGCTTTGTAATAAAATAATGTTGAAATCGTTTTGAAGAAAGAGTTTTGATATTTACTACTAGTATAGAAAACCTTTATATTTTTAAAGTGACAAATCACAAAGAAGATTGTAAGAACAATCGATCACTAAAATTCACATTCGAAGACGTGAATGAAATCCAAAGAAATCGATACCGAATCCATCAAAATGGATATTCCCAAAAATCACGAAGAAAATGTCATCAAAGTCGATAATAAGTGATAATAACAAAAGGGAATCAACACGAATCGATTAAAGTTGGAATTCTCGAGCAAATAGGCAAGCAGGCAAAACACTGCAGTTTCAGACGTCTGAAACAAGTGGTTCAGACGTCTGAATCTGGAAATATAAAGATTTCCAGAACACAATTCAGACGTCTGAATCAAGTGTTTCAGACGTCTGAAATAGGCACTTTTTAGCCTATTTCCTTTCTGGTTCCAAATGAACCAATTCAGACATCTGAAACCATATATTCAGACGTCTGAATCTGGGAATAGAAATCTTCCCAGAACAATATTCAGACGTCTGAATATTACGTTTCAGACGTCTGAATGAGGGGTTCAGGGCATTCCTTGAACCTAGGCCAAAAATGGCCAAACGAATATCGGAAACGATCGAACGAGCAAATGGCGATGACTAAGGAATTACGTCTCACGACAACCCAGCCTAAACGGCTCTTCGATACGCCTCAAATATCAATGTCCAAATATCCATAAAAGGATTTTCATAAATTTGACCAAAACACCAAAAATTGGAATATACACCAAATCAATCCAAACCAAAATCAATTGCACACGAATATACGTTAGGAATTCATACCTAACAATCGAAGATAATTATAGACAAAGATGTGAGATAAAAATCTCACCTTTTTATAAAATCAAACAAGAAGAAGCTTGAAAGCAAATGGAGAATCAACCTCTCTTCAACACAACCCAAATAAGCTTGAATCTATGCTCAAAACAAGAACATTCCCAAAATTAGGTTTAGGAATTTCTGAAATTGGTAAAAGAATAAGTTGGAGAAGAAGAAGAGAAGCTTACCAATGGGTTCTTCTATTAGTTTGGAGCTAGAACTTGATTTGCAAAAGAAAACTAGGGCTTGGAGTTTTAATTTCCTCTTCCACTCTCCATTAATATAAAAGCTTGAGTATATGAGGAATGAAGAGATGAAGAGGAGAAGGGGTTGGGACTGAATACATAAGTGGCTCAGCCCAAACCAAAGCCCTAAGTAAAAAGTAGCAAAATTCAACTTTCTCCAAACATATCGAAGCTTATACTCAAAAAGGTCGCAAACGGCATTTTAAACTCAATGGGAGTGGTCCCGAGTCCTAATTCAACCGTATGCAAAAAGTAACTTTTCGGACTAAATTCCGAGTACCGATAAAATATTTAAATAAAATATTTAAATATTAAAATCGACAAATATGCGGGTTGTTACAGACTCCCCTCCTTAAAGAAATTGCGTCCTCGCAATATTTAAGAAGAAGATATGTAGTAACAACCATAAAAGCATATTCAACACGAAAGAAATTTGAAATAAAAGGTCCACCTCAAAGAGCACGAGAAAGTAAGTCCGGATGTGTTCGCTCGATGTACTCTCTAGATTCCCAAGAACAATCCTTAGGATTTGAAGACCATTGAACTTTAACAAGCGGAACATCTTTATTTCGAAGTCGTTTGACCTCCGAAGCAATGATACGAATAGGATGTTGCTCATAAATTAAATTAGGCGAAACTTCAATCTCTTCCACAACACCGGGCTCAAGAATAGAATCGAAATCTCGAAGACATTTCCGAAGTTGAGAAACGTGAAACACGTCATGGATAGCAGAAAATTGAGCCGGTAATAAAAGGCGATAAGCCATGGAACCAATACGTTCAGTGATAGGAAATGACCCAATATATCGAGGCGCCAATTTTCCCGATCGACTGAAACGTACAACACCTTTCATTGGTGAAACACGAATAAAAACAGAATCTCCAACGGAAAATTCTAATTTCCTTCTTCGATTATCGGCATAGGATTTTTGTCTACTCTGGGCTTCTTTCATCCTATGACGAATAAGATCAATCTTTTCTGTGGAATCACGAATAAAATTGGGACCTAAAACCAGCTTCTCACCGGTCTCAAGCCAACAAGAAGGAGATCGGCATGACCTTCTGTAGAGTGCCTCAAAAGGTGCCATACCAATACTAGATTGGAAGCTATTATTATAGGAGAATTCAACAAGGGAAATATGATCTTCCCAACTTCCCCCAAAATCAAGCACACAAGCACGAAGAAGATCTTCAAGTGTTTGATTCACACGCTCGGTTTGTCCATCGGACTGAGGATGATAAGCGGTGCTAAAATTGAGCTTCGTTCCCAAAGCTTTTTGAAGACTCTTCCAAAATCCACTAGTAAACAATGGATCACGATCACTAACAATAGAAGTAGGAACTCCATGTAATTTAACAATCTCTTTAACAAAGAGCTTGGCCAAAAGAGGAACGGTTTGGTTAGACCGAACGGGAATAAAATGGGTAGATTTAGTAAGCCTATCAACAATCACCCATAAGCTATCATGACCCGAACGAGAACGGGGAAGGCCATCTATAAAATCCATGGAAATTTGGTCCCACTTCCAAATTGGAATTTCTAAAGGTTGTAATAACCCACCGGGCCTTTGATGTTCGGCCTTAACGAGTTGGCAAGTCATGCAACGCTTAACGGAGTTAGCGATGTCAAGTTTCATTCCCTCCCAATAATAAAGCCGCTTCATATCCGCGTACATTTTACTACTACCGGGATGAATGGTAAATTTAGAATGATGAGAATCTTCTAAAATATCTTTACGAAGATCACTATTATTTGGCATAATAAGTCTACCAAATCTCCGAATGCCGCCACGAGAATCGATATCAAAGTCTTTCAAACCTTCAACATCAATTTCATCCTTAATATTTTGGCCAAGAAGAGCTAGTTCGGGATCTAGCCTTTGAGCTTCAAGAATGCGGTCTAAAAGAGAAGGACGAGCCTCAAGGCTACATAAAACAAGAGATGAACATAAATCGGGAACACGGTCTCGAATTTCGCAAGAGGATAAAATCTCGAGATCGTTCCATTCGGATATCATCATCGAAACAACCGCTTGTTGCTTTCGACTAAGTGCATCCGCAACACGATTTCCCTTTCCGGAAGTATAAAAGATATCAAGATCATATGGTGCAAGAAATTCGAGCCAACGCTGTTGACGCAAATTAAGTTCCTTTTGAGAGAATAAATACTTCAGGGACTTATGATCGGTATAAAGAACAAATTTCTCTCCTAAAAGATAATGACGCCAAATACGAAGGGCGAAAACAATAGCCGCAAGCTCCAAATCATGAGTGGCATATCTAGTCTCAGCAGGCTTCAATTGCCTAGAAGCATAAGCAATAACACCTTCTCTTTGCATAAGAACGACACCCAAACCAACGCGACTAGCATCGGTATAAACAACGAAATCCTGATTCCCCTCGGGAATAACAAGAATAGGAGCATCAGAAAGAAGCTCTTTTAATTTCTGAAAAAAAGCTTCACATTTGTCCGACCAAATGTATTTAACACTTTTCTTCGTCAAGCTAGTGAGAGGCACGTCAATCTTAGAAAAGTCTTTGATAAAACGACGGTAATAGCCCGCCAATCCGAGAAAACTACAAATCTCTATCACACTCTCCGGTCTCTTCCAATCTTGAATCGCTTCAATCTTTGAAGGATCCACGGAAATTCCGGATTCGGAAATAATATGATCGAGAAACTTCACACGAGATTGCCAAAAATGGCATTTAGAAAATTTTGCCTTTAAATGATTACTCCTAAGAGTTTCCAACACAATCCGAAGATGCTTCTCATGCTCCTCCTCAGTTTTAGAATACACAAGAATATCATCAATAAAGATGAGAACAAACCGGTCGAGGAAGTCTTTGAAAACTCTATTCATAAGGTGAACGAAATAAGCCGTGGCATTTGTTAACCCAAATGGCATAACAAGCCATTCATAAGATCCATAACGAGTACGGAACGATGTCAAAGGAATGCTATCCTTTGCAATACGAAGCTGATGAAATCCAGTAGCTAAGTCTAATTGTGAAAAGACTTTAGCACCACTAAGCTGATCGAATAGATCATCAATCCGAGGTAAAGGATATTTATTTTTGATAGTAAGATCATTAGGCTTGCGGTAGTCAACGCAAAGCCTAAGTGTTCCATCGGATTTCTTCACAAAAATAGCTGAAGCTCCCCAAGGCGAGGAACTAGAGCGAATAAATTGCTTCGTCTCCAATTCAGATAATTGTTTACGCATCTCCTCGTTTTCTTTATTGGACATACGATACGGAGGACAAGTGATAGGTTGAGCTCCAGGAATAAGATTAATTCTGAATTCAATTGCTCGCTTAGGTGGTAATCCTAAAACGTGCTTGAATATATCGGAAAATTCACAAACGACGTGAATAAGAGAAATAATATCACCCTCATCATCATCATCGTCATCACGAGGATTTAAAGAATATAAAGATGCAACCAAGCTGGAAACTGAATCTTGAAGATTAATAGAAATATGCTTAACAGATTGAGGATGTCGAAGATGAATAGTCCGCTCAGGACATAGGATATGAGCTTCATAACGGTTAAGCCAATCCATTCCCAAAATCATTCCAAAGCCTAAATAACGCATGATGTAACGACCCAGGATTTTTAGTAATTAAAATTTGAATATTTAATTTATTTTAAATATTAATAAGTGAATTTATAAGTCAAATAAATTTTTATTTTAAATTACTGGATTTAATTGGATAATTAAATCGATAATTTAATATGTGAAATTATGGAAATAATTGAAAATTTAGTTAAATATGATTGAAAATGATTTGTAAAATTTTATTTTATCATATTGAAGTTAGAATGATATTTTAGAACTTTTAAAATCGAATTAAAAGTTAATTTGTGAAAATTGAATATTTTAATATTTAATCCACTAGTGAAATTAGCCAATTTTTGAACAGTCTCAGAATTGGACGAAACCAGTTCCATTAGATCCGTAGTAGTTAGTTATTACCGGATTTCAATTTTCGTAGCAATTGGAGTTATCGTTTGATCGTGGCAGCTCGAAACGCATCGAATTGTTTTTAATATTAATTTGGCGAGTTAAAATAGCCATTTTTCAAACAGTCTCGGATTTCGACGAAACCAGTTTCATCGGATCCGTAATGTGATATTATTGTAAGGTTTCAAATTTCGTGTCAATTGGATTTACCGTTTGTCCGGTACAAATTAAAACGCCTAGAAAATCGTTTAAATCGGTTTAATTTAAATCGATCGTTTGTTGCCATAACTCGCACAGATGATCGAATTAGCTTCCGAAACCTGTTCCATTGTGTCTGGAACGCGGGGTAAACCCTAGAAACGCTGGCTACGGCGGGTAAATCGGAGTTTGGAATTTCCGGATGAATAGTGTTCGTTCATTTCCTTATAAATAGCCCCCTACCCTTCATAAAATTTAAAAAAAAAAAAAAACCTAATTTATAACCCTAGCCGCCTCCACCTTAATACATGACCAGAATTGTCTCTCCTTCCTCCTCCTTTTTCTCGAAATCCATCAGCTTTTAGACAAAACCCTCAACTACAAAATTGTAGAGCATGCCAAGATCCATCTATCCAACGGTCAAGATCATCATCGGAGGTCAGGATTCGTCAGAATTTGGCTATGAAGTGCACACGGTCGGCACGCATTTCGAGATGCAATGGGGGGCCGCACGTGGCCGGTCATGGGTCGAAGGTAGAGGAGGTTAGGGGCTTCGACATGGAACTTCCTGATCGCGTTCAAGTTCAACGTGGAGATCGAAAATTGAAACCCCAATTTGATGGTATGGGTTTGTATGTGCGTGCGTGTGTTCCTGTACGTGAATGAGATGAAGAAGATGGATGGGGGGTGCGGTCCAGATGAGGGGGTGATGGGATCCTACGGCTGAGAATAGCATAGGTTTTTAAATTAAATAAAAGTTGTAAATTTATGTATATAAATTCGTGTAAAACTTTGAAAAATCATAACTTTTTCATACGAGGTCGAAAACGCGCGAAACCAGTTGCGTTGGAATCGTATGGACGAGCACTACGCGATGAAATTGGATTGGAGTCGTTTGGAGTTAGTGAGAATTTTGGGTAAAATTTAACGCGCGTTTAATTTTATTCGAAATAAATCGCTAAAACGAAATTGAAATCAAGGTGAGAACTTCTCACTCAATCGAATCGGTTTCGATTTTATTTTAAATAGTTAGATTTAAAATACTTGAATGCATGTTTGAATGTTGATTGATATCTATTGACTGTTAAAATAGACCTTATACGCCGTTAGTAAGCGGATGTTATTTATTAAAAACATATACCGCGAATATTTCATAAACAGTGAAATTGGTATTATATATATAATCCTTGTTTAAAAATAAATATTGATTTATTTTTGAAGTATCGAAATTATATATCTTGTAAAGATATTTTGGAAAATAAATAATTTGAAAAATTATTTGGAATCTGGTGATGTGGGCATATCCATTGATAGTTCAATAACCGACTATCAATATTTACCTTTGAATGGGTAATTGATGTGATTTGTTTGAATGTGAATGCCACACTTATTTTTTGAGTAAGCGCTCACTATTCGGGTTAACCGGGAAAGGACCATGGGGTCGTATAACCCATTCCGAATATGTGATTCGTCGTTATGAATTGCATTTGAAGATCGGTGTTGTAGACCGGATCTTTTTGAAAGCGAAAGGACAACTCGTCGATTGTCTTTGCACCGAGTAGCTACGGTATAGAGACTCCCTATGTGATGGGAAGTCCGGACGTGATTAGAGATTATCCGGATTGCAAGGACTTCTTTGTAAGTGCCTTCGGTTTTGTTCGAGCCCGGAACAGACTTGTATGGATTGTATGTCTGACATTACAAATTGAGATATAAAGCCGATTTCTTTCAAATATATTTCTGTTGGTGGCGGAGAATTTATTCTTTTAGCTTAACACCCTTCTCTGAGACGTACGAGCTCAGAGGTTATGTAGTTGAAGGTTATCAGCGATATATTCCCAATTTGGTAATGTGACATGCTGAGTGTTGCTGTGAAATGATCATTGTGTTGATTATTTGTGATAGGATCGTTTATTTGATCGTCTATCTTGGTGATCATTTCTATGATCATTTGTTGACCCAAAGCATGGCTTTTGTACAAAGTATGTTTTTGTGGACGTGACTTCGTCGAGCCTCACACCCCGTGAATGGTCAAAACAGGAAAGATGCAGCAAGGTTATGAGGGGTAGCGCCCTTTAGGATGTGTGCATTTCCTTCTGGAAAAGGGTGGTATCATGGTATGGAGCCCAGATACTTACTCATGTTGAAAACACTTTATGATTGTGTGAATTGATTACAAGCGCTCGGTTGAAAAGGTCCCAAAGGACCGGGGGATGGCATATTCGGTCAGTTGTTACTCAGTTAGGGGTAACCCGGCCTTGTGTTGGTAGAGATCCGGTTTGGTTCTCGGGGATGTCCATCCAGAGGCATTCTCATGTGGCAATGGGAAGTTCCTTGGCCTGATCATTCGTTGGAAATCCAATTCCCAATACGAAACTTGTACGGTATTAGTTGTAGAACCTGCCATTCACTTATAGTGGTCACCACTGTTTGGATGGTAGCTATAGTAGGCATAGTTCGAAATGTCTATGTTGGCTAAGATTTATATTCTACTTTCGAAATAAATTTTTCCTACACTATGCACTAGTAATAATATAAAATGTTCTTTTAAATGCGTATCAAGCATCTTTGACTATCATAAGGAGAAATCTCCTCCGATTCTGCGTTTGCATTGTGTGTGTGTGCGGGAGGCCTTATGGTAGTCTCATTTTTAAAAGCATTTCGAATTGACTTTAAAAATATTCCTCTATTTTGATTTAAAAGATAAATAAACTGTTTTAGTTCTCACACCAGTCACATGACTAACTCGGAGTTTATTGTTTTCCTTCCTAAACTCTGGGTGCCCACCAATTTCCACACGGGCAGTCAAGAGTTAGGTTTATCAAGATATTCTGGATATTCAGGAGTTGCTGGAGGCAAGATGGATGCATTGTTGTACACTCTGATGATATGATGTAATGAAATGTATAAAATGTAATAACTGATATAGTTCTTTGTTTAAAGATTATTCATTTATTATTATATGTTGTTCCGCTGCGAATTGTGAGATTCTGTTATTGTTCTGTTGTTCTGCTGTTTTCTGTTCCGTTCTATTTTTTATTTTCTTTTCCCTCTATCCTCTATTTCCTATCTTTTTCCTCTCTTCTACCACTTTCCTTTTCTTTTCTTCTTTCTTAAACCCATAACATTTCGGTTTTTTCGGCAACGAAAAATCGCTATCGTTACATTTGGTATCAGAGCATTTGGTTAAGCGACAACCATGGTTCTGTTGGGTATTACTCATTAGAGATAGAGTCAGTAGTACTCTAGAATGAGTTTGAGTGTAATAATAGCTATGAGAGCGTATTTGTTAATGAATATAAATTGTTTTGTATTGCGTTGACTTATCGGTTGATTGTTTATAGATTCCAGTCGATGTAGTCTAGCTAACTATCGTAGATAGGGGTTTCTAAACTCTTAAACAAGATAAACCGACACGATATTGTTTTAAATTGGGTAAATGAAATAATTTTACCTTGATTATATTTTATATATAAAGGAATAATTTTTCAGAATTATTAAAGTGTATATAAGTAGATTGTTGGTTGTTTGAATAATCTAAATAAAAGAATAATTGTATAAGGAAATAAATTATAAGAATTGAATTATAATTAAAGTGATTTACAATTATGAAATAAACTTATATATATATATATATATATAAGAAGTGAAACTACATGAATATATCTATGAATATGAGTTGTAAATAAAAATGAATTTAAAGTTAAATGGAAAATTTACTTTAGAATTTGGAATCTGAATTGATTTATAAGTGGGAATTCAAGTTAACTAAAACCAAGTGATAAATGTGAACTTGAGTTATGTAAGTGAAATTCAACTTTTGTAATTGAATTGAATGAATGAATTGAATGTTAATCAATTGAATGTGAATAATTGATATAAAATAATGAATGTATGTGTTAATTCATTAAAATCTAATGTTATTAGGAGTTGAATAATTGAATGAAAATCAATTTAATGTTAAACCAATTGAGAGTGATGGTGTTAAACCAAATTAAATGAATATAAGCGAAGGAATTTGGTTGTAATTGATATACATTGGTTGTTATATGAGTGTATATAATTCATTAAGTATTAATGCCATTGTGTTAATGAAATTGAAAGCTAAAGTAATTAAAATTCAACTGGAAGTTAAGTGAATCTTAAATAAATTGAATTTGAATTGGAAGTGAACCAACTTGAATATGAATTAGTGAATATAAACTAATTGAAAATGAATGTTAGTAAAATCATCCACTGTTAATGAATCAAATGTGATTAAATTGAAAACCTATTTCATTGAATATTAATGAGAATATGAATGAATATTTATTGGTTATGAATTTGTTGGATGATAGTTGGTTGATGGTTGAATATATTGCTTTTATTTCATTTGCTATGTTGACATATATAGTTATTATGTTGCTATATGTTGTATATTGATACTATTGTCATATATGCATGATTCTCATGTTGTTTGTTGAGTGATTAGTAGGTGCGGATCGCGTTTGCTTCGCATTTGGAGCTCGCTTTCGCGCTATATTAGCCGTATATGCTTGCTAATAAAATATAAGGTACATATCTCGGATTACATATCGTACTTTTACAAATTTTTCCCTTCGGGATGCCTCATTACTTGATGAGATGTATATTTGTGATATATATACTATCATTTTTTTTTTGGATCGAGCCGCGCAAAGGAGACTATGGCGAATTTTTCCGAAAATTTAAGGCGTTAGAAAAAATTTGAGAAAATTGAAAATTTTTGAAAGCTTTAACTTTGATTTTGAAGTTGAAAGTTAAACAATAGTAGTTTGTTTTTGAAAAGATAACTAAGTATGATTTGGAAACTTAGTAAAGTATTGTAAGAAGTTAACTATGAATTTTGGAAAGTTAATAGATTCTATAACCTTTCTTACTTGTTAATTTCGAGGACGAAATTCTTTTAAGGGGGGAAGATTGTAACGACCCAGGATTTTTAGTAATTAAAATTTGAATATTTAATTTATTTTAAATATTAATAAGTGAATTTATAAGTCAAATAAATTTTTATTTTAAATTATTGGATTTAATTGGATAATTAAATCGATAATTTAATATGTGAAATTATGGAAATAATTGAAAATTTAGTTAAATATGATTGAAAATGATTTGTAAAATTTTATTTTATCATATTGAAGTTAGAATGATATTTTAGAACTTTTAAAATCGAATTAAAAGTTAATTTGTGAAAATTGAATATTTTAATATTTAATCGACTAGTGAAATTAGCCAATTTTTGAACAGTCTCAGAATTGGACGAAACCAGTTCCATTGGATCCGTAATAGTTAGTTATTACCGGATTTCAATTTTCGTAGCAATTGGAGTTATCGTTTGATCGTGGCAGCTCGAAACGCATCGAATTGTTTTTAATATTAATTTGGCGAGTTAAAATAGCCATTTTTCAAACAGTCTCGGATTTCGACGAAACCAGTTTCATCGGATCTGTAATGTGATATTATTGTAAGGTTTCAAATTTCGTGTCAATTGGATTTAGCGTTTGTCCGGTACAAATTAAAACGACTAGAAAATCGTTTAAATCGGTTTAATTTAAATCGATCGTTTGTTGCCATAACTCGTACAGATGATCGAATTAGCTTCCGAAACCTATTCCATTGTGTCCGGAACGCGGGGTAAACCCTAGAAACGCTGGTTACGGCGCGTAAATCGGAGTTTGGAATTTCCGGATGAATAGTGTTCGTTCATTTCCTCATAAATAGCCCCCTACCCTTCATAAAATTAAAAAAAAAAACCTAATTTATAACCCTAGCCGCCTCCACCTTAATACACGGCCAGAATTGTCTCTCCTTCCTCCTCCTTTTTCTCGAAATCCATCAGCTTTTAGACAAAACCCTCAACTACAAAATTGTAGAGCATGCTAAGATCCATCTATCCAACGGTCAAGATCATCATCGGAGGTCAGGATTCGCCAGAATTTGGCTATGAAGTGCACACGGTCGGCACGCATTTCGAGATGCAATGGGGGGCCGCACGTGGCCGGTCATGGGCCGAAGGTAGAGGAGGTTAGGGGCTTCGACATGGAACTTCCTGATCGCGTTCAAGTTTAACGTGGAGATCGAAAATTGAAACCCTAATTTGATGGTATGGGTTTGTATGTGCGTGCGCGTGTTCCTGTACGTGAGTGAGATGAAGAAGATGGATGGGGGGTGCGGTCCAGATGAGGGGGTGATGGGATCCTACGGCTGAGAATAGCATAGGTTTTTAAATTAAATAAAAGTTGTAAATTTATGTATATGAATTCGTGTAAAACTTTGAAAAATCATAACTTTTTCATACGAGGTCGAAAACGCGCGAAACCAGTTGCGTTGGAATCGTATGGACGAGCACTACGCGATGAAATTGGATTGGAGTAGTTTGGAGTTAGTGAGAATTTTGGGTAAAATTTAACGCGCATTTAATTTTATTCGAAATAAATCACTAAAACGAAATTGAAATCAAGGTGAGAACTTCTCACTCAATCGAATCGGTTTCGATTTTATTTTAAATAGTTAGATTTAAAATACTTGAATGCATGTTTGAATGTTGATTGATATCTACTGATTGTTAAAATAGACCTTATACGCCGTTAGTAAGCGGATGTTATTTATTAAAAACATATACCGCGAATATTTCATAAACAGTGAAATTGGTATTATATATATAATCCTTGTTTAAAAATAAATATTGATTTATTTTAGAAGTATCGAAATTATATATCTTGTAAAGATATTTTGGAAAATAAATAATTTGAAAAATTATTTGGAATCTGGTGATGTGGGCATATCCATTGATAGTTCAATAACCGACTATCAATATTTACCTTTGAATGGGTAATTGATGTGATTTGTTTGAATGTGAATGCCACACTTATTTTTTGAATAAGCGCTCACTATTCGGGTTAACCGGGAAAGGACCATGGGGTCGTATAACCCATTCCGAATATGTGATACGTCGTTATGAATTGCATTTGAAGATCGGTGTTGAAGACCGGATCTTTTTGAAAGCGAAAGGACAACTCGTCGATTGTCTTTGCACCGAGTAGCTACGGTATAGAGACTCCCTATGTGATGGGAAGTCCGAACGTGATTAGAGATTATCCGGATTGCAAGGACTTCTTTGTAAGTGCTTTCGGTTTTGTTCGAGCCCGGAACAGACTTGTATGGATTGTATGTCTGACATTACAAATTGAGATATAAAGCCGATTTCTTTCAAATATATTTCTGTTGGTGGCGGAGAATTTATTCTTTTAGCTTAATACCCTTCTCTGAGACGTACGAGCTCAGAGGTTATGTAGTTGAAGGTTATCAGCGATACATTCCCAATTTGGTAATGTGACATGCTGAGTGTTGCTGTGAAATGATCATTGTGTTGATTATTTGTGATAGGATCGTTTATTTGATCGTCTATCTTGGTGATCATTTCTATGATCATTTGTTGACCCAAAGCATGGCTTTTGTATAAAGTATGTTTTTGTGGACGTGACTTCCTCGAGCCTCACACCCCGTGAATGGTCAAAACAGGAAAGATGTAGCAAGGTTATGAGGGGTAGCGCCCTTTAGGATGTGTGCATTTCCTTCTGGAAAAGGGTGGTATCATGGTATGGAGCTCAGATACTTACTCATGTTGAAAACACTTTATGATTGTGTGAATTGATTACGAGCGCTCGGTTGAAAAGGTCCCAAAGGACCGGGGGATGGCATATTCGGTCAATTGTTACTCAGTTAGGGGTAACCCGGCCTTGTGTTGGTAGAGATCCGGTTTGGTTCTCGGGGATGTCCATCCAGAGGCATTCTCATGTGGCAATGGGAAGTTCCTTGGCCTGATCATTCGTTGGAAATCCAATTCCCAATACGAAACTTGTACGGTATTAGTTGTAGAACCTGCCATTCACTTATGGTGGTCACCACTGTTTGGATGGTAGCTATAGTAGGCATAGTTCGAAATGTCTATGTTGGCTAAGATTTATATTCTACTTTCGAAATAAATTTTTCCTACACTATGCACTAGTAATAATATAAAATGTTCTTTTAAATGCGTATCAAGCATCTTTGACTATCATAAGGAGAAATCTCCTCCGATTCTGCGTTTGCATTGCGTGTGTGTGCGGGAGGCCTTATGGTAGTCTCATTTTTAAAAGCATTTCGAATTGACTTTAAAAATATTCCTCTATTTTGATTTAAAAGATAAATAAACTGTTTTAGTTCTCACACCAGTCACATGACTGACTCGGAGTTTATTGTTTTCCTTCCTAAACTCTGGGTGCCCACCAATTTCCACACGGGCAGTCAAGAGTTAGGTTTATCAGGATATTCTGGATATTCAGGAGTTGCTGGAGGCAAGATGGATGACATGGCGTATTACTAGTTATATAGTATTTCTTTTTCCGCTGCATTGTTTGTTGTTGTTGTTGTACACTCTGATGATATGATGTAATGAAATGTATAAAATGTAATAACTGATATAGTTCTTTGTTTAAAGATTATTCATTTATTATTATATGTTGTTCCGCTGCGAATTGTGAGATTCTGTTGTTGTTCTGTTGTTCTGCTGTTTTCTGTTCCGTTCTATTTTCTATTTTCTTTTCCCTCTATCCTCTATTTCCTATCTTTTTCCTCTCTTCTACCACTTTCTTTTTCTTTTCTTCTTTCTTAAACCCATAACATTTCGGTTTTTTCGGCAACGAAAAATCGCTATCGTTACACATGACATGCAAATCGGCTCGGAAAGAAAAATCACACAAAATAATCTCGACATCTTTACACAATAAACTGATTGTCGCGGATCCACCAACCGGATTCGCAATTCTCAAAGAAGTCATTAAACACAAAACATCCAAAGAAAGAGTATCAACAAGTTCTTTTGATATAAAAGAATGGGACGCACCCGTATCAAAAAGAACTCGAATAGGATGACCACGAAATAAAATAATTCCATCCAGAATAGAATGAGAAATACCTTGGCCACAAGATGTGTTGCCAAGGGCTTGAGCAACATTAAGCTTTCCTTCCTTCCTATTTTGAAGTTTGGGACACACATGCATAAAATGGTCCGGGCTTTTGCAATAGCGACAAGTACGAGGCTTTGAACACTTGTTCGCAAAATGGTCTTTCGAACCACAATTATAGCATTTCCCTTGAGTGGAGGAAAAAGTCTTTTCAACAGGAGTTGCTTGCCTCCCTTTCTTATTGGGATAAGGGCCTTTGAATTTTCTTGGCCTCTTCTTGTTGTTGTTGAAGCTTGGTTTGGAACCCACCACTTCAACATCATTCTCCCTATCCGCCTCTTCAAGACGAAGAGCGATATCAACGAGTTGGTCGAAATAAACTTCTAATTTTAGAAGTAATGGCTTCTTGAGATTTTTGTTTAAGCCATAGACGAACCTCTGGTTCTTCTTTAAAGGGGTGTTGATGTATTCAACCCCATATTTGGAAAGCGACTCGAAGGAGGCGACGTAATCAGTCATAGAGGACTCACCTTGAACAAGGTCTATAAATCGTCGAGCCAATGTCACTTTCTCAGCTTCTGGAACGAATTTTAATTCGAAGCGTTCTCGGAATTGCCCCCAGGTGAGATCCGCTTCATTAATCTTAGAAATAAGAAGCTCGTACCAGTCCAATGCTCTTTCTCGGAGCATACTAGAGGCCACCTGAACTCGGTGAAGGTCAATAAGATTCATGCGAGAAAAGATTCGATCGCATGACCTTAGCCAAGCCTGTACTTCAATAATAGTTTCGGAACCTTTGAATGGCTCCCCACCCAAATTAGTGTAATCGCTGCACAAGCGTTCAAATCCCGACTTTGGGTGAGTAGGTTCAGGGTTAGCTCCAGCTGCTTGAGCATTCGTCACTAAATCAAGAAGCTGTTGAGCAGTCATAAAAACTCCATCCTGGGGTAGGGTACTAGATGGTACGGCTCTGGGGCGGCCTGGTCTAGACATTTCTCTTCCTTTGAAAGAAAGAAGAAGAAGAAAAAGGTTATTCACCATATTCAATATCAAGCAATTCTTGATAGATAAAACAAGGAATCATAAAAGAAAATAGGATAGGACGGTACGTAGACCCGAATAAAATCCTAAAGCACGACTCCTAAGGTAGACTTAGGACGATGATCCTTGTTATATTATTCCATATTGTTTCGAAGTTTCGCTCTGATACCAAGCTGTGACGCCCCACCTCTATACCCATGCTAGCCAAGAACATTACGATGAATGCTGTCAACTAGCACGGAGAATAAGGCTGTTGAGGAGCGACCATCCGTGTAATTGCTTTGTGCGAGCATCGATATGTCAGATGGTATATGCAAGGAAATCCGACATACCGACACAAACTCAAAGCTACTACACAGTGGCTAGAATATCTTCGGAAACAAATATAGAAATAAACATAACACAAATCAGCCACAGATAATTCATATCACAATGGCGGAAATAGATATGAATATATATAACACATAGAAGTGTTCATCAGAGTAGTGGTCAAAAAGATCCACAATAATACAAAAGAATAGCAACACGTGCTATACAAAAGAATACAACTATGAGTCTATATCTCAAGTGTATACAACAAAATAAACTACTAATCTAAGTAGTTTGCCAAAAGTCAGAGTAATGAATCCCTGGGGAGAAGTCAAGCAGAAGCACCTGTAACATCTCGGTCTGACCCGAGTATTATTTAATAAGAAAATAATAAACGGATCAGTCTAACTATAAATATCAGATGAAACGATATAGAGTAAGAGATATGACTAAACACATAATAATCACAATGCCAAGCTGTGATATATATAAGTAATTGAGAATCAACAAGTGATTAATCAATATCACCAAATCTACACAAGAATCAAAGGAAATGTCATACTCCTTATTTCGTTCACCAAACCATATATATTGACGATTATATCAATGTCAATCACAATAGTCCATGACATACAAATTCACCAATACACAAATATTGATAAAACTTATCAATGGAAATCACGAAAAATGGTGAAGCATAAATTCTAGAAATCATCTCAAGAAATCCAGTCAATGACACACGAATTCACCTATGCACAAAAATTGATAAATCATATCAATAGAAATCACAAAAATAGGTGAAGAAGAAAATTCGAGAATTCGACACACGAAATCCAGAAATCACACAAAATAGGGGGGGAAGGCCTATCACACGAAAGGGAGCATGAAAACTCACCAACATATGTATCACACGAACGAGACGCTATCTCATGGTAGCTAGCCATTAATTTTTGAAACACGAACGGCCCGAAGACCATGGGGCGCTACCCCACATATGTGAGTTGAAACTCACACAAACGGGGTTTAGTCTCCCTCGTAGACAAAGAGGCATCGCACAATTGCTAGTCTAAACCATAAAATGATCATCATCGATCATCAAGAAGTGTCAATTACAATAAGCTAGTAAATATATGAGCTTAGCTTCATGTCCCATAACGACTAGCTTAACTTAAATATTTACGAACAAATTGTAGATCTCCACTAGAAAATTGTCACAAAAGTTTCAATCGAACAAGTCCAAGAATTAACCGACGAAGTAAACGCAAGCGTTTCATACCACTCGTTTTACTAAGCCGTTTAATTAGATTTCTCATACGAGTGAGGTAAAGGTTTGTATATACTAATAGATTAGAAATCGGTTTGAGAAAACGAGCTTTGTAATAAAATAGTGTTGAAATCGTTTTGAAGAAAGAGTTTTGATATTTACTACTAGTATAGAAAACCTTTATATTTTTAAAGTGACAAATCACAAAGAAGATTGTAAGAACAATCGATCACTAAAATTCACATTCGAAGACGTGAATAAAATCCAAAGAAATCGATACCGAATCCATCAAAATGGATATTCCCAAAAATCACGAAGAAAATGTCATCAAAGTCGATAATAAGTGATAATAACAAAAGGGAATCAGCACGAATCGATTAAAGTTGGAATTCTCAAGCAAATAGGCAAGTAGGCAAAACACTGCAGTTTCAGACGTCTGAAACAAGTGGTTCAGACGTCTGAATCTGGAAATATAAAGATTTCCAGAACACAATTCAGACGTCTGAATCAAGTGTTTCAGACGTCTGAAATAGGCACTTTTTAGCCTATTTCCTTTCTGGTTCCAAATGAACCAATTCAGACGTCTGAAACCATATATTCAGACGTCTGAATCTGGGAATAGAAATCTTCCCAGAACAATATTCAGACGTCTGAATATTACGTTTCAGACGTCTGAATATTACGTTTCAGACGTCTAAATGAGGGGTTCAGGGCATTCCCTGAACCTAGGCCAAAAATGGCCAAACGAATATCGGAAACGATCGAACGAGCAAATGGCGATGACTAAGGAATTACGTCAAATGACAACCCAGCCTAAACGGATCTTCGATACGCCTCAAATATCAATGTCCAAATATCCATAAAAGGATTTTCATAAATTAGACCAAAACACCAAAAATTGGAATATACACCAAATCAATCCAAACCAAAATCAATTGCACACGAATATACGTTAGGAATTCATACCTAACAATCGAAGATAATTATAGAAAAAGATGTGAGATAAAAAATCTCACCTTTTTACAAAATCAAACAAGAAGAAGCTTGAAAGCAAATGGAGAATCAACCTCTCTTCAACACAACCCAAATGAGCTTGAATCTATGCTCAAAACAAGAACATTCCCAAAATTAGGTTTAGGAATTTCTGAAATTGGTAAGAGAATAAGTTGGAGAAGAAGAAGAGACGCTTACCAATGGGTTCTTCTATTAGTTTGGAGCTAGAACTTGATTTGCAAAAGAAAACTAGGGCTTGGAGTTTTAATTTCCTCTTCCACTCTCCATTAATATAAAAGCTTTAGTATATGAGGAATGAAGAGATGAAGAGGAGAAGGGTTGGGACTGAATACATAAGTGGCTCAACCCAAACCAAAGCCCTAAGTAAAAAGTAGCAAAATTCAACTTTCTCCAAACATATCGAAGCTTATACTCAAAAAGGTCGCAAACGGCATTTTAAACTCAATGGGAGTGGTCCCGAGTCCTAATTCAACCGTATGCAAAAAGTAGCTTTTCGGACTAAATTCCGAGTACCGATAAAATATTTAAATAAAATATTTAAATATTAAAATCGACAAATATGCGGGTTGTTACAGAGGGTTAAATTGACGCATATAAGATTATGTATCAATAAATTGAAAAATTAAATGTCAATTCGTAAACATATTTGTTGAATTTGCTTTAAGTAATAATGGAAACGATGTAGAAATTCGTTGTCCATGTAGTAGGGGTTAATATTTGAAGTATTTGTTATCAGATATTGGTTTACCAAATCAAAAAGTAGAAACGTGTTTAAATGGCTGCATGTTATTTTGGAAAGTGGACATCACTCTTAGGTACTGTAGAATATGTAACGAGGAAAAGTATATGGCAGGATTTGTAATCTTCAACTTTTTTGTACTTTCACCTCGCGAGTCAATCTACCGCTGCACTGCTGTTCTACAATGCTGATTTTTGAAAGTTAGTTGACAACTGATTTATTTTTCTTTGTTATATAAGTTTTGGTCGCTTGCATTAAAAGCATACCAGCTTGCATACCAAGCTTGCAATGATGACACTGGAGTTTCTCTGTCGTATTTTACAACATTAAGACAACTATAGAAAAAATGATTCGTTTACTAAATGTACTGAAAACTTTTCAACTACCTCCAATCCAGTTATTAAATTTTTTTATCAAACATAAGTCAAAGCACACATTTTATGCCATGGATGCAAACTCCATGAATAACAAAGACGGAAATCAAAATTCTCCCTCGGTACTCAACTAAAAGCCATAGAACTTGAAAACAAGTTACTTATCGAAAAACAGAGATACATTCTACTTCAGTCGGAGTTAGAGTCATCCATACATATTTCTTCTAAACATCTTGACTTGTATAAAGATGAATGCACGGGTCTCAAAGAGAAATTGACTGCATTGGAAAATGACAACAATCTGCCAAGGGAAAAGGAGCTAAAAAGTCAAAAAACTTTAAAGAACTTGTTAAAGAATAATAAAAGAGTTGATAACGAATATGGGTTCGGGAGTTAGAAATTGTTTTTAATTATTAAAGTATAATGACTTAACATATTATGCTATTAATTTCAAATGTATTTTTATTTGTTCATGCATGCACGGTTTATAGAACAAAGGCAGAAACTCCTGGAGCAAACAGGTTGAGAGCGGCTGACTAGGAAAAGGGTGATGTCATTTTTGAGTCAGTCATGGGCCCACCTTCATCGAACAGGCGTTATGGTTTTGACAATCAAGCGGCAATGAATAATATATTTAGATACAACAATTTAGTAATCTTTTAGTTCTACAGAACTTCACATCGCTTTAGTTTCGATAATAAGTTTATAGATATAACAATTAAAATATTATGGTGTAGTTTCGATAGTAAGATTATAGTAATTGAACCAGTACTAAATTAAATAAGTGTTGCAGGGCAGATAAAGGAGAGACAACCAAAGCAAAGCTCATATCGATCTAACAGAGATCGAGGAATTGAGAGCTAAGGTGGCACAACCCGAGGATAACAACCGTCGGTAGGCCATTGAGTTGACACAGCTGCTGGATCAGCGTATTGCTGAGTACATGCAGCAGCATGGTGCCTGCTTTCCAATTTAAGTAGGTTCTGGAGGTTCTAGAGGTGATTGATAGGAGTAATAGTATGTTTTTTGTTATGTGACATTGTTTAGCATTGTTTGATGATACATTGAGATGGGGCTGTTGGATACTTTGAGATGTTTTGTATATTATATGATGGTACGTTTTGTAACATCCCTTATCAAGAGGCCCAAAACTAAGCGCTACAGATGCTACAGTCATCTATAGTATTAGCTTCCAATGACTAAATACGGCTATGTTAATGGTATCTATAATATCATAAGCACTGGAATATGAAACAAAACACAAACTTTCAAAACAACATTTTTCATTAAATTTCAAAACATATGTTCCATATTCCTTATACATAATCCTAGTATGTTCCTAGATAAGATAAAATATATTCATCACAAAATACGCCAAGAGCAGTATATGAAGATACCCTTTTGGACGATCACAGTCATATAGTCATAATAGACTTAATACAAACATAGAATACAAACAGAACATAAATCTGCTACTCCTAAATAACTATCTGTTTGCCTCCTACAGGCCTCTGGTAGCCATATTCATCATCCTACTAAGTCTAAAATGAACTTAACCCCACAGCCTACTTAAATCAATTTTGAGCACACGAGATTTTAAGGGAAAAACATAACCTTCGAGTTATACAAAAAGCCTGGTGTGAATAATACTATACATCCCGGTTTAATATGTTAAGTGAGACCATGCCGCCTAATGGAACGGGTTTTTCCTCACTAACATCCTTTTAAAACATATCTTTTGCAAAACCTTTTCCTGCAACCAAAACTGGTTAAATACCGTAAAGCATCATGATGTAAACATACATAGATATCTGGTAAAAATGAACTATCTTTTCAAACACATAAGTTTTGTTTGGATAAGTTTTAACCTTTGGTTGACTCGGGCCTACCCGACAATATAAAGCATATTAATCTAACATATATTAGACACTCCTCTTCTGGAGAATTTGTCCTTAACTATTTGTTTAATATTTCTCTTCCGGATGGTCTGTCCCTAACCAAATCGTCTCCCAAGTCTTCTTGATCCTAATGGTTATTCGGCCTCACCAATAACCTTATATACAAACATATATTCCTTTTGGTGTGTAATCATAACTTTAGTCTACCTATGACCAAGCCTTACACACTGGAATTTTGGACAACAATTAGCTAGGGCCAATGGCTAATGTATAGGGCACAACCTCATACGGGTCCCATCTGGTATTCTAATATCTGAGTCATTTTACTTTGGGATCCCTTCCCATAATTTTCCTTGAAAATTTCTTTAAAATGATTTAAAACCTCTAAATCAAACTTACACAAGAAAAATATTTATATTCCTTATGCTTTACTCAAATCACTTCGCCATGTTACATACATATATACTTTACGCAAACTTTAATTGATGAAAAACTTTAAACATTTGAAAGTACCCCTTGGATTTCATTGAAAGTGCCCCTCTCTAAACCTTTTGAAAGCTTCTCTTTCGAAACCAAGCGAAACCCTTTATTTATCTAGACCGGAAGGCCAAAACATTTCCTTTCGAAACCATATTTCAAACCTTTCAAAACCATTGAAATCTTTCCTTTCGAAAGCAATAAAACTTTAGACATCCTATCTTAAAACACTTCAAAACATTACCTTAGAAAATCTTCTGCATGCCTTCGGTAGCCTTATTCATCATCCTACTAAACCTGAAAAGACCATAACCCCCTAGCCTACTCAAATCAATTATGAGCACCCGAGAGTTTAAGGGGAAAACATAAACTTCGAGTCAAACATAAAGCCTGGTGTGAATAATACAATACATCTCGGTTTAATACGTTAAGTGTGACCACACCACTTAGTGGAACGGGTTTCCTCTCACTAACATCCTTTTAAAACACATCTTTTTCAAAACCTTTTCTTGCAATCAAATCTGGTTAAATACTGTAAAGCATCATTATATAAACATACATAGATATCAAGTAATAAATGAACTATCTGTTCAAACACATAAGTTTTGTTGGCTAATTTTTAATCTTTGGCTGACTCAGGCCTACCAGACAATATAAACCAAATTAATATAACATCTGTTAAACACTCCTCTCCTGGACAATCTGTCCTTAACTGTCTATCAAATAATTCTCCTCTGGATGGTTTGTCCATAACTTAATCATCTCCCAGGTATTCTTGATTCTACAGGTTTTTCGGCCTCGCCAATAACCTATATACAAACATATATTCCTTTCGGTGTGTAATCATAATTTTAATCTACATGTGGGAAAGCCCTACATACTTGAATTTTGGACAACAATTAGCTGGGGCCAATGGCTAATTTATAGGGCGCGACTCTATACCAGCCCCATCTAGTATTCTAATATCTTAGTCATTTTACTTTGGGATCCCTTCTCATAATTTTCACTGAAAATCTCTTTAAAATCATTTAAAATCTTTAAATCAAACTTACATAAGGAAAATATTTATAAGCTTTATTCTTTACTCAAATCACTTCGCTATGTTACATACATATATACTTTACTCAAACTTTAATTGATGAAAATATTTAAACATTTGAAAGTACCCCATTCGATTCCATTGAAAGTACCCCTTTATAAACCTTTTGAAAGCTTCTCTTTCGAAACCTAGTGAAACCCTTTATTTATCTAGGCCGGAAGGCCAAAACATTTCCGTTCGAAACCATACTTCGAACCATTCGAAACCATTGAAATCTTTCCTTTCAAAAGCAATAAAACTTTAGACATCCCATCTTAAAAAACTTCAAAACATTGCATAAGAATACCTTGGAAAAACATTCCATTTCCACCCTTTCGAAACCATTTAGAAAATAGGAACTTTCGACCTTGTCGAAGTACCTTTCGACCACTTCGAAAGCTACCTTTCGACTCCATCGAAAACTTTGCTTTCAATCCCTTCAAAACCTTGGCTTTTGACCCTATCGAAACCGTTCAGTAAATAGTACCTTTCGAAAGCATTATACTTTTAAAACATAAACCTTTCGAAAAATCTTTCAAAACACTTTGGGTTCAATTTGAAACATGTGGAAAATCTGCTTTTAAAACATATCGACCTCTTCGAAAGCTTAGTTTTCGACCCCTTCGAAAGCTTAAGACATAATTTCTAAAACAATAAGCTCCAACCTTATTAATACTTTAAAAACACCTCTTTCAAAACCTTGGGTTAACTTCTAATTCGAAAGCTTCCTTTTGAAAGCAAGGGAGAAGCGGTTAATTTTTAAAAGATGAGTACAACTTTCGACCTTGTTGAAAGCCAGTGACTTCGAAAGGTAGAAAGACAACAGCTAGGGGTTTCGACCCCTTAGAAAGCATGTTAACCTTTTGACCTCATTGAAAGCTTTAAACCTTTAGCTTGATTTTTTGAACCATTCGAAAGCACCCAAGTCGAAAAGCTTCTTTTCGAAAGCAAGGAAGGCGTTACTTTTGGCATATAAAACAACATACACTCCAACCTCTTCGGAAACTAAGGTTTCGACCAAGTACCCATCGACTTTTTCCAATTCGTTACATACCAAATTGCTTGATACCATACGCATTGGCTTCAAAAGCTTGATGTCGAAAGGTCTGGGTCGGAAGCGTTGATGTCGAAAGTGGCTGAAACATGCTAAAAGCGTGATTTTCTTGTTTTTAACTTAAAAGAGATAACTTTGCAACTAACCTGCCTTTGTTTGTCAAATTCTTATTAGTTAATAAATTCTCTTCAAAAAAGTGCTGCCAATAATTTTAGAATTAAATAATGATTTTATTTTATGAAATGCCTCTTCTCCTTAATTAAATATATAAAACATTTAAGTCTCATACCTTAAATAATTTTATATAATCATCAAACCAATTAGGAAAAATTTGAAAAAATTCCAAAAAATCTAATTTAATATGTTTTCCAACATATAAAAATTTCAAACCCAAATAGTTATTATTTTGCCCTTGAATAATTTATAACCCAATAAATCATTTTCTTCACTAGAAAATTAATATAAAATCCACATTAATTCATAAAATTATGAAATTTGAAGTACATCTCTAAAATATCATTTCTGACCTATACTTAAATTTTCAAGGCATTTGGATGTCTTTTAATAGGGTTTTCATATTAAACATATCAGAAAAACCAATACGAACATGTATAATTCATTAACAAGTGTGTGTGTGTGTGTGTGTAACTTTAATCATCCAAAACATGGCATAAACTTACAAAAATATTTAAGATCTAACTTAAAACCAAAAACCATGAGAAAATGCACCTTACCATTGAGATTAAAAGATGTAAGATTTGATGTTGAATAAGTTGATTAACTTCTTTCTCTTGAATCCTAGCTTTATCTTCCCTTGAGAATAAAAATGGTAGGCGACCTTCATATATTTTAGTTTGATAAAATGAGATGAACATGTGTTTCATTTCCTAAGGATTTATGGTATAAGTACCTCCTGTTTCCCATTTTACCGTTGCCTATTTCCTAACACTTTAGTTCATGTTATTTCATTTTGATTTACATTTAACATGGCACGGCTACCCTTTATTAGGTCAAATCTCAACCTAATGTTCTTCACAATATTTTATTTTATTTAGCTAATTAAATATCCTAAACAACGTTATAAAATATGAGGTGTTACAGACTCCTCTCCTTAAAGAATATCATCCTCGAATTACAATAAAGTACATAATTAAGAAAAAGGTAAAACATAGAAATCAAAACAACTCAAGGTAAGAGTCTCTAATCCTGCTCTTGGTCTTCAAGTACAGTCTCTAGCATCGTTACTCCAATTCACCTTTACTAATCTGACTGCCTTGTTCCTCAACTTCTTCTCATCTCATGCCATAATCCAGATTGGTTTTCTAACTATAGTCAAGTCTGGCTCCACTACTAAATCTTCAACACTATAGGTGCTATAGTAGTCTCCGGGTCTCTAACACATTTTCTAAGGTGATAAATATGCAAAACATCATGGACTCCTATCAAACATTCGGTAACTCCACTCTATAAGTGAGTTTCTCGATCCACTCAACAATGCAAAAGGGACCGATAATCTAGGTGATTTTCCGAATCTAATCACACCCTTCATTGGTGAGACCTTGATAAATACATAGTCTCCAACAGAGAACTCCAAGTCTTTCCTTATTTTGTCTGCATAACTTTTCTGCCTAGATTGAGCTTCTTTCATCCTAGCTCGTATCAACTCAATCTTCTCTGCGGCATCTTTCACAAAATCCAAACCAAGAACTAATCTATCCTTGGTCTCTAACCAAAATACGGGAGATTTGCATGGTCTTCCATACAAAGCTTCAAATGGTGACATCTCAATACTAGTTTGATAACTATTGTTATACGAGAACTCGACTAAATGGAGATGGTCTTCCCATGATCCCCCGAAATCCAATAAACAAGCCCTTAACAAATCCTTTAAGACTTTGTTAACTCTTTTCGTTTGTCCATCAGTATGTGGATGGTAAGCGGTACTCATATTGAGCTTACTTCCTAATGCTTTCTGTAGAATATTCCAGAATTCACTAGAAAATAAATAATCTCCACCACTAATAATATTACTAGGAATCCTGTAGAGTCTAACCACATTCTTCAAAAAAAAACCTCGCTAAAAAGGTGCCGTCCTAGTTGACTAACAGAATGAAACGGGCACTCTTGGTTAGTCTGTCCACCATGACCTATATGCTTCATTTCCTCTACTAGACCTTGGAAACTCATCAATATAATCCATAGAGATAGAATCCCATTCCCACATTGGAACTTCTAACTGTTGGAGTAATCCATTTGGCTTCTGGTGTTCAGGCTTCACCAACTGGCAATTCAAGCACTGCTTAACACATAAACCAATGTCCTATTTTGTCACGACCCGAAATTCAGCGATAGAAATTCGACATCAAATACCTCACTTATATTTGACTACCGAAGATTCAAACTTTGAACTCCAGTTTCGATGGTGCTTATAACAACATTATATGAAAATAAACAGCAGAAACAAAAGATGATTTCATTCATCACAACACGGATACAACATTTTACACAATATTTGATTACAACAGATTAACTCCAACATCAAAGTGATATACATAAGGTATAATAACAGAATGATAACATCACAGCGGAACAATAACAGTGTCTCCAAAAATTTCCAACATACTTATACTTTGATAAGATCTTCCAAAACTCCAAACTTTTAGATCCAAAGGGCTTCTAAAGATCTTCAAACCAAAAAGCTTCCAAAATACGACAGCTACCAAAAAGGCTTCTAAATCCAAGCTAGCTCCAAAAACACGGATAACCTGCTTCTAGGAATAATGGGCACCGAGAGTTTAGGAAGGGAACAATAAATTCCGGGTCAGTCATGGGACTGGTATGAGTAAACAAAAACAATTGTTTGTACAAAAACAATTTTAAAAGAACTCTGATATGCTTTTGGAAAATGAAACTACCATAAGACCTCTCGGCACACACACAATGCAATCGCACACTTGGGAGAGATTTCTCCTTATGATAGTCAAACATGCTTGATACGAGGAAACTCTTTTGATATTATTATTAGTGCATAGTGTGAAAACATTTTGAAAGTATAGTATTAATCTTAGCTGGCATACGTACCATTATAGTATGCCTACTATATCTACCATATTAGATGGCAGGTTCAACAACTAAAACCGTACAGGGCTCGAATTGAATGATTGGATTTCAACAATGGTCGGGCTAAGGAACTTTCTTACCAAATGGGACGCCTCTAGAGGGACGCCCCCAAGAACCAAACCGGATCTCTGCCAACACAAGGCCGGGTTACCTATGTAACTAGGTAACACCTACAAGTATGCCATCCCTAGTCGTTACCGACCTTTATCCCGGGATTCGCCGACAAATAGCAACAACCACACAGTTAAATATCTGGGCTCCATGCCTTGATACCACCTCTTATCCAGAAGAAAATGGACATACCCTAGGGGTGCGACCCTTAATAACCTTGCTGCAACATTCCTGTTTCAACCATTTTCGGGTTGTGAGGTTCGATGAAGTCTTGTCCACAAAGCTACGCTTTACACAAAAGCCATGCTTTAATCAACAAATGATCAATAGCACTCAGCATGCCACACTACCAAATTGGGAGTATATCACTGATAACCATCAACTACATAACCACTGAGCTCGTACGTCTCAGTGAAGGGTGTTAAGCTAAGAGAATAAATTCTCCACCACCAATAGAAATGTATTTGATAGAAATCAGCTTTATATCTCAAAGTGTAATGTCAGACATACAACCATACAAGTCCGTTCCGATTTCGAACGGAACCGAAGGCACTTCCATAGAAGCCCTTGCAAATCCGGGCATCCACAACTGATCAAACTCCCCATCACATATGGAGATCTCTATACTGGAGCAACTCAGTGCAGAGTCATTCGACAGGTTATCCTACCATTCTCAAAAACACCCGGTCTTCACCACCGTCTTCAAATGCGCTCCAATTCGTCGTATCACTATTTGGAATGGGTTATGTGACAAAAAGTCCTCTCCCAGCTAAACCGAATAGTGAGCGCTCAATTTTAAAACACGTGGATATATCAATCACAAAGATTCACCATTAAGGGTCGATGTGGGTTTCAGATGACCATCTGGAATGAGACTCCCTATCGCATCGAAATTCAAACGCCGTTTTACGGGCCAAAGAGGTTTTCATATTCATACAGTAATACATTCACAGATGTCACAGCTCAGCACAAAGCAATTTATATCACATAAATCACAATCACATATCAGAGGTATCAATCAATGCAAAGCATTCAACAATAATCAATCATCTAAAATTAAGATGAATAAATTGTGTGATTATAATTAATTAATCACATAATTATTTCCACTAATAATCATTGATTAATTATCCTTAATTATAAATTAATTAGTCCTTATTTATTTATTTATTAATTAATCCTTAATTATTAATTAATAAAATCTTAATTACTTTCATTAATTAATTGGTCCTTAATTAATTAATTCTTAATTATAAAATTAATTAACCTTAATTATTAATTAAATTAACCTATAGTACTAAGTAATTAATTAAGTAAATATTCTTTAAGTAATTGTATTAACAAATCATTAATTATTTAATAAATTAAAAGATAAACCATTTTATCTTTATTAGTTACTTTAATTATCATTTAAACCGTGTTTGATAAATCATTATTATCACATTAATTAACTTAAAAGAATAAGGTTAGTTTACATAACATTTTATCTTAATTATCCTTTTTAATTACATTATTAATTTAAAATAAATAAATTAATTAAATAATGTGACAAAATTAAATAAATTAAATTTAATTACTTTTAGAAATATCTTACTTAAACCTTTACTAATCCAAGCTTAATCAAAAATCATTATTTAAAATCATGGATTTAAAAATGTTAAAATTTGGATTTTTGTTTTGAAGTCAAAACTATTTTCTTCAGTAACCCGTGGCCTGCTCGAGTGTTCCCCGAGTTAAAACATTACTTGCTTCGAGTTTTACCCCAAACCAACCCGAGTCACTTTTCAACCTTTAAATTTTGTTTAAGTTTTAAAAAAACCCGGTATGCATCCACAAATACCCGAGACCTCCCTCGAGCCAACACACGAGCTTCCCGAAGTCTACTTCGAGACATCCACCCTTCCTTCCTTTACCAGGCTACTGATACAAAACCTGGCACCATGCACATGCACAGGAGAAACGGCCACCTCTGATCCAAACTCCGGCCATCATCGAGTCAGCGATAACCCACCCTAACCACCAGACCACCCAGGAACCCAAAACAACGGGGAACATGCAAACGAGAAATCTGACCCATCCTGGAACGAACATGATCCTCAACAAATGCCTCGTACTTTCACCTCCGACCATCAGAGGTCACACAACATTGGCCAGAACAACATCGAACCCCTACACTTCGAATCCCACCGGTGCGAACAGCTTCGGTGCATCGAAGATGATGCAGCTATGCCAATTCCGATCTTGACCAAATATGGGTTTCAAACCCTAGATCAACCTCATTATTCCAACATGATCAAATCAAAAAATTTCGAGCATTTTTCCTCGAACCCACATCACCTAGGCCATCTCTAGCCATAACCCCAACCATCCTCATCACGCCGATGACCAGTAATGGCCAAAAGACCCAAATTCATTCAATTCACAAATTCCCAGTGAATACATGTTTAAAATTTTTGATCGTACCTTCAAAAATCATTATTTTCAAAAACATTCTCGATGATATAATTGGAATCAGAAAACATGATGGTTGAATTTTCAACAGATAATGGGTTTGCCTGTATTTTCAATTTTCCATAGAATGCTTTGATTTGATTTATTTAAATCTACTTTTTAGATTTGAATCATGTTTAAACAAACAACTTTTGTTTGAATTCTGGAGTCTAACAATGATCAGGGAAAGAGAAATCAAATTTTGAACAGGTTTTTTGAATTCCTGTAACCTGGAACATAGAGTACTCATGCCTGTAACAGACATGCACATATCATATTCATCTATAAATATATAATTGTATACATGCAATATATTTTCATGCATTCAACATTTTCACAGCTTCATTTCACAACATCAAGCATGAATTAGGTTAAAAGTGTTTACCCACCTTTTTAAAAACAGAGAAAAAGCCTGACATTTTCCTGAATTTGAAAAATTTGGAAATTGCAAACTTTGATTTATTTAATTACTGGGATGATCCTTGCTTTACTTTGTTGTTTACTGGCAATTGATTCAACTTGATCTGATTCCTTTCCTTGAGATGATCTCCAAGTTTTAAACTTTGAATTGAAAAAGGTATTTAATTTCTAGGTTTTTGCTTTGTTTTTGTTTTAATGATTTTCTGATTTTGATTTGTTCTTAATTTCCTTGTCTCACAAGCTTTTGATTTTTTTCCTCAGATTTGTTAAAGTTTTTGAAAAAAATAAAGAAATGATAAAAAGAAGTTGAAATGGGTTATATAATCTAGTTTTCTATTTTTGTTAAATCTCTCAAAAATAAAACAAATAAATGACACTTGTCAAATTTAATTATAAAATCATTACATATGTCAAACAACTTATTATATGAATTACACTTGTTAAATTGCTTGTTACATGTTTAACACTTGTATTTCACATGAATTAAAGGCTTTTAAATAAATTTTATATTACATTTTCCTCATTTTATAAATACATTTTTGTTTATTACACTTTTACCATTTTAAAAAGAAAATGTTTTAAAATTAATTATATATTTAAATAAATCATATATATGTTATTTTTAAATCCAAATGATTTTACTAAGATTTTTTTTTAAAATTTTAAATTCAAATTCAAAGTCAAATCCAAATTCAAATTCAAATACCAATTCAAATTAAATTCAAATAGAAATCCACCAATATATATATATTTATATTCAAATAATTTTTTTAAAATATTTATTATTTGACTTTCTAAATTCAAATGAAATTTACAATCTTATTTAGATATAGAAATCAATACCCATTAGATTTATTTCAAAAATTCAAATTAATTTCAAAATTATTTCCAAAATTTATATAAATTACTAATTATAAATCTGATAAAATTGGGATGTTACATATTTCATATCTTCCCAGAAGAAACTTATCTTCATATCTTGATACATTTTCATTCCTCCTGGATGGATAGTGAACCTCAAAAGATGACATTCATCCAAAACATCCTTTCTCATGTCTTCTACATTTGGAACACACAACCTTCCTTCCTTTCTTTCTCAACCACACCCTCTAGACTGAAATCCTTTAAGTCATCGCACTCTACTCCTTCCCTTAATTTTCTAATCCATTCAGCCAAAACAGGATCCTTCTCCTGTTTAGAAGCTATCTTCTCAATCATTACCGGTCGAACTTCTAAACAAGACAATATAGCACTTCCTTCACTAGAACCTGCCTCGGAACTAAACTAAACTCCACAAGCTGATAATGCTTCGAAGTCTTTCCATGCAGCAATCATAGCTAATATTGCATATTGATGTTTCCTGCTAAGTGCATCCGCCACCTTGTTTCCTTTTTCGAGCTTGTACTCAATTCCAAAATCATAAGTAGCAATAAATTCCAACCATCTCTGATGTCTCATGTTCAGCTCCTTTTGAGAGTACAAATACTTTAATGGCTTATGATCTGTATAAAGCTTAAATCGCTCTCCCAAAAGATATTGCCTCCACATCTTCAAAGCAAATAAAACTACAACTAACTCTAAATCATGCGTATGATACCTAATTTCATGTGGTTCGAGCTGTCTAGAAGCGTAGAAAATCGCTTTACCTCTTTGCATCAACACAGCTCCTAATCTAGTTCTACATGCATCGGTATAAACCACCAAATCTCAATTCCCCACTGGAGCCACCAACACTGATGCATGGGTCAATAAGTGTTTCAAGTCTGGATTGCTTCCTCACGCTTATCAGTCCATACAAACTTCACATCTTTTCGCGTAAACTTAATCATCGGTGCAAGTATCCATGAAAAATCCTTTATAAATCTTCGGTAATATCCAGCCAATCCAAGGAAGCTCTTTATCTTGGTCATTGTCTCAGGTCCCTTCCAATCATTCACTGCTTCAACCTAAGTTGGATCTACGGACAACCCTTTCTTTGAGACTACATGACCAAGGAACTTCACTTCCTTTTTCTAAATATGGCACTTCAAAAACTTAGCCTTCAACTGATGCTCCCATAGCATTTCAAGCACAACTCTAAGATGAAATTCATGCTCCTTCTCATCCTTAGAGTATGTCATAATATCATCTATGAAGTCCAACACAAATCTATCCAAGTGCTCTTAGAAAATTCGGTTCGTCAAATCAACAAAGAATGTCAGTGCATTAGTTAGTCCGAACGGCATAACTAACCATTTGTATGATCCATACATTGTCCTAAACATTGTAAAAGAAATACTATCCTCTGCCACTCTGAACTGATGAAATCCCGTTGCTAAATCCAGGTGAGAAAATACCTTGGCTCCACTTAACTGATCGAGCAAATCGTAAATTTTCGGCAATGGATATCGGTTCTTTATCGTCTTCTCATTCAACTTGTAGTTGAATCATAGCCTCAACGATCTGTCCGGCTTCTTAGCAAACATTGCGGCAGCTCCCCAAGGAAAACTGCTTGGTCGAATAAAACTCTTGCCTTCCAAGTCCAACAACTTCACATTTAAATCTTTTATTTCTATAGATGTCATTCTACTCGGTGGCCTACTCACCGGTTCTGCTCTTGGCACTAAATAAATCCAAAACTCAATGGCACATTTTGGTGGCAGCCTAACTACCGGCTCAAACACATTTGTAAATTCTCTAACCACAAAGCTTCGATGCAACTCATCCTCCTTCTCCATGATACCCAATAAAGCATTCACCTTGCAACTAGGGTTTTTTATGGTGTAAACTATCCGATCACTAAAATTCGGGTGACGAAGTGATATTTTTCTATCGTGGAAAAATATCCTAGCATCATATTTACTTGACCAATCCATCCCAAGGACGATCCCAAACCCTAAAAAAATAAATAAATGCAAAGAACAATCAAAAGTATGACCTAGCAATTTAAACTCAAAATGGTCACACCTCATCCCAAGTATCACATACCCTCCTATCAGATCTGCAACCCTTAAGGAAGTTACTAAATACGAGGGCTCTAGTTAAGCTTATCTACCAAACATTAAGAAATAAAAGAGCGTGATGCACCAATATCAAACAGAATGCTAACCGATATACCATGAATCTGTAGCGAGCCTCCAAGAACAACCTTCCCTTTCTCCTGCACAACTGGCCTTGAAGGTGCAGGCTCCAATGAATGCATATGTCCATTTCCTTCTCTAGCATGCTCTTTGCATTGGTTCTTATAATGGCCGACTCGATCACACTTAAAGTATCTGATGTTCGTCTTTCCAACTTCTTCTTTCCCTTTTTCCTTTTCCAGTATGACACTCATTAGCATAGTGTCCTTTCTTATCACATTTATAACAGACCACCTCAGGTTTTCCCTTCTTCTGTGCTCCTCCCATCTGAGCATTCTTCTTATGGAAAAACTTCCTTTTCTGACCTTGTCCCATCTGAACTTCCTTCTCTTTCTTCCTCTCCAAACAAGCCTCTCCTGCCTCAGTGCCATCTCTACCACTACATCAGATGGATCTTTTTTGCGCAGTAAGGTAGCTATTTCCAGCTTCTGCTTCAAGCCTCTTATAAACTTTTTGTTTCTCTTCATCACAATATCAACCATGGCATACCCGTACCGTGCTAACTCTCTGAATCTTCTAGCATACTCTAGAAAAAACATCTCTCCTTGCTCCAGTTCAGCAAGCTTCCTAACCAACGCAGATTGGGCCATCACTTTCATAAACCTTTCTTGAAACCTTCTCACCGCCCAAGTCATAGCTTCCTCATCTACTCTAGTAGTAACAGTATTCCACCAAAACAGAGCAGCTCCTTGAAGCTGTCTTGAAGCTAGTCTCCTCTTCTACTCGTTTCTAATCCTATGTCGGTGATAATCCTTTCACAATGCAATAGCCAGTTTTATACCTCAATTGCATCCTCAGTTCCAATGAATGGCTTCCCTCTAAGCCTAATATAATCTCTGCTCAAGTTAGCGTAGTGGTTGACTATTAGAGCTTTCTAGACTCCTCCTCCAGTAGCATTCCCTCCAACAAATTCAGCTGCAATTCTAGCTTGCATCATGTTTACGAAAAACTGATACATGGCTCCCATATCCACTTGGGAAACCCGAGAACCAACATTTTCAGCTTGAGCCTGACCTAGACCACTTCTTGCATTTGGTCTGGCATTCCCATTAGTGGTGGTGCTCTCTCCTCCAAGGTTAACTCTGCATCTTCTTCCTTCCATATTGTATTAAAGCTTCGTGAGATACAAATGAATGCCTAACTAAGATAGGAGTCTAGAGATATAGTGTATACTTATAGACAACAATTACATGTACATTACTATAGCATTATCCCATACCCCAATCTTAATTCTAATTACTAAGGATTATGTTTTAAAATCCCATTTTTAGTTAAAATATTTCATAAACCATGCTTTGATACCAAGGTGTAACATCCCCTATCAAGAGGCCCAAAACTAAGCGCTACAAATGCTGCAGTCATCTATCGTATTAGCTTCCAGCGACTAAATACGGCTACGTTAACGGTATCAATAATATCATAAGCACTTGAATATGAAACAAAACACAGACTTTCAAAACAACATTTCTTCATTAAATTTCAAAAGAGATGTTCCATATTCCTAATACATAATACCAGTACGTTCCCAGATACAGATAAAATATACTCATTACAAAATATGCCAAGAGTAGTATATGAAGATACCCTCTTGGATGATCAGAGTCATATAGTCATAATAGACTTAATACAAACATAACGAAAATACAAACATAACATAAATCTTCCAGTCCTAAATAACTATCCGTTTGCCTTCTATATGCCTCTTGTAGCCATATTCGTTACCCTACTAAGTCTAAAAAGAACCTAACCCCTTAGCCTACTTAAATCAATTTTGAGCACACGAGAGTTTAAGTGGAAGCATAAACTTCAAGTCATACAAAGCCTGGCGTGAATAATACTATACATTCGGTTTAATATGTTAAGTGAGACCACGCCGCTAAGTGGAACGGGTTTTCCCTCACTAACATCCTTTTAAAACATATCTTTTGCAAAACCTTTTCCTGCAACCAAAACTGGTCAAATACCGTAAAGCATCATTATGTGAATATACATAAATATCAAGTAATAAATGAACTATCTATTCAAACACATAAGTTTTGTTTTGCTAGCTTTTAACCTTGGCTGACTCGGGCCTACCCGACAATATAAACCATATTAATCTAACATCTATTTGACACTCCTCTTCTGGACAATCTGTCCTTAACTATTTGTCTAATATTCTCTTCTGGATGGTCTGTCTATAACGACCTGATTTTTCGACGCTCGAAAATCGACATTAATACGTCCACTGTATCATTTGCCGAACAATCAAATGCTGAAAAACCGAACCATTAGGGATAAAGAAGAAGGAGGTAGAAGAAGAAATAGAAACAATATCATAATCTCACAATCACAGCGGAACAATATATAATAGATAAATGACTAATCTTTAAAACAAAAAGAATTATATACGTTTATACATTACATTATCAGAGTATAACCAAATTCATAACACACAACTGGATGGTTACCATAACCTTTCCTCACTAAGTGACTATGCAGTAAATTAAATACAGCGGAATATTCATCAAATACATGTGATACGTCTCGCTATCCAGCTCGTCTCCTGAGCTCTACAGCATCCTTTCCTGTATTCTATAATGCTTGGTCTGACCTGAGCATTATAGTTAAATAACACCCGAGACAGTCTGCAAAGCCAGCGTGAGAAAACACACTCAATTGGATTATTAAAATTTTCAAAATCCTTTGAAATCAAGGTATATCTTAAGACGACGCCACAAATAAACATGTCGGGTTTTTACCTTACGATAACCATAACATTTTCTTATAGAATCCTCTGATATTATAATAGTGACTATATACAAATACTTATCCAAATAGCTAAAATTGTTACATTCATTCATTTCCAGCAATACTAGCCACAAAGTGGGTTATACAAACAAAGCCATAAAGGCACGTAGGGAGAATAGATTTCCATCAATGGCAGGGCCACTGGGGTACCGCCCGTTACAGTACGTGGTCTAGATCACCGTACCGATGATCCACCCTGATCCTCTGTATCACAAGACCGGAGCTACCCCTTACTGGATCGTTCAAATAAGATCACCCCGCGGTTGGGATCAGCAACCGCCTACACAGCCAAAATAAAGGGACCTCTAGACAGGGATGACCTTACCCTAATTAGTTGCTAGCCACTTAGCCTTGTGTGCACCTCCCCTATTTTAGCCATTCCCGGTTGATGAGGCTCGAGGCTATGCATTACCTTTTTAGCACACATTTACTTAGAATGCTCATCGTCCACCTGACGATGTTCTGATAGCATTCATCCATACAAGTCAGTTCTGGGTTCGAATGGAACCGAAGGCACTGTTACTACTACATCCATTTTGGAATCACCCTCAGGATTAGTAGCGATTAGCCCTTGCACTTCACTACTCCATCTTCGCCTCCAAGCTCTTGTCTTCCTCACGAAAACGTTCAAACCGGATCGAAGTGGTTTTCGAGAAATTAATCCCGATCCCGGCCTCTTCGAATAAGATTCACAAACAACCATCAGACATTAATAATTTTCCAAATTATTTATTTCCGCAAGATATTTTTCCACTCCTCAACCGTTTGAAAAATAGTTTCAAAACACTTTCTCTCACGGAATAAATTTCCACCCAACTGTTTTATTTCCACTGAAAAGTTTCCAAGTCTTAATACTTTAGATTTTAAAATAATTTAAATCATTTTCCAAAATATATATTTGAAAACGCTTAAAATAAAAGTAAAAACTATTTAAAACACTTAAAATAAAAATTATTTAAAGCACTATCAAAATAGAAATAAACCACTATTTATTTTTAAAACAAATTACCCATTCCTTTATAAATTCCCATCGTGAATTTATACTTCCAAATATCCACTGATATCTTATTTCACTTTAAAAACCCAGTTTATAAATCCCATAGTCTCATCCTTCTTTTAATACACAGTTTCAAACACTAAATCAATTTCCAAAATTTACTCCATTTTAAAAATAAATTCCTTTACTTACTCAATTTTATTTCAAAACCCATTAATTTCAGATTTAACTTCTTTATTATGATTTAAAATCTTATTTAAACTGAAAATACGAATCTCGTATTTATTTCAAAAATTCTTCTTTTATTTCTTCCTACACCATTTGAATCCTGAATTTAAAAATAAATCTTTTATTCCTCTAAATAATATTACTTACATTTAAAAATTCATTTATTCCCATTTTTTCAAAAATCTCCTTTCTCATATTCGAAATTTATTCATTAGAAGTTAAAAATCAACTTTCATCCTTTTCCAATTCATTCTTTAATTTATCCCAATTCTCTATAATTATTTAACTTAAAAATTCTCTCTTTAATTCCTTTCAAAAATCAAATCTTTATGTTTTTGATAACTCAATATACCCAAATATATTCAATCAAACCATAGCATCCAATATTTTCAATTTCAATATAATCAATATAATCTACCATAAATTATCATATAAATCACATTACTGAATATAAAATAAATTCGCATTTGAGGAATCCAGTTGGATCCCTCCAACCTGTTTCCTTGCATCCACAGATGTTAGCACAACAATTAAAAATACCAATCCCGCTTCAAGGCGGGATATCATGGTATAAAGGGTCATCCGCTATTATGCGGGGCGCATAGGGTCTCATCCGCTATATAATGCGAGAAATCAATCACTCCAATATACACACACACACACACACACACACACACACATACACACACACACACACTATATATATATATATATAACATATCACATCCAAGTTGATAATAAGTTATCAATTCAAGCAAACAATCAATAATTTAAATTTTTACTATTTAAATTTAATGGCATTCCGAAAGAGTGAGATTAACTCACCTTTGTCTATGCATGCAACCCATTTCCATCTCGACCATTTCTTCATGGTTTCAGACCTTGTATAACATTATATGATTAATTAATATTTAAACAAATCGAATACTTAATCACCATTTAATAAATTTAATTTAAACTAATGATTTAATTTTAACTAATGATTTAACTTATTCTAAAAAAATCTTTTAGTATCAAAACTAATTAATTAAGTTAATCGAATAAATTAATCATCAAATCCATTATTTAAAAAAAATCTAGTAAATTAAAATAGGTAAATTTATTTATTTTTCTTTTGAAACTTCATATATATACATATATATATATATATTTTGTTTTTACCAACATATATTTAAATTAAATTAGGATTAGCTTAAAATTTAAAAGCTGCTTAAAATATACATTCTTTTTCTTTACTGTAAATTATATATATATATTTTTGTATAAACTATATATATCTCTGCATTCTGTATATATATAAATAAAAATTTGCATATATATATATATATATATATATATAAACTTGACCTTACTGCACAAAATTTTATTTTCTGCAAAGTTTATATATCCTTTTTTTTTAAAACAGTTCGAAATGAATAGGGAAGAAGCCAAGCCTAACCCTAAACACAACCTCCCATTGCCATTACCATGCAAGCGCCACCCCAACCCAGCTAGCGCCGTCCCCTCACACCATCGAAGCCACCTTCGTCGCCACTGAGCTCGAGTTTCCCCCACCTCCAGTTTCCAGCTTCCGCGAAACCCTGGAACCCTCGAACCTCGTGAGTCTGAAATCGAACAGCAATCCATTGCCTCGTCAAAGATGCCGAACTCCACAATCGCGAGCTCCTTGCCACCATCCTCCTCCTCGACTTCACTCGTTGCTTTCTGTTCGAATGAATTGAAATCATTTCCCCCGCTTTGAATTTGAACTCGGCTTTGATTGATTTCGAAAATGAAGCAGCAGCCATTACTATTCCTTTTAGGGCTTGAATGATTGATTTGGAAATTAAGAGAAGGGCACGACTTAGATTGAATTGAAAGAAAAGGAGATCGTTCTGCCATTTCTTTAATTCATTTATTATATTTCTTTTTTTCGTTTTATGGTTTCTTTTAAAAATATAAAGGAAACAAGAAAGAAGAAAAAGGATTGCACGTGTCAGACAATATAGGAGATGTGTTAAAAAAACAGAATACGTGTCCTCAAAGGTCTGCTATAGTATTGAATGAAAAAATATTATATTTAAATTTAAATTCAAATTTAAATCGTCTTAAATTGTAGCTTAAAATCTTTACATCCTGTCGAGGTGTGCCGCCAAACGTTTGTAAGGTTAAACTCCTATTCCAAACGTAGTGGAAAAGATTTCGTGGCCTAACTCGATCGTATGGAAAAGATAGCTTTTTAGACCCAGTTATTATATTAAATTTTGGCCAAACAATCAATCCAAGCACTATGAAATTGAAATCCGATAATAATACACTATTACGGATCCAATGGATCTGGTTTCGTCGAATTCTGAGACTGTGCCTTGGAAGGCTATTTTTAAATATTGATTTAAACGATATAAATTCAAAACTGAACAAATCACTTTCAAATTCAATTTTAAAGTTCTGTTACCTTCAGTATTACCAATATGAATTTTCTAAGCCTTTAAAATATTTTTAAGAAGCCTGGAACATCCAGATTCAACAATTTTCCCAATTTCCAATTATTAAATTCAGTATTTAAATTATCTAATAAATAGCGATATTTGAAATTCAAGTTAAAATTAACTTTTAAATATTCAAAATTAATTAAATATTCCAATTTCAAATATCTAGAATTTTCGGATCGTCACACTGTCCCTAACCAAATCATCTCCCAGGTCTTCCTGATCCTAACGGTTTTTCGGGCTCACCAATAACCAAGCTGTATACAAATATATATTCCTTTTGGTGTGTAATCATAATTTTAGTCTGCCTATGACCAAGTCCTACACACTGGAATTTTGGACAACAATTAGCTAGGGCCAATGGCAAATGTATAGGGCACGACCCTATACGGGTCCCATCTGGTATTCTAATATCCGAGTCATCTTAATTTAGGATCCCTTCCTATAATTTTCTTTGAAAATCTCTTTAAAATGATTTAAAACAATTAAATCAAACTTACATAAGAAAAATATTTATATTCCTTATGCTTTACTCAAATCACTTCGCCATGTTACATACATATATACTTTAAGCAAACTTTAATTGATGAAAAGATTTAAACATTTGAAAGTACCCCTTTGGATTTCATTGAAAGTCCCCCTTTCTAAACCTTTTGAAAGCCTCTCTCTCGAAACCAAGTGAAACCCTTTATTTATCTAAACCGAAAGGCCAAAACATTTCCTTTCGAAACCATACTTCAAACCTTTCGAAACCACTGAAATCTTTCCTTTCGAAAGCAATAAAACTTTAGAAATCCTATCTTAAAGCACTTCAAAACATTACCTTAGAAAACCTTCAAAAAAGTTTCCATTTCAACCCTTTCAAAACCATTTAGAAAATAGGACCTTTCGATCTTGTCAAAGGCTACCTTTCGACCCCTTCGAAAGCTACCATTTGACTCCATCGAAAGCTTTGCTTTTAACCCCTTTGAAAGCTTGGCTTTCGACCCCTTCGAAACCATTCAGTAAATAGTACCTTTCGAAAGCATTAAACTTTTAAAACATAAACCTTTCGAAAACTCTTTTGAAAACACTTTTGGTTCAATTTGAAACATGTGGAAAATCCCCTTTTAAAACCATTCGACCTCTTCGGAAGCTTAGCTTTTGAACCCTTCGAAAGCTTAAAACATAACTTCTAAAAAAAATAGGCTCTAGCCTTATTAATACTTTAAAACACCTCTTTCAAAACCTTGGCTATACATTAATTAGAATAAAAGGGGTAGAACATCTAATCGAAAGCTTCCTTTCAAAAGCAAGGGAGAAACGGTCGATTTTTAAAAGACAAGTATACCTTTCGACCTTGTCGAAAGCCAATGACTTCGAAAGGTAGAAAGGTGGCAGCTAGAGATTTCGACCCCTTCGAAAGCATGTTAACCTCTCAACCTCGTCAAAATCTTCAAACCTTTAGTTTGAATTTTTGACCCGCTCAAAAGCACCCAAGTCGAAAGCTTTTTTCAAAAGCAAGGCAGACGTTACTTTTGGCTTATAAAATGACACACACTCTTGAAAGTGTCTGTGCTATAGGATTGTGTAATATGAAGTATAATAAATAACTAGTGTGAAAAATAACTATAAAATAATAATAGCAGTAAAATGACACTTGAGATTTTTATACTGGTTTGAACTCCCATTCTACGTCCAGTCCCAAACTCCTTCTGGATTTATAGCTAGCAACCCTAACTTAATCCAGAGGAATAAGTATTACACCGTCTGAGCAACTGAACAGGACTTTGACCGCCTGAGCAACAGAACAGGACTTGACCGCCTGAGCAGCCGAACAGGACTTTACCACCTAAGTAACCGAACAAGATTTTCTTATATGCTGGATTTAACTTGACTTTGTGTGTTCTGAAAAACACAGATTTGTCACTTGTTGTACACCTTTCCTATAATCTTATCCTCAATGTAGGTGTGTATATTTGTGTGTGTATGAAGAATAGGAAGTTTAATATTGCTTGAATAATATAGAAATGAATACGTAAGTAATGATTGTATGACAGCTTGTAGATATTGAACTCAAGAAAGCTAAGTGCTAAGATTAAAAGAGAATAGAAAACTAGGTTAGATCTATGAATCTTGAGTGTGTATATAGTATGTGATGAGAAGTGACTTCTTGAAAACGACATCCATTAGAATCTAGGAGCTGTGACCTTCTAGGAAGAACGAACCCTTTGATCAAAAGAAGTGTCTTTTGGAGAAAATGAAAGTTGCAGATTCGGTCGATGAACTTACTTGGGTGGTCGACTGAATTTCAAATGTGCACAAAAAAATGTTTAGTGTCAGTCGACTGTTTACTATATATATTAAAAAAATCGTACATAGCCTCAGTCGACTGCCTTATATGGGTCAGTCGACTGATGCTGTTGTTTTAGTGCAGTGAAATTATTTTGTATGTGTATATGAAATTTTTATAAAACAAATGCTAGTTTTGTAAATGAATTTGTGAGTGATGAACCTTGAGGATAGCTGTTATTAATTCTCTATACTAGACTCTATATACTTATTGACTCTAGTTAACATCAATATCAATACGAACCATATTTGAGTCCATTAATCTGAATTTGCCGTTGTCGTAGATTCGTGAACTTTCGTCTCTTGTTAGCATTCAAAACCTTATGATCGAGCATTATCCCCCATTTTGATGATGACAACTTCATTTGCTATGAGTGAATTTTCTACAAGATTTGTTAAAATATCTATCCCCTTGAGTAATATGCTTGCAACTTTGATATTGTATTCTCCCCTGAATCTATATTATATTTCCTGTAAACTATGTCTTTCTCCCCCTTTATCATCGACAAGAAGGGGAGTACTCTAGGCATAGGATAGTTAAAGTACGAGTAATATGGCATAGGAAGAGACATATATATAAAACACAGACTTAGCATATAACATAGAACAGTCACATCATTTGAGAACAATAGTACTACATGATATACATAGAGAACATAGAGTTTTAGACAATTACACAGTACCACAAGACACAAACACTAAATTGTCTGAAAACAAGTTTTAACAAAAAGCACAAATGTTTTTTGAAAGATAGAAGATATTCTTACCGATCTCCCTGATCTCCTCCGTTCGAGTTGTCTTCGTTATCTTCAGTTTCTTCATCATTATTGGAGTCGTCACCCACTTCCTCACTTTCTTCTTCCTCTTGTTCTTCATTTGATGTAGACCATGTGAAATGTTTCGACGGTCGTTTCCTATGAGATGTAGGTACATGAATGGATGTAGAAGATTGTTGGGAGCATGTAATAGCTTCTCAGATATTGTTGAGAAATGTCTTAATATGATTAAGCTTCTTGTTGACTTTGGTGACATTTTTATCGTATCTAGAAATAGTCGATTCAACCCGAGATAGACGATTATCGAGAAGTCTTTGATTACGAGCAATGATAGTCACGGTTTCATGGAGGCGAGCTTGAGGGTCTATTTCTTGAATCTCGTAGACTTCTTGAGTAGGTCGAGGAGGTTGGGATGATGAAGAGGCTTGCATATGTGGAGTTTGTTGATGGCCTTGTTGGGAGGATGGTTGAGCTTGACCCGCGGCTTAGTTTACAAGCCAATGTTCAGAAGTAATTATGGTGTGGTCAAGATGTTGCTTTGGTAGGTTCATAAGGCTAAGAGTTTTAGTATTCAAGGAACCTATGGTCAAACATTTGGAATCGACCTAAGGAACCTCAAAATGCTTGAGAATGTGCATGATGTAAGTGCCATAGTAGATCATCCTCATTCAACCTTGGTTAAAAGTTTGGAACTCATCTAGAATGACCTTTGCCCAGTTAACTCGCCTATTTCCCCAAATGACATATAAGGATTGAAAATCTCACCGGTAGACTTTCTCATAGCTTCTGGTGCAAGGATTGATGGTGTGGGTAGGCGCTCTATGCATAATGCGGGCTTTTGACCTTGGTGCTACTACTTTTAACTTCGTCAAGTCATCCGAGAGAAACAAATGACTAACATGATCATGATATCCATATTTACGGTTATTTCAGCTAACTCGTCACCCACATCTGGACATTGTAGAATCCGTGAAAGTCGTTGTAGTGGAAGAAAAATCTTTTTACCACATACCACCATCCAAATGCAGTCATCCGGATTCGTAATTGTGTTGTGGTCTAGATTTAAGTTGGCGTAGAAAAGTTTAATAAGAAGGCAATTAATCTTGTTGTTATTTGCCGCAAAATCAATGAGGTGCTCTAAACCGCTACGGCGAGCCAAGTCTTGAATGGAATATGAAGAAAAATCAGGGAATTTGATAAAAGAAGCTTAAAAAATCCTAGACCTTTGCATCTTTTCAAAGCATTGCACTTCCTTGTCATTGTGTAGCCATGCTCTTATTTGTGAATCCGAAGAACTTGTTGTGGCTTGAAAATTTCGAGGTCTTCTAGGAGCCATTTGCAGAACTAGGGTTTTGGTGATGAAGTGGGAGGTTGTGAATTGGAAAAGTATGGAAAAATAGATGAGAGAATTGTAGAATTTCTGAGCGAATTTGAAGTGGGAAAATGTTTTAATGGTAGAAGGTTAAAAATTTTGAAGGTAAAATGTGGATTTGGTAAAGGTAAATAGTAAATTTGAAGAGGCCGGAAGAGGGATAAAGCCGGGTACCCAGTATTAGTTGACTAAATATGCATAGGCAGTCGACTGATTTGGAACACAGAAAACAAAAATTAAGGAGCCGGTCGATTGAATACAGAGGTTCAATCGGCTGAACGCATCCCGAGTTTTTTATGTTCAAATAAGACATATTCAATCGACTATTTCATGTAATCAGTCGACTGACAGCAGAGGCCAAACTATTGACATATTTAATGATCAGTCGAGTGAATACAAAAGTTTAGTCGACCGATCCTACCCTGAAAGATTTCTAAGTAAATTCTGCCAATTCAGTCAACTGTTTGGGTGTGTCAGTCGATTGACTTCAGGTTTGAAATTGTACTAGAATGCTGTTTCAGTCGACTGAGTTCCCTAGTTTAGTCGACTGAAATTGAGGAATTTTTTAGGTAGACAGTTCTCTAGGAAAAATGAAACAAGTTTTGTTTTGAGCATCGAAGTTTAAGTTTATAACAAAGTTTAAAACAAGAAATATATTATTTTCAAAAAAATAAAAATAAAGTAGTACCAAAAATATAAGAACACAAATTAAGTAGATATTGAGGAAGAGGAAAGAGTTTGGTAGTCTTCCGGTTCCACTTTTGTATTCTCTTGCGGAGGTCGTAGTGGTGACCCGCCTTGTCCACGTTCCTAAGAATTAGGAGAAATTGGTGGACGTTAAGGTGATGGTTCCCATGGATTACGATGTAAATGAATTGTTGGTTGATGAACCGTGTTGTGTGAGGAAGAATAACAGAATTTAAGAGCCACTTGTTTAAGGAAGCTTAGCTGCTCATTGTAACTCAAAAGTCTCCCGTTGATAGTGATGGATGTTGCCTATCTTTTCTTTGGTAGAAGACGAGCCAAAAATTAGAGAACGTTGAGCTCTTTTGACGGGAGGGGTATAGAATGTAACGTTCGTGATTTTTCGTCCACGAATGCCGACATCAATACGTCCACTGTATCAACTGCCGAGCAATCGAAAGCCGAAAAACCGTACCGTTAGGGTTTAAAGAAAAGGTAGAAGAAGATAGAAAAGATAGAACGGAACAGAAAGAAAACAACAGAACAATAACATAATCTCACAATCGCAACGGATCAACATATAATAATAAATGAATAATCTTTAAACAAAGAACTATATCAGTTATTACATTACATCATTTTACATTACATCATCAGAGTGTACAACAACAAACAACAACAAACAGCGAAAAAGAAATACTATATACTAGTAATACGCCATGCCATCCAGCTTGCCTCCAGCAACTCCTAAATTCCAGAATATCCTGATAAACCTAACTCTTGACTGCCCGTGTGGAAATTGGTGGGCACCCAGAGTTTAGGAAGGAAAAGAATAAACTCCGAGTCAGTCATGTGACTGGTGTGAGAACTCAAAAACAGTTTATTTTTCTTTAAATCAAAATAGAGGAATATTTTTAAAGTCAATTCGCAATGCTTTTTAAAAATGAGACTACCATAAGGCCTCCCGCACACACACACAATGCAAACGCAGAATCAGAGGATATTTCTCCTTATGATAGTCAAAGATGATTGATACGCATTAAAAAGAAACATTTGATATTATTACTAGTGCATAGTATAGAAAACAATTTCGAAAGTAGAATATAAATCTTAGCCAGCATAGGCATTCCGCACTTATGCCTACTATAGCTACCATCCAAACAGTGGGGCGCCACCATAAGTGAATGATAGGTTCTACAACTAAAACCATACAAGATCGTATTGTTTCTTTGGATTTCCAACAAATGGTCAGGCCAAGGAACTTCCCATTGCCACATGGAAACGCCTCTGGAATGACGTCCCGAGAACCAAACCGGATCTCTGCCAACACAAGGCCGGGTTACCCCTAACTGGGTAACTACTGACACGAATATGTCATCCCCCGATCGTAACCGATCTATCCGAGGATCCTCGATTTCCAACAACCACAAAATTTGCAGCAACAACATAGGTTAAATATCTGGGCTCTATACCATGATACCACCTCTATCCAGAAGGAATGACATACACTAAAGGGGCGCTACCCCCTAATAACCTTGCTGCATCCTTCCTGTTTTGACCATTTCCGAGGTGTGAGGTCCGACGAAGTCTCGTCCACAAAGCCACGCTTTATACAAAAGTTGTGCTTTAGGTCAATCAAATGATCATAGAAATGATCACCAAGATAAATGATCAAACAAATGATCCTATCACAAATGATCAAACAATGATCATTTAACAGCAACACTCAGCATGCCACACTACCAAATTGGGAGTATGTCACTAATAACCTTCAACTATATAACCTCTGAGCTCGTACGTCTCAGAGAAGGGTGTTAAGCTAAGAGAATAAATTCTCCGCCACCAACAGAAATATATTTGAAAGAAATCAGCTTTATATCTCAATTTGTAATGTCAGACATACAATCCATACAAGTCTGTTCCGGGATCGAACATAACCGAAGGCACATATAAAGAAGTCCTTGCATTCCGGATATTAACTAATCACGACCGGACTTCCCGTCACTAAGGGTGATAAAACCTCTATATCGGAGATCAGCCGATGTAGAGTAACTCGACGGTAATCCTTCTGTTTTCGCAAATATCCGGTCTTCAACACCGGTCATCAAATGCAATCCATAACGACGTATCACATACTCGGAATGGGTTATACGACCCCAAGGTCCTTTCCCGGCTAACCCGAATAGTGAGCGCTTATTCAAAAATAAGTGTAGCATTCAAATTCAAGCAATTCACAACAAATGCCTATTTAAAGGTAAATATTGATAGTCGGATTTTTTAACTAGCAATAGGCATGCTCAACATCACCAGATTCCAAATAATTTCCCAAAATATCTTTACTAGATATACAATTTCCACACTTTAACCATTTGAAACCAAATTTTAAAATCACTATTCAATCCTTTATCACTTTTGAAAACAAATTTCAATCATTTTCCTTACGCGGAAATGCTTTCATTTCAAAATGGTTTATTTAAACCAATTAAATAAATCCTTACCGATTTATTTTATATATTTACGTTCCAAATTCGTAAATTTATTCCCACACTTTAAAAATAAATCAACGTTTATTTTTAAACTAATTCCCCTTTCATTTATAAATTCCATAGTGAATTTATAATCCCAAAATATCTATGATGTACGATTTTCAATCGATTTTCAATATTCACTTTCAATTTATCTTACAAGGATAAATTCTAAAACGTTCATTTCACATTGGAAAAATATTTCCATACTTATTTAATAATAAGTACATCACAAATCTATTTATTTTCAACATTTGAAAATATTCGATATACTTAAATCAAAATTTAGTATATATTTCATTTCTTAAGGAAATCATTCTCTTAACACATTTATTTGGGTCAAAAACGAATGTTGTGTAAAACATCGTTACGACGACCCAAAATCACTAGTATAGGGATTCAAAGTTTAAATAGATATAAAAATCCCAATACTGTACAAAACATTTCCTTTTGGAAACCATTTACTATAACAACAATGTTATAGTCCACCATTTCCTTCTATTTCTCGAAAACGTCTATTTCAACAATGAATGTTGAAATCTATGGTTTCGATAGTTAATACATTTTAAAACATATTTAAAACAATTAACTTCATTTTTTTAATGTCACTTTCCCAAAACATATCCATTTTATTCAACAATATATTCACTGTCCAAAATCGTGAATATACCTTATTTACCCAATTCAGTATTTCTACACTTTTATCAAAAGATTATCCACTGTCCAAAATAGTGGATATACATCGTTTATCAAATTCAACTCTTCCACATATTTAATTAAAGGATTTTCCACAGTTCAAAATCGTGAATATATTTCCCTTAATAAACTTCAATATTCAATTTATCAAATTCATTTGATTTCGAATTTATAAACAATGTTTATAAATTCCATTTCTATTTATAAGCTTCGATTTATAAATCTCATTATTAACAAATTCCATTTATATCTCATTTAAATGCCAAAATCCGATTTATAAGATAATTACTTATAAATCTTCTATTTTACAAAATCTATTCATTTTATAACTTCACAATCTATAAATCTATAAATTCCGTCCACTTATGAAATCCATTTTTATTTTATTTTTAACACTTATAAAAACTCGTTTTAAATATTCCAATATTTATAATTTATAAAATATCAATTTTATAAGTCTTTTATATACATCATTTTTAATAATTCAAAAATCCCAATTTAAACCAATTTATAAATTAATTAACTATTTATAAATTAATTAACTATTTATTTCCAAAAATCTCATTTCGGTTATATTTCTCAAAAAATCTTAATTTTTATAACATAAAAATTTATAACGTTTTAATTATTTAAAATAAATCAATTCAAAATTTAATAAAAACATATACTTTGAAAAATCACTTTAAAATCCTTTTAAAAAATCAAAAATGTTATTTTTAAACTTTAAAAATGGATCCGATGATGCAGCAGCACCAAATAGTCAATCACGACATCCAAATATCATATATCGATATGATAATCAACAAATATCAAAATATCTATAAATAAATCAATACAGTTGAGGAATCCAGTTGGATCCCTCCAACCTGTTTCCCTGCATCCACAAACATTAGCACAATACCAATTCCGCTCCAGTACGGAATTATCACGGTATATGGGATTTATAATATTATCCGCTTAACAGGCGGCGCAATAGGGTCTCATCCGCTATATACTGCGGGAAAATCAACTCCAAGTACATAAATAATACCAATTTCGCTATACTGTGAAATATTCGCGATATACGTTTTTAATAAATAACTTCCGCTTACTAACGGCGCATAATGTCTATTTTAACAATCAAATAGATAACAATTTATCATCCAAGCATTCAATTAACAATTTTAAATCTAACTATTAAAATCGAAACTGATTCGATTGAGTGAGAAGTTCTCACCTTGATTTCAATTTCGTTTTAGCGATTTATTTCGAATAAAATTAAACGGACGTTTAATTTTATCCGAAATTTTCACTAACTCCAAACGACTCCAATCCAATTCCATAGCGTAGTTCTCGTCAATACGATTCCAACGCAAAAAGTTTCGTCGAATTCCGACCTCGTATGAAAAAGATATCGCGTTACAAAGATTACACGAATTTTTAATATAAAAATTACAACTTTTATTTTCTTTTTAAACCTAAATACCAAATCCCTACCATCCATTTCCCTTGACAAATCTTGGCCGTGTTTAATCATCTTATCACGCGCGTTCTCTCCAGTAAGTGCCGAACCCATCATCTACGTTTAAACCCCAAACCAAGCGGCCATCCCTTCGACTTCCACTTTGATCAAAAGCCATCATGATGTGCGCCTACACGAGCTCTATGCTCGACCCAAATCTAGTGTAGCTCGGTTGCGCCTGCTCCTCGAAAACCGAGCTTGAAACGTGTGACTACACACATGAATTGCCGATGATCTATGCAACCATATCCAATCATTGCCGTTGGATATGAAGCTCTCACTACACTCTACAATTTCATAGTTGAAACTATTTTGAATCGATTAGTGGATTTGAAGTTAATGAGGGAGAAAAAGGAGAAGGTCTCGGCCGTTGAAAAGGAGGGAGACGGCGGCTCCAACCTGAAACCCTAATTTTTTTTTTGTGAAGAGAATGGGCCTATTTATAGAAGTTTGAACGACACCATTCACCCGGCTTTTCAAAACTCCGATTTACGCGCGGTGACCGACGTTTCTAGGGTTTAACCCGCGTTCCGGACACAATGGAATAGGTTTCGGAAGCTAATTCGATCATCTGTGCGAGTCATGGTAATAAACGTTCCAATTTAAATTAAACCGATTAAACGATTTTCTAAGCGTTTTAGCTTGCACCGGACAAACGATAAATCCAATTGACACGAAATTTGAAACCATACAATAATATCACATTACGGATCCGATGAAACTGGTTTCGTCGAAATCCGAGACCGTTTGGAAAATGACTATTTTAACTCGCCAAATTAATATTAAAAACAATTTCGATGCGTTTCGAGCTACCACGGTCAAACGACAACTCCGATTGCTACGAAAATTGAAATCCGATAATAGGAAACTATTACGGATCCAATGGAACTGGTTTCGTCCAATTCTGAGACTATTTGAAAATTGGCTATTTTACAGTCGATAATTAAATATTAAAATATTCAATTTTCACAGATTAACTTTTAATTCGATTTTAAAAGTTCTAAAATATCGTTCTAATTCCAATATGATAAAATAAAATTTTACGAATCAATTTCAATCATATTTAACCCTATTTTCAATTATTCCTGTAATTTCAACTATTAAATTATCGATTTAATTATTCAATTAAATCCAATTATTCGAAATAAAATTATTCAACTTATAAATTTCACTTATTAATATTTAAAATCAATTAAATATTCAAATTTTAATTAATAGAAATTCTGGGTCGTTACATGCTTCCCCCCTTAAAAGAATTTCGTCCTCGAAATTACCAAGTAAGAAAAATTTACAGAATCCATTAACTTTCCAAAACAAGTCGTTCAAATTAGATTTTTCAAATCTCTTAAGTGTTTAACTTTTCCAAAACTCATAGTTAAACTTTTTACAATATCTTTACTAAGTTTTCAAATCTATACTTAGTTATCTTTTCAAAACCAAACTATATCGTTTAATTTCCAATTCCAAAACCAAAATTATAGTTTTCACAAATTTCCCAAATTTTCTCAAAATTTTTCTAACGCCTTAAATTTTCGAAAAAATTCGCCAGAGTCTCCTTTGCGCGGCTCGATCCGAAAAAAAATGACATTATATATATCACAAATATACATCTCATCAAGTGATGAGGCATCCCGTAGGGAAAAAAGTGTAAAAGTACGGTATGTAATCCGAGATATGTACCTTATTTATTATTAGCGAGAATATATGGCTAATATAGCACGAAAGCGAGCTCCAAAAGCGAAGCAAGCGCAATCCGCACTTACTATACACTCAACAATAACATGAGAATCATGCATATATGAAAAATAGTATCAATATACAACATATAGCAACATAACAACTACATATGCCAACATAGCAAATGCAACAAAACAACAAATGCAAACATCAACCAACTATCATCCATAACCAAATCAATATTCATTCACATTCTCATTAATATTTAATGAATTGGTTTTCAATTTAAATCACATTTGATTTATTTACATTGGATTTACTAACATTCATTCATATTCAATTTTAATTAGTTCGCATTCACTAATTTAAATCCAATTCACATTCAATTCTATTCAAATTTATTTACTTCTAATTTGAATTCAATTACAAAGCTTTTAATTTTGCTAATTCATTTTCATTTAACACTTAATGAATTATATACAATCATCCAACATTCATATAACAACCAATGCACATCCAACACAACCAAATTATTAATTTTACATTCAATTTGGTTCAACACTTTTAATTCCAATTGGTTCAACATTCAATTGACTTTCATTCAATTCATTAATTCAATTCATTAGTTCAATTCAATTGCTAATTCCTTTAACAATATAATGTTGAATTTCATTTATATAACTCAAGTTCGAATTCTTAACGACTTCACTTCATTAATTCACTTATTAATTTACTTCGATACCAAAATTCAACTTCATTCAACATTATTTAAGTTATATTCCATTTCAAACATCTTATCAAATCCAAATCAATTTATTTAACTTTCAACAACATTAGCTTTTAATTTTCCTTAATTTCATTTCATTATCACTTAATTATTTTACTTCAATACCAAAATCAACTTTCATTTAAAATAATCCGGCAGCAATTCCTCTTTTGGAAACCCGAAAATGAACACCAATGATGCCGCGGTCATCATCGGAATGATTTTCCAGTGACCGAAAAGAGTTTAGAGCTTTTATCTTTCCAAAACAATTTTCCAAAATATCTAATTCTTTCAAAACACTTTTCTGGAATTTTGTTTTCAGATTATAAATCACATTTATAAGTCTTTTACTTATATAATTTCACTTCTTATGTATAAGGTTATTTTACAATTGTAAATTATTTCAATTATAACATCATACTTATAATTCATTTGCTTATACAATTCATTCTTTTACAATAAGTTTTATTTAACTTATTCAAACAACCAAACAATCAATTCATATACACTTTAATAATTCTGAAAAATTATTTCCTTTATATATAAAATATAATCAAGGTAAAATTATTTCATTTACCCAATTTAAAACAATACTGTGTCGAATTGTTCTATTCAAGTGTTTAGAGATCCCTATCAACAACGTTAATTACTCGTGTTGACCAAAATCCATATACCACTCAACAAACCAATCATCACAATATAAAACAATTTATATTCACTAACAAATACGCGCTCATATCTATTATTACACTCAAACTCATTCTAGAGTACTACTGACTCTATCTCTAATGAGTAATAACCAACAGAGCTAAGGTTGTCGCTTAACCATAAGCTTTGATACCAAATGTAACGTTCGCGATTTTTCATCCACGAATGCCGACATCAATACGTCCACTGTATCAACTACCGAGCAATCAAAAGTCGAAAAACCGTACCGTTAGGGTTTAAAGAAGAAGAAAAGGTAGAAGAAGATAGAAGAGATAGAACGGAACAGAAAGAAAACAACAGAACAATAACAGAATCTCACAATCGCAGCGGATCAACATATAATAATAAATGAATAATCTTTAAACAAAGAACTATATCAGTTATTACATTACATCATTTTACATTACATCATCAGAGTGTACAACAACAAACAACAACAAACAGCGGAAAAGAAATACTATATACTAGTAATACGCCATGCCATCCAGCTTGCCTCCAGCAACTCCTAAATTCGAGAATATCCTGATAAACCTAACTCTTGACTGCCCGTGTGGAAATTGGTGGGCACCCAGAGTTTAGGAAGGAAAACAATAAACTCCGAGTCAGTCATGTGACTGGTGTGAGAACTCAAAAACAGTTTATATTTCTTTAAATCAAAATAGAGGAATATTTTTAAAGTCAATTCGCAATGCTTTTTAAAAATGAGACTACCATAAGGCCTCCCGCACACACACACAATGCAAACGCAGAATCGGAGGAGATTTCTCCTTATGATAGTCAAAGATGCTTGATACGCATTAAAAAGAAACATTTGATATTATTACTAGTATATAGTATAGAAAACAATTTCGAAAGTAGAATATAAATCTTAGCCAGCATAGGCATTCCGCACTTATGCCTACTATAGCTACCATCCAAACAGTGGGGCGCCATCATAAGTGAATGATAGGTTCTACAACTAAAACCGTACAAGATCGTATTGTTTCTTTGGATTTCCAACAAATGGTCAGGCCAAGGAACTTCCCATTGCCACATGGAAACGCCTCTGGAATGACGTCCCGAGAACCAAACCGGATCTCTGCCAACACAAGGCCGGGTTACCCCTAACTAGGTAACTACTGACACGAATATGTCATCCCTCGATCGTAACCGATCTATCCGAGGATCCTCGATTTCCAACAACCATAAAATTTGCAGCAACAACATAGGTTAAATATCTGGGCTCCATACCATGATACCACCTCTATCCAGAAGTAATGACATACACTAAAGGGGCGCTACCCCCTAATAAGCTTGCTGCATCCTTCCTGTTTTGACCATTTCCGAGGTGTGAGGTCCGACGAAGTCTCGTCCACAAAGCCACGCTTTAGACAAAATCTGTGCTTTGGGTCAATCAAATGATCATAGAAATGATCACCAAGATAAATGATCAAACAAATGATCCTATCACAAATGATCAAACAATGATCATTTCACAGCAACACTCAGCATGCCACATTACCAAATTGGGAGTATATCACTAATAACCTTCAACTATATAACCTCTGAGCTCGTACGTCTCAAAGAAGGGTGTTAAGCTAGGAGAATAAATTCTCCGCCACCAACAGAAATATATTTGAAAGAAATCAGCTTTATATCTCAATTTGTAATGTCAGACATACAATCCATACAAGTCTGTTCCGGGATCGAACAGAACCGAAGGCACTTACAAAGAAGTCCTTGCATTCCGGATATTCACTAATCACGACCGGACTTCCCGTCACTAAGGGTGATAAAATCTCTATATCGGAGATCAGCCGATGTAGAGTAACTCGACGGTAATCCTTCCATTTTCGCAAATATCCGGTCTTCAACACCGGTCATCAAATGCAATCCATAACGACGTATCACATACTCGGAATGGGTTATACGACCCAAGGTCCTTTCCCGGCTAACCCGAATAGTGAGCGCTTATTCAAAAATAAGTGTAGCATTCAAATTCAAGCAATTCACAACAAATACCTATTTAAAGGTAAATATTGATAGTCGGATTTTTTAACTATCAATAGGCATGCTCAACATCACCAGATTCCAAATAATTTCCCAAATTATTTACTTTCCCAAAATATCTTTACTAGATATACAATTTCCACACTTTAACCATTTGAAACCAAATTTTCAAATCACTTTTCAATCCTTTATCACTTTTGAAAACAAATTTCAATCATTTTCCTTACGCGGAAATACTTTCATTTCAAAATGGTTTATTTAAACCAATTAAATAAATCCTTACCGATTTATTTTATATATTTACGTTCCAAATTCGTAAATTTATTCCCACGCTTTAAAAATAAATCAACGTCTATTTTTAAACTAATTCCCCTTTCTTTTATAAATTCCATAGTGAATTTATAATCCCAAAATATCTATGATGTACGATTTTCAATCGATTTTCAATATTCACTTTCAATTTATCTTACAGGGATAAATTCTAAAACGTTCATTTCAAGTACATCACAAATCTATTTATTTTCAACATTTGAAAATATTCGATATACTTAAATCAAAATTTAGTATATATTTCATTTCTTAAGGAAATCATTCTCTTAACACATTTGTTTGGGTCAAAAATGAATGTTGTGTAAAACATCGTTACGACGACCCAAAATCACTAGTATAGGGATTCAAAGTTTAAATAAATATATAAATCCCAATACTATACAAAACATTTCCTTTTGGCAACCATTTACTATAACAACAGTGTTATAGTCCACCATTTCCTTCTATTTCGCGAAAACGTCTATTTCAACAATGAATGTTGAAATCTATGGTTTCGATAGTTAATACATTTTAAAACATAGTTAAAACAATTAACTTCATTTTTTTAATGTCACTTTCCCAAAACATATCCATTTTATTCAACAATATATTCACTGTCCAAAATCCTGAATATACCTTATTTACCCAATTCAGTATTTATAACATAAAAATTTATAACGTTTTAATTATTTAAAATAAATCAATTCATAATTTAATAAAAACATATACTTTGAAAAATCACTTTAAAATCCTTTTAAAAAATCAAAAACGTTATTTTTAAACTTTAAAAATGGATCCGATGATGCAGCAGCACCAAATAGTCAATCACGACATCCAAATATCATATATCGATATGATAATCAACAAATATCAAAATATCTGTAAATAAATCAATACAGTTGAGGAATCCAGTTGGATCACTCCAACCCGTTTCCCTGCATCCACAAACATTAGCACAATACCAATTCCGCTCCAGTACGGAATTATCGCGGTATATGGGATTTATAATATTATCCACTTAATAGGCGGCGCAATAGGGTCTCATCCGCTATATACTGCGGGAAAATCAACTCAAGTACATAAATAATACCAATTTCACTATACTGTGAAATATTCGCGGTATATGTTTTTAATAAATAACCTCCGCTTACTAACGGCACATAATGTCTATTTTAACAATCAATAGATAACAATTTATCATCCAAGCATTCAATCAACAATTTTAAATCTAACTATTAAAATCGAAACTGATTCGATTGAGTGAGAAGTTCTCACCTTGATTTCAATTTCGTTTTAGCGATTTATTTCGAATAAAATTAAACGGACGTTTAATTTTACCCGAAATTTTCACTAACTCCAAACGACTCCAATCCAATTCCATAGCGTAGTGCTCGTCAATACGATTCCAATGCAAAAAGTTTCGTCGAATTCCGACCTCGTATGAAAAAGATATCGCGTTACAAAGATTACACGAATTTTTAATATGAAAATTACAACTTTTATTTTCTTTTTAAACCTAAATACCAAATCCCTACCGTCCATTTCCCTTGACAAATCTTGGCCGTGTTTGATCATCTTATCACGCGCGTTCTCTCCAGTAAGTGTCGAACCCATCATCCACGTTTAAACCCTAAACCACGCGGCCATCCCTTCGACTTCCACTTCGATCAAAAGCCATCATGACGTGCGCCTACACGAGCTCATTGCTCGACCCAAACCTAGTGTAGCTCGGTTGCGCCTGCTCCTCGAAAACCGAGCTTGAAACGTGCGACTACACACACGAATTGCCGATGATCTATGCAACCATATCCAATCATAGCCGTTGGATATGAAGCTCTCACTACACTCTACAATTTCATAGTTGAAACTATTTTGAATCGATTAGTGGATTTGAAGTTAATGAGGGAGAAAAAGGAGGTCTCGGCCATTGAAAAGGAGGGAGACGGCGCTCCAACCTGAAAACCTAATTATATATTTTTTTTATTTTTGTGAAGAGAATGGGCCTATTTATAGAAGTTTGAACGACACTATTCACCCGGCTTTTCAAAACTCTGATTTACGCGCGGTGACCGACGTTTCTAGGGTTTAACCTGCGTTCCGGACACAATGGAATAGGTTTCGTAAGCTAATTCGATCATCTGTGCGAGTTATGGTAATAAACGTTCCAATTTAAATTAAACCGATTAAACGATTTTCTAAGCGTTTTAGCTTGCACCGGACAAACGATAAATCCAATTGACACGAAATTTGAAACCATACAATAATATCACATTACGGATCTGATGAAACTAGTTTCGTAGAAATCCGAGACCGTTTGAAAAATGACTATTTTAACTCGCTAAATTAATATTAAAAACAATTTCGATGCGTTTCGAGCTGCCACGGTCAAACGACAACTCCGATTGCTACGAAAATTTAAATCCGATAATAACAAACTATTACGGATCCAATGGAACTTGTTTTGTCCAATTATGAGACTGTTTGAAAATTGGCTATTTTACAGTCGATAATTAAATATTAAAATATTCAATTTTCACAGATTAACTTTTAATTCGTTTTTAAAAGTTCTAAAATATCGTTCTAACTCCAATATGATAAAATAAAATTTTACGAATCAATTTCAATCATATTTAACCCTATTTTCAATTATTCCTATAATTTCAACTATTAAATTATCGATTTAATTATTCAATTAAATCCAATTATTCGAAATAAATTTATTCAACTTATAAATTTCACTTATTAATATTTAAAATCAATTAAATATTCAAATTTTAATTAATAGAAATTCTGGGTCGTTACATAGCCAGTGTGAATGTTAGACGGTGGCACAACAAGAACGGGTTCGTATATAGCAGTCGGTGTTGGAAGATTCACCGATTCTAAGCTAATGGAGGTTTAAGAAAGTGAGGACGAGACAGAGTTTTTTCTGAAGACATATCGATTGAAAAAAATAACTTTTGTTGTTTTTTGTAAATATAGTGATAAGATAGTGAAAAAGATAGGCTTTTATAAGAGAAAGATTTGTGAAAATAATAGGCAAAACAAAGAGTGGATTTCAAATGTTTTAAATATAAGCCTTTAATTTCCTAAGAATGAATGGATTAGAGTAAATAAGAAAAAGAACCACAAAATACGAAGAAAAAAATTGTAACTAAATCTATTTATAGTAAACAGATAGGACAGTGTAAAGTAAATATCAAAATGACAGACTTTATAGTGAATGAATTGAATTGCATTAAAAAGTATAACTTTTGTAAAAATAGAAATTATAAATCTTTTAAAGATTGAATTTCATAGAAATTATAATTCTCTTCTAAGCTTAATAAAAGTATTTTCACTCAAAGGTTCGGTAAATATATCGGCTAGTTGATTTTCAGAGGATACGAACTCTAATTTGACCAAATCATTTTCGGTATTATCATAAAGAAAATGACGATGTATGTCGATATGTTTAGTTCGTGAATGATTGATAGGATTTTTCGATAAGTTTATAGCACCTGTATTACCACAGTAAATAGTAGATTTAGATAAGCTCGTACCAAAATCTTTAAGTTTTTGTTGCATGTAAATTATTTGAGCACATGCTAAAGCAGCAGAAATATATTCTCCATCACAAGTCGAAAGTGAAACACAATTTTATTTTTTGCTAAACCAGGAGACTAAGGATCGTCCAATGAAATGACAGGTCCCGCTTGTACTCTTACGATCTGTCCGACATCCTCCAAAGTCAGCGTCGCTATATGAAACTAACTCGAAAGACATTCTTTCAGATAGAAGAGTCCAAAATCTTCGGTTTTGCTTAGATAACGCAATAATCGTTTCACTGCTCACATATGTGATTCTTGAGGATTTTCTTGAAATCGAGCACATAAACAAATACTCATCATTATGTCAGGTCTACTAGCAGAAAGATAAAGTAATGATCCAATTATGCTTGATATAATTTTTTGTTGACACTTTTACCATCTTCATCTCTATCGAGATGTATTGTTGTACTCATTAGAGTTGGTTTGGTATAAATATTTTCCATACCGAAGCATTTAATTAGATCATGAAAATATTTTTATTGAGTAATAAAAATACCATTCTCCAATTGTTTAATTTGTAAACTAAGGAAATAGGATAATTCTCTCATATGTGACATTTCCAATTCTTTGGTCACTATTGTAGAAAATTCCTGACATATTTTTTCATTTGTAGAACCAAAGATAATATAATCTACATAAATTTGAATAATTAAAATATCATTTTTATTTCTATTAATAAAAAGAGTTTGATCAACCTTCCTAATTTTAAAACCAGAGTCTATTAGATAGCTCTTAAGACGTTCATACCAAGCACGGGCTGATTGTTTTAGACCGTATAAGGCTTTCTTAAGTTTATAGACATGGTTAGGAAATTTTTTATGTGTGAATAGAGGAGGTTGTTCAACATAAACATTCTCTTTTATATAACCATTTAAAAAAGCACTTTTAATATCCATTTGATAAAGTTTGAAATTATGAAAACATGCAAAGGCCAGTAAGATTCATATTTCTTTAAGTCGTGCGATTGGAGAAAATGTTTCTTCATAGTCAATTCCTTCTTTTTTATATCTTTATGAACTAATCTAGCTTTATTCCTAGTTATATTACCTTGTTCACCTACTTCATTTTTGAAGATCCATTTAGTACCAATGACTGATTGATCACTTGGTCTAGGAGCTAGTTCCCAAACTTCGTTTTATTCGAATTGGTTTAGCTCTTCTTGCATAGCTATAATCCAATAGTCATCAGTATAGGCTTCTTTTACATTTTTAGGTTTAATATTCGAAAAAAATGCTATATGGCCCATTTGATTGAGTTGATTTCTAGTTCTAACATGTAAATCAATTTTTCCTATGACATTTTCTACCAGGTGATCTCGTAAAATCATGGGAGAAGATCTTAATTCATTTTCATTATGAATAATATTTTCATCTTCTTCAAAATTATAAACAATGTTTTCATCTTCTTCAAAACTATTTTGAGAAACCCTTTTTGTGATTGTGTTACGTATTATTTCATCATCGTCAAGGTTTTTATTAAGTTTGAAATTTTCATCGAATGAAACATGAAAAGTTTCTTCGATTGATTTTGTTCTTTTATTGAAGATTCGATAAGCTTTGCTTCGTTCTGAATATCCTACGAAGATTCCTCCATTAAATTTTGGATCGAATTTTCCAAGCTGTTCTTTTGTGTTTAAAATAAAACATTTTGAACCTAAAGTTTTAAAATAAGAAATATTTGGTTTTCTTTGATGAAAAAGTTCATACGGAGTATGTTTTGTAAGAGGTCGAATGGAAACATGATTTAGAACGTAACAAGCAGTTGCTACAGTTTCTGCCCAGAAATATTTTGGTAATGTGCTTCCATTTAATAAATTTCTTGCACATTCTTGTAATGTTCTATTTTTCCTTTCTACAACTCTATTTTGCTGTGGTGTTCTAGGAAAAGAAAACTTATGGTAAATTCCCTTTTATTACAAAAATGTTCAAAAGCTTCATTTTCAAATTCACCTCCATGATCATTTCTAATATTTTAATTTTTAAAATTTTTGGGATTTTGAATTCTTTTTGTAAAGATCTTGAAATTTTCAAAGGTATCACTTTTATTTTTCACAAAAATAGTCCGAATATATTAAGAAATCATCTACTATAACAAACACATATTTATTATAGCTTATAGATTGAACTTGAGTTAGACCAAAGAGATCCAAATGCAATACTTCTAGTGGTTGTATAGTAGAAATATTTTTCTTCGATTTAAAGGATGATTTTGATAATTTTCCTAATTGACAAGCATCACAAATATTGTTTTCTTTAAAATTCATTTTTGGTAAATCTTTAATTACACCATTTTTATATATTTTATTTATAGCTTTGAAATTTATATGACAAATCTTTTGTGTCATAACCCAGAATCATTTTCTTTGGCTATTAAACACATATTTATATTGGGATTTATATTCATATTTAAAACATAAATATTTTTATCTCTAAAATCATCAAAAAAAAGATTTTTCTTTTGATAAAAAATGCTACACTTATTTTCAGAAAATGAAATATTAAATCCTTTGCCACATAATTGGATGATACTAAGTAAATTGTGTTTCAAATTTTTAACTAACAAAACTTCTGTAATAAGAGGTAAAATAGATATACCGTTATTGCTTACATCGCCTTTGCCGATGACATATCCTTTGGAATTATCTCCATCCGTGATAGAACCTCCATCTGAGTAGATAATATTCATTAGCATTTCCTTGTTTCCTGTCATGTGTTTTCTGCAACCACTGTCTAGTATCTATTTTCCTCTCTTTTTGAGTGGTACCTACAAAATAAAGAATTACCATTGGTACCCACCATTGTATTTTGGATCCTAAGAGTTAGATCTTAGGAAGCTAAAGCCAAGAGGGTTCGGTATTGTTAGAAATGAGGATTACGGATCTTAAGGCTGGAATAACACTAGAGGGGGGTGAATAGTGTTCTATGGATTTTCTAATTTTTTTTGAAACTTATGTAATTAAATCACCAACAAATGCAATTCATGGACACAGAATCAGACACAAATGCAAATACTAAATAAAAGCAGTATAGGAAAGAACACACCGGGATTTTAAACTGGTTCAGAGTTACCCTACATTCAGTCCCGCACAATTGCATGGATTTCTTTTCAAAATAATCTCCCAGATTACACCCTCGGTTTCAAGGCTACGAGGTACACCCTCCCGTATTTGAGTACGGGGTAAACTCTCTTGATTTAACCAAGCTACAAGATCACCAAATTGATTTCCGAGGCAACAATCATACCCAATTGATTTCAAGGCTCAACCGCACCTTTTACTCAACAGTTTGATTTACGAATGATCCTATAACTGTGAATAGCACTGACATCTTATGAAGAGAGGGGCAGAGAATCAAACAAGAGATAATCAAGTTTGATTCACTTGATATTTTGGCAGAGTATAGTTTGGGATTCTTTTAGAATAAATGTGGAAGAAGAAGAGGAGAGAAAACAAGTGAAATGTGATTAAAATTCGTTTAGAACTACTGGTATTTATAGAAGATCAATAGCCATATCTATTTCTGAATGGATACGATGAATAGACGCTTCTTTTGAAAATTTGAATTTTGAATTTTAACGGGCACTATGTCGATATGGGAGGTAGGAGCATGTCGACATGCTCTAGGGAAAAAAATGATGATTTTGATTTTCTTATTAAAATTGATTTCCATAATTTGTCAAAAAAAATTCTAAACTTTGAAAATATATTTGAATATAGTTTAAACATATAAAAGTAATTTTTAATATATATAATATTAATCAATAAAATGATTTAAAATCTGAGTATATAAATATCTAAAAGCTAAATATTTAAAATAAGAGATAGTTTACAATCAAGGACAACTTTTGAAATCAAAATAATAAAAAATGATAAAGATAATTTTGAGGATAAAATATTTCAAACAAGAGAAAAGACTTTTTGAAAATAAGGTTTTAAAAAAATTTGAAATAAGAGATATTTTTGAAAAGAATTTTCATAAAATTAGTGGATATCAAAATAGGACCACTATATGTTCCGCTAGATATTGTCGTTGGTTCCATCCCTTTAACAGGCTCAAAAGGGATTCCATTCCACGAATAAATTTCGAATAAAGATGTAAGTGCTTTCAAGAAGTTTTAACATAATTCTAGACTCAATACTTATCTTGTATTCTTGAACTCTTGATATCTTCATACTCATGAGTCTTCAATCTTGATATCCTCGGTCTTGAATTTTTATACTATACAGTCTTCATTCTTGGTACTTGCATGGTTATATTCTGCATATACATATATAAATCTAAACTATAATGTTAGTATTTATATTTTATAACATGTCCTAAGGTTGTTGTTGTCAAAACCATCATCTCAAGGACTAATAGTCTCCCCCTTTTTGATGATGACAACCTATGTTTATAAAATATACTTCACCTTCACAATAACTCCCCCTAAAACTAATAACTCCCCGTACAACTAATAACTCCCCATTAATATAAGCCTAACTACTCTAACTAATCTATTTTATATTTCTCCCCTTTGTCATCAACAAAAACCATCCTAAAACCATCAAAATATAAAAACCCCCCTCAAACTAATATACTAGAACAAATTATAGTAAATGGAATGTGAAAGACATTAACATAATTACATTATTATAAATATGTATAAGTATATTTCAAACAATCCTATCAACATGCACATTATATCCAATCATGTCAAACAAGTCAAACAAATCAATAAGGTCAAACAAATCAATCAAGTCAAACAAGTCAATCAAGTCAAACAAGTCAGTCAAAACATACCAAACAAATCAAAAACTAATAATCCTATATTATAAGACAATACTACAAACTCTCCCTTATTAGGAAATCAATTCTATGGTTTCGATGATAACAACTATACAATGGAAATAGAATGTACATATATATCTTTATTTACAGGCAGATGATAGAGTAACATCACCAAAGAGACAAAAACAAGACTCAAGAGAAGTATCAAAAGAATTCAAATCGGTAGAAGTTGAAAAGGAGTGGCACAGACACCAAAAAAGCAACATGCACAATTTCAGACGTCTGAGTGCACAAGCCAGACGTCTGAATGTTTCCTCTGTTTTGCAAATCAAAAAGAATCAGACGTCTGGTTAAAATGCTCAGATGTCTGGTTAAACTCTCTGGTTCATAACTCAGAAGGAAACAGACGTCTGATAATAAACTCAGACGTCTGAATAGCAAACAGACGTCTGGTTAATAAACTCAGACGTCTAAAATGTTACCAGACGCAAAAAAAAATTATGAAGGCAAGACGTCTGAGGGTACTTTCCAGACGTCTGATTATGGACTCGGCTATGTAATTTCAAAGACCAACTGTCACATCCGAAAAGACACGTTCACTCCTCTTCACTGCAACTCTTCATCACCAACAGGAGCAATTATACAATGATCATTAATGGATGCAACTACATGAAGAATCTTTCTACCACTATAAATAGCATCGGGAATTCAAGAGAAGATCTCACCTTACTCACTTATGCTCTTAATTCCTATACTCTGACTTATACCTGTTCTCTAACAATCAACTACTTGTATTTGACACTTTCATGTATTCAGAACTCATTATTCAATATCCTCTAGATATATATATATATATATATATATATATATATATTGGAAGCACTTATACTCAATAATCAACATTCGTGTTATAAGAACACATTCTTGACAAAGAAACTTTGCTATTGTAAACATGTTCCTCCGGGTCAAGTGAGGATTAGTTGAAAGGAAATTCCGAAGAGGAGCTTCGGGACTGGACGTAGGATGGGAGGTCCGAACCAGTATAAAATCCTGGTGTGATTATTTTAATTTACGTTGCTATTATTATCTATCAATTTATATTATATAGTTAGTTGTTCATACTTGCATATATATCATATACGATCCACTCATATAGACTTTCAATTGGTATCAGAGCAAGGTTTTGATCAAATAACAGTAACATGTTTTTGAATCAATTTAATATGGCAAGTATTTTTCAAGAAGGACAATCCACTGCACGACCCCCACCTTTTAATGGATCTAACTATGCATATTGTTTAACACGTATGAGAATTTTTATAATGGTCTTGAAATTTGGTCAGCCACACAAGATAGATATGAAGCACCTACTACTACTATGAACACTTGGACCGATGCACAAAAGACCTTAGCATCAAATAATGCTAAAGCTATGAACGTCTTATTTTGTTCTTTAGACAGAAATGAATTTTCATGTGTTATGTTATGCACCACTGCATTTGATTTTTGGCGTACCTTACAAATTACACATGAAGATACAACAACGGTCAAACAAACTAAGATTTCGATTTTGCAAAACCAATTTTCTTCATTTAAAATGAAGCAAAATGAAACTATTGTTGACATGCATTCTAGATTTCAAACTATCCAACATGCTCTTATGGCATTAGGAATTAAATTCACTGATTTTGATTTAATATCTCGAATACTCAATTCTTTGACATCAGATTGGGAAAGGAAGGTTTTAGCTATAGAAGAAGCTAATGAACTTTCCACTCTTAAAGTTGAAGAGTTGATAGGAAATTTATGTCCTATGAAGCTAACTTGCAGGCACGAAAAGAACTTAATTCGGATAAAAAGAATATAGCATTTCCAACAACAAAAAATGATGACTCTGATCTAGATGAAGAAGAAATAGTTTTTATTGCCAAGAATTATAATAGATTCAAGAAATTTAGAAAGATGACCAAGCTTCAAAAAGAAGGGAAGTCCAACACAATAAACATATCACAAATCAAGTGCTACGAATGTGATCAATACGGACATATGAAGAAGGATTGCCCTAAACTCAATAATGACAAAAAGAATAACAAAATTCAAAAATTCAAGAAGAAGAAGGCTTTCAAAGTAACTTGGGATGATTCGGATTCTTCATCTTTTGAAAGTGATAGTGATAGTGACGGAGAACAAGCTAATGTATGTTTTATGGCACAAACTGAAGTGGTATGTCCTGAACTTAGCTATGATGAACTATTAGAACTTAGCATGGAACTAGACGATAAATTTAGACAAATAAAAAAATTGAACAAAGAATTTGTAGTCAAAATAAATAGATTAGAACTTGAGGTAGGAATGTTGAAAGATGAAAAAATTATTCTAGAAGAAGACTTGATATATCTCAACAAAAAATCAAAAATAATATGATAGAAAGTGAGAATAGTTCTATAGAAAAAGAAAATTTGTTAAAAGAAAATATTGATTTTAAAAATAGTATTGAATTGTTGAAAATTGAAAATATAAAGTTGAGAGAAAAATTAGATAAAATTACCAATAATGTGTCAAAATTTAATAAAGGTAAACTAGATTTGAAAAATCTTATCAAACCTCAAAACCATCAGGTAATAGAAATGGAAAAGGATTCAAAAATTCTTTTAAACAAAAAGAAAATAATACTAAAAATAGTAGACATATAAAAGCTAAAAGTTTGTCTAAGACTAAATTGAATACCAATTATATGAAAATTTGGATTCCTAAAACAAATAATAATTTAATTAGACAAAAGCATATTAATAATTACTTAGAAAATGTAGTCTATAATAAAAATTATATTTATAAAGGTACCAAACCATCTTGGGTATGGCTACCTTCCTCTAACAAATAGGACCCTAATAAAATATATGGGTACCAATTAAAACATTTTCTATTTTACAGGTACCCAAAATAAAAAATAAGGAGAAATGGATATTAGATAGCGGTTGCTCCAAGCATATGACCGAAAATTCAAAAATGTTATCAAATATAACATACATCGATGGTGGAACGGTAACCTTTGGAGATAATTCAAAAGGATATGTCATAGGAATTGGAGAAGTCATCAACTCTAGTATATCTAACTCTCCTATTATTACAAATGTTTTATTAGCAGAAAATTTAAAATATAACTTGCTAAGCATTAGTCAATTGTGTGATAAAGGTTTTCAAATAAATTTTGAAAAAGATAGATGTAATATTTTAGATAATAACAAACAACTCATTTTTGAAGGATTTAGAAACAAAAATATTTATGTATTAAACATGAATATAAATAAAAATTCAAACTTATGTTTAACCGTCAAATATGATGATCCATGGTTATGGCATAAACGATTTTGTCATATCAATTTTAATAGTATTAACAAATCAGCAAAATATGAGTTAGTAAGAGGATTACCTAAAATAAATTACAAAGTAGAAAATTTATGTGATGATTGTCAAATTGGAAAACTAAAGAAAAGCTCGTTTAAATCTAAAAATAATATTTCTACAAAACAACCATTAGAATTATTACATTTAGATTTATTTGGTCCAACACAAGTACGGTCTATAAATCACAACTAATATGTATTTGTAATAGTCGATGATTTTTCAAGATATACATGGACTTTATTTTTAAAACATAAAAGCGATACTTTTGGTATGTTTAAAATATTTGCTAAAAGAATTAAAACTCAAATGAATTTAAAAATTAAAAATATTAGAAGTGATCACGGAGAAGAATTTGAAAACGATCTTTTTACAAACTTTTGCAATAAGAAAAGTATAACTCATAATTTTTCTTTTCCTCGTACACCTCAACAAAATGGTGTCGTAGAAAGAAAAAATCGTACATTACAAGAAGTGCACGAACATTACTAAATATTAGTGGATTACCAAAACACTTTTGGGCTGAAGCTATTGCAACATCCTGTTATGTACTAAATCGAGTAACTATTCGCCCCATGACTAAACAAACTTTTTTTGAAATATTTTTTGGTAAAAAACCTAAAGTATCATACTTTAAAACTTTTGATTCAAAATGTTTTATATTAAATACAAAAGATAATTTAAGAAAGTTTGATCCAAAAGCCGATGAAGGTGTTTTTGTTGGATATTCGGAACGTAGCAAAGCATATAGAATTTTTAATAAACGAAATAATACTATTGAAGAAAGCTTACATGTCTCATTCGACGAAAATCTTTTTAAACATCATACTAATGATGAAGAAGAAATTATTCCACTAACAAATTTAACAAACTCTATTACTAATGAAACAAATAGTCAAAATAACAATTTGATGTCATCTCCTAGAATTCTTAAGGATCATCCAATAGATAATATTATTGGAGATCTTAATTCTGGAGTAACTAGAAATCAACTCAATCATATAAGCCATATAGCATTTGTGTCAAACTTTGAACCAAAGAATTATAAAGAAGCATCAAATGATAATTTTTGGATAATAGCTATGCAAGAAGAATTAAATCAATTTGAACGTAATAACGTATGAGAATTAGTACCAAGACCTGAAGATCAATCGGTAATAGGAACAAAATGGATATTTAGAAACAAAGCAGACGAGATTGGAAATATTGTTAGAGACAAAGCACGTTTGGTTGCTCAAGGCTATAATCAAGAAGAAGGCATAGATTACGATGAAACGTTTGCTCCAGTAGCAAGATTAGAAGCCATTCGTACATTACTTGCCTTTGCAACTCATAACAATTTTAAACTATTTCAAATGGATGTCAAAAGTGCCTTTTTGAATGGTTTTATTAAAGAAAATTTATACGTTGAACAACCACCACTATTTGTTCACGAAAAATATCCTGATCATGTTTTTAAATTAAATAAAGCACTATATGGATTAAAACAAGCACCTCGTGCATGGTACGAACGTCTTAAAAATCACTTAATAACATCTGGTTTTCATATAGGAAAAATAGATACAACTTTATTTATTAAAAGAGAAGATAACGATATTTTGGTTGTACAAATCTATGTTGATGATATCATCTTTTGTTCAGCCAATGAAAAACTATATAATCAATTTTCTAATATTATGAAAAATGAATTTGAAATGTCACACATGGGAGAATTAAATTTCTTCTTAGGTTTATAAATAAAACAACTCGAAAATGGAATCTTTATTCATCAAGAAAAATATTGTAACGATTTATTACGACGATTTGAAATGGATAAAACATCAAGCAAACCAACACCAATGAGTACCACTATTCACTTAGAAAAAGATGAAAACGGAAAAGATTTTGATGAAAAATTATATCGTAGCATGATTGGTTCTCTACTTTACTTAACGGCTAATCGACCGGATATTATGATGAGTGTATGTCTTTGTGCTCGATTTCAAGAAAAACCAAAAGAATCTCATCTAAGAGCGGTTAAGCGAATTTTATGTTATTTATCTAGCACTAAAGATTATGGTTTGTTCTACCCTAAAGGATCATCGTTTGAACTTGTTTCATATAGCGATGCAGAATTCGGTGGATGTAGAACAGATCGTAAGAGTACTAGTGGAACTTGTCATTTTATCGGACAATCTTTAGTTTCATGGTTTAGTAAAAAACAAAATTGTGTTTCTCTATCTACTTGCGAAGCCGAATACATCTCCGCCGCTCTAGCATGTGCGCAAGTAATATACATGCAACAGACATTAACGGATTTTGGTAAAATTATCACCAAATCTCCAATTTATTGTGATAACACAAGTGCAATTAATTTATCAAAAAACCCTATTAATCACTCACGAACCAAACATATAGATATACGACATTATTTTCTACGAGACAATGTTGAAAAAGGAACCATTTCATTAGAATACGTAAATACCGAAAATCAAGTAGCCGATATCTTTACAAAACCATTAAATGAACAAACTTTCTCTAAACACCGACGAAGTTTAGGTATTTGCTCACTAAATGACCTTCTTCCTTAATAAAATATATATATATATATAAAATAATTTTTTTTAACGCTAAAATTAGTCACCATAGTAATCACCACAGTTTATATCATTGATTTCTGCACCTTCAAACTTTTAGAAAATTAGTTTGCATATGTTTAATATTTTCAGCATACAAATATAGCCAAACACAAATACTACATTCAACCAATTAAAAAAAATTTAATAATAAAAAGGAAGAATCAAAATATAACAATGTCGTCAGAAGATTCATATATATCTATCTCTGTCTCGACACCAACAACGGACAGCTCGGTTGACACCCCACAACGACTTCCGACACCTACACCAAAGCAAGAGCCAACATGTAGGTGGTCTTCGTATCATACGGGTTTTACTCCGGATAATAAGAAAACTAAAAGTTCTCTATTTATTTCCCCTAACACAAAGGAGAAAATTGATGAAATCCATCATTACCAAAAACAACAGATGGATCTTCAACGAGAGCTTTATTTCGAACAAAAAGTTACAGCACGAAGGTTAAGCTTTCTCGAGCAAGTGGCGATGAAGTTTTGTTCGTCCCAAAAGAACGATGTTCATGAACCGCTACCAAAACCTTGTAGTTCATTGGATCCATCTTCTTCGTATCGTACTTCTTCAGATTCCTCACCAAGACGATTTTCTGGCTCTCCATGGACTCACGAACGTGGAAATATATGGTCCCCACTTAGACGTGGAAATATATGGTCCCCACTTAGACCATGGAAGGATAATGAGTCCGAAAATCTAAAACCTCCATCTCCATCTAAATAAATAAATTGTATTAAGTATTGAATGTATCTAAACTTATTTGTTATTATGTTTTTTACAACAATAAAGTTATTTGTTATCTACATTCAATATATAAAGTGAAATCATCACACTTTAAGTCATTTTTAGCCCATCTGCAATTTTCAAACGTCTATCAACAACTTCCAAACGTCTGACACAAGGATATACTATTCAAAATTTAGGAGTGTGCATATATCAGACGTATGATATACCCCCAGACGTCTGAAATGTTGTTCTGGCTCCTTCAAATAAAACTCAGACCAATCCATACGTCTGAAATAAGATCCAGACGTCTGCCTTAATTTTCTGTTTCGAAATTAAACAAAAACAGACATTTGTTTTCAATTCCAGACGTCTGAAAAATCTCACTGTGTCTACAATTTTATAACTACGCTTAAAACCAGACGTCTGGGTCACAAAGCAGACGTCTGATTTTATCCTCTGGACAAAAATTAGGGCAAACTAGACGTCTGATTTCCAATCCAGACGTCTGATTTCCAATCGACCTTTTAAAATCGACCAGATAACGTCATTTTTTTTCTTTTATCTCAAAATTATTACTTCCTACGATTTTCACAAACAAAATTTTCGCTCCAATTCACTATCCTACAGCAAATATAATCAAGATGCCTCCTCGCACTAAGAATCCTAAAATGACGAAAAGAAAGCAAGATCAACCCACCACATCTTCAAATCCCCAGGTTTGCTCCGACGACCAAATCGAGCGGTGGATGAATAATGCTCCCCATTCTATAAAAAGGTATGAAGATATTCAAAAGAAGAAACTTCATACAGGACCATTCTATAATCTTCTTAAATTCCCCATGTATGACTTAGATGAACTTTGTGAAAATGCTGGTTTGGAAACCCTAATCTCGTGTACTCCTAATGATGTTCAAATAGATCAGTCAGCTATATTTTTATTCTACGCTAATCTAGATAGTACTTCAATTTGGAATACCGAAGATGAGGACAACTGGCTATGGTCAAGCGTTTATGGGAATATTATTCGATTAACTCTGGGTTTAATAGCCAGAACCTTAGGATGCTCCGATACCGGGGAGGATTTGCACAACATTTCGGATATGCGCTTTAAGCCATGGAATAGTATTACTCATCAAATATAGAAGGACGAAATGCCTAAATTCGCTACAAAATATTTACGTCCTAAAGCTCGGCTCCTGACGAGAATGATAACAAATACAGTGGTTCCACGTATGGGGAGTCACGAGCAAATAACGGAAATGGAGCACAAAGCTCGGTATGCTCTCTTTAGTGGAACTCGGGTAAATTGGGCAAAATTCATCTTCGACGAGCTCAAACAATTTTGGACTCGCTCAAGGCCATCAATCATTTACCCTACCTATATTATGAGACTTCTTCGTGCACATAATATTCCTTCCTATCTATCGACGTTCGAAGAAATTTCGCCAAAATATGCTTCCACAAAATTCTTTTCTTTGATGCATCTAGCAGAAATTCCTCAAGGTATTATGTCCTTCGAAGATTGGACGCATAATCATCAATCTCGAAGAGTTGAGCCTCCTCCTCAACCACACATTAATCTGTCCCAAGAGGAAGAACAACATCAAGAAGTCACTCCTCCTCCTTCCGCACTATTTGATTATACGGGACAGGACGAAATTATATAGACTCGATTGGAAACAAATCTAAATGAAAGTATTCGAGATCTCACACTTCGAAACCAACATATATTATCCCAAAATCAAAAATATTTGGCTAGGCGAATTGACAAATTTGAAAGTTCATTTGCTACACGGCTAGCCACAGTTGAAGACTCTCTTTCAACTGTTTTATCGGTCCTTAAAGAAGTGTTACAACGGGTTCGTGGTCCAACACCACCCTCTGAGGATTGGACAACCCCTGTACCTTCTCCTCCTGCAAAACATTCCAAATTATTTGAGGATGAACCTCCAAAAGAAGCTGTGACATCTCCTTCAAAAGCTAGCACTTCTACAAAAGAAGAACCAAAGGAGGGTGATACAGATCAAGCTTCACCAAAGGAGGATGATCCAAATCAAGCTTCTCCAAAAGAACTCTAAGAATTTAGGAATTGTAGTGTTTATATTTTGTACACATCTATGTATGTAACATCTTCATGTTAGTAATGAAAATTTTCTTCTTGACGATTGGCTTAAATATTATACATTCTTTTTGATAATGTCAAAGGGGGAGAAGTATAGGTAGAATCATAAAACATTAAAAATAAGCATATATTCAGGGGGATATTTCTAATATATATATATATATATATATATATATATACATATATAAGTACATTGAATAGTTGTCATCATCAAAAAGGGGGGAATTGTTAGGAAATCAATTCTATGGTTTCGATGATAACAACTATACAATGGAAATCGAATGTACATATATATCTTTATTTACAAGTAGATGATAGAGTAACATCACCAAAGAGTCAAAAACAAGACTCAAGAGAAGTATCAAAAGACTTCAAATCGGTAGAAGTTGAAAAGGAGTGGCACAGACACAAAAAAGCAACATGCACAGTTTCAGACATCTCAGTGCACAAGCCATACGTCTGAATGTTTCCTCTGGTTTGCAAATCAGAAAGAATCAGACGTCTGGTTAAAATGCTCAGACGTCTGGTTAAACTCTCTGGTTCACAACTCAGAAGGAAACAGATGTCTGATAATAAACTCAGACGTCTGAATAGCAAACAGGCGTCTGATTAATAAACTCAGACGTCTGAAATGTTATCAGACGTAAAAATATATATGAAGGCCAGACGTCTGAGGGTACTTTCCAGACGTCTGATTATGGACTCGGCTATGTAATTTCAAAGACCAACTGTCACATCCGAAAAGACACGTTCGCTCGTCTTCACTGCAACTCTTCATCACCAACAGGTGCAACTATACAACGATCGTTAATGGATGCAACTACACATAGAATCTTTCTACCACTATAAATAGCATCGGGAATTCAAGAGAAGATCTCACCTTACTCACTTATGCTCTTAATTCCTATACTCTGACTTATACCTGTTCTCTAACAATCAACTACTTGTATTTGACACTTCCATATATTCAGAACTCATTATTCAATATCCTCTATATATATATATATATATATATATATATATATATATATATATATATATATATATTGGAAGCACTTGTACTCAATAATCAACATTCTTGTTATAAGAACACATTCTTGACAAAGAAACTCTGCTATTGTAAACATGTTCCTTCGGGTCAAGTGAGGGTTAGTTGAAAGGAAATTCCGAAGAGGAGCTTCGGGACTGGACGTAGGACGGGAGGTCCAAACCAGTATAAAATCCTGGTGTGATTATTTTAATTTACGTTGCTATTATTATCTATCAAGTTATATTATATAGTTAGTTGTTCATACTTGCATATATATCATATACGATCGACTCATATGGACTTTCATCCCTAAATAAAATATGCTCGTTATGTGTACATGTGTGCAATATGTAGTTTGTAATGCAGTATGAAATGTGTGACATATGCAATGTAGCATGAGATGATATGCAGAATGAAGTGCAACTTGTAATACAAATGATTATGATATTTCATGCATTGTAATTTATGATGTAATATGCAATGAAATGTGATATAAAATAGAATGAATAATGATATGTAATATGAAATAAAATGATAAGGAAGTAAAAATAATAATAGGCAGAATGATATGATAATATATATACTACGGTAAGAGATATTCATATTATAAGATAAACATGAGTGATAAGTAATATTTAATTGACAAGCATATATATATATATATATATAGTGTATGTATACATGTAGAAAACTATTATAAATCACTACAACCAAACAAAGGTAATACACACCAATTACTAGACTTAGGTTAAGAAAACTAATGAATGAGACAGAAAGAGTAGTAAAGACAAGAGTTCAAAGGTAATAAATGATACTAAAACTATAAAATATTCATTAAAGGTAGTAATCAAACTCAATATCAAAATCAAATTGCTAAGAAATATGGATTTAAACTATTTATAAAAATTAATACCCTCCTTGTTTAATTTCTTTAATTTTTTTTAAAATTAATTGTTTTTTTAAGAATCCAAACTTCCATGTTTATAAAATACTTAACTTACTAGTCAAAACCCATATATTAAATTACTATTGATTAAAATATTTAGAAACATGTTTAAACACCTTTTAAATTTAAAAATATCATAATGAAATATTCAATAAAATAATAAAGATTAAAAAACTAAAATAAACATGTGTTATATTAAGGCCTCTTTCATTTAAAATTTTAATTAATTACTAAAAAACATTTAAACATTAATTTTAAAATATTCTAATATAATTTAGAATAACTTCAAAAAAGAATAGAGAAAAATACTTGATTTAAATATTATTTTTACACAGTTTAAAGTTTCAAATAGAAAAGACCGCATTTATAGAATGCTGTAAAAAGTTTTTGCAGTAAAATATGTTCAAAACATTATAAACAGAAACTATGGCATTTACCAATTGCTGTGAAAAGTTTCTAAAACATTACAGTGTTTCAAAGCATAGAAATGCTATAAAAACGAATTTGCAGCACTTAAGAAACGTTCCAGAAGAAAAGACAGCATTTCAGATACACTCTATTGTTTTGGGCCTGATTTTAACGTGATTTTGCATTAATTTTATGACTAGATATTGAGATGTAAATAATTGATTTCCTTTGCCCAATTTTTTTATAGTATTTAATATAATTAAAGCACTTAAAAAACATAAAATAATAATGAGAAAATATTTGTAAAGACAGTTGGCACTATGCATGTAAAAATGCTTTTATTAAAGAAAAAGTTTAATGACATGTGTCATTTGATGTGGCATAATCTTATTAATTGAAGAAATCTATAAATAGATCCTTATTCTAACATTCTAAATTTCTTCTATTAATTTTAAAAAAAAAATATTAGTATCTTTAAAGAAATAAAGTACAAGAAGTAAAAACAACATTAGAAAAGTTGAAATCACGAACGATGGTATGCTTTTCTACTTAGTATAGTTGTAATTAATTAGTAGTGAGATTTTATTTGAAAGAAAACAAAATTTTAAAGGCTTTTTAAAAAAAATTATACCGGTATATCGATATGCATACTATGGAGTGCTGTATATGGACCAAAATATCAAAACTTATAAAAAAGATAAATTTCTATACCTAACTAAATGCAACAATAAAGATGAAATAATAGTAAAGCGTACCACTTTTTGAACTCCTCCATCTTTCAAACTTTGTTATTCTTCCATTGTCATGAACCACAAATTTATATCTTTTAGCATTTGACGACAAGATCTGCTCTATTACTACGAGCTTGTTTTTCTGATCATCATAGTATATTCATTTGCTGAATTTAAAGACCATATGAGAAAGATATAGATGATTTAGTAGATTGACCAACTTGGCGCCAAAACTTTGAATTTGAATTTTGAATGAGTGGACACTTCAACCACTATAAATAGGCCCAACAATCACCACTTCTCATAAAAGTTTCTCTTCTTCTTCTTCCCGTTTTTCTATTCACTGTCAAAATTCAGGAAGGTATATCTCCTTCGTTTCTTAATGAAATTAGATGAAACCAGCGGAAAATCGAAGAGGAAGGCAAGGACTACAGTCTAGTAATAGTTTGGTGACGAATTCGAAGAGTATTATGGTGCAATAGGCCAAACAGTAAGAGAAATGCAGGAAATCCCGTACGCAGTTTTCAGTTTTGAATAGCCAATTTCAAACTGTCATCTCTCACTCAATTTTGATCGGAATTTGATGATCTACCCATAAAAATGACCGTGAGAACAAGAACTACAATCTAGAAAAGGAGTTGGGACAAAATACTCAAATCTCTGGATGCAATGTGAAGAATGCCATTGACAGTTTTTCCTTCTTTTTCTCTTTGTTCACTAAAACTTCATTTGACCATAACTTTGTCATTTCTTGATGGATTCGCACTAAACCAGTGGCATTGCAAAGCGGATAGAGAAAGGTACAATATTAAATCAAGTAGTAGATGAGAATTAAAAGTTTTGTATTGATTTGGTACCCTTTTCACTGTCGATTTCCATTATATATCCATTCGTTCTTCTTGATCGATAAATGATTATCTGATATCTTTTAACCAGCAGTCATTAGACATTACTGTTCTCCTGCAAAACAACATAAATTTTTAAAGAATCGAGAGTTTTCAAAATAACTAAATATAATTTTAAATAACAATATCATGATGATTCTGTGTCATATTCACATGAAAATAGCGTTAATAATTTTATCAAAAAAATGCCAGCTTAAAATTTTTCAAAAATCAGACTATGAAATTTTGAAAACCTCGCTCTGATACCAAATGCTAGAAATGAGGATTACGGATCTTAAGGTTGGAATAACACTAGAGGGGGTTGAGTAGTGTTTTATGAATTTTTTAAATCTTTTTGAAACTTATGTAATTCAATCACTAACAAATGCAATTCACAGACAAAGAATCATACACAGATGCAAATACTAAATAAAAGTAGTAAATGAAAGAACACACTAGGATTTTATACTGGTCCGGAGTTACCCTTCATGCAGTCCTGCACAATTGTACGGATTTTTTTTCAAAATAATCTACTAAATTACACCCTCGGTTTGAAGTCTATGAGGTACACCCTTCTATATTTGAGTTTGGGGCAAACTCTCTTGATTTATCCAGGCTACAAGATCACCTAATTGATTTTCGGGGCTATAATCACACCCAATTGATTTCAAGGCTCAACCGCACCTTTTACTCAATAGTTTGATTTACAAATGATCATATAACTCCGAATAGCACTGAGATCTTATGAGGAGAGGGGCAGAGAATCAAACAAGCGATAATCAAGTTTGATTCACTTGATATTTCGACAGAGTATAGTTTGAGATTCTTTTAGAATAAATGTGAAAGATGAAAAGGATAGAAAACAAGTGAAATCTGATTAAAATTCGTTTGGAATTTTTGGTATTTATAGAAGATCAACAGCCAATCTATTCGTGAAAGGATACGGCGAATAGACACTTCTTTTGAAATTTTGAATTTTAATGGGCACCATGTCGACATAGGGAGTAGGAGTATGTCGACATGCTCTAGGCAAAAAATGGTGATTTTGATTTTCTTATTAAAATTGGTTTCTATAATTTGTCAATACAATTTCTAAACTTTGTAAATATATTTGAATATATTTTAAACATATAAAAGTAATTTTTAATATATATAATCTTAATCTATAAAGTGATTTAAAAATCTGAGTATATAAATATTTAAAAGCTAAATATTCAAAACAAGAGATAATTTAAAATCAAGGATAATTTCTGAAATCAAAATATTAAAAACCGATCAAGATAATTTTGAGGCTAAAATATTTCAAACAAGGGAGATGTCTTTTTGAAAAGAAGGTTTTAAAAACATTTAAAATAAGAGATATTTTTGAAAAGCATTTTCATAAAATTAGTGGATATCAAAATAGGACCACTATATCTTCCATTAGATATTGTCGTGGGTTCCATCCCACTAGGGTTCCATTTCTTTAACAGGCTCGAAGTGGATGCCATTCCATGAATAAATTTCGAATAAAGATGTAAGTGCTTTCAAAAAGTTTTAACACAATTCTAGACTCGATACTTATCTTGTATTCTTGAACCCTTGATATCTTAATACTCATGAGTCTTCAATCTTGATATCTTCAGTCTTGAATCTTTATACTGTATAGTCTTCATTCTTGGTAACTACATGGTTATATCCTGCATATACATATATATCTAAACTATAATGTTAGTATTTATATTTTATAACAAGTCCTAAGATTCTTGTCATCAAAACCATCATCTCAAAGACTAACAAGTATTCCTTTTGAAAATAAAATCTTTGGTTTTATGAATAGTTTTTATCAAAGATTTTATATATTTATTTCTAATCAAAGAATTATTTATTTTAGGGACCCAAATTTTGATTGTTTTAGTAAAATTTGAGATTATTGAACTAGGTTTTTCAATTCTATTAATTTTTTTGTATGAATAATACTTTTTATTAGGAATAATTTTAGAATAATGCTTATATCCTAATCCTCTTTTATTAGAACTAGTTTAAGAATTTTCTATAATTTTGAAAAGATTTTCTCTGCCTTTATTAAAATTAGATACATTTTTATTAATGTCTTCTAACTTTGTTTTAAGGCTAGAATTAACTAACTCTTAAATTTTGACATTTGCTTTAAGGTCATGATTCTCAATTAATAAAGCATCGTTCTTTCCTTTTTGAGTTGCTATCTCTTGACTTAGCAAAGAAAGTTGAGATGTCATATTAGAACAAGATTCTTGAGTAACTTGAAGTTCTTTTTCTAAATTTTTTTTCATCTCTTAGCAATTCTACTTCAATTTCAGCTCTATTCAATTTTCAAGAGTTTCTTTGTACTTTCTATTTTTGCCTTTTAATTTATCAAGTAATTCTGAATTAGTTTCTAAAAGATCATCAAAAGTTAGATACTTACCTCATCTTTTGTGGCCATAAAGTTAATGTTGGCTTGTTCTAAATTACCGTCTGAGTCACCATCTGATGATGAAGATGATTCTGAATCGTCCCACGTGACAGAGAAAGCTTTCTTCTTGAATCTGTCTTTTTAGTGCTTATGTTTGTCTTTCTTTTTCTTAGGACAGTCATTCTTGATGTGGCCTTTCTTGTGACATTCATAATATTCTAGAGCATATGATGATGGTTTGTTGGTGTGGTTATTGTTGCTGGAGCTGTTTTTGTTATTTCTAAATTTGTTGCTTTTTCTAAATTTCAAAAACTTTTTGAAATTTTCAGCAATGAATGCCATATCTTCTTCATCTGAATCTGATTCATCTTTTTTTTTTTGCCTAGAATGCTATATTCTTCTTACCTTGAGCCTGTACTTGTTTTTCCTGGAAATTAACTTTTAGGACATTATATTTTCTATCAACTCCTCCGGTTTTAGGGTCGAAATGTCATTAGCTTCTTCGATTGCTAAAACTTTTCATTTCGACTCATCCGTTAGTGAGTTGAGGATTTTTGAGACAATATCAAAATCTGTATAAGTTTCTCCTAATGCTATCAAAGAATGATATATATCTTGAAATCTAGAGTACATTTCATTTATAGTCTCATCTTGCTTCATTTTAAAAATCTAGAACTGATTTTTAAGCATAGAAATTTTACTCTATTTTACTTTGTTAGTACCTTCATGTGTAATTTTAAGTGTACGCCAACTTTCATGAGTGGTTTTACATATGCTTATTCTATTAAATTCATTTTTTTCTAATGCATAATATAACAAATTCATAGCTTTAGTATTTGCAGTGGCGTCTAATTTTTGTATGTTAAACCATGTTGAATATTCAGCAGTAGGAATAGTATATTCATATTGCGTAATGTTCCAGGTTTCATAACTACTTGCTTGTATATATATTCTCATTCTAGTAGCCCAATAGTTATAGTTTGTTCCATTAAAAAGTTGTGGTCATGTAGTAGATTGACCTTCTAAGAAGGTATTTTAGCTACAGTGTCGGTGTTGTTTTCCATATTAAAACAATATCAGATATCTATGTTACAGTTATATGATAGCTTTGCTCTGATACTAAATGAAAGTATCTGTGCTATAGGATCGTGTAACATGGAGTATAATAAATAACCAGTGCGGAAAATAATTGTAAAATAATAATAGCTGTAAAATGACACCAGAGATTTTATACTGGTTCGAACTCCCGTTCTTTGTCCAGTCACAGACTCCTTTTGGAATTATAGCTAGCAACCCTCGCTTAACCCAAAGGAAAAGGCATTACACCGCCTAACCAACCGAACAGGACTTTGATCGCTTGAGTAGCAGAATAGGACTTGACCTCCTAAGAAACCGAACTGGACTTGACTGCTTGAGCAACCGAACATGACTTTCTTACAAACTGGATTTAACTTGACTTTGTGTGTTCTGAAAAACTCTGATTTGTCTCTTTTAGTACACCCTTCCTCTAATCTCATCTTCAAAGTAGATTTGTATATTTGTGTGTGTATGACGAATAGGAAGTTTAATATTGCTTGAAGAATATGGAAATGAATACGTAAGCAATAATTATATGAAAGCTTGTAGATATTGAACTTAAGAATTCTAAGTGCTATAGATCAAAAGAGAATAGAAAATTAGGTGATTGGATCTATGAATCTTGAGAGTGTATATAGTGTGTGGTGAGATATGACTTCTGGAAATTGACATCCATTAGAATCTAGGAGCTATGACCTTCTAGTAAGAAGAAACCCTTTGATCAAAAGAAGTGTCTTTTGGAGAAAAATGATTTCAGTTGTAGATTCAGTCGACTGAACTTGCTTAGGCAGTAGATTGTATTTCGAAGGTGCACAAAAAATATTCAGTGTCAGTCGACTGACCTAGGCAGCTCAGTCAACTGTTTACTGTATATATTAAAAACAATTGTACACAGCCTCACTAGACTACCTTATATGGGTCGGTTGACTGATGCTGTTGTTTTATTGCAGTGAAAGTATTTTGTATGTGTATATGAAATTTTTATAAAACGAATGCTAGTTTTGTAAACGAATTTGTTAGCGATGAACCTTGAGGATAGATTTTAACAATTCTCTATACTATACTCTATATACTTATAGACTCTAGTTAATATCAATATCAATACGAACCATATTTGTGTCGATGAGTCTTGATTTACCATAGTCGTAGATTCGTGAACTTTCATCTCTTATCAGCATTCAAAATCTTATAATCCAAAAACTCCAACCTCTTCGGAAACTAAGGTTTCAACCAAGTAACCTTCGACCTTTTCCAATTGATTACGTACCAAGTTGCTTGATACCATACGCGTTGGCTTTGAAAGCTTAATTGCAAAAGGTCTGGTTTGGAAGCCTTGACGCCGAAAGTGGCTGAAACATGCTAAAAGCGTGATTTTCATGTTTTTAACTTAAAAGAGATAATTTTTCAAATAACATGCGTTCAATTATCAAATTATTATTGGTTAATAAATTATTTTCAAAAAAGCGCTGCCAATAATTTCAAAATTAAATAATTAATTTATTTTATAAAACGCCCCTTCTCCTTAATTAAATATATAAAACATTTAAGTCCCATACCTTAAATAATTTTATATATTCATCAAATCACTTAGGAAAAATCTGGAAAAATTCTACACAATCTATTTTAATATGTTTTCTAACATATAAAAATTCAAACCAAAATAATTATTATTTTAGCCTTAAATAATTTATAACCCAATAAATCATTTTCTTCACTAGAAAATTAGTAAATACACATTAAGTCACAAAATTATGAAAATTGAAACCTATCTCTAAAATATCATTTCTAATCTATATTTAAATTTTCAAGGCATTTCGAAGTCATTTAATAGGGTTTTCATATCAAACATATCATAAAAACTAATATGAACATCTATAATTCATCAATAATATATATAACTTTAATCATCTAAAACATGGCATAAACTTGCAAAAACATTTCGGATATAACTTAAGACCGAAAGCCATGAGAAAATGGGATGTAGTAATGATTCAACTTAGCTTTGAGATTAAAAAATGTGAGATTTAATGTTGAATAAGTTGATTAATTTCTTTCTCTTGAATCCTAGATTTATCTTCCCTTGAGAATAAAAATGGGGACCAACCTTGATATATTTTAGTTTCATAAGATGAGATGAATGTGTTTTTCATTTCCTAAGGATTTAGGGTATAAGTCCCTCCTATTTTCCATTTTACCCTTGCCTATTTCCTAACACATTAGTTCATGTTATTTCATTTTGATTTACATTTAACATGGCAAAACCACCCTTTGTTAGGTCAAATCTCAACCTATTAATCTTCACATTATTTTATTTAATTTAGCTAATTACTTATCCTAAATAACGTTATAAAATATAGGGTGTTACACATTTGGTGATGGTTAGTTTGACATTTGTGAGTTGATGGTGGTGAGTTGTTGATGATGACATTTGAGTTACTGATGGTATGATATTTGATGGTGTTTCATGGTGTATATATTGTATGATGACATGTGTATATATTATGTTAACGAAGTGTTAGTTGGTTTGATGTTATGAGAGTTATGGTTGGTTCAATTTTATTTATGTGATTTATGTACGATTTTAGATTATATTGAATATCTAAATTCAATATGTGCTTGTGTCTGACCATATTATATTTTTTAATTGTGCATGTGAGGCTAGCATGTAGCGAAAATCTGGAAAAATTCTTCAAGTGTTTCGACGAATTCCGATGGCTGGCAATGGTTTACAGGTCAACAGTTTCTAATGGCTTCCGTCGGCTAGTGGCAATTTTGTTGCTTCCTCTTGATCGGCCACGTTTATTTGACGACCTTTTAGAGCCATCAGGTTTTCATCGGAAGCCGTCGGAAAGTTTACAATGTAGGCTGTTGGAAGTAGTCGGAAAAACTGTGGGGTGACGGGACAAATTGCTTTGGTTTTTACATCGTTTTCTGACGACTACAGATGCCGTCGATAATTTTCAACCATCGAAAATCATACATTTTCTTGTAGTGATTGTACCCAATTAGGATGTACATCCATGTTGTTTTGGGTTATAAGCTTGGTTAACCATTGTTCTAAATCAGATATAGATTGGTTTTCTATCATATCTGAATAGGTCATTCACCTGCTTAGGTTTTGCTTTCGAGTATAAGCTCGGTGAACCATTGTTGTAACTCGATTGTAGAAGTACCTGATTAGGTCGAGTATCTGATTAGGTGTTGCTTTCGGTTATGAACTCGGATAACCATCTTTGTAACTCATTACAAATTGATTTTCTATTGTATCCGATTAGTCCGTGCAGCTGATTGGACGTTGCTCTTGGTGAATTTTGATGCTATTTTGTTTATGTACTGATTTTTGATGCAATTATATTATTATATTATATTATTGAGTAGCAATTATTTGTTGCAGTATATAACTTGTATATTGTGTAGATGAAATCTGATATTAAACAACAAATATATTGTATACAATTAATCATAATAAATTTTCATCAAAATATTACATTTTAACAAAACATTTACCAACTAAAATATTTAATAATTAATTCAACATATATGTTATAAAAGTAGTTGATTATGCATTTAATGAAATTATAATCAAACATAAGATATTTTCTAAAACGTCAAGAATTTTAGTAACTGTCAAATATCTGCATTTGACTGGTATAGAATTTTCCCGTCTTTTATTTGAATTGAAAATACAAAATTTCTAATCATATACAAAATAACATCCATATTTCCTCTGAATTGTATTACTATTTCAGCATTTCCTCTTAAACATCCAACAGTAAATAATGTTTTTAAAATATAGTACATAATTTTGAGATATTTTTTGATTTAAGCATAATTTTCTATGATTTAAGCATAATTTCCTGTAAGAAAATAATTTTGAGATATTTTATAGTTTTAGGATCTATCTCCAGCTATGTTTTTTGTCTATTACTATATCATACAGAATAAGAGCTCTCCTTAGTTGCATTACTACATCTTCATATAACTTTTTTCCTTCAAATTTTACATTTAATTAATAAATCTTCCATGAATCACATTATAACTATTTCGCAATCAATTTTTGCATAATTTCAAAAATTGTTCGCATTAACGTTCTAAATTAGATTTAGTACGTTATATGTTTTTCATTCGAATAGTGTTCTTATTAGGGGCAATCCACAAAACTGACTTCAGTTCTGATGGATTATTCCCATTTTTTTCATAAAAATAAGGTTTGAAGAAATAGCCCATTAGAGACCTTCCACGAGATCTGTAGCCACTGCTGGAGAAGATAAAGCTTCTCATTATAATGATGAAACCACTCAGATGTTGAATGATTTACCATGATCTTCTTCCCTATAGGAGGTGGTATCCCAACTTGAAATTGATAGGATGCTGATTAGGATGAACCAAAGAATGGTTGATAGTTAGAAAACCCTCTTAGATAGAACGGAAGAAAACTTCTCTTTTTTAGCCCAGCGGTCATAAAGATATAGGAATAGTTGTAAGGATTCACCATCGTCAAACTCTGAGGAAGATAGTTCATCTTCATTAAGCTAGAATAGGAGAGACAATAAGCAGAAGATGAAGGACAAGGCTGTTGGGATGTCAACAAGGGTCACTGAAGGAAGTGGCCAAATTTTATCCACGTCTAACCTGGTCAGTACTGACCAAAATAGAGTCAGCACCAAGCATGTTAGGGGTGGTTCTAGAGTGTAACTACCTGTTGTAGTAAACTTGGCTGACAATAAGAACGACTTGCTAGATACTGGCAATGAAGTAGAGAAAAATGCTGGAACACAGAATGGTTTTGCTTAGATGAACACCACACAACTGGCCAGGCATCACAGAAGATCTAGACTAATTGTTCTCCTAGAGCAAGGAGAGCCTAGACATCCTCGAACGAACCAAGAGTGTTTGTGTAGAGTCAAATACTTAGGGCTATTCCTGATGGTCACCATCTAAATAATCAACCCAGATAAGAATATATTGTTGATAATGGTAAGGATATTATTGAATGAAAATCAGTGGAGAAAGAATGAATAGTGGGGCTTGACACTTAGCAAGACTACATTTACTGATGAAATTTTGCGAGAAGTATATCCAAGAATTTTTTTTATGCCAATGATGCCATCATATAACAAGACAAATGACCTAGATAACATCTATTGAAATATGAGTGGTACATGGATGGTGATGGAGCTACCGATGTAGTGAGATGTAGTTGTTTCCCTATAATCTTGGATAGGGTGGCTATAATGTTGTTCATCGTCTCGCATTGAAGCCCAAGTCTTCATTTGATCAACAGGCGAGAAAATTTCTTGGGTAGTCTAGGCTCCACATGGCATAATCAAAAGATATAATGTCCTTGTCGAGTATTCATCTAGGTGCCAGAGAAATCCTAAAAGGTTTTCTAAGCTAATTTAGTACTGCGACGACTGAAGTAAGCAATCCAAAGGAGGATATTATGTTGATGGCATTAATTAAGGGGGATTCACCAGATATAGAGTTTGTTTAAATAAAATATTGATTTTACTCAATACAACATTTTGAAAAATTCTAAATGAATTAGACTACATAGCTCATTAAAGATCTAATAAGGAAAAATATTGAAATTTACCCATTTCCTTCATTGGGGGCTTGCCCTGTTCCAACAATTATAGCTATTTTTGGTCTAGCTACTTTGCACCAAAATCTGATTAACTGTGGAAGTTCGGTTAATATTCTATTCAAGAAGATTTTTTATTACATGAAGTTCATTTCGAAGAACATAAAGCCAGGTAAATCCCGTATTAAAGGATTTACCAAAGAGGCAAAAGAGCCTATCATATACATTGATCTATCACTGGAATTGGGTGAAGCAGACCGTAAGATCGTGCAGGTTTAGACCTTTGTGATAGTTAATTAATTTTCTATTTACAAAGATTTTCAAGGCCGATGGCCCTTGCTAGCTTTAGAATAGTCCTAACTCTATGGTGTTTGATGATGAAATTCCCAATTGAGAATGGGGTTAGAGCTATTCAAGGCGGCCAGAGCATTGGTCGGGAATGCTATGTTGGTGAGCTCAAAGAAGCAAAGCAACATGGGAAAGGGAAAGGTACAACAAAGGCTCTTTGCATCAAAACTACGAACACATAGCAACTACCACTAATGCCCTGAAAAGGGTCTTATAGTAATTTCTATAATCCTAAGGACCCTCTAAAAGAGCCAGAGGATGCATGGGTGGCACCGGCAGAGCTAACGATCAATATCCCGATTGACGATGATGAACCCTCTCGGGTTCCCAAGGCCGGTTTCAGCTCATCTTGAAAATGAAAAAGGAGTTGGTATGATTTTTTTGGAAAAACCTAGATATGTTTTCCTGAACACATCCTGATATAAATGGAATATCGACATACATAGCATGCCACGCATTGAATGTGGGCCCACAATGCCCTCCTATGAAGCAAAAGAGATGCAGTCTAGAGCGATCCGCTGCACTAAAAGAAGAGGTGGATAAGCTGAAGGCAAATGGCTTAATCCACGGTGCCTTATACCTCGAATGGGTATCGAATCCTATGTTGGTCAAGAAGCTAAATGGAAAATAAAGAACTTGCGTTGATTATTTAGAGCTGAATAAAACATCCCCAAAAGAAAGCTTCCATTATTGAAGATCACCAACTTATGGACTCAACGGCAGAATACGAATTGCTATCTTTAATGGATGCATGCTCTAGCTACTACCAAATGGAAAACGTTCCAGATCAGGAGCATGCTAGTTTCATCATAGATTTAGGCATGCATTAATAGCGAGTGATGTCACTCGGTTTGGAGATTGCTGGGGCTACTTATAAAAGATTGGTTAATACGATGTTCAAAAGACAAATGAGCCAGACGATGGAGTATTATTTGGACGATATGTTAGTGAAGTCAAAGCGATCAATGAATCACCTAGATGACCTCACTACAATGTTCGATGTGCTTTGGAAATATCAAGTGAATCTTAATCTGTTGAAATGTTCATTCGAAGTCGTATCAGGAAGACAATTGGGTTTCATTTTGAACTCAATGGGCTTAGAAGATAATGTAGATTAGATTCAAGCATTAAACGATGTTATGGCCTAAAAAACATGGAGGGAAATGCAGAGCTTGAATGGGAAAGTCACTTTGTTGACTCAATTTATTTTAAAGGCTATGGAAAAATGTATACCATTCTTTGATGCCCTCAACAAGGGGAAATGAAAGTTTGTTTAGACCAAGGAATGCTAAAAAGCTTTCTATAAATTGCTAGAGCATATGGAGAGACCGCCAATCTTTTCGAAGCCTTTGAAAGGAGAAGATATATTCATTTACTTGGTGGTATTTGCTCATGCACTAAGTGCATCCTTGGTACGTGAGGAATCTACGATATGAAGGCCCATATACTGTATCAACAAGCGATTTTCCGAAGTAGAAAAGAACTACTAAAATGTAATGTAGCCAGGGCACTGCTTGTTGATTGCTTCGAGGAAGTTGTGGCCATACATCCGAGATTATCCAATAAAGGTGTTTACTTACTATCCACTAAGGAAAGTACTGTATCGACCCGAGACCCTGAGAAGATTACTGAAGTGAAATATCGAGCTGAGTCAATATGACATAACCTACCACATAATGGGCAATACAAGGATAGATATTTTTCGATTTCATTACCCAATTCACCATCCGGGATGGAGAAGAGGAAGAAAACATGGTTCAAATTTCAAATGGAAGTTATGTGTTGATAGAGCCACCAATGAACGTGGGTCTGAGGAAGGAGTGATTCTCATGACCTTGAAAGGATGAATTATATACTATGCACTAAAGCTAGAGTTCTCGGCAATGAACAACAAAGACAAATATGAAGCGTTAATTCTGGGACACAAAATATCGAAAGAATAAGGGTCAAGACACTATATATATTCAATGACTCTTAATTGGTGATCTAATAAGTCAAGAAGGAACTTCAGGCTAAGGGAGCGAGACATACCCCTTACCTGATGAAGAACTGGAGCGAGACATACCCCTTACCTAATGAAGAACTAGAACTACTAAATGGTATTGAACAATATACAATCATGCACATACCCAAAGAAGAGAATACGAAAGCCGATTCACTAGTCAAACTGGCCAGCTATGTAGATGCCTTATCAGCTACAAGCATCGACTAGACAGATTTCGATTGGATCTTGGAGGCCTAGTAGGAAAAGGAGTCATGGATAACTCCAATCAAAGACTTTTTGCTGAAGGGAACTCTCCCGAATGGAAGGAATGCATGGCTCAAACTCCTTCATAAAGTACCATGATTCATAATGAAAGAGGGAGTGTTGTATAGGACACGTTTCTCAGCCCTCTTGTCATGGTGTATCATCAGAGATGAAGATAAGAAAATCTTCCTGGATGTACATGAAGGAAGATGTGGTGGTCACATCGGAGGCCGGACTTTAGCCAAGAAGATACTTCGTTATGGATATAATTTTCCCACAATCAACCACATCGTAGCTTATTACATCAGATTAAACGATAAATGCAAAAGGCTTGCAAAATATTGAGGGACTCATCTATAGAGCTTATGCAAATGGTTAGCCTATGGTCATTTGTGGTTTGGGGAATTGATATAATCGATGTGCTACCAATGTTAAAGGGCGGAGTGAAGTATGCTATTGTAGCTTTAGGCCACATCACAAAGTAGGCTGAAGCGAAACCATTAATCATGATCACAAGGAAGTAAGTGTTCAACTTTGTGGTGTAGAACATCATATGTAGAATTAGAGTCGTATAAAAAATCATCACTAACAATGGAACTCAATTCGAGAGTATCAATTTCAAAATTTTTTACAACCGGTACTGAATTGCAAAGAGCTCTTCCATAATAGCACACCTATAAGCAAATGGATATGTGGAGGTGGTGAACAAGATCATTAAATTCATCCTGAAGAAACAACTAATGAAAGCCAAGGGCAATTGAGTTGATGAGTTACCACTTGCACTATGGGCTTATAAAACAAACCATAAGTCCACGACTGGATATCCTCTATTTTTTGGCCTAGGAGTTGAGACCTTGATTCCATAGAACTGGAAATCCCTTCTCATTGAAGAAAACACTATGATCCTAATATGAATGAGTAACTCTTGCTTGAATCTCTTGAATTGGTCTATGAAAGAGAGGAAAGGCCGAACTGATGGTAGCCGCTCAAGAAAAGAGTAGCAAGGCATTTCAATACAAAGGTCGGGAACAATACCATTGATGTAGGAGACTTCGGTTTGAAGGAGGTCCTCCCTGGTAGGGGGCACTTGTTCGAATTGGGAAGGTCCCTATGTGATTGAACAAAACTTGGAGATCGAACTTTCAAGCTATCGACTGTTGAAGGGATTGCTTTTCCATGGGGTGGTACAAATAGCACTCAGACCCAGGTCACATTTAAATGACGGTGGAGGAGGCAGCGACGGTTGACCTATAACTGGACAGACAAAATACTACAAGTTAGTGATGTCTGTTAGCTAGAGTTGAAGTTTCTCGAAGATCGGAGAGATGAGAGAAATACCTTAGCCTAATGGAATTTCCTTGGCCGATAACTTGATAATTTCACCCTCCTGATGGAAGATTTTGTCGGTTGGATAGCCAAAGGAGTGGAATCAGGGCATCAACACTTGACATAACCATAATTGGAATCTCGGTAACAGTAGCCTCAGAAGTGGCTACCATAGAAGTAGTAATCTCTATTAAAGGCTCTTTTGACTCAAGATTAGATGATTATGCTCAATCTAATGCCTGAGTCAACAGGAGCCTCAATAGTTACCTTCTCCGCAACTGCATCTTGTGCACCTCGAATAGCTTTGTCTTCCACTAAGGTCGCAATGTCTTCCTCATCCAAAAGAGCTGCCTTCAATGTTTCTTTGATTACGCCTTCACTGTTTGCAGTAGTTCTACGGAGTATTTCTTCCCAGACCTCTAGTAATGTAGTAGAATAACTCATCCCCGGTCACTTTATATTCTTGTTGTCTATGATGTTGGCGAAGAATTGCAGGAGAGTGGCATTCATTTCCTCATTAGTCAGATTAGCCTTTATCTTAAGTTCTACAATATCCTCTCTGGCTTCGGTGGGGTCAATTTGAGCTTGTGCTTTGGAATCTACTTCAAATTTCAGATTGTCCTTAAGACTCTCTACCATGGCCTGGAGGGTTTTCAGTGGTGCATTTTTTATGTTAACCTATTCTGCAAGTTCAGCATTTTCTTAATGACTAGTTTTGATTTAATCTTTCATTAATGTGGTGACTTATGTGTGGGCTCTTGACATTTCTTCTATTAACTCTTCCGAGTTTTTGGCTGATCTTGATATGACATCTCTTTCTTTAGTAAGACCAGCTTGCTCCATTGATAGCCCGATGCTATCCTATCGTGATCCTTCCTATCTAATTCAAAGGATTGGTTGAGCATCTGATTGATTGCCAAAGAGGACCTTGGCCAGCTTCTGCCACTATAAAAGCTAGTCCTAAATTTCCTTAACCCATATATCCTTTGGTTAGCATCTTAAAGAATGATACCTTAGGCATTGCAATCAAACATGACCTCCATAAGGCAATAGTTAGGAAAGTTTGCCTGCATCACAGTACCGATAGCCATAGATGGGCCTATATAGGGGTAGAGGTGGAGTTGCATGAGTTGAAACTTATTTAGATATTGGAAGGTAGAAACAGTAGTGATATAAGGTTGAGTCAATGGAGCTTGTTATCAAGGTGTCTGAGAGTGAATACACGGCTAAGAGGCACCTAAGTCGTAGTGGGAGTGACCACGAGGACCTTGTGATTTCTCTTGATGGCATTATTTCTTTTTGGCATCATGATGCTCTTTCTCCTCATCTTGGCGCCTTTGTCTGGCCTCCTAATCTTGATGCTCTTTATCTCTTCTCTCACTTCTATCGTCTTTAGCTCTTGCTGTGTGTCGGGATGCTATGTGTAAATTTTCAGAGTCAACAACCGGTGCGGGCTCACACTCGAGTAGAGAGATACCATGCGATCTATTATAGTTGGAAAGGGAGAAAGGGTGTGCCAGAACAAAGCGTTGAATTAAGGACGATTGTAGAATGTTGGTGTTTATGTTTCTAGAAGTGTGTGAAGTGATAGTATTTCCCTAAGTACTCCGCGGACCATGTTCGGTGATTTAAAAGGATGGATTTCATCACCCTTAGTAGGAAGATCCCAAACGGGAAGTTAAACTTTGGGACTTACATTAAGAATGTATTGAAAAGTAACACTTTTGGTACAAATCGCTGAAATACTGTCGAGTTCACCCAACGAGCCAAAGATATTCTTAGAAGAACCCACAGGAGGTGTTACTTCCCCAGTTGGTGCAAGATTTGGACCAGGGGCATGCTAGGAGAACTTAATAACTAAGCGATTCGGATGAAACAGGGCATGGATAGTATCGCCTTCTAGGGATGTCACCGCATACAATTCATTGTTGCCTAGGCCATAGTCCTCATCATCATCATCATCATCATCATCATCTCCTTCGTCCTCTCCCTCTTCTTCTCCTTCTCTTTCTTCTCCACTTCCTTCGTCCCCTCTTCTTGCCACACTCTCTTCAAACCTCACTTTCTCCTTACCCATGTTCACTTCGACTCTATTCACTTGTCTCCTTTCTTGATTTTCATCATCAACATCATGAACGGGGGTTGAGGGATAGGTTGCCGTTAGAGATTTCTTGGAAGGGAGCGGAAAAGTCATGTATGTCTGTCGGGGTATAGGCGGCTATACCATTGAATCCTCTCATTGGTGAGTAAGAAAGAGGTGGTCTGGAATTGTAATCAACTTGCTTAGGGAGCCCTACGGTGTAAGCATGTGAATTTTTTAATCTCAATCAGGGAGGTCTATGAAGGATGCTAAAAGGAGTTAGGCATTTTGATAAAGAAAATCCAAATGAATAAAAGATTTAGAAGAGAAAACTTATGTCCAAGAAACCATAGGCGGTTGAAGCCGTATGGACAGCGAATGAAGAAGTACTCGCACTTAAAGTGACAACGCTTGTTTTGAAGAGCCTCGATAACTTTGAAGCGGTTATGAGCTTCAACAGTCGGCAAGGAAGGCGAGTCTGATCTCTTTTTGAATCTTATAAGATAAGTTAGCTCCCCAAATCCTGGAGCATCATTCAATTACATTATAAAGAAGACATATAAAGAATTAATTAATGCATATCCACTAGGATGCACTTGTGTCATAGCCAGCCCAATCTTTTGCAAGAAGAATTTGAAAAATTCATTGAAGGACAGAATGACCCTACCTAAACACATGTATTTGCTGCATGTGGTGTAGCACTAAGGTGGACTATGTGCTCATTGATCGATTATTAGCAATAAAATAGTCACTCTCCAGATGTCGTGCTAAAGGCAAATGGAATTAGAAAACTCTATGGTCAGCAATGATGGAGTTTGATAAGGAGGATTATCTAAGACTCTTGAGGCACATCACTTATTAAGTGAACGTGGCTGGCCATGAGGCTGTGTCACTGTAACAAATTGATTTTGAAGTTCACGTCTTATAGAATGCCTTTCTCAAAATGTAGTAGACATGGAGGCTTGAGTAGTAGAAGAACCGGTACTAACTTTAATGCGAGAAGATCATCGAGTCGTTCTAAATTAACCGTCATGATTTTTTGCTCCAAACTGACATGTTCCTCTCCTCTATCTTCTCTGATATGCACTCTTACTTGTTCTACGATGGATGATTTGAGTCTAGAGCCACATTGAGAGGACTTTTTGATCTTTTGAGCTTATACTCTTAAAATCTTGCTCTCTACCTCAATCGGTTTCGGTAAGTGCTGTAGTTCTAATTATACTTTGCTTTTAAGATCTGAAATCAAAAAGTGCTTGTACTTGTGACAAATTCGAAACTAATAAGATAAAGTGGACGTAGGCATGAGATTTGGCCAAAACACTATAACAATTTTGTGTTCTTTACTATTTCTATTTGATTTTTTTAGATATTTTCTTGTTTTGTTCAATTGGAGGTATTGTGCCACTTTTTGGTCCCACAAGCGATATCAATATTTTCTTGAAATTACTGCTCTTTATTCTAGCACATCGATCACTAAAGCTAGATATGTTGATTTATAGTTTTGAATTATTGATGACCATGTTTAGTTTTAATTAGCTTAGAATTTCATATGTGATATGTATCTGCATTGTTACGATCCATTCCGCAGTGTAGGACTTTATATAAATGATATATTCATGTCCTGGCTCAATTTTATTCTGGGAACCATTCTGTGACCTTCGTAAAAATTAAATTTTATACATTAGTTTTCAAATTTTCATCTTTATTTAGTTTAGCATATTAGAAGTATACAATAAAATTATATACCTTAGATTCAACAATTCGGTTGAATTACATGTCCAAAATATGGACTCCTCTAATTTCACTATCAATAGCTTGATTGTAGTATGCACATTTCATGTTTTAATAGAAGCAAAAGAATATTAGTATGTATTATAACATGTAAATCAGAAAGTAAAATAAGAATTTTATCAAAGCTTAATGTCTGTATGTGATATATTTTCAAGCAAACATTTGCCTCTCATACATACACATGTGTGCATGTTCGTGCGTTTATTTGTACATTATGTTTTATTTAAATAACTTACATATTCCATATTCCATATGCATGGTAAAAATTTGTAAGCTTGTTACTCTGTTAGCCATGTTTTTACAAGCTTACTTTTTTCAACCACTCTCTTCGTCTCTTCATTAATTTCACTCCTATGGTAATCAGATTCTGTGCTATTATATGATAACACTTTCAGTTAAGCTTTTGTTTCCTTTTTTTGTTGATATTGATTTCTGATTCCCTCCAATGTTGTCTTCCTTTTGGTGCAGGAAGTTCATACTCAAAATCTAAAACATTTGATTTTCCTCTTTTTGTTTCCTTTTTTACTATTTTTGACAGAGAAGAAGGAGAAACTTTGCTTGTGTTTCTTTTCAATTTTTCCTCATCATTTTTAATCTTTATTTTATAATCTTTAGCCATTTGTTGAATGTTTTTTGATTCTTGAGTTAACATTTGGCTACTTTCCTAGCTTTCACGTGATGTTAGCAACTTGAAACTTGGGTAGTCATTTACATGTATTTCTTTAGTTTGATTATCTGCTATGATTGTATAATAATCTATAATAAATTTTTGAACTAAATTTTTCTTAGAAATTACCTTTTGAATTAGAAGATTTATCTTTTTTGATTTACTTTTATGACTTCCTTCATCGTCATCTCTTACTGTCCTTGTCATCTTCACCTTTGTCATTAATGTACCCATCGCCTTCATTGTTTTCTTCTTAAGTTGAATCTTCATATTTATCGTGTTTTCGGTCTCTGTTCCTCATCATTTTCTTTTTGTTGCTTTGGTTTTTTCCAATCTTCATTCTTTTTTTAAATTTTTGTTTCTTTTTCCATATGCATATTTTCCTTTTACTGTTTTTGTAGTTGCACTTTTGTGTTCTTTAAATCATCATAAACTGATTTTTTTTCTTTAGATGATCTAGCTTTGTTGGTTATTAGCACTTTTGTCATCCTTTGTTTTTTTCCTTTTTCCACAAATTAGGACAAATATATTTTACTTTTTCCATAGTCATAAATATAAATGAGATATATTTGTTTTGTAATTATTTACAAAGATAATTATTTGCCTAACAAATATTTACCTTCCTTATGAATATTTTCCATCCTCGGTTTTTATAGTTATTGTTTTTGATATATCTAGCAATGACTAAGAAATTTTTTATAGCAAATATTCGTCACTACTGTTTTCATATAATTGTATTCTGTAATTTCAACTTATTGTCTGTCTAATCCATGTACAGAAAATATTTGACAATCAAATATTTGACAATTTCAAATTAAAATATATAGTATTTATGCAATATTGTTGAACAATTTTATTTTAAAGAAATAAAGTATCATTGCAGAAAGGTTTTGTCAAATATTTGACAAACGTATATTTGCTTGTCAAATATTTATTTGGCAAATATTTCCCAATCAATATTTATCATAGAATTTTTGGAGGTTTTATCTTTTTATATATATATTAGTAATATTACCTTATTGGCAAAGAATGACCCTATCTTGCTTGGAGTTGCATCAGTGTCCATTTGGAAAATATAGGAGCATTTCTTTGTAACTTTTTCTTTGAGATACTATTTCTATGAGGTCACCGAACCAGTACTGCACAAAGTTAGTACATTTTATTTTAGTTTGCAATATAAACAACACAAGATAGAACGAGCTATTATAATTTACTAGAAACAAGGTTGCATTAGCTTGAATTTTTCGAAATTTTATTTTCCTTACTTTTTCCATTAAATGCTTTCAAATTATTACTAACCATGAAACTGTTTTCATATGTTTCGATATGTGAATAATGAATATATGGCAGCGGCACTAGTGGGAATGTAGAGCATGCATTGGAGAGTAAGTAAGGTTATAATAGATATATCGTGATTAGCCTAGCAATGTCTATTATGTCTTCTAATTATGATTAGAGATGCTGTGTTTATTGTAACTCTTTCATTTTCCAGCCAATTTTTTTTGATATGTCATTTTCTTTAAAAGTTACTTTCATATCCCAAAAGGTAAAGCAATCACTTTTGAAAAGGCATCTAATATCAAGTCTATGGAAGCTGATCTTTGGTTATGTCTTCTTTTGTTATTTATCCTTCAAGGAATGGTTTGATCATACCGAAGAATGGAGTAAGCTTCAATTTACTATGTTTTTTTTGAAGTGACATTCTTTTTACAAATTTTGGATCAGTGTGTGGAAAGATTTTTAAGTTGGTTCCATGGCTTTCTCCTTTATCTTTTCCATTTTTTTGTAAATCTTTTGTTTTTGTTCTTTTGAAGCTGTTATTATTTTCTTGCAGCTTTTTCCTTCTCACTGCATTTTCTTTATGGTTGTTTTTCAATGATGATAAATGAATATATGTCGGAGTATGTTGGAATCCTAAGAAAATGCATATTGTTCCGATGAATTTACATCTTCAGTTTCAGCGCTTGTTTCTTGTCTTTGGTCATCAACAAATGTCCTTTAAGTTGATCGAGATTTTTTTTGGTAATTTTAAGTTGCAACATTTTGTGCCAAAGAAGCTTTATTTGCAATGTTTTTGTATCTACTTCTTGGTACCTATAAAGGTTATAAAATTCTCGATTTGGTGTCATATGCATGGATGACAAATATTTTGCTATGGCATATTTTCTTTGCAAATATTTATGGTAAATATTGTTGTTGTCTGTTTGTATGCAAATGTATGCTATAATTTTATCATATAATCAATCAAAACAGCTTATGATAATATTTGACATTCTTGGTCTTTATATTATAAGTTTTCTAATATATCTAGCAATTATTATCAAAAATTTCTCATGGAAAATATTTGTCATCCTCATTTTTACATTTAATTTTATATCATAATTTCAGCCTACCATCAATCAAAACTATGTATAACAAATGTTTGACATTCCTAGTTTTTACAGTAAATTTTTTTTAACGTACCAACCAATTATCATCCAAAATTGCTTATGAAAAATATTTTTCATTTTCAATGTTTCATGAAAACATGTACTGTAATTTCAACTTATTATCAATCAATACTGTATATGAAAAATAGTTGTTATTATCATTATTTATGCTAAAAGTTTTGTAATAGTTCAAGCAATCATTGAAAAAATTGGTTTTGGCAAATATTTGTTGTTCTTAGTTATTTATTTTATCGCATACTACTATTCTAAAGTATCATCAATCAAAATTATACATGTCATCTATTTTTCATTCTCAATATTTAAAGTAAAATTTTATTCATATGTCAAGCATTCATTGACCAACTTTTATGACATAAAATATTTATCATGTCAATATTTAGCATTCAAATATTTTCCCAGTTATCTTTGTAAATGGAAGTAGTACTATTTCAACCTATTGTCAGCCAAAATTATACCTTTCAAATATTCACTATTATTAATATTACAGCAAATTTTTGATATTATTTACATTTTCTTCTTTGTTTCTAGGTTTTTCCTTTTAGATTGTTCATTGTTCATTACAGCAGGCATCTTTGGTTACCAATTTCAAACATTGAATTTCTCCTTCTATAAATCTACAAATGTTTTCCATTTTTATGTAGGAATTAGGTTTTTAGTTTTTCAGTTGAGTCGATTGTGATTTGTTCTTCGATTGGCGTTGAAAAAACGATACTCGATTGATACATTTTCTTCGATGAGCTGTTCAATGTGGAGTTTGTAATTTTTTCATTCAATATCTAAAATCTCACAGTGATAAATTGCGGATGTCGAAAGATTTTGCGCAAATGGCAAGCGATTAAGGGGTATAGTATTAATTTTTATTAAATTGTTTAAAATTATAAATTTATCTTATAAGTTATGATTCAGAGGGATTTGAGGCTGAGTATTTCAATAATGAGGATGTGAGTCAAAGTTTCCGTTTAAAAAAAAGAAAGGAAGCAACATCGTCAGTTGAATTTGGTCATTTCCACTATATATTACTTAGAGTTATATCTAAAATGACCACTTTGAAACGACGCATACACATTCGTTACTATTCTATGAAAAACTTAAAAACATGGTGTCATTTGGACTCAATTTAATATTTCATCAAATCAAATTTAATTATTAGCTGTTGTTAGCAAATATGGTAAAAACTTCTGAAAAAGATGGCAAATGAAAAGTATGGTAAACCATTAAAATGTGTTATAATTCCACTTTTCCAAGTTTGTATTGTAATATATATTAATAATACGGGTGAATATGCTAAATGACAAAGGACATTATTCTAATCTACGTTGCATTTGGAGTCTATGAATGGAGAGCTCACTTTTATTATAGAGAGATCTGAAGTGAATATAATGTCTTCTCTCTCTATTAACTTTTGTTCTTATTTAATTCTATAAAACGTTATCAGCACGATGCACTCCATGAATTTCAGTTTTATTTAATTTATTTTTTTTACTTTTGCAAATATGATTATAATGCTTCAACAGTTTTGTTGTCTTTCATTTTCAACTAGTAAAATATTGTAATGTGTCATTAGTTTCTCTATTTTTCACCATTTTTTATATATGTATTTCCATATATTTGGCAAAAATATTGATGCATAATGTAACATGAAATAGAACTTTAACTCTTATCCATAATAAATGATTATTATGTTTTATCGAAATTGGATTTGATAAGGGTTGCGAATCATGATTACATCTTTTGGTTAATTTGTTTGGTTAGAAATTTATTTGTTACATAAATTTATTTGTAACAACCCTGCTTTGAAGATTACCTTTCTATATTGAATTATAATTTGTAAAACATAAATTAAATTGAGGAACTCAAGAAGCAGCTTTTAGAGCTTCAAGCTAAGCAGTTGATTCAGTCTAGTTTTTCACCGTGGGGTGCCAGGGTCATCTTTGTGAAGAAGTCCGATGGAACTCTTAGGCTTTGCATCGACTATCGCAAGCTTAATGAGTTGACCATCAAGAATAGATATTCATTGCCTAGGATCGATAATATGTTCGATCAATTGAGTGGTGCTAAGGTCTTTTCTCATCTCGACCGTGCCACTGGCTTTCATCAGCTCCTAGTTGCAGAAGATAGAAAAGGTAATCTCCAAACTAGGGTTGTTACATTTTTATTTGGTACACATTTACAACATTTAGCTATAAACCTTAAATTGAAATTCTGACCATCTATTTGGATTATTTTACATTTTTACATTACATATTTTCTTTTGAACTGGCAATTAACATATGATGATGTAATTATGAGAACAATATATGTACATATGATACAAATTTTGTACAAAAATATTAAAACATATGTTTTTTTACATACTTATATATTCACAAATCTCAGTTCTGTTTCTTCTTAAATAATATTGTTTGTTATTGCAACGATATTGTGTAGATTGCTTCATATTTATGGCTTAGAATGATGGGATGCTTACTTTAAACCATCTTACAATTTATAAGTTAATAATTTTAAATATTTTAGCAGTCTTCCTTTGGTTCGGCATTAACATATGGTTTATATCAATATCTTGATATATCTTTCTTAAATTTGTATTTTTTTCTTGACACTAAACCGAGTTCATAACATGGAAAACATAACTAAGCTTGAAGTCAAAGCTTTGGATTATCTGGAGACAACTATTTGTCATGGATACTGGATGCTGAGATCCAATTGCAATCTCAATGCTTAGAAAACGCCGTTAAAAATGGTAATAATATGTTCCACGAGAACAAAGCAAAGGCTCTGATATTTTTATGATGTCACATCCACGATGATCTAAAATTATATATTTAACAGAAAAGGATCATCTCCACTTGTTAAACTCCTTGAAGGAGCGTTTGACCACTAGTAGATGGTCATACTTCCAAATACTGGGCGAGAGTGGTTGAACCTGAGGTTTCAAGACTTCAAATCTATAAGTGAATATAATTCTGCTATGTTTAGAATTACTTCTAAACTGAAACTATGTGGATAAAAGTTAGATGATACACAAATGCTTGAAAAGACATTTTCAACATTTCATGCCTTAAATATACTCTTGTAGCAGCAATATCGAGAGCGTCATTTTACAAAATATTATAAACTCATAGAATGTTTATTAATTGCTGAACAAAACAATGAATTGCTTATTAAAAATCTCTCCTCAAACTAACTGGTTCGGCTGCGTTACCAGAAGTTAATGCTAATTTTACCCACTTCGGAAGAGGCAAAGGTCAAGGTGGAGGACGTGGTTGTGGCTATGGATGTGGATATAACACTAGCAAAGGTGGTTATGGTGGTTTTAAAGGCAACAAAACTACCAACTTTAAAAAGAAACAAAAGGAAAATGAGCCTGAAAAGACTAATGATTTTACTCTAGAAAATAAAAAGCACCATGATGAAGTTTGTTATAGATGTGGATGCTTTGCTCATCGGTCGCGTATATGTAGATCATCAAAGAAAACAGTTGAAAAATACCAACGTTCGAAGAATATTGAAACAAATAACACTGAAGGTTTGTTTGATAACACTAACTTGAAGTTAGATGATTTCTTTGAAGATGATAATGGAAATTTCATAACTGATGAAAATCTCAATGCGATGATTGATGATATGACTGATCTAATCAATTAGAAGTAGCCTGAAGATTGTTATGTGATTTTTCCATTTTATTTTAGTTAGTTTGAAAATGATGTTTTTCTATTTGTTTTATTTTTCTAGAACTAGTTGAAATATTGTGTACCGATGGATATTGATTTGAATTAATAGTTTGCTTCGTAATTTTTTTAAGAAAATATTAGCATTTATTTATGTTCAGAATTATTTTCGATAATTGACTAGCTATATTGTTCTTAATTCTTAAGGTATGGACCATCAATACTTTAATGATGATATATGCCTACTAGATGGTGCAACTACTCATACGATTTCGAAAAACTAGAAGTTTTTGTTTGAAATCTGAAAATATTTCAGCTAAAGTTTCCACCATAGCTAGTTTGCTAATATAATCGAAGGGTCCGGAAAACCCCATATATTATTACCAAATGGTACACATGTCTTCAGTTAAAATATATTATACTCAAACGACTCCAAAAGAAATTCGCTAAGCTTTAAGGATATAAGAATGAACGGTTATCATATTGAAACTATGAATGAAAACATATCTTTTTATTATTTCTAGAATTGAAATCCAGAAGCTTAATTTAGAAAAATTTGGAACAATTTTGATTGAATTATATTTCACGAAAATTGGCATAGTTGAATCTCATTCTATAAACATGAGCTAGAAGCTCACAAATACAAAGAAATTGATTCTTTGGCATGATCGCTTGGGTCATCCTGGGTCAACCATGATGTATAAAATCGCTAAAAATTAAAATGGGCATGATTATCAAACCAATTGAATTTACCAAGAGATTACTTATGAGCTCCATGTGCAAAGGAAAATTTATCTCATAACCATCATATTGTAAAATTACTCCTGAATCTTCAACATTCCTACAAAGAATTCAAGGTGATATATGTGGCCCAATCCACCTAGAATATGGACCACTTAAACATTTTATTGTATTAATTGATGCATCAACTCATTGGTCATATGTATGTTTACTTTCTATAAGAAATATGGCATTTGCCAAACTACTTGCTCAAATAATCAAATTAAGAGTGCACTTCTCTGACAATCAGATTACATCAATTCGAATAGATAATTCAAGAGAGTTTACATCTCAAATATTTGATGATTATTGTCTATCATTGGGAATTCAAATTGAACATCCAGTAGCTCATGTTCACACTCAAAATGGTCTAGCAGAATCATTAATTAAGCGTTTGCAACTTATTGCAGGACCGTTGCTTATGTAATCAAAGTTACATGTTTCAGCTTGGGGACATACAATTTAGCATGCATCAAAATTGGTTAAAATTAGACCAACGACATATCATCAATTGTCACATGAAGCTTTTAACCGGATCCCAACCAAATATTTCACATTTAAGAAAATTTGGTTGCACTGTACATGTGCCAATTAGTCCCCCACTTCGTACTAAAATGGGTCATTAACGTAGGTTGGGAATTTATGGGGGATTTGATTCACTCTCGGTAATTCGTTATCTTAAACCTCTCACGGGTGATGTCTTCACTACAAGATTTTCAGACTATAAATTTGGTGAGACAATTTTCCCGCCGTTAGGGGGAGGAAAGACAAAGTAGAACAGCGTGAAATATCATGGAATAACTCATCCATGTCTCATTGGATCCACGTAACAAACAATTCCAATATGAGGTACAAAGCATTTTTCATCTTTAGAATATCGCAAATCAAATGCCTGATGCATTTAGTGATGCTGCAAAAATAACTAAATCTCACATTCCAGTAGCAAATGCACCATCTAGAATTAAAATTCCAAAGAAACCAAAAGCAACAAATGAATCTAAAACAAGATAAAAACGTGGAAGACCAATTGGTCCAAAAGACTTGGCACCTAGAAAATGAAAGTCTAACGAAAAATCATCAATTGATAAACCTCCCAAAGAGTTATAAATGATCTAAAAGATAAATTAAATGAAAATCCAAATTCTCCTAAAAATGCTGAAGAAACTATTATCCTAGAAGAAATAACAGAAGCTTCCAAAAATAAATTGTACCGAATAATAATGAGAACTCAATATTTTGTATAAACTAGGGAGAAATGTGGGATCAAAGTAAAACAATAATTGATGATGTATTCTCATTCACTGTAGCTAATAAAATAAATGAAAGTAATGACTGTAACAAGAATAATGATAATGAACCAACTAGCATAAATGAATGTCGAAAAAGACATGATTGGCCAAAATGGAAAGATGTTATCCAAGTTGAGCTAAATATACTTCAAAAACATGGTGTGTTTGGACCAATAGAGAAAACATCAGTGTTAGCACCAAAATTAGTCACTAACACCCAATCGTCAATGAAAGCACCAACTAACAGTCACAGATGATAGAAAGAATGTATGTAGAGAGTATAAATATGAAGAGCAGTAAAAATTAAAATGAAAGCAGTAATAACACAGGATTTACATTGGCCTTCATATACTCTAGAAATTTCCTTTTTTATTGATTAGTGAATCAATTACAGTTACAATCCGAAGTTTTCAAAACAATAATGTTAGAGTAGCCTTAATGAAGAAGATGAAGGGAAACAGAATGAGAATCCCTTTTCTGAAGCCCCATCTGCTGTATTTATAGGCAAAATCTAGGTTATAGGGCTTCCTGAGTTATATGTGTTAGTCCTTGAGATGATGATTTTCATGACAATAACCTTAGGACTTGTTATAAAATATAAGTACTATCATTATAGTTTAGATATATGTGTATATGCAGGATATAAACATGCAAGTACCAAGAATGAAGACTGTATAGTATAGAGATTCAAGACTGAAAATATCAAGATTGAAGACTCATGAGTATCAAGATATCAAGAGTTTAAAGATTTCAAGAGTACAAGATAAGTATTGAGTCTAAAATTATGTTAAAACTTCTTGAAATCACTTACATCTTTATTCGAAATTTATTCATGGAATGGAATCCACTTCGAGCCTGTTAAAGGGATGAAACCCTAGTGGGATGGTACCCACGACAATATCTAACGGAACGTATAGTGGTCCTATTTTGATATCCACTAATTTTATAAAAATGCTTTTCAAAAATATATATCTCTTATTTTTAAAAAATGTTTTCAAAACTTTCTTTTCAAAAAGACATCTCTCTTGGTTTTAAATATTTTAGCCTCGAAACTATTTTTATCATTTTTAATATTTTGATTTCAAAATTGTCCTTGTTTTTAAACCATATCTTGTTTATAGCTTTAAAATTTCACATTTTAAATCACTTTATAGATTAATATTATATATATTAAAAATTAATTTCTAAACTCTTTTATATGTTTAAACTATATTCAAATATATTTACAAAGTTTAGAAATTGTTTTGACAAATTATAGAAACCAATTTTAATAAGAAAATCAAAACATCAATTTTTGCCTTGAGCATGTCGACAGCCCTCAACCCCCCATGTCGGCATGGTGTCCATTAAATTCAAAATTCAAGTTTCCAAAAGAAGTGTCTATTCATCGTAACTTTTCACAAAGAGATATAACAGTTCCTCTACTATATATGCCTGTTGTTTTGAACGAATTTTAATCATAATTTTTACTTGTTTTCTCTCTTCTTCATCTTCCACATTTATTCTAAAAGAATCCTAAACTATACTTTGCTGAAATACCAAGTGAATAAATCTTGATTATCTCTTGTTTGATTTTCTGCCACTCTCTCCATAAGATCTAAGTGCTATTCAGAGTTGTAGGATCTTTTATAAATCAAACTATTGAGTAAAAGGTACGGTTGAGCCTGTAAATCTATTAGGTGATCTTGTAGCCAGGTCAAATCAAGAGAGTTTTGCCCTAGACTTGAATATAGGAGGGTGTACCTCGTAGCCTTGAGACCGAGGGTGTAATCTGGGAGATTATTTTGATAAGAAATCCGTACGATTGTATGGGACTGGATGTAGGGTAACTCCGAACTAGTATAAAATCCTGGTATGTTCTTTCCTTTACTGCTTTTATTTAGTATTTGCATCTTTGTCTGATTCTGCAATTATATCTGTGTCTGTGAATTGCATTTGTTAGTGATTAAATTACATAAGTTTCAAAAAGATTTAGAAAATCCATAAAACACTATTCACCCCATATTGTTATTCCAGTCTTAAGATCTGTAATCTGCATTTCTCACATTTGGTATTATAGCATTGGTTTTCAAAGTTTTCATAATCTGAATTTTGTATTTTTTTTAAAATGACTATTTTTTGGATTTTATTAACACTAGTTTAAAACTGTTCAAATCATCATTGTCTCAAAAGTCTGCATATAGTTATTATAAATAAAATCAAGTTATCTACCGAGTTTGTATTCTGTGCTGAAAGAAAAACGTTATATGGCCATTGAAGAATCAACACTCAGTGGACAAATTGTGCAAATCAAGAAGAATAAGTGGATATTTAATAGTGGATATTCAAGACACACGACTGGTAATCCAGATATGCTGAATGGTATTATTTACAAAAATGGAGGGTTGGTTAATTTTGGAGATAAATCAAAAGGATATGTGATTGGCATCGGCAATATCGGTAACTCTAAAACTGCTACTATTTCTAATGTTTTATTAGTTAAGAATCTGAAACACAATTTGCTTAGCATTAGTCAACTTTGCGATAAAGGATACAAAATTAAATTTCAAAAAAGATAAGTGTCACATCAAAGATAATAATTCAAATATTATATTTGAAGGAAGTAGGAAGAAACATATTTATATTCTTAGTATGAAAATCTCAAATGATAATCTATGTCTTTTGGATTTGGCATAAACAATTTAGGCATTTGAATTTTAAACTCTTATCTAGGCTTTCTAAACTTGATCTAGTAAGAGGTCTCCCTAGAATGAATTTTAAAATAAATAGTATATGTGATGCTTGTCGATTAGGAAAACTTAGGAAAAGTTCTTTCAAATTAAAAGATATGATTTCAACTTCAAAACCCCTTGAGTTACTTCATCTAGACTTGTTTGGTCCATCTCAAATTCAATCAATAAATCACAATAAGTATGTTTTGTAATTGTAGATGACTATTATAGGTTACATGGACAATTTTTATGAAACATAAAAGTGATAATTTTGATTTATTTGAATATTTTACAAAAAGACTTCAAAACCAACTTTCTTTAAAAATTATAACTATTCGTAGTGATCACGGTGCAAATTTGAAAATGAAAATTTTGAGAGATTCTGTAGTAAAAAGTGAATAACTCATAATTTCTCTTTTTCAAGAACTCCACAACAAAACGGAGTGGTAGAACGTAAAAATAGGACAATTCAAGAGTGTGCTAGAACGATGCTTTCACGTAGTAATTTATCAAAACATTTTTGGGCTGAAACAGTCGCTACATCTTGCTACATTTTGAATAGAATATTAATTAGACCGTTAACTGATAAAGCACCTTATGAACTTCTTTACAAGAAGAAACCAAAGGTATCTTATTTTAGAATCTTTGGAAGTAAATGTTTTATTCTAAAATACGAAAGACAGTTTGGATAAATTTGATCCTAAATCCGAAAAGGAATCTTTATCGGATATTCTAACAGAAGTAAAGCATACAGAGTTTTCAATTTAAAACTAATACCATTGAAGAAACAATGCATGTTTCGTTTGATGAAAATTTCAAAGATGTTGAACAAATTAACGATGAGGAAGATTTTGCTACCCTAAATAATGAATCAATTGAAATAAATAATGAACTTAGTGTGATGACCTGGAATTTCGGGCAATATCAATTTAATAATCTGTATTAAAAATTAAATTGATTTGATAATTTTCTTTTATAATTTTAATTTAAATTGGCAAGCCTATTCTTTTAAAAAGAAAATAAATATTTAATTGGTAAATTTTATTTTTTAAAAGCCAATAAAATGTTTCCTATTTATAATTCATATATATATATATATATATATATATATTTGTATATATTGTAAATAGGAAAAGCTTTGGTTTGAACTTAACAAATAAAATCATGTTTTCAAATTCTAATATATTTTGATAATTTGGAAATTATGATTAAATTTAATATAAAACTTTTCAAAGCAATTTAAAAAGTTAATTATATAGTTTTAAAATACTTAAGGCAAATGTTTAATTGTTTAAATTATATTTTAGCTTAAGTTTAAATTTAAATCAAATTAATAAAAAGGTTTATTTTGCTTTCTTTTTATTTTTTTTGGCAAGGCCAGCCGGTTTTATAGTGGACCGTCCACTTTTTATTATGAACGTAATAAAAATTGAAATACAGGAGCAAGGCAATAGCACCTTGACTACTAAAAAACAGAAAGAAACAGCACAGGTACGTGACAGCTATGTCACGCAACTATAAGTAACACAAAAAACTAGAACTCCCCCGAGGAGGGAGAATCACCAACAGCCCCAGACACTAAAGAAGTGCACACAGGGACAGATCCAGAAAGACCAGCAAAAGAGCGAAACCGAAGAGCAAGACAAGAGTCGTAAACCACATCATCAGAACAGTAGATAAAAGATCGATCCCAGGATGGATCAGCAAGCACGTCAGAATTAGATCTCACATCAATACCGTCCACATCAAGAACTATAGAGTCACCAGATTGTTTGTAGCGAAGGCACCTAAGGTCAAGATGATCGTCAGAAACAAACCGAAAGAAAGATTCACTTTACGGGTTATACCTCATATCAGAAATGGGATCAATCCAACACCCTTCAGCCTCATCCCAAGCTACAGGAGGCAGCAGCGAGAAAGGGTCTGGAGCAACTAAAGGGATGACAGGATCAACACTAGGAACCTCAGGACCAGGAGGTGAAACATGCATAACTCGAGGCAAAGAAGGAACACTCATAACAGGCATCGTAACCTCAGGAGCAGGAGAAGATAGAGAGGAACTGGCAGAAACCTTAGGGACCCAGATCCTACGACGGTGGCGCGGTAAAGGAGTCTTCGGAGCAGCTGCGGAGGCTTCAGAATGATGGCAATCAATAGAGAGGTGTCCAAAAGAGTGACAAGCGGTACAAATATCCGGAACCCATCCATAGCGAACTCTGACTTCCACAACATGGCCGACAGCAAGCTGAACAGAAATAGAAGAAGGGAGAGGCTTAGAAGGGGAGATCTCGATAAGAGCCTTCGCAAACATTAACTTATCACGCGCCACAGTATTGGAGTCAAAAAATTTCAATTTACCAACATTACAAGCTAACCAATTCAGTCCAATAAGTGGCTGTAATACAGAGGGAATCTGAGAAAAATATACCCAAACAGGGATAGTGAATACTTGCTCACGTGCACACGCCACGGTAGGAGACCATGGGGTAACTATAAATGGTCTACCATCAACAAAGGAAGGCTCCGCATCCAAAACAAGCCGGCGATCCTCAGAAGAGGAAAACTTTAAGTAGTACATCGAATCGATCAGCTTCACTTGCAAATTACCACGTAGCTTCCAAACCCTCCGAAGCACCGTAGTCGCATATGAAAGACGGTGATGCGAATCCAGGAAAAAACCCACCAAATAGTCTGACCAAAATTCCTCACCGGCTTGCATAACACTCGGGGGAGGAATCATCACTCCATTCTCCTTGACCAAATCAAAATCAATTGGGATGTACGCACCCGCATTACGGGGCAAGGTCAAGAAAAGAGAAGACCATGATTTAGAGGAGTGCTTCGAATCATCAGTTACACGGCTATCAACGATACCGGGGGCAATAGCAGCAGTTGGTATAGAAGCATCAGAGCAATTAGTAGTGACATTAGGAACAGAATTCTTATGGGAAATAACACAAGCAACAGATGTGCCTTGGCCACAACTTGGGAGACCAGCAGAACCACCCCCCCGGACATGGACATAATCACCATCGTTCACACCAGGAACACACTCAACAAACACAGAAGTCTTGCCCACATCACCACCCAATTCAAGATGCATATCAGGCTGGTCAACTACCTTGGTCACTTTCAAGCAGACATCAGTATTAATTGGACCAAAATCCCCTGAAGCGTTTAAACAAACAGGTGACGTGCATTGCTCAGAGTTAGCAGCTTCGGCCAACCCCACTTCACTTCCACTCATGCCACCAACACCATACGCATTGTTAATTGCGGTCGAACTAAGACCACTACACTCATTTCCCAAATCTGTCAAACCGTTGCTACCCATAAAGCAGTTTCCGTTTTCAGGTATACGCGCATTGGTACCTGGTAGATGCGACGCTGCGCGAGAAGGATCAATGCCAGATGCCACAGCTCCAAAACTATCAGACAAGACTGCAGTTGATAGGTTGGAAGCTCGAAGTGGAGGAAAGTCAGAGAGGGAATGAATTATTGGCATGGCAGCGGACTTGGTTTTGAAGGGGCGACCAGACCTAGTCGAAGAGGGAGAGGTAAGGGGTGCAGAAGAGGGAAGTGGCGGAGAGGAGGACATGGGGGATGAGACGCGATAAGATGTGGGAAATCACGGCGAGGAAGAAAGCAGAGACCGCAAATCGCAAGAAGCCATGTAAACTGAATGTATAATAAAACTTTATTGATTTGGAATAAAAAAGAAATGAAAACTTTGGGGACAGGGAGACTATGTCGCCCTGACCTTTGGTTAAGCCAGTTTTATAAGTGGCCGTGCACTATGTCTCATTATTGTGGCCGCTGGAAATCGATCCGGTGCCACTACAACACAATGCAGCAACATCCACTATGTCGAAACCACTGGACCACTAGAACTTGACTAAACTTTGGGGACAGGGAGACTATGTCGCCCTGACCTTTGGTTAAGCCGGTTTTAAAGTGGCCGTGCACTATGTCTCATTATTGTGGCCGCTGGGAATCGATCCGGTGCCACTACAACACAATGTAGCAACGCCTTTGCTTTCTTTTTAAAGTATTGCTTGATATATACGATTTGAAAATATATATAAGTTTAAAATACAATTTACTAATATATAAAACATATGATACATTAATTCATTTAGTAAAATAAGTAATTTATAAATAATGTGATAATCTCTTTTATAAATTATTAAAAATTGTCAAAATTGTTATTTCTAAAACAATAATTATAATATGTTGTTTTTATATGTATATATATATATATTAAAGAAAATAGAATTGTTATTTTCAAAACTAATGTGTTGTTATATATGTGTATATATAAGTTGATTTTTTTAAATCAGATTTTTAAATTTAATTTGAATTTGGATTTAATTTTGAAATTCAAAGTATAGATTTTGAAAATATTTTGGATTTAAAAATATATGTATAAGATTTTATTAGTATATAATTGGTTTTATAATATTTTCTTTAAAAGAAATATATATATATAAATTTAGAAAAATAATTATTAATTAGGAAAATGAATATAAAAGCTTTATAAAAACATTTAAAAATACATATGACAAGTGTTAATACATTAAGTGATATTAGTAACATGTGTAGGCTAATTAACAATGCTAATGACAAATGTTAACAAATTGGGAAGTGTCACAATTTTAATTTTTTATTTTCTTTAATTCTTAATAAATCATAATTAATTCGATATAAACTTATATCTCATCTCTTTTTTTTTCTATCTTCATTATACAAACTCAAGAAGACAACCTGTAATACATTTCTCATTCAAATCAAAAGCTTGTAAATCAAATTCTCAAACTAGAAAAGAAACAAAACCTGTAATCAAAATTTGCAAATCAAAAACCAAAGCCTGTAACTTTTCTTTAACCTGAGACTAAATCAAAGCAATTTGAAGCAATTTCATTCCAGCATTCAAGTATTTTTTCAGATCATAGCATGCAGTTTTCAAAAGCTTTGATCATCTTAGTTTTAAAGATCAAGTTTTCAGTTTCAAATGCAAAGATTTCAAGTTTCAACAACAAGCTTCTGTTTTAACAAAATTCCAGATTTAAACTTAAAAACCGTGTGTTCTGTTCTCTGTAACAGGTGAGTAAACAATTGTTTAAAAAGTTTTAATCTGGTTTTAGCTCTGATATATGATGAAAATCTTGTGGTAATGCAGTGTTAATTGTTTGCATGTATAAATATGAATGCATTGTATGAATTTATGATATGTCTGTGAATATGTATATGTAGCCCCGGTTTTATGTCAGGTTCAAACTCCCCCAAAGAAATTTCAATCTCTCTTCCTCGAATCAATTTTAAGGTTTGATCTTTAAAGAGAAACTGATTGGAAGACTATTATATAAAAAAAATAAAAATTTATGTGTTTATATTGAGTAATAAACTCAAAATAGAAATCTTATAGTGATAACTGAATTAAGGTTAGAAATCAATCATCTTAATCCTATACTTAGATTATCTAAATAAAATCACCTTAGTAAATGATGATTTTTGATAAACTTCTCAAGATTTTTAAGCTCGTATATGTTGAGATTTCTTGAGTTGTTCAGTTTTGGGATTATTGGCAATTGCCGATGATCTATGTCGATATGAAGCTTGGGATTGATACCGAGGGTGGCTTTAGGGTTTTTGATCTCTGCAAAATTGTTCGGAGTAATTCCGAGTGGCCGTGGTGACAGGAATGCAGCGAACTAGGGTTCGAAGGGGTGTTTTGGGTGGAGGGCTTTGGAAGCTTCGTGCGACGTCGATCGTTCATCAAAAGCGATCGCGATAGGGGGATTTGGTTCGTCGGAGCTTGGGGTAGCTTCGGGTAGGTCGGTAGGTGATCCGGTGGTCTAAGGTGATGGTTTGGGGTGATGTTGTTCGATCAGGTATGCTCTAACTTTGGGTCGAAGAGCTCGTTTTCGATTTCGGTGATGGATTGAAGAAGTTAGGGCTCAGTTCGTTTGAGAGTGTAGTCGCCAACTTTGGGAAGGTCGCGACGTGGACCGTAGGTGGTCGGAGCTACCTGCATAGGCATGCATGTGCATTGGTGTTAGGCTTTGTTTGGGTTCGGGGAAGAGGTTTTGATCTCGGGGTAGGATCGTGGTTGTTTCGGGTTCGCCTCGAGTGAGTACTCGGGGTGGTTCATGAGGGTTTGTTTTCAGATTTTAAACTTTAATACATGAGCAAAAAATTTGTAAAAGAAAAAAAAATGAGGTTTTCTCGGGCAAGTACTTGAGTAGCTTGCGGGTTGAACCTCGAGCAGCTTTTTAGAACAGATTTTAAAAGTTTTAAAAAAGTGCAAGTTTTTGAATTTAAATAAATTTGATTAAAAAAATTTCCTATATAAATCTCTTTTGTATAAAATAAGTTTTCTTTAATATTTGATTAAGAGACTTGTAATTTGTTTAACTTGAATTTTGTTAAGTTAAATTTGTAATCATTTTTAAATCTTAATTAAAAGTAAATTTAAAAGTAAATTTAAAGTATAATGTTTCAAATGCATTTGTTAATGACAATTTAGTCATTAATAAGGATAATGTTTTATCTTAAGTTAATTAATATTTAATGATTTGGAAATTTATTTAAAGTAATAAGGAAATCAAAGAGAAATTAATTACTTTAATTAGTTAATAATTATGGATTAATAAATAAATAATTGAGGGTTGTAAGTTATTAATTTAAGGGTTAATTAATTTGTAATTAAGGATCATTAATTACATAAGTAAAGATTATTAATTAATGATTAGAAATTAACCAATTAAGTAATTAAAAATTAAATAGGTTACAATTAAGCATTAATTAATTAAGTAATTAGAGATTTATTAATTGATAATTAGAGATCAATTAATTGGTAATTAAGAATTAATTTGTAATTAATAATGGTTAATTAAAGTTTAATTACTTAAGGAAAGTAATTAAAGAATTGTTAATAGTTAATGAAGGATCATTAACTAGGGATTATAAATAATTAATTATTGTGATTAATTTAAGATAATTAATCAGATTAATTAATTAAGGATAATAATTTGTAGAATTGGTTTAGTATAATTACTTAATGTAATTTATAAAGTGTAATTACTTAGTGAAGTAATTAATGAATAATTACTGGATGTAATTAATTGAAGGACGGAAGTAATTTGGATTTAATTACTTTGTGTAATTAATAAGAAGGATAATTACCTAGTGGAAGTAATTAAGAATAAATTACTAGTGTACTTAATTAAAGAATTAATTAATAAAATTTATTTAAAAGTTAATTAAGTAATGTAATTAATTAAGGGCAGTTAATTACTGAATGTGATTAAGCAAGGCTGATTAATGAATGCGATTAATTAAAGATTAATTGTTAAATGTGATTAATTAAAAGAATAATTAATTATAGAAGTAATTAGGGATCATTAATTAATGTAATTAATGAATTAATTAAGGGTTGATTGATTAAAGATAATTAATCAATAATAAGTGATTATAGAGTAATTAATTAATGTAATTAATTAAGGATTAATGTAATTAATTATAGTTAATTAATTAATGGAGTAACTAAAGGATAATTACTATAATGGTTAAGGATAATTAATTTTTTTAATTAATTAAGGCTAATTACTTAATGTAATTGAACAATAATTAACCAAGGATGATTAATTAAGATGGATAATTAAAGGATGATTAATTAATGGTTTGTAATTAATTAATGGTCAAGTTAGCTGGATTTATTGTAATGGAAGTAATTAATTTAATTTAATTTAAATTAATTAATGATAGTGTGATTAATAAATCTTTGCTTATGGATGGTTGAATGATATTGAATGTCTTGGATTGTTTGATATCTCTGATATGAGATATGTGCTGATCTGTGATATGAGATGCTTTGCTTGAATTGTGATGATATGGATTATCTATTTGTGAGATTGTGAACTATCTTTCTGTGTGAATATAGATAATGAATTGAATTGACTTAACTTTAAAACAACTTGACCTTAAAAGACGGCATTTTGGATTTCGATGAGACCGAGATCGGGTTTTCAAATTTGGATATCCGAAAACCACATCGATCCAAATTAAACGATAGGTTGTGAATCTCAAGTGAAGACCAAGAAGGAAATTCAGAGTGCAAGGGCTATTGTCGTAACTCTGAGGGTGATTCCAAAATGAGTGTAACGAGATAGTGCCTTCGGTTTCGTTCGAACCCTGAACGAACTTGTATGCATTGAATGCTTTCAGAACATCGTCAGGTGGACGATGAGCATTCTAAGATAGATGTGTTCTATAAAGGTAATCGTAGCCTCAAGCCTCATCAACCGAGAATGGCTAAAACAGGGGAGGTGCAGTAAGGCTAAATGAGTCGCGCTCAAGTAGGACAAGATTTTCTCCTGTTTAGAAGTCCCTTTTTATTCGGCTGTGTGGGCAGTTGGTTGCAAACAACTACGGGGTTGTCTTGTTCGGGACTATCCAGTAAGGGATGGTTCCGGCCTTATGTTACAGGGGATTTAGGGTGGATCCTCGGTACAGTGATCTAGGCCACGCACTGTGACGGGCGGTACCCCAGTATCCCCGCCATTGTATGGAATCTAATCTCCAATAAGTGCCGTACGTTTTGATTGTGCACAACTATGTTGGAATATGAGATGTAAGCATTCTAGCTATTTCTGTATTTTACTTGAAAACCCTAGACCTTATTATAATATAACTATATTTCCTATCAATTGTTTTGGTTATCATAAGGTAAAAACTTTTCCGTATTTATGTGTGGGAGTCTTACGAGATACCTTTTGATTTCAAAGGTCTCCAAAGTTAAGCAACTTTAGCCCTTTTACTCACACTAAACCCACGTATGACCCGGAGTTTATTTTCTATTTTCTTAAACTCTTGGGTACTCAAATTTTTACGGGTAGCCAAGGGATTCAGGTTAGCTTTGACGAATTCTGGAGGAGAAATGGAGCGGGAGGCTTCAGCGATTGTAGATATATAGTGTTTCCGCTGTGTTGGTATCTCTGTGTTGTATTTGAGTTGTAATACAGGTATTTATAACTATCTAGGTTGTGATGTATAAGATGTATAACTCTGATAGATGTTGTATATTACGTGATATTTATGTGATTAATATAATTTATTCGTTCCGCTGTGAGATTCAGATGTTGTTTCATTCTTTCTTCTCTATCTTTTCTCTTTTCTAACCCTTTTTTTCTTAATAATGATGTGTCTTTCTGTGGACAGAAAGGCAGGTCATTTCATTTGGTATTAGCGCGTTAGGTTGAGTGAATACCTAAGCTTTGGAGTGATTTCTTTCTTAAGAGTTTTGATATATATATGTATATATATATATACCTATTTTTTGGGTTACCTGTTTGGGTTTGCCAATATGAGTTCTAGAGGTAGGAAGAGTTGTAGTGTGCGTAGCAGGACTACCAATAGAAGGAGTCTGAGTGTTGAGGTTGGAAGTGTATCTGCCGATGCTGTGGACCCAATACCGTCTCGAGTGAGCTTTGCTGTGGTGTAACGATTTCACCAATCTCTGAAGGAAGCCTTTTTGAGGTTCGGAGTCCATCATTGGAGTGCAAGTTTGGTTGTGCTTATGTAAGCGTATTTTCTAGAGTTTGGATCTATCGGATGTGTAGAAGTGAGTAATTGTATCTTGGCTACTTTAGGAAGGAGCAGTAGTGGGGTGAGACCTAGTGACTATGGATGTTTATGAAGTTGTTTCTTTTGGAGCAAGTTTAAGGAAGTGTGTCTACCTCAGTGATGAGACCAAGATCAGCAGGGTGTTTTTGTTTAATTTGGGGCCCGATTTTTTTTTAGGAGATGTCTGCCCATCTCAAGGCACTATGTGGGATTGGATGATATGGCTTTGAGTTTCAAAGAGCTTTTGGATAGGAAGCCTTTGGCACCTATGGCAGCGTTGCAGCTCGGAGTGTCCTGTGTACCTGCTAGAAGGTCATCTGGCTAAGCTGTTTTCTAGAGGTGGAGTTCAGAAGCAGCAGAGTGGATCTATTTCTTCGATAGATTGGTTAGACAAGCATAAGCTGTTCTGATTGGTAAAGAGAGAAAAGTTTCTTTGGATACTGGTCTGGGTGATCGCAAAAGTGACTTGCGATAGTTGAGTGTTCTCTTGGGTAATCTTTTGCTTAGGATCGAGGCATCTCTAGGGAATGTAGGAGTTATCGGAGTTGTCATAGATTTTCCGGATGTCTTCAGGGAAGTTAGAGGTTTGCCATAGCATCTGGAGATTGAGTTTTCGTATCGACTAGGATTCCAGGAGTGGTACCGGTGGTTCAGCTAGTAGAAGGATGGCTCCTAGAGAGAGGGTTTGGTGAAGCAGCTCAGGTTTTGGTGGAACTTCTGTATTTTCTCTTTTTGGATCTGTTGAACCATGTTTTCTGGGATGTGTCGGACAAGTTTGTGCTCGTGTTCATCATTGGATTTTCTCTTCTACTCCAGATCAGAGTTGTGCAGCAGAATCATGGTGCATCTGTTCTAGAGTGGAAGCAACCCTAGACTCCTTGGAAGTTTGCAGTTTTCTTGGATTTAAGGGTTTCTACAGGATCTGAAGGCGAGATTGGCGAGTGCACATGTAATGTCTTTTCTGGATAGAAGAAGCAAGTTCAGTCTTCTAATGATTGTGAAGTAGAGTTTGTGTTCTAGATTTTGGTTGATCTTGAGAGGATCATTCTGTTGGGTTGTTTTTGGTCCAGTTTGTTTCAAGAAGCATCAGCGAAGGTTGAGCTCATCAGGAAGGATGAAGGCAGCCCAGGATCGTTAGAAGGGCTTTGTGGATAAGAGACGAAGGAATTTGGATTTCGAAGATGGAGATTTGATTTTGGATAAGTTTTCTCCGATCAAAGGAGCTATCAGATTTGGTAAGATTGGAAGGCTAGCTCCGAGGTATTGGATCTTTTCTGTGCTCTCGAAAGGATAAGTGTTTTGGCTTACGGGATTGAATTGCCAGTTTGGAAAAGTGGAATTCAATGTATTTCACATATCTTTGAGGGAGTACGTGTGTGATCTATCACTGGTTGTGGAACCAGCAGTCCAGTAGGATTGGGTAGTTGAGTCAGACTTGACTGTAGTCTGATATCCTGTTTAGTTTTGTAGATCCAGGTGAGTAGGATCTCTATAGCTTAGTAGTGTTGATTGTTTGGATTTAGTAGAGCGAGTATTCTAGTGTTTGTACTTGGGAAACTCTAGATAGTGTTAGGAAGGTCTACACTGATTTATGTCAAGATCATTAGATTTGTTTGATTGAGTGATTTGGTTGCTATGGTTGTCAGCATATGGTTGATAATATATGCTTGTGGTTTAAAATTAAAATCTTTGATGGGTTATTAAATTATCTTTGCTCTTAAATTTGGTGGACGAAATTCTTTTAAGGGGGAGGAATGTGATGACCCAAAATTTTGAGCAATACCAATTTAATAATCTGTATTAAAATTTAATTGATTTGACAATTTTCTTTTATAATTTTAATTTAAATTGGCAAGCTTATTCTTTTAAAAAGAAAATAAATATTTAATTGGTAAATTTTATCTTTTAAAAGATAATAACATGTTTTCTATTTATAATTCATATATATATATATATATATATATTTGTATATATTGTAAACAGAAAAAGCTTTGGTTTGAATTTAACAAATAAAATCATGGTTTCAAATTCTAATATATTTTGATAATTTGGAAATTATGATTAGATTTAATATAAAACTTTTCAAAGCAATTTAAAAAGTTAATTATATAGTTTTAAAATACTTAAGGAAAATGTTTAATTGTTTAAATTATAATTTAGCTTAAGTTTAAATTTAAATGAAATTATAAAAAGGTTTATTTTACTTTCTTTTTAAAAATTTCTTGATATATATGATTTGAAAATATATATAAGTTTAAAATACAATTTACTAATATATAAAACATATGATACATTAATTCATTTAGTAAAATATGTAATTTATAAATAATGTGATAATCTCTTTTATAAATTATTTAAAGTAGTCAAAATTATTATTTTTAAAACAATAATTATAATATGTTGTTTATATATATATATATATATATATATATATATACATATTAGAGAAAATAGAATTCTTATTTTCAAAATTAATGTGTTGTTATGTATGTGTATATATATAAGTTGATTTTTTTTAAATTGGATTTTTAAAATTAATTTGAATTTGAATTTGGATTTAATTTTGAAATTCAAAGTATAGATTTTGAAAATATTTTGGATTTAGAAATATATGTATAAGATTTTATTAGTATATAATTGGTTTTATAATATTTGCTTTAAAAGAAATTGATATATATAAATTTAGAAAATATTTATTAATTAGGAAAATGAATATAAAAGCTTTATAAAAACATTTAAAAATACATATGACAAGTGTTAATACATTAAGTGATATTAGTAACATGTGTAAGCTAATTAACAATGCTAATGACAAATGTTAACAAATTAGGGAAGTGTCACGATTTTAATTTTTTTATTTTCTTTAATTCTTAATAAATCATAATTAGTTCTATATAAACTTATATCTCATCTCTTCTCTTTTTTTTTCTATCTTCGTTAAACAAACTCAAGAAGACAACCTGTAATTCTCATTCAAATCAAAAGCCTGTAAATCAAATTCTCAAACCAGAAAAGAAACAAAACCTGTAATCAAAATTTGCAAATCAAAAACCAAAGCCTGTAACTTTTCTTCAACCTGAGACTCAATTAAAGGAAGTTCAAGCAATTTCCTTCCAGCATTCAAGTATTTTTTCCAGATCATAGCATGCGGTTTTCAAAAGCTTTGATCATCTCAGTTTTAAAGATCAAGTTTTAAGTTTCTAATGCAAAGATTTCAAGTTTCAACAACAAGCTTCTGTTTTAACAAAATTCCAGATTTAAACTTAAAAACCCTGTGTTATGTTCTCTGTAACAGGCGAGTAAACAAATGTTTAAAAAGTTTTAATCTGGTTTTAGCTCTGATATATATGATGAAACTCTTGTGGTAATACAGTGTTAATTGTTTGCATGTATGAATATGAATGCATTATATGAATTTATGATATGTCTGTGAATATGTATATGTACCCTCTGTTTTATGTCAGGTTCAAACTCCCCCAAAGAAATTTCAATCTCACTTCCTCTAATCAATTTTAGGATTTGATCTTTAAAGAGAAACTGATTGGAAGACTGTTATTTTAAAAAAAAAAATTATGTGTTTATATTGAGTAATAAACTCAAAATAGAAATCTTATAGTGATAACTGAGTTAAGGTCAGAAATCAATCATCTTAATCCTATACTTTGATTATCTAAACAAAATAAACTTAGTAAATTATGATTTTTGATAAACTTCTCAAGATTTTTAAGCTCGTATATGTTGAGATTTCCTGAGTTGTTCAGTTTTGGGATTATCGGCAATTGCCGATGATCTATGTCGAGATGAAGCTTAGGATTGATATCGAGGGTGGCTTTAGGGTTGTTGGTTTTTGGAAAATTGGTCAGAGTAATTCCAAGTCACCATGGTGACCGGAATGTGGCGAACTAGGGTTCGAAGTGGTGTTTTGGGTCGAGGGCTTTGGAAGCTTCGTGCGACGTCGATCGATCACCGAAAGCGATCGCGATAGGGGGATTTGGTTCGTCGGAGCATGGGGTAGCTTCGGGTAGGTCTGTAGGTGATCCGGTGGTCTGAGGTGATGGTTTGGGGTGATGTTCTTCGATCAGGTTTGCTCCTGCTTTGGGTCGAAGAGCTCGATTTTTATTTCGGTGATGGGTTGAAGAAGTTAGGGGTCAGGTCGTTTAAGAGTGTAGTCACCAACTTTGGAAAGGTCGCGACGTTGACCGTAGGTGGTCAGAGCCACCATGCATGTGCACGCTTGTGCATTGGTGTCAGGCTTTGTTTGGGTTCGGGGAAGAGGTTTTCATCTCAGGTTGGTATCGTGGTTGTTTCGGGTTTGCCTCGAGTGAGTACTCGGGGTGATTTGTGAGGGTTTATTTTCAGATTTTAAACTTTAATACTTCAGCAAAAAAAATTGTAAAAAAAAAGAGATGTGGTTTTACCGGGTAAGTAGTCGAGTAGCATGCGGGTTGAACCCGAAGCAGCTTTTTAGAACAGATTTTAAAAGTTTTAAAAAAAAGAGCAAGCTTTTTAATTTAAGTAAATTTTATTTAAAATTTTTCCTATATAAATCTCTTTTGTATAAAATAAGTTTTCTTTAATATTTGATTAAGAGACTTGTAATTTGTTTAACTTGAATTTTGTTAAGTTAAATTTGTAATCATTTTTAAATCTTAATTTAAAAGTAAATTTAAAAGTAAATTTAAAGTATAATGTTTAAAATGCATTTGTTAATGACAATTTAGTCATTAATAAGGATAATGATTTATCCTAAGTTAATTAAGATTTAATGATTTGAAATTTATTTAAAGTAATAAGGAAATTGAAGAGAAATTAATTACTTTAATTAATTAATAATTATGGATTAATAAATAAATAATTAAGGGTTGTAAATTAATTAATTTAAGGGTTAATTAATTTGTAATTAAGGATCATTAATTAGATAAGTAAAGATTACAAAATAATGATTAGAAATTAATTACTTAAGTAATTAAAAATTAATTAAGTTACAATTAAACATTAATTAATTAAGTAATTAGGGATTTACTAATTGATAATTAGAGGTTAATTACTTGGTAATTAAGAATTAATTTGTAATTAATAATAGTTAATTAAAGTTTAATTACTTAAGTAAAGTAATTAAAGAATTGTTAATAGTTAATAAAGGATCATTAACTAGGGATTATAAATGATTAATTAATGTGATTAATTTAAGATAATTAATTAGATTAATTAATTAAGGATATTCATTTGCGGAATTGGTTTAGTATAATTACTTAATTTAATTTATATAGTGTAATTACTTAGTGAAGTAATTAATGAATAATTACTGGATGTAATTAATTAAAGAATGGAAGTAATTTGGGTTTAATTACTTTGTGTAATTAATAAGAAGGATAATTACTTAGTGGAAGTAATTAAGAATTAATTACTTAGTGTAGTTAATTAAAGAATTAATTAATAAAATTTATTTAAAAGTTAATTAAGTAATGTAATTAATTAAGGGTAGTTAATTACTGAATGTGATTAATCAAGGCTAATTAATGAATGTGATTAATTAAAGATTAATTATTAAATGAGATTAATTAGAAAAATAATTAATTAAATAAGTAATTAGGGATCATTAATTAATGTAATTAATGAAGTAATTAAGGGTTGATTAATTAAAGATAATTAATCAATAATAAGTGATTATAGAGTAATTAATTAATGTGATTAATAAGGATTAATGTAATTAATTATAGTTAATTAATTAATGAGAGTAATTAAAGGATAATTACTTTAATGGTTAAGGATAATTAATTTTTGTAATTAATTAAGGCAAATAACTTAATATAATTTAAGAATAATTAATCAAGTATGATTAATTAAGATGGATAATTAAAGGATGATTAATTAATTGGTTTATAATTAATTGATGGTTAAGTAAGCTGGATTTATTGTAATGGAAGTAATTAATTTAATTTATTTTAAATTAACTAGTGATAGTGTGATTAACAAATCTTTGCTTATGAATGGCTGAATGATATTGAATGCCTTAGATTGTTAGATATCTCTAATATGAGATATGTGCTGATTTATGATATGAGATGCTTTGGTTGAATTGTGATGATATGGATTATCTATTTGTGAGATTGTGAATTATCTATCTGTGTAAATAAAGATAATGAATTGAATTGTTTTAACTTTAAAACAACTTAACCTTAAAAGACGGCATTTTGGATTTCGATGAGACCGGGATCGGGTTTCCAAATTTGGATATCCGAAAACCACATCGATCCAAATTAAATGATAGGTCGTGAATCTCAAGTGAAGATCGAGATGGAAATTCAGAGTGCAAGGGCTATTGCCGTTAACTCTGAGGGTGATTCCAAAATGAGTGTAATGAGATAGTGCATTCGGTTTCGTTCGAACCCGAAAAGAACTTGTATGGATTGAATGCTTTCAGAACATCATTAGGTGGACGATGAGCATTCTAAGATAGATGGGTTCTATAAAGGTAATCGTAGCCTCAAGCCTCATCAACCGGGAATGGCTAAAATATGAGAGGTGCAGCAAGGCTAAGTGAGTCGCGCTCAAGTAGGACAAGATTTTCCTCTGTCTAGAAGTCCCTTTTTATTCGGCTGTATGGGCAGTTGGTTGCAAACAACTACGGGGTTGTCTTGTTCGGGACTATCCAGTAAGGGATGGATCCACCCTTGCGTTGCAGGGGATTTAGGGTGGATCCTCGGTACGGTGATCTAAGCCACGTACTATGACGGGCGGTACCCGAGTAGCTCTACCATTGTATGGAATCCAATCACCAATAAGTGTCGTACGTTTTGATTGCGCCTAACTACGTTGGAATGTGAGATGTAAGCATTCCAGCTATTTCTGTATTTTACTTGAAAACCATAGACCTTATTATAATATAACTAGATTTCCTATCAAATGTTTTGGTTATCGTAAGGTAAAAACTTTTCCGTGTTTATGTGTGGGAAGTCTTACGAGATACCTTTTGATTTGAAAGGTTTCCAAAGTTAAGCAACTTTAACTCGTTTACTCACACCAGATCCATGTCTGACCCAGAGTTTATTTTCTGTTTTCTTAAACTCTTGGGTACTCAAATTTTTACTAGTAGCTAAGGAATTCAGGTTAGCTTTGACGAATTCTAGAGGAGAAATGGAGTAGGAGGCTTTAGCGATTGTAGATATATAGTGTTTCCGTTGTGTTGGTATCTTTGTGTTGTATTGAGTTGTAATGTCTAGACAGGTGTTTATAACTATCTAGTTTGTGATGTATAAGCTATATAACTCTGATAGATGTTGTATATTATGTAATACTTATGTGATTAATATAATTTATACATTCCACTATGAGATTCAGATGTTGTTTCATTCTTTCTTCTCCATCTTTTTTCTTTTCTATCCCTTTCTTTCTTAATAATGATGTGTCTTTCTGTGGAGAGAAAGACGGGTCATTTCACTTAGTCATCCAAATAAAAAGGTTAAGCTTTTAAAAGATCATCCTATAGAAAATATACAAAGAAGAAGAAACCAAAGGTATCTTATTTTAGAATCTTTGGAAGTAAATGTTTTATTATAAATACAAAAGACAATTTTGGATAAATTTGATCCTAAATCCGACAAAGGAATCTTTATCGGATATTCTAACAGAAGTAAAGCATATAGAGTTTTCAATTTAAGAACTAACACCATTGAATAAACAATGCATGTTTCGTTTGATGAAAATTTCAAAGATGCTGAACAAATTAATGATGAAGAAGATTTTGCTACCCTAAATAATGAATCAATTGAAACAAATAATGAACTTAGTCATCCAAGTAAAAAGGTTAAGCTTTTAAAAGATCATCCTACAGAAAATATACCATGAGATATTGAATCTGTTGTTAGAACTAGAAATCAACTAAATAACATGAGTAATGTATCTTTTATATCATTTATTGAACCTAAAAATCCAAAGGAAGCATCGTCTGATGATTCATGGATTCTGGCTGTGCAAGAAGAACTGAATCAATTCACCAGAAATGATGTTTGGGAACTTGTTCCTAGACCCGAGGATAAAACTATAATAGGAACTAAATGGGTTTATAAAAATAAAATGAATGAACTAGGTGAGGTCGTTACAAAAAAAGCTCGATTAGTCGCACAAGGTTATTGTCAAGAAGAAGGAATAGATTTTGACGAAACCTTTGCACCCCTAGCAAGATTATAATCCATTAGAATTTTACTTGCTTTCGCAAACTATAATAATTTCAAATTATTTCGAGTGGATGTTAAAAGTGCTTTTCTAAATGGATTTGTGAAAGAGGAAGTTTATGTTGAACAACCTCCACTCTTTGAAGATGAAAAATTTCCAAACCATGTTTTCAAACTTAAGAAAGCTCTATATGGTCTGAAACAAGCTCCTAGATCATGGTATGAAAGACTAAGAACTTTTTTATTACAGTCAAATTTTGAAATTGGTAAAGTATATAATACTCTTTTCATTAAAAGAAATAAAAATGATATCCAACTAGTACAAGTTTATGTAGATGATATTATTTTTGGATCAACTAATCATGAAATGAATAAAGAATTTTATAAAATAATGACAAAAGATTTTGAGATGAGTCATATGGGTGAACTTACTTTCTTCTTAGGTTTACAAATAAAACAATTAGATAATGGTATTTTTATTAGTCAAGAAAAATATGCTAGGATCTAGTTAGTAAATTTGGTATGACTACTGCAAGTGGAAAACCCACTCCCATGGCAACCAATGAAGCTTTAAATAAAGAAGATCTTTCAAAAGATGTAAATTAAAAACTATATAGAGGAATGATTGGATCACTACTCTATATCACTACGAGTAGACCTGATATCATGCATAGTGTTTGTATCTGTGCAAGATACCATTCTCAACCCAAAGAGACTCACTTAAAAGCTATGAAACGTATCATAAGATATGTTAAGCATACTTTTGACTATGGTTTATTTTACCCAAAAAATGATTCATTTGATTTATTCTCTTATTGTAATGCTGACTATGCTGGTTGCAAATCCGACCGAAAAAGTACAAGTGGAACTTGTCACTTTTTAGGGCATTCTCTGGTTTCATGGTTTAGTGAAAAGCAAAACACCGTTTCTTTATCAACACCTGAAGCAGAATATATCTCTGCTGCTTTGGCTTGCTCTCAAGCCATTTATATGCAACAAAACCTAAAAGATTTTGGATTAACAATTTCAAAATCACCAATTTATTGTGATAATACTAGTGTAGTAAATTTATCTAAAAATCCTACTCATCATGTTAGGACTAAACATATTGATATCGGACATCATTTCCTCAGAGATAATATAAGTAAAGAGATTATTTCTCGTGAATTTATCAACTCCGAGAATCAAATTGCTGATATTTTTACCAAACCTTTTAATCAACCTATATTAATAAGTTAAGAAGAGAACTAGGCATTTGCTCAATAACTGAGATATAGAATATAGATATAGTAACATATATTTTTAATAAACAGAGATATACAAGAAAACAAAAAAATTCATAGGGATGTCGACATACTCCTACAACCCATGTCGACATACAACGTTAAAATTTGAAAATTTGATTTTCCTCTAAAATCAGTTTCGTAGTTATATAAACCTATGTATTTCGAATTTTTCTGTCTTCTCACTTCTCTTTCTCTGAAATAAACCTCTGAAAATTAAAATTAATGGCCTCCTCCACTAAATCGGATCAAAATGACACTATTTCTTTCCCATCTCCTCATTCTGTTCCATTGCAACACACTACATCGGCACGTGTGATAAAGATTGAAGAATCTATGAAGGATGCCATGTAAAAGTTAACTGAACTCAAGTTGTGCAAATGAGGATGGCAAAAGACCAAGAAAAGCAAGGCAAAATTCTTCGAAATTTGCAAAAATTCCTAATGGATAATCATGCAAATCCTATTGTGATTGAAGAAGATTCTCCCAACATTCGAGTGCATAACCCTTTAGAGCACAACGAAGAGGAAGAAGAAGAAGAAGATAAAGAAGAAGAAGAAGAAGAAGAAGAAGAGGAAGAAGCACCTATGGAAGAAGACAACAACGTGGTCTGCGTTGGCGAAGTCTGTTTTGACAAAGATGCGAATTTGGTCGAACAATGTGGAAACTTTTGTTTTCATTATCCAAATTGTTCGATTCACAAATCTCCAATTGTCAAAAACTCTAGTTAGTAGTGTTATTCTATAATTTATGTATCTAATATATATTCCTGGGTTTATGTTCCATATATATAAATATAACATCGTATATAATAAAAATTTTGTTTCGCTTATTATACTTTCTTATTATTATTTAGTTTGGATAGTATTAGATTAAGGGGGAGTTATATTTTTTTAGGATTAGTTTTTTTGGATGAAAAAGGGGGAGAAATATAAAATAGAGTAGTTAGAGTTGTTAGGTTTAGATTAAGGGGGAGTTACTAGTTTTAGTGGGAGTTATAATGAAGGTGAAGTATATTTTATAAACATAGGTTGTTATCATCATAAAGGGGGAGATTATTAGTCCTTGAGATGATGATTTTGATTGAAACAACCTTAGGACTTGTTATAAAATATAAATACTAACATTATAGTTTAGATATATATGAATATACAGGATATAAACATGCAGGTACCAAGAATGAAGACTGTATATATAGTATAGAGATTCAAGACTGAAGATATTAAGATTGAAAACTCATGAGTATCAATATATCAAGAGTTCAAAGATTTCAAGAGTACAAGATAAGCATTGAGTCTAGAATTATGTTAAAACTTCTTGAAAGCACTTCATCTTTATTTGAAATTTATTCATGGAACGGAATCCACTTCGAGCCTGTTAAAGGGATGGAACCCTAGTGGGATGGAACCCACGACAATATCTAGTGAAACATATAATGGTCCTATTTTGATGTCCACTAATTTTATAAAGATGCTTTTCAAAAATATATATCTCTTGTTTTTAAAAAATGTTTTCAAAACTTTCTTTTCAAAAAGACATCTCTTTTGGTTTTACATATTTTAGCCTCAAAACTATTTTTATCATTTTTAATATTTTGATTGCAAAATTGTCCTTGTTTTAAAACCATCTCTTGTTTTAAATATTTAGCTTTAAAATATTTATCTACTCAGATTTTAAATCACTTTATAGATTAAGATTATATACATTAAAATTTACATTCTAAACTCTTTTATATGTTTAAACTATATTCAATTATATTTACAAAGTTTAGAAATTGTTTTGAGAAATTATAAAAACCAATTTTAATAAGAAAATCAAAACATTAATTTTTGCTTTGAGTATGTCGACATCCCTCAATCCCTCATGTCGACATGGTGTCCGTTAAATTCAAAATTCAAGTTTTCAAAAGAAGTGTCTATTCGTCATAACCTTTTGCAAAGAGATATAACATTTGCTCTACTATGTATACCTGTCGTTTTGAACGAATTTTAATCATAATTTTTACTTGTTTTCTCTCCTCTTCGCCTTCCATATTTATTCTAAAAGAATTCTAAACTATACTCTGTCGAAATACCAAGTGAATAAAACTTGATTATCTCTTGTTTGATTTTCTGCCACTCTCTCCATAAGATCTAAGTGTTATTCAGAGTTATAGGATCTTTTGCAAATCAAACTGTTGAGTAAAAGGTGCGGTAGAGCCTTGAAATTAATTAGGTATGGTTGTGGCCCCAGAAATTAATTAGGTGATCTTGTAGCCTAGTTAAATCAAGAGAGTTTGTCTTGGACTCGAATACAGGAGGGTGTACCTCGTAGCCTTGAAACCAAGAGTGTAATCTGGGAGATTATTTTGATAAGAAATCTGTACGATTATACAGGACTGGATGTATGGTAACTCCGAACTAGTATAAAATCCTGGTGTGTTCTTTCCTTTGCCGCTTTTATTTAGTATTTGCATCTATGTCTGATTCGATTATATTTGTGTCTGTGAATTGCATTTATTGGTGATTAAATTACATAAATTTCAAAAGATTTAGAAAATCCATAAAACACTATTCACCCCTCCTCTAGTGTTATTTCAGCCTTAAGATCCGTACTCCACATTTCTCACAATACGGGCCCACCACAAACATAGCAGGGCCTATATACTTCGTCGATGCCAACCTCTAGTCGATAATATGCCGACCTGGAGCTTCCTCGTAGATGACCTGAAGCAGATCCTCAACTGATTCGAAGCATGTTGTAGTGTGACTCGGAGTGAAAACATGTTGATCCTCATATCCCATTGCCAGCCTAACCTCATGGCCGACCCGAAGCGTGGCTTTGCAGACCGGAAGCAAGAATAGATGTCGGCCTGAGTTCTCCTCTTACGTCGATCCCGTAACTTGCCAACCTGTAAATGGATTGCCGACCCATTGACTCGAAGATACACATGTGCCGACTAGAAGCCGGTATGAATGCCGATCCCATAGAGTGTTAGGACATGCCAATGTCATCCCATATGTCGACCCGAGCTTGTGGAAGTGTCGACCCGAAGTTAACCTCCAAACATGCGATCCCATCCATTTCCTTGATGCTGACCCCTCCATTCATGTCGACCCGGAGTTTTGTACATGCCGACCCGAAGCCCGGAGGATGCCGAGCCGAAGTTGGTTGTGGTGCCCATGAAAACATGCCGACCTGAGTGACCTAAAGCAACCATTCAAACGACTCAAAGAAAACTGCTTGAAAACCCAAAATAAACCCATGAATGACTCAAAGAAAACTCCAACCATCTCGAATTGACTCGACTTTTGTCGAAACTCATATTTCAAGTATCCCACGCCTTTTGTCCATCGATTATGCCAAATCCTAGCTTCATAGTCATGTTTATCATCCATGATTGATCGTCTATCCATCATCTGAACCAATATAATTATATTCCAACCTCGATAACCGAGCAATCAATTTAGTTAAATCCACATGTCTACGGCATTGCCAAAAGGCGGGTTAAAATTTTCCGTCCAAAACATGTCTTGCTATTGGAAGGTGTGTTTTGAATAGCTTTAAATCCGATATCCGAATCCGCGAATGTTCCAAGTCGTTATCTAATTCCAAAGCCATTCCAAATCCATTAACCGAATCCACGATCTCTCTGGATCATTTTATCCAAATTTGGGATCTCTCCGGGTCCTGCAATCCAAATTCGGGACCTCGCCGGGTCTATATCCAAATTCGAGACCACTCTGGGTCCTTAGCCAAATCCGTAGCTGTTCAAAGCCGCTATCCAAATCCATCTCATACAAGGAAGTCAAGAATTGAATCCTATGATCTCCCAAGATCGTTTGCGGCCTCTCTGGACTCTTGCTAAGCTCAATCCAAACTTAATGATTGAATAGGCAGATCTTGTCGCGTTCTGGCGAGGTAACCTATCCCTTTCACTCTGGTTCAGTGTCCTTGAACATGAGGCAATGCCCCGGTCCTCCTAGACCGATCTCAGCCTCTTCGGGCTCTTACTGGATGTCATATTGTCATTCTCCGATGTAGGGAAACAACGTTGAACGAGCCAATCCTGTCGCTCTCCGGCGAAGCGGCGTCACTCCCTGCACTCTGGTTTAGTATCCCTAAACATTAAGCGATGCCATGGCCTAAGTCCTAGACCGATTATAGACTCTCTAGGCTCTTGCTAGATCACATTTTTCACTCTCTGGTGAAGGGAAACAACGACGAGCGAGCCGATCCTGTCGCTTTCCGATGAAGCATCGTCGCTCCTACACTCCAGTTCAGTGTCCCCGAACATGAAGCGATTAATTTCCAACTGACTTCCAATATTCATCCCGTATATCTCCCGTTAGGGATTTGTTTCATAATATCCAAATTCATTCATTAAATCTAAATCCCAAATGTCCGATAAGAAAAACAAAAAAACTGAGTGTTGCCTCTCCCGGCAGAGCAACCTATTACTATCTCAAAGCATGCCTAGGGATCGCTCTGGTCCACTTACATGTGTAAGTGGCATAGCTGCTTTATTTTTTAAAAACAAAATCATAATAAAATTATTCAACGACCGAAGTCCAAATCTTAAACTCGGCCCTTGCTATCACGATCAGCGGGTGACAAATCATGACCCCAATCCAGGGTCGTTCCCGTTTGTTCCAGACAGTAGTTGCTCATGTTCTACCGCTCTCGTCTAGTCTCTCACATACTGTGGAAACATGCAACTTCAAACATGTTCCTCCACCAAGTCCTTCAAGTGAAGGCAATTATTTGTGGCATGCCCTTCCAGCTTATGGAATAAGCAGTACTTCCCGCTTCTGCGCTCCTGTTCTTTGGGATCCCTCTTGGGTGGTCTCCGATAGGAAAGCTACACCCGTGTTTCCAAGTAAATCCATTCTAGATTATCCATCAAGTCCACATACGTTGTGAATTTGGGCCCCCGATCTCTCCTTCGTTTGTCAAAACCACCATATCCATCATCTTGCTTGTGCTTTCTTTTATCCATCCCATGTCCTTCCCCAAAAGTTACCTCGCCTTGCACGGCGTTTATCTCTTGTCTTTCGGCGCATGAATCCTTTAAACAAATGAATCTTTCTGCCTCATGATAGAACTCTCCAAGATTCTGTGGTGGATCCCATGCCAATGAATCCTTAAACTCGGTGCCTTCAGCAATCCCTACCGTCGTCGCCATTAAGATCATTGATAGATCCAGGCGATCTACTGAAGCTACGACTACATTGAACCGCATTAGAAAACCCCTCACTGACTCTCCGGTCCTCTGATTCATTGATGCCAGTGTCATTACATTCTTAGGTTCTCGTCACATGGACCCTGGACTATCTCATCAAGCATTCCACTAGCTCGCCCCATGTCCTGATCAATCCATTCTCTAGTTGCCTAAACCAGAACGTAGCTAAATCCGTCAAGTATAAAGGGAATCATCTTGCCATTACCTCCTCAGATTCCCACAGCACTTCCATATATCTGATGTATCTGGTCACATGCATGGTCGGGTTCGACTTCCTATCATAGGCCTCTAATGTTGGCAATTTGAATTTTGAAGGGTTCCTTGTGTTTCTAATATTTGGATTGAATATATTCCGACTGACTTCCTCCAAGCCTCTGCTTTCGGTAGCCCTCCTCATATAATCCTCCTTATCAATCCAGCCATCTGCTCCTCTCCATCCACGGGTAGTCCCCTATTTGCATCTCCACCCTTCCCCCCATGTCCTAGACGGTACTCTGAGTAGTACTCTTCATGTTGTTCATTTACATTCACATTGATCCCAGCTCCCTGAGCTTCATTCACAGTCCTTCCAGCATCCAATCCCGAGGATCTACCTCTAGGCCTTTGCTGATTTCCTTCAATCTCTCCATTCTTGTTCTAAATCTGACCTCCATAGATTTCTCCAGCTCTGACTCCTTGCTCTGCATTGCCAACAGCTGCGGTTGGTCCATTCCTTTGAATTTACACACCAACTTGTCCAATCTGTCGGAGTAGGTTATGTATTATGTCCTCATGCCACTTCAGAATCGTTTCCATCTCATCTTTAGTAATATAGATTGAGGCCTGATTAGCTCCAAAGGAACCTCCTGACTTCCTTAAGACTGACTCCTTTCCGTCCTCTGTCTCCTTGTCGATTGCTTTGCCATAGTTTCCAGAATCCGGGTTCCTGAACCTTTAAATCCAAAAATCCAAGCTTCAGAATTCCTAAGTGCTAGCATTCTCAGTGAAGGCACCAAAATGTTGGCGCCAAAATTGGTCACTAACACCCAATCGTCGATGAAAGCACCAACAAACAATTACATATGACAGTAAGAATGTATGTAGAGAGTATAAATATGAAGAGCAGTAAAAATAAAAAAGAAAGCAGTAATAACATAGGATTTATAATGGTTCGGTTGACATTGGCCTATGTCTACTCTAGAAATTTCATATTTTATTGATTAGTGAATCAATTACAGTTACAATCCGGAGTTTTCAAAACAATAATGGCAGAGTAGCCTTAAAGAAGAAGATGAAGGGAAACAGAATGAGAATCCCTTTTCTGAAGCCCCACCTACTGTATTTATAGGAAAAATCCGGGTTATAGGGTTTCCTAAGTGATATGGTCCCCCCACAAACATAGCCAGGCCCATATACTTCGTCAATGCTGACCCCTAGCCGATAATATGCTGACCTGGAGCTTCCTCTTAATGACCCGAAGCAGATCCTCAAATGACTCGAAGCAGTTTATAATGTTACTCTAAGTGAAAACATGCCGACCCCCATATCCTATTGCTGACCTGACCCCATAGCCAACCCGAAGCATGGCTATTGCCGACCTGAAGTAGGAATAGATGCCGACACGAGCCCTCCTTCTTATTTGATCCCATAACTTGCCGGCCTGTAAATGGAATGCCGACCCCTTGATTCGAAGATACACGTGTGCTGACCCGAAGCCGGTATGAATGCCGATCCATGGAGTGTTAGGACACGGGAATCCCATCCCATATGCCGAACCGAGCTTATGAAAGTGCCGTCCCAGAGTTAATCTCCAAACATGGCCAATCCCATCCGTTTCCTTGATGCCGACCCCTCCATTCATGCCGACCCGGAGTTTTGTACATGCCGACCCGAAGCCCGGAGGATGTCGATCCGAAGTTGGTTGTGGAGCCCATGAAAACATGCCGATCTGAGTGACCCAAAACAACATTCAAATGATTCGAGGCAAGCTGCTTGAAAGCTCGAAATAAACCCACAAACGACTCAAAAAAATCCAACCATCTCGAATCGACTTTCATCGAAACTCATATTTCAAGTATCCCACGCCTTTTGTCCATCGACTATGCCAAATCCCGGCTTCATAGTCATGTTTATCATCTGTGATTGATCGTCTATCCATCATCTGAGCCAGTATCATTATATTCCAGCCTCGATAGCCATGCAATCGATTTAGTTACGGCCTTGCAAAAAGGTGGGTTAACAATCAGAAAATGTTAAACTAGTAGGTTATAAATGGGTATTCATTAGAAAACGAAATGATAAAAATAAAGTCGTGAGATACAAGGCATGACTTGTTGCACAAGGTTTTCTGCGGAGGCCAGGTTTCGATTTTAAAGAAACATATTCTTCTGTTATGGATGTCATAACATTTCAATGCTTGATAAGCCTTATAGTTTCTAAAAAACTAGATATAAGATCAACTGATGTCGTGACAGCTTATCTTTACTGTAAATTAGATACTAGTATTTATATGAAGATCCCAGATGGATATAGATTGCCTGAAGAAAAATCAAAATCGATGTACTTACTAAAACTGAGATGATCAGTATATGGTTTGAAACAATCTGGAAGATGTGGCATAACCGTCTTAGTGAATATTTGGTAAAAGACGGATATAAAAACTATCTCATTTGTCCAAGTGTGACGCAGCGTGGGAAGCGAATTCGACGATGTAAATCGAATCCGTCCAGGATCTCACACGATTAGCGAAAATAATCGGTGAATCGACGAAGAATCGATGGATTTAAGAATACCGAAAGGCCGAAATCCGTTGATCACGAAGATACTGGATTTTAGCAATCTTCGACACGTTGATCGCGCATGATACCGTGAAGAAAGATCTACAATTCTTTGAGCATTGATCAAGCGCACTTGATTCCGCGAATTGGCTTCAACGTTCGTTGATTCGAGCGTACTCGAATGCCGAAGTAGAGATAGGAGATAACACTCGACTACCAATTTAAAAAATGGAAGCACAAAGTACAAACCAAAATTTATTCAAATTTCAACAACCTTTACAATGACTCAACTCGCCTATTTATAGGCTTACAACACATCGTCCCATAAGTCGTATGCGACTTAACGACTCAAACAAAGAAAAGACAACACTAGGTCGTTACATGACCTTCAACATACTTGTGACCTAGTATAGGTCGTTAACGACCTAACAAACACGTTATAATAACAACACACGACATACAGTATTTACAACACAAACGAATTAACACCTCACATATACCAGCGACATAAGAAATTTACATTTCAACAGCAATGCGACCTAAAAAGCATCTTCGCGACCTAAAACTTAGGCTTCAGAACTTCAGCGACCTATTGAAAATTTGCTGCGACTTAAAATAAGGTCATTCGCGACCTAACATCCTTCACGCGATTCAAAATGAATAACCAGCGACTTATGATGGCAATCATTCCTCTTCTTCGCGAACTCGAAGGAAACGACCTAGGTTGGCTCGCGATTTACAGTGGAGGTGGGGAGCATAGCTCGTTCGCGACATACGAGAGGAGGAGCTAGCTCGCTTGCGACATATGAGGAGGAGGCGCGATTTAGGGCTTCGGCAAATCGCGTTAGATCGTTCACGACCTAGGATAGGTCGGCCGCAATAGCTCATTCGCGACATACGAGAAGAGGCGCTAGCTCGCTCGCGACATACGAGGAGGAGGCGCGATTTAGGGATTCGGCAAATCGTGTTGAATATGCGCTTATATGATTTTTGTTTGATGATAATAAACATATATACATTCGTTTAAATGTATTTGATAATATACTATTTTATTCTTCACAAATTAAATAAATATTTGCTGAATAAAATAAATAACACGGAATTTGAATTCAAACGAATATTTTATTCAAACAAATATTTAAACACGGAATTTGAATTCAAACGAATATTTTATTCAAACAAATATTTATTACAATTTTGAATAGTATACAAATTCAAGCTCTCACTATTCACTATACAACTTTGATACAAATTCAATTACATCACTATTTTACATATCATCACCTCACTACATATCACTCACACTCGTATTTCATCTTCAACTTCATTCCAGTTTGAATCCAGCATCTGAGCAATCTGCAAAAATATTCACTAAAGCAGTAAAATTGAAAAAGAGATATTTTTGCAATATAAAATAAAAGATGGATTTTGAAAATATGATTTGCCTCAGTTATTTGGGTTGTTCGTCATCATTTAAATTTGAATTCATCATACACGAACAACTTGTGACATACACAGTGTATTACTGTATATGCCACAAGGCCGTGCACGCCGATATATACACTTGATTGATTTACAGGGACAGGTGAGCACAGGTCAAACCCAAATAAAAAACCGGGTTCAACACACGTGCAATAACATTGAAAATCACGACGCGAGCACAAGGTCAAACCCGAGTTGTGAAACTGGATTCAACACAGGTGCAAATTCAAAAATAAATTCGAATGCAATAAAATGGTCGGGAGTACACATGCCCAGACTCAAGCCAACATGAAACAAGACCAAGTCAGGCTACAACAGATGATCAACCTCAATGGACAAGTGATGCAACTAAGCACAAATCACTTACAACATGTATGCAGCCCAATAGACCAAAGTATAACATCACACAATCAAACTACAACAGGCCAGAGGTGAAAACAATACAATACTGAAGTGATGAAGTGCATATAAACAACTGCAACACACATGCACGACTTATGGCAGTGAAACTCAAGCAAGTCAGACCAACACTGCAACTCAAAATGAAACATGGCTGCAGTTACAAACTAGAGTGAAAACTGCACTAATCCAGTTCCAACACAACATGAATCAGAGATTACAAATTCAAAATGTGAAAATGCTAACCAGAGTAAAGTCCAACACAGTTACAACTGACTACATGCAGGAGAACAAATACAACACTACAACCAACATGAATCAGAGATTACAAACTCGAGTGTGCAAGTGAACATGACAGGAAACAGTTCAATATGAACTGATGAAGCAGTACAAATGAACATGCAACCAGACCACAAAGACTCAAGTCTTAAATATGAAACAAGGTGCACAAGTCCAGCTACAAGTTACAGACATAACAGGTGAAGCATCACCAAAGACACAACAGATGCACATGGATGTCACAACAGATAATGATGCAAGTGTCGACCAAATACAAATACAAGCACCAAGGGTACATGAAGCAAACAACAACACGAATGCAAGTGCAGACAATAGCTACTCATTGTAACTCAGTAATACGAGGCAAAAAACATGAATACAACTCGAATGAATGAACAAACATTAAACCAGTTGCAACATCACTGATACTAGTGAAACAAGACACAGCAGTGATCTGAAATGCAACAAAGTGAAATGGAGCTCACTGAGAATGCAATGCAGTACCAACCAGAAAAAGATGGCCAGAGACGAAATGACTCAAAGCCAAAAGCCAGCAGTAAAAAATCTCACGAAATCAACACGGTCAAAGCAAATCAACGCAATTCAAGTGAGGATGAAAAATTGACCAAGTCACAAATCAACACCGTGATGAGCACGGCAATTCAAAGCCGTGGGGGGGTCGAACATCAGAAAAATACGATATTGAAAAAGTCAGAATTCATCGCAAACATCCAACAATAATCGAACGGCAACGCAAGAGATTTTGAAGAAATCAGACGAACGTGATTTTAGGAAATTGACTCTTATAAAAACCCTAATCATCATCGGCATTTGATCATCGAATTCCAGAAAGCAAAAATCAATAAAAGCAAAAAAAACAAATAATAACGATTCAAGGAGAGAATTTGATCAACGAAGCAGCCGCGTAAGGAACGAAGAGTCAATCGATCAAGGCAACACGCAAAACATCACTGATCGATCGAATTTAAACCGGCGACTTCAAGCCCAAATTTCCAGAGCAAGAGGAACGAAAGCCCCAAATTTTTCACAAGCCCTAATTCAGTTGCAAAGCTGCCATTTGTTCAAGCCAGAGAGAAGTATCGGGTCAACCAATAAAGAAAAGAAGGGCCGGCTTTGTTTATATTTATATTCATAGGGTTTTGATATAAAAAGGGGTTTTTATTTTATATTTATAGGGCTTTTTTTTAAATCGTTTTTAAATTTGTATCTAAATTTCAAACTGCTAATTTTCTAGTCGTGTGACTAGGAGACAAACTACGGTGTGTAGTTTGGGAATTCACAACTCGGTTGTTGAGTTATGGCCAGGGTTTTGAGCGTAGAGTTAGGATAGTCAATAGCGGGTATAGCGAGTTTACGTGTGTAAGCGAGGGACTTTCTAATTTCTAGTAGAAACCTTGGGGGCAGCACGTAGGCAGGGTTTTGCCGAAGCTGGGTAAATTCTGTGTTGTTCTGTCTGCATTTTATTATTCTGCTATTTATTTCTGTGCTGGTAATATTCTGTGATCTGTGTTAATATTAATTTATTAGCTTCTGCAATTAATTTTTATAATTAACACTATCACCCTATTCACCCCCCTCTAGGGTGAAATCGATCCTACAAGTGGTATCAGAGCTAGGAATAGAAGTCAACATTTGTTTTAAAAAATTCTATTTGAAAAAATCAGTTTTTGTTTTAAAAATTTGAATTTTAAAATGGCTTCTTTTAATAATGCTTTTGCAGAAGGTCAATCCATAGTTAGACCACCAATGTTCAATGGTGAATATGCTTTTTGGAAAAATAGGATGAAATTTTTTTTGAAAACCATTGACGCTTGGGATATTGTTGAGACAGGTTATAGAATACCAACTATAACTGTAGATGATCAGGAAATAGAGAAACCAAAGGAACAATGGACAGAACTAGAAAATAAATTACAGAATACTAATGCCAAAGCTATGAATTCTATTATCTGTTCATTAGATCAATTTGAATTTAATCGTGTCTCACATTGTCTAACTGCGCAGGAAATATGGCACATACTAGAAGTGACTCACGAAGGAACATCTCAAGTCAAAGAATCTCGCCTTGCCATGCTAAGCAGCGAATACGAGAACTTTACAATGGCGAAAGAAGAAAATGTCAAAGAGATGTACGGACGACTTTCCAATATCGTATACAAATCAAAAGCTCTCGGAAAAACATACACCGAATTGGAAATAGTCCGGAAAATCCTCAGAGTCCTTCCACGAAGCTTTGAAGCAAAAGTAACTGCCATTCAAGAATCGAAAGATTTAAAACAACTCAAAGTCGAAGAACTCATCGGAAATCTCACCACTTATGAGCTAGAAATGAAATTCAAGGAAGAGCGTGAAGGTGGAGATACTCGAAAGAAATCAATAGCTCTCAAAGGAACAACTGAAAGTGATGATGATAATGATGATGATGATGATGATGGAGCAGCAGAGCTGGTGCTACTAATAAAGAAATTCAAAAGGTGGAATCGCAAATACGGAAATCCAGCTCGAAATCATGAATTGAAAAGCAGAATAGGCAAAGCACTAGACAACCCAGAAGAACAGAAAATCATCTGTTACAAATGCAACAAACCCGACCATATCAAGCCACAATGTCCTCAAAAACGATCAAATCAAGGAAAGAAACTAAAGAAGAAAAGCTTTGCGGCTACTTGGGATGAAACTGACGAAGATGAAAGTGATAACACCGAGAGTGAGAGTGAAAAAGCAAACATGTGCCTTCATGGTGAAGTTACAGACAGTGATGACGACGAGCCAAGCGAGGTATCAAAACTCACTCATTCTGAATTACTAATTTATTTCCATGAAGTAAATGGCTGTTATGAACGACTTAGGGAAAAATATGCTAAACTTGAATCTCAAAAGGATACTTTGATAGAATGCAATAAACAACTTGATCAATTAGTTAAGAACTATCAATGTAGAAACCCTAAGTGTGATAAGTGTCCAACATTCGAAGAAGAAATTAAAAAATCGGAAATCAATATAAAATCACTTGAAAATGAAATTCTGATTTTAAAAGAGAATGAAAATACTAGGAGAGAGATTTCTATTAAAAAGTGCACACAGTTGTTAAACGAAAATGAATCTCTCAAAACACAAGTCCAACAACTGTCAACGACCTTAGATAAATTTTCAAAAAGTGAAAAATCGTTGAATATGCTATTAGGAAAGCAAACTGTTAATATGGTTAGACAAGGACTTGGATATAATAATTCGAAAATTGTTGAAAGCAATATTAATCAAGTTAATTCTATGTGCATAATTTGTAGAAAATTTGGACACAATCACAATAATTGTTGGTATAGACCCAAACATATGAAAACTATACCGATTTGGGTTCCAAAAGGCACAAATATAAAATCTCTCAAAGTTAAACAAATTTGGGTGCCGAAGGGAACAATTATAAATAGTTTTGGGTATCCACAAAATTATCATTCTAAATATTTTGTCACTAACAATCATGGACCTATAAAAACAAATAGGTCACTAAACTCTCTTCTCGTGTAGGTATGCTGGCAGGCTAAGGAACAACAACAATGGTACTTGGATTCTGGATGTTCCAGGCACATGACAGGCGATAAATCGAAGTTCCTTAGCCTAGAAAAGTACAAAGGTGGCAGAGTCACAATGGGGAACAATGACAAGTGTAAAATTGTCGGTAAAGGTAAAGTAGGTGATCAGTTAGGAAAATTTGAAGCAAAGGCTGATGATGGCATCTTCATGGGTTACTCTTCGAGAAGCAAAGCTTATAGAGTCTACAACAAAAAGACTAAAACAATCGTAGAGTCAATCAATGTGAAATTTGATGAAGGCATTGACGATCAGGATACATCCAAAAGCAACGTTGAAGAGGAGAAAGAAAAAGATGAGTTCGAAAAACCAAAAGAAACTGCTGATGCTAGAGAAACTACCACAACTCAAGAAGTCCGAAGAAATCTGGATCCAGAAAAGCTGAAATACAAAACAGACCATCCACCAGAATTGGTAATTGGAAACCCTATAGCAGGTATACAAACTCGTTCATCCTTTAAAAATCTATGTGATCTGTGCTTATATAGTGGATTTATTTCAGAAATAGAACCAAATAACATAGATTCAGCCCTTAATGATGAAAACTGGTTCATGGCCATGCAAGAAGAGCTAAATCAGTTTGAACGAAATAATGTTTGGAGTCTAGCACCTAGACCTAAGGATTATCCAGGAACAAAATGGATTTTTAAAAATAAATATGATGAATCTGGAAATATAATTAGAAATAAAGCTAGACTAGTTGCTAAAGGATACAATCAAATTGAAGGAGTTGACTTTGATGAAACTTTTGCGCCTGTAGCTAGACTAGAATCAATCAGAATATTGTTAGCTTTTTCTTGTTACAAAGGATTTAAACTAAGACAAATGGACATTAAGAGTGCTTTTCTTAACGGAATTTTAAAAGAAGATGTGTTTGTTGAACAACCAGAAGGTTTTGAAAGTCATGAATATCCAAACCATGTATACAAACTAAAGAAGGCATTATATGGATTAAAACAAGCTCCCAGAGCTTGGTATGAATGTCTTACTTCTTATCTCCTTGAAAATGGGTTCAAAAAGGGATGTGTAGATACCACACTATTTCTGTTGCATGAAAACGATGATCTTTTGATTGTTCAAATATATGTTGATGACATCATTTATGGTGCTACTAACAAGTTATTGTATGAGAAATTTGAAAAAGTCATGCAGGAAAAATTTGAAATGAGCTTGGTTGGAGAGTTAAAATTCTTTTTAGGATTTCAAATCCAACAAAGCAATAAAGGCACATTCATTTCTCAAACAAAATATATTAGGGAACTTGTCAACAAATTTGGATTGAAAGATGCTAAACCAGCAAGAACTCCCATGAGTACAACACTTAAACTTGACAAGGATGAAAAGGGTAAGACAGTTGATCAAAAGCAGTACAGAGGTATGATTGGATCACTCCTTTATCTTACCGCCTCTAGACCTGACATCATGTTTTCTGTCTGCTTATGTGCGCGTTTTCAATCTAACCCAAAAGAATCTCATTTAAAAGCTGTTAAAAGAATTATAAGATATTTGTTGCACACCCCACGATTTGGTCTTTGGTATCCATCAAACGATAATTTTGAATTGAAAGGTTTTTCAGATGCTGATTATGCTGGAAATTTGGTTGATAGAAAAAGTACTAGTGGAGCATGTTTTATGTTAGGACATTCATTAGTTGCATGGTCGAGTAGAAAACAAAATTGTATTGCATTATCCACAACAGAGGCAGAGTATATTGCTTTAAGCGGTTGCTCTGCTCAAATCTTATGGATGATACAAACTTTGCATGACTATGGCCTAAATTTTAAACGTGTACCACTAATGTGTGATAGCAAAAGCGCAATTGATCTCACAAATAATCCTGTACATCACTCGCGAACAAAACATATAGACGTAAGACATCATTTTATTAGAGATCATATTTCCAAAGAAAATATCTGCATAAATTTTATTTCAACTGATTCTCAATTGGCAGACATCTTTACAAAACCCCTACCAGAAAATAGTTTTTGTAAACTACGATTCATTCTAGGTGTTTTAGAAATTTGCTGAATATTTAACATTTTTTTTCTCCCTACAAATCATCGAAGAAATAAATAGTGATTGAAAAATTGATGAGTGTTGATTTATCATATATTATTACTCGAGACGGTATAATCAGTAAATTTTTTCAAATTAAACAAGAGTCATAAATTTTGTTGGTAAAAAATTCCATGACCATCTCGATTTCTATCATATTTCTAACGACCATCACTCGTCAAAATTCTATATAATTTGTCGATGTGTGGTATTTTAAACAGGAATCGTTCGTTTTTTTTCATTTTCACATTTTTTTTTAAAATAAAATAAAAATAAAAATAAAAATAAAAAATAAATAAATAAATAAATACCAAAGTATTCACTCTCATTTAAAAGTCCTCACGGTTATGCATGGGTGAATTACTTGGAATTTGTTATGTGCTTCCATGCTCATTTAAAAGTCCTCACGGTTATGCATGTATGGAACGCATATCAAAAGTTGATTTTTTTAAATAAACAAGTTGATTCTAATCCCATTTAAAAGTCCTCACGGTTATGCGTGGTTAGAAGATACTTGAATTCATTTTTTTAAAATATAAAATTGGAATACTACTAATCTCATTTAAAAGTCCTAACAGTTATGCATGGTTAGTAGATATTCAAATTCCTGATATAAATATATCACAAATAGACACAACTGTATAGTTTTATATGATGATATCATTCCTATCATTCTAAAAGTGGAATATGCGCCTAACAAAATATTTATGATTTTTGTTTGATTTTTTTTGAAATTTCATATTTATATTCAATTGAGTTTTAATGTTGGATTAATATCAATTACTTTATCTCTATTTTCCCTAACACTATTATTCTTTTGCTGATAACAAAAGGGGGAGAGAAAAGTTAAGATTTTGTCAAATAAAATCAAGCAAAGGACAAATAATTTTCTATTTGCATCTAGACTCATTTGCATATTTTTATTTGTATGCATATATGTAGGGGGAGTTTTGTGTAGAAAGGAAGCATTTAAATAGGGGGAGCAATTAGGATATATCAATGATCAAATACATTTAACATATTCAAAATCTTAAATATATGTTTGTTATCATCAAAAGGGGGAGATTGTTGAATATGCGCTTATATGATTTTTGTTTGATGATAATAAACATATATACATTCGTTTAAATGTATTTGATAATATACTATTTTATTCTTCACAAATTAAATAAATATTTGCTGAATAAAATAAATAACACGGAATTTGAATTCAAACGAATATTTTATTCAAACAAATATTTAAACACGGAATTTGAATTCAAACGAATATTTTATTCAAACAAATATTTATTACAATTTTGAATAGTATACAAATTCAAGCTCTTACTATTCACTATACAACTTTGATACAAATTCAATTACATCACTATTTTACATATCATCACCTCACTACATATCACTCACACTCGTATTTCATCTTCAACTTCATTCCAGTTTGAATCCAGCATCTGAGCAATCTGCAAAAATATTCACTAAAGTAGTAAAATTGAAAAAGAGATATTTTTGCAATATAAAATAAAAGATGGATTTTGAAAATATGATTTGCCTCAGTTATTTGGGTTGTTCGTCATCATTTAAATTTGAATTCATCATACACGAACAACTTGTGACATACACAGTGTATTACTGTATATGCCACAAGGCCGTGCACGCCGATATATACACTTGATTGATTTACAGGGACAGGTGAGCACAGGTCAAACCCAAATAAAAAACTGGGTTCAACACACGTGCAATAACATTGAAAATCACGACGCGAGCACAAGGTCAAACCCGAGTTGTGAAACTGGATTCAACATAGGTGCAAATTCAAAAATAAATTCGAATGCAATAAAATGGTCGGGAGTACACATGCCCAGACTCAAGCCAACATGAAACAAGACCAAGTCAGGCTACAACAGATGATCAACCTCAATGGACAAGTGATGCAACTAAGCACAAATCACTTACAACATGTATGCAGCCCAATAGACCAAAGTACAACATCACACAATCAAACTACAACAGGCCAGAGGTGAAAACAATACAATACTGAAGTGATGAAGTGCATATAAACAACTGCAACACACATGCACGACTTATGGCAGTGAAACTCAAGCAAGTCAGACCAACACTGCAACTCAAAATGAAACATGGCTGCAGTTACAAACTAGAGTGAAAACTGCACTAATCCAGTTCCAACACAACATGAATCAGAGATTACAAATTCAAAATGTGCAAATGCTAACCAGAGTAAAGTCCAACACAGTTACAACTGACTACATGCAGGAGAACAAATACAACACTACAGCCAACATGAATCAGAGATTACAAACTCGAGTGTGCAAGTGAACATGACAGGAAACAGTTCAATATGAACTGATGAAGCAGTACAAATGAACATGCAACCAGACCACAAAGACTCAAGTCTTAAATATGAAAAAAGGTGCACAAGTCCAGCTACAAGTTACAGACATAACAGGTGAAGCATCACCAAAGACACAACAGATGCACATGGATGTCACAACAGATAATGATGCAAGTGTCGACCAAATACAAATACAAGCACCAAGGGTACATGAAGCAAACAACAACACGAATGCAAGTGCAGACAATAGCTACTCATTGTAACTCAGTAATACGAGGCAAAAAACATGAATACAACTCGAATGAATGAACAAACATTAAACCAGTTGCAACATCACTGATACTAGTGAAACAAGACACAGCAGTGATCTGAAATGCAACAAAGTGAAATGGATCTCACTGAGAATGCAATGCAGTACCAACCAGAAAAAGATGGCCAAAGACGAAATGATTCAAAGCCAAAAGCCAGCAGTAAAAAATCTCACGAAATCAACACGGTCAAAGCAAATCAACGCAATTCAAGTGAGGATGAAAAATTGACCAAGTCTCAAATCAACACCGTGATGAGCACGGCAATTCAAAGCCGTGGGGGGGTCGAACATCAGAAAAATACGATATTGAAAAAGTCAGAATTCATCGCAAACATCCAACAATAATCGAACGGCAACGCAAGAGATTTTGAAGAAATCAGACGAACGTGATTTTAGGAAATTGACTCTTATAAAAACCCTAATCATCATCGGCATTTGATCATCGAATTCCAGAAAGCAAAAATCAATAAAAGCAAAAAAAACAAATAATACCGATTCAAGGAGAGAATTTGATCAACGAAGCAGCCGCGTAAGGAACGAAGAGTCAATCGATCAAGGCAACACGCAAAACATCACCGATCGATCGAATTTAAACCGGCGACTTCAAGCCCAAATTTCCAGAGCAAGAGGAACGAAAGCCCCAAATTTTTCACAAGCCCTAATTCAGTTGCAAAGCCGCCATTTGTTCAAGCCAGAGAGAAGTATCGGGTCAACCAATAAAGAAAAGAAGGGCCGGCTTTGTTTATATTTATATTCATAGGGTTTTGATATAAAAAGGGGTTTTTAGTTTATATTTATAGGGCTTTTTTTTTAATCGTTTTTAAATTTGTATCTAAATTTCAAACTGCTAATTTTCTAGTCGTGTGACTAGGAGACAAACTACGGTGTGTAGTTTGGGAATTCACAACTCGGTTGTTGAGTTGTGACCAGGGTTTTGAGCGTAGAGTTAGGATAGTCAATAGCGGGTATAGCGAGTTTACGTGTGTAAGCGAGGGACTTTCTAATTTCTAGTAGAAACCTTGGAGGCAGCACGTAGGCAGGGTTTTGCCGAAGCTGGGTAAATTCTGTGTTGTTCTGTCTGCATTTTATTATTCTGCTATTTATTTCTGTGCTGGTAATATTCTGTGATCTGTGTTAATATTAATTTATTAGCTTCTGCAATTAATTTTTATAATTAACACTATCACCCTATTCACCCCCCCTCTAGGGTGAAATCGATCCTACAAATCGCGTTGGGTCGTTCACGACCTAGGATAGGTCGGCCGCAATAGCTCATTCACGACATACGAGAAGAGGCGCTAGCTCGCTCGTGACATACGAGGAGGAGGCGCGATTTTAGGCTTCGGCAAATCTCGTTAGGACGTTCACGACCTAGGATAGGTCGGACGCAATTTAAGGAGGTGAGTGCTTCATCATCCTCCCCTTGTTGGAAGGAATTCGTCCTCGAATTCACATCCTCGTCACCTTCGACAAGTTCCTCTCCATAATACGGAATCAAATGTTTAACATTGAAAACATCAGAAGTATGAACCTCTTCCGGCAACCTTACCCGGTACGCATTATCATTTATCTTCTTTAAGATTTCTACTGGACCAATCTTCCGAGCTTTCAACTTGTTGTAAGTTCCAACCGAAAAACGATCTTTCGTCAAAACGGCATATACAAAATCTCCTTCTTTGAAGACACCACTTCTTCGTTTCTTATCCTCCATTTGTTTATACTTCTCATTCGTCTTCTCCAATCGCTCCTGAACGATTCTATGGCATTCTGTCAACCCATCAACAAAATCAGCAGCCCGCTTAACTGTCCCCTTTGGTTGTGGTACTATCGTTAAATCTAACGGCCCCTTTGGCGAGTTTGAATATACAATCTGAAATGGACTGAAACCTGTACTTCGATTAACTGCATGGTTGTGAGCAAACTCGGCTTTACACAATTTCGAATCCCAACTCTTCAAATTGTCTTTCACAAGACATCTCAGTAAATTTCCCAACGATCTATTCACTACCTCTGTTTGACCATCCGTTTGTGGATGATAAGCGCTACTAAAATTCAGCTTCGTTCCGACCATCTTCCACAAACTCGACCAAAAATGGCTTAAAAATCTAGTATCTCGGTCAGAAACAATAGATTCTGGTAAACCATGCAATCGATACACCTCTTTAAAGAATAATTGAGCCACTCGGACAGCATCAGTTGTCTTCTTACATGCTATGAAATGTGTCATCTTCGAAAAACTGTCCACTACAACATATATAGAATCATTTCCCCTCTGAGTTCTCGGCAAACCCAACACAAAATCCATGCTAATATCAACCCAAGGTTTAGTAGGCACGGTAATGGCATGTATAATCCCGCATTCGTCGCTGTTCCCTTCGTAACCTGACAGATGTGACACCTCTCCACAAATCTCCCACCTCTTTCCTCATTGATGGCTAAAAATAAGATTGTGAAATTAACTGTAAGGTGCGATCCCGTCCAACATGTCCTTCTTCATGCAACTCTTTAACAATCTTCATTCTCAAGCTACAGTCTGGTATGCATAATCGATTCTCCTTGAACAAGAATCCATCAACCAACACAAATTCATCAGTACTCCCATCCTTAACTTTCTCAACAAACTTTGCAAAGTAAGGATCCTCCTCAAACAACTCTGGCAATAATTTAAATCCTGTCACTTCAACCTTTAACGTTGTCAACAAGTGATTCCTCCTGCTCAAAGCATCCGCTACACGATTTGTCACCCCTAATTTTTGTTTCACAACAAAAGTAAATTGTTGTAGATATGCTATCCACGAAGCATGTCTCGCTGAAATCTTGTCCTGCCCTTATAGATGTTTCAATGTCTCATGATCAGTGTAAAGAACAAACTCCTTCTGAAACAAGTAATGTCTCCAGTGCTTCACAGCTTGAACAATCGCGTAAAACTCTACATCATATGTACTATATCTCATCTTGGCTCCAGACAATTTCTCACTGAAATAAGCAACTGGTCTTCCATTCTGACTCAATACTCCACCAATCCCAACCTTCGATGCATCAGTATGTAACTCAAACAACGACTGAAAATCCGGTAAAACTAGAATTGGCGCTGACATCAATAGTGTCTTGATCTTTTCAAAAGCTAACTTTGCTTCCTCTGTCCACACGAACTTCTTTTCTTTCATGCAATCGGTTACAGGTGCCATCACACTGCTAAAGTGTGGAATGAACCTTCGGTAAAAAGATACCAACCCATGAAAACTCCTTACTTCAGTAATTGTCTTCGGTTGTGGCCAACTTCTGACAGCTTCCACTTTGCTTTCATCCACTTGAATACCCTTCTTCGACAGTACATATCCCAAAAACAAAACACTGCCCATCATAAACACGCACTTCTTTGCTGTTGCATAGAACTGCTCCTGTCGTAGAATCAACAATACTTCTCGTAAATGTTGGAGGTGCTCTTCCATACTCCTACTATAAATCAAAATATCATCAAAGTAAATAGCCACAAACTTTCCAACAAATGGTCCGAAAATCTGGTTCATCACTCTCATAAAAGTACTAGGAGCGTTTGACAAGCCAAACGGCATAACCAACCATTCGTATAAACCCTCCCTGGTTTTAAAAGCAGTCTTCCACTCATCACCCGGTCTAATACGAATTTGATGGTATCCACTCTTCAAGTCAATCTTGGAAAGCACAACAGCCCCACTCAACTGGTTAATCAAATCATCAAACCTCGGCATAGGAAATCTATATCTCACAGTGATCTTATTTAGAGCCCGACTGTCCATACACATCCTCCACGTCACATCCTTCTTCGGTACCAATAAGGCTGGCACTGCACATGGACTCAAACTCTCCTGAACACGCCCTTGTTCTAACAATTCCTCCACCTGCCTTCTGAGTTCTTCATGTTCCTTAGGACTCATCCTGTAATGTGGCCTGTGTGGTAATACTGATCCTGGCACAAGATCAATCTGATGTTGAATGTCCCTCAACGGTGGTAACTCCTTCGGCAATTCTTCTGGAAACACATCTCTGAATTCTTCCACTATTGGCTTTACCTCCTCTAGAACTTCAACAGATTCACTAGCCTCATGTCCAATCAACAAAAACACCTTTGGACTCTCCTTTACTTATTCAACAAATTCCTTCAAAGTCAACAAAGTTTTAAGCTCCTCAATCTCTTCTGATTTGCTCTCTCCTTGCTGTCTCTTCTTTGGAACTAAAATAATCTTAACGCCTTCAAACATAAAACTATAGCTATTGGTTCGACCGTCATGCTGCACTGCTCGATCATACTGCCACGGTCTTCCCAAAAGCAAATGATAAACATCCATCTCGACTACATCACACCAGATCTCGTCTTTATATTTCTTCCCAATAGAAAATGGAACTCGAACTCGCCTGTCCACCTTCACCTCTCCTCCTTTTCTTAGCCACGCTAACTTGTAAGGATTAGGATGTTCCTCCGTTTTCAACTTCAACTTTCTCACAGCTTCAGCAGAAATAATATTGTCACAACTTCCTGCGTCAATCACAAATTTACAAACTTTCCCCAATATAGTGCATGTCGACTGAAAAATGTTACTCCTCAACCAACTAGCCTCATCCTCTTGCTTCGGTGTTAAACAAGACTTCCTCATCATTAGATTACATCCTTCGTCTCCTGACGCAATATCCTGTTCATCTTCCTCCACTGGACTAGAATCACCTTCACCAACATCCTCACCTTCAACTTCAGTAATCATCGTTCTCTTCTTTGGTTTTGGACATTCGTTACTTTTATGACCCACTTCCTGGCAATTATAACATTTGAAACTGTTGTTGGCCTTTGCTTTCGCAGCCTCATTCACAACTGGTTTACTGACAACTTTAGAAACATTGGAACTCCCACTGGAACCCTTCACTTGATTGTTGGAATTTGTAAACAGACCACCTCCTCGTCTTCCCTTCTTCTCCCAAGCCAACGCTTTCTGGTGCGCTTCAGCCACAGATCTCGGGTCAAACATATTAACCATATCCTGGATCTGCATTCGCAAACCTCCAACAAACCTAGCAGTCAACTGTTCCTCTGTCTCCATAATGTCATTGCGAGCAATCAGTTGATAAAACTCATCAGCATAATCATTAACAGTCTTTGTCCCCTGCCTTAGATTTTGTAGGCGTTGATACATAAGAGATTGATAATTGTAAGGTAATAAAGTAGCTTTCATTAACTTCTTCATCTTCCCCCATGAAACAATCTTTGACTTCCCCATCCGTTCTCGTGTAAGTTTTGTCTGTTGCCACAACGCCATGGCTCTTCCTCTTAAACGAGTAGCAATCAACTTCACTTTACGATCTTCCGGAACCTCCTTGAAATCAAAGATCTCTTCAACATTAGACAACCAATCCAAAAATTCTTCTGCAACCATTCCACCCTTGAACTCTGGAATTTCCATCTTCATTTCGGACTCCCATTTGTGATCATACTCTGAATGATTTCTTCCTTGGCTTCGATTTCGACTATGAACAGTTCCTCCATCAAATTCCTCATCAAAATCTGATGCATATCGATGTCGTTCATGACCACCAATATCTCTACCACCATTTCTACCACCAACATTTCTTCGATCTACATTCCTCTGATCACGATAATCCACATCTCTCCAATTTCGTTCTTCAACATTTCTATCACGATGTCAACATTTCTACGATCATGATCTTCTCTTCTCTCCCTATCTGAATGTGGTGAAACTCTATTTCTCCCATGACTCGATTCAGGTGAAACCCTTCTTCTACTTTGATTCATTTCAAGCATTATTCTCTCTAATCGACCAATCCCTTCATTCAACTTCTCAGTGAAACTCTCGTTGATTAGTTTCTCCATTTCATCGACCTCTTCTCTTCCATACAAAGCATTAATATTGCGATAACGTTGAGCTCGTCTCGGCGGCATGATTGAACTTCAACAAATCAAACAATCTTCAAAAACTTCAACTCAAACTTGAACAAACAAGTCACGGCTTACTCCAATACTTGACTCTCGGCCTTGAACACTTCAAAGTGTTGCACGGCTCAACTTCAAACACTTTCCGGACTTTGATCCAAAATGATATGGATCGAATGCTCCAAACCTGTTGCAACTTCACGATGAACACGATGAACACCAAACTTCTAAACAATTGCAAATCCGATCTCCAAACTATAAACTCTCGAAACCTAATTCTCCAAATGATTCAACTTCAAATGACGCAAACTCCTTGCGATCTAGCTCTGATACCAAACTGACGCAGCGTGGGAAGCGAATTCGACGATGTAAATCGAATCCGTCCAGGATCTCACACGATTAGCGAAAATAATCGGTGAGTCGACGAAGAATCGATGGATTTAAGATACCGAAAGGCCCAAATCCGTTGATCACGAAGATACCGGATTTTAGCAATCTTCGACACGTTGATCGCGCACGATACCGTGAAGAAAGATCTACAATTCTTTGAGCGTTGATCAAGCGCACTTGATTCCGCGAATTGGCTTCAATGTTTGTTGATTCGAGCGCACTCGAATGCCGAAGTGGAGATAGGCGATAACACTCGACTACCAATTTAAAAAATGGAAGCACAAAGTACAAAACAAAATTTATTCAAATTTCAACAACCTTTACAATGACTCAACTCGCCTATTTATAGGCTTACAACACATCATCCCATAAGTCGTATGCGACTTAACGACTCAAACAAAGAAAAGACAACACTAGGTCGTTACATGACCGTCAACATACTTGCGACCTAGTATAGGTCGTTAACGACCTAACAAACACGTTATAACAACAACACACGACGTACAGTATTTACAACACAAACGACTTAACACCTTACATATACCAGCGACATAAGAAATTTACATTTCAACAGCAATGCGACCTAAAAAGCTTCTTCGCGACCTAAAACTTAGGCTTAAGAACTTCAGCGACCTATTGAAAATTTGCTGCGACTTAAAATAAGGTCGTTCGCGACCTAACATCCTTCACGCGATTCAAAATGAATAACCAGCGACTTATGATGGCAATTATTCCTCTTCTTCGCGACCTCGAAGGAAACGACCTAGGTTGGCTCGCGATTTACAGTGGAGGTGGGGAGCTTAGCTCGTTCGCGACATACGAGAGGAGGCGCTAGCTCGCTTGCGACATACGAGGAGGAGGCGTGATTTAGGGTTTCGGCAAATCGCGTTAGGTCGTTCACGACCTAGGATAGGTCGGCCGCAATAGCTCATTCGCGACATACGAGAAGAGGCGCTAGCTCGCTCGCGACATACGAGGAGGAGGCGCGATTTAGGGCTTCGGCAAATCGTGTTAGGTCGTTCACGACCTAGGATAGGTCGGCCGCAATAGCTCATTCTCGACATACGAGAAGAGGCGCTAGCTCGCTCGTGACATACGAGGAGAAGGCGCGATTTAGGGCTTCGGCAAATCGCGTTAGGTCGTTCACGACCTAGGATAGGTCGGCCGCAATTTAAGGTGGTGAGTGCTTCATCAAAGTGTCTTCATAAAGAAATCAGTAAAGGGATTTGCTATTTTAGCAGTTTATGTTGATGATATAAATTTGATTGGGACTCCAGATGAGATTGATGAAATAATAAATTACTTGAAGAAAGAATTTGAAATGAAAGATCTTAGCAAATTAAATATTGTCTCGGTCTACAAATCAAGCATATTACTAATGGCATGCTGATCCATCAGTCAAACTACATTAAGAAAATCCTAAAGCGTTTTCAAATGGATAAAGCATATCCACTTAGTACATCCATGGTTGTCAGATCTTTGGATATTAAAAAGGACCATTATCGCCTAAAAGAAGATGATGAAAATGTGCTTGGTGCAGAAGTATCATATCTCAATGTCATTGGTGCATTATTATATTTAGTCCAACGCACAAGACTGGATATTGCATTCTTAGTAAATCCTCTAGCAAAATACAGTTCAGCATCAACGAAAAGATACTGGAATGGTTTAAAACATATCATGAGATATCTTCGTGAAATGACAAATTTAGGCTTGTTTTATTCTGACATATGTAATAACCCAAATCAAGTTGGCTATGCTGATGCAGGTTATCTTTCTGATCCACATAAAGCAAGATCACAAACCGGGTATGTGGTTAGTAATAGTAATGCAGCTATTTCATGGTGATCTATGAAGCAAACATTGGTAGCAACATCATCCAATCATTTTGAAATACTAGCACTACATGAAGCAAGTCGAGAATGTATTTGGTTAAGATCATTAATTGAGCATATTCGAAATACATGTCAGCTTTCCTCAGCTACAGAAGCATCAACTATTATTTATGAATACAATGCAGCTTGCGTAATTCAGATTCAGGCAGGTTACATAAAAGGTGATAGGACGAAACACATTTCTCCTAAGTTTTTGTTTACACACGAACTACAAAAGGACAACAAAATAGAGGTTAAACAAATCCACTTCCAAGAAAATCCGACAAATCTATTCACAAAGGCATTTCCAAAATCAACGTTTCAGAAGATGGTGCATAAAATTGGTATGCGTCGGCTACATCAACAGGGTAATTAAATAATGCGTTATAAATCAGGATGAGCATTCAAAAGTATGTTATAAAGTACTCTTTTCCTTCCCTAATATTTTTCCTGCTAGGTTTTTGTTAGTAAGATTTTGTAGAGGCATTATCATGATTCAGAAGTATCAACCAAGATGATAACATTGTAAAATATGTTACCTAAAGATGAAATAAAATTGCGCTATTTTCTTATGGTTTTTCCATCGATTTTTCATAAAATAGTCTCTTAATGAGGAAATTATTCTTATAAGACGCATATTAAAGACTACTGTTGTAATGTATACTATTAATATGGATGAATATGTAAAATGACGAACGACATTATTGCAATCTTTGTTGCATTTAGAGTCCATAAATAGAGGGCTCACTTGTATTATAGAGATCTAATTTGAATAAAATGTGTCTTCTTAGCGACTCTTGTTCTTATTTTATTCTATAACAGTTTGTAGATTTAGAAGAAAAAAGGATTTGAAATAGTTTTGGATTAAACGTTGGGAAAACAATTGGAATAATCGTTAAGGGAAAATTACACATTTAAACCTCCAACTTTCTTCTGAAGTTCCCAGACTCCCCAAGCGTTAACCAAACATCCAATCCATCGCTTCTGACCATCAGGGCAAATGAATTGAGGATCCGCGTTTTGAGATTTAGCGACTGTTGGCACAACTTGGCAGTACAAAAAGGAAAAGCAATGCGAAAATGCGAATTACATTCATGCTTAGAGAAGTTGTTTTGGTCTTTGGAAGAATTTATGAGTTAGGGAACTGGGCTCAAAGGTTTAAGTTCAAAAACATTTAGAATACAGCTGAATAATATGGTAATCGATCTGAAAAGAGATGAGATGAAAGTGTTGCGAAGTGAAAACTGGGATTGGTATGAATTTATTTCCTGCATACCTCAAAATCTTTGCTGTCTAGGCAATTTTGATGACATTAAGCAACATTAATAAGCAATGCAGTAAACATCTTCTGTAACATCTTCGGTGTTTATAAGTTGCAGATAATTGTTCGCAATATGGATGTATAGTATATTTGTTTTATGATGAAGGAGAAGCATTTGTTGAATTGTTTCAATAAGAATTAGGTTCATCATAGGCTGGGTGCTTTGCAAATCAGGCGACTCTCTCTGCAGCTAAGGCTCAGTGTTGCAAATACAATCAGTAACGTGCATGCAGAAAGAGGAATATTGTTCATATCTCTGTGTATGTTCATGGGGGATCATTCATCATGTAAGTTTATCTAAAATATGAAACCTGAACTACTGTGGTAATGGATATAAAATATATTTAACATTTCATTCATTCATGGAGTATCAAATAATTAATAACCACTAATTAAGAGAATAATAATTTGACTTTACTTTACTACAATTTGATCAAGGGTACATAACAAACCACCATCCAATATCCAAGCGTAGGTGAAACTGAAATGGTGGTGGTATAAAAAAGAATGAAATAATAGAGTTAATAAAATTAATGATCAAAGGAATCAGAATAAATGAAGGTATATATGTCATGAGGAAGGATGATGAATTAAATTAGTCCATGCTTCCTTCCATTAGGTGAATGTGCGCTGATGAATGAATTATGAATAAAAGAAGGGATTCAAATGCTCCTTTTTGCAGATACAAGTGGCTTCAACTTCTCCATCATTTGATCGAAGTCGTCCTCCGTCTTGATTAAACTCAAGCGTGTGTAACGACTATCGGCTTCAAAAAGCACTCCGCTTTGAGTTTTAATTTGAGCATTCCTGAGTAGAGCTTCACAATCCGTGTCTTCCTCCCATTCACACTTTAGCCATCCGAATGCTGCGATTAATTGATGTAAATTAGCAATTGCGTTAAGCATGTATATATGCAGTTGGTTTGAAGATATATATAAACGGACAAAGTTAGCGAAATTAATTAAGTAGCTAGCTAGGAGCATACATGGTGAGGGATCTCTAACTTTTTTGAAGTAGTTGCAATATTGCGGAGAGAGGTTTTGAAGGGAGAATCGATCTGAAGATGCAACTAGCTTGGTAAGTTCAGCCCATCTTTTAGACAATGTTTGATAGCCAAATTGGTTGATGTCGGCCATTGTTTCCCGTTTCGTTTTCATTTGCAACAAGATCTCCTTTATTAGTTTCAAGGTTCGAAGTTGCGTATCGTGGGAAGTTCCTTCCGTGTTCTCGGTCATGTACTCCATTACCCTGTCGTATACTTTCACGTCCTTTATGAGCGCCCACCTGTACATATATACAATATGTAATTTGTTATGATTAGCATACATGAATGATGTAGACCACCACCGTTGACAATATACATATGAAATAAAGTTAAGGTTACTAATTAAGAAGAAGAAAAAATAAAAAATTAAAAAGACTGTCGTACCCGAATCTGCTGCCGGAATGTCCAGTGTATTTGGACATGGAAAACAACATTATATCTTCGTTGGCGGGTTGTGCAATTGGGGTATAATGCGGCCAATAGTAGACGTGGTCGTGGATTGCTAAAGAGCCATTGATTATGGAATGGTGAAATCGACCTTCGGGATTATTGGGCGAAGTCACCAATTCTATGATGTTTTGAGGAGAAGCGGCGTTAACGTAATCGGATGCGTTCCCTTTCCATTCGTAGCCGGTAAAATGAAAGAATTTGGTTTGCTTTCTGAAGACGGGATAGTAAGGGACGGCAGCGACAACTTTTGATGGTTGCACATCGCGTGATATATCGTTTGGGGAAAGGGCGATGACTAGACCGTTGAGGAGTTGAGTGACGCCGGTACCGAAGACGATGTACTTATCATCGGCTTTGGCATTACCGACGGCCTGATGTAAAAGTCTGACGTGTTTTTCAAGCTCGGCGTTGATGATATTACCGGAAGATGGCTGGAAGAAATAGCTCATTCTATGCCAGGGTGATATGAGAAGAGCGGCGTTGGATTTGTGTTGCATCCAATATTTTTCGAGAAACAAAGCGTCGCCGCTTACAACATCAGAGGAGCAGTTAGGGAGCAAAGTGGAGCAATGGGGACCGGTGTAGCAAGTGTTGCACTCGCACATGGGAGCTCCATCGACGACGATTCCGTCCAAGTAAGCTCTGCCATGCCCGGAGCAGTCTATTGCGGCCACTGCCTCTGCCTCCTTCACTGCCTTTGCAGTCCAGCTTGAGCTTGGCTTCTTCATCAGTGGATAGCCCATCATGCTTACTAATATGGATATGATGAAGAGCAATATCAGTAGCCATGGCTTTTCATTTTTATTTGCTTGGTACTCCATTTCTTTCTTTCTTTCTTTCTTCCTTCCTTGCTGATTTGATCTTGTACGGATTGAACCTATGTTTTATTTGTAATATTTATTTATGTGATATATATTGGTAAATACAGAGATCGATCGATCTCTTATATATAGAGTGGCTGCTTCACATTATATTTCAAACATTAACATGCATGCATGCCTGTATATTTACACGTTTTTGATTAACGTACGACTTTCTTTATTGCATGATATTTGACCCTTCATTTGACCAATTTCCTCATTAACGATTTGGTCTCGATCAACCATTTGATTTGAAAGTCTTTTCTTTCTTTATGCTCTAGACTTTTGAGTTTGATCCAGTCTCCATCTTTTGAACAGAACCATATGTATTTAACTTATAACAGGTGCAGGTCAAATATACGGGGCCAATTAATTAGTATTTGTCTAGGTTTTTACTTTGTTTGGTTATATATATATATATATATATATATATATATATATATATATATATATATATATATATATATATATATTGTCTTTATCTTTTGGTTTCTTCATTATACATAAATATATATAAGTATGCACGCATGCAGTGCAGCAGGATGGGTACATAACACGTACCTGTTTGCACCAGCAGCAGTTCATGACCTTTACTAACTGATAACTTGGTCTTCATTTTTAATTTTGATGCGTGCGCCACCTTATATAATGTAATTAACTTGTTAAGCTTAAAAAAACTTCAGACCCACATCCTAAAACTCCTGTTCGTATTACCGTCCTAAATGAAAATAAATTATAGTTGGGCTAGAACTAGTTTAGACATACACATGGATTCTGTAAACGTTATAAATTATTTGAAAGCATGACAGCATATGTTTGAAATAAAAACAAACTTGTAATATGTTTATCTTGCTAATGCTTTTTATGTAAGTGTTGCTGTAAAAATGAAGTCTTTTCAAAATTTTCCTTTGATGGTTTGTTTTTTTTATTTACGTATTTTATCTAACAATCCAAACACGTGCTATTATTTAGAAAATAAAGAACAAACCTCAGTTATGTAAATTGTAAAAAATATATAAGCTTTGGAAATTTTGAATTCATGCAACTTTTGTTTTTGTATTTGATCTAAAACTAGATCTACTTTTGTTATGTCCTATCACATCATTATTCTCACAAAAATACATCAAGATTAACATTTTACGCCCTCGGGCCTATATGACATGACCGATCAATAGAAATACCCCAACACTTCTATTCACCTGTCTCTATATTCCATATTTAACACTAAATAGATATCCTATTCATGAATGCGATCTGGAGCATATAACATCAATCAAGATCAATAACAAGAAGTATGATCTGGTTAAAGAAGAAGTGTGTAAAAGAGCAACTGGATTATGAAATAATTTTGTTGTTGTTTATGTAGTGGGTACCAAGCCATACTACTTATATTTTAAATCATATATTCAAAGAGTTTGAAATCCGATCGGTGAATTTGAAATTTACAATAATAGAACGGGTTCTTTCTAGTGAAATTTAAAGAATCCAAAAATTGCAATTCAGTTTTCAAAAACTGAACATATTTCTACAATGGCAAATTCATCATAATGAGAAGGTGGTCTGATTCGTTGAAGATGGACAAAGATCTGTTAACTACAATGTCGATATGTGTAAGATTACCCTGTGTTAATCCAAATCTATGGGACAGAGAGACGTTCAATGTCATGGCAAGTATCATAGGAAAACCCATTAAAATGGATGCAGCCACAACTATGAAGACAAAATTGAATTATGTCTGCTTTCTTGTTGAAGTGTCTGCAAATAATGAACTTCCCAATGAAATCTATCTTTTTTTGTATAATGGTGAAAACATTACTCAAAAAGTTGAATATGAATGGGTTCCACCGATGTGTAGTGTATGCAAATGTTTCGGCCACATTAGAGAACAGTGCAGTCCGAAACAAGCATGGGTACCCAAAAGCAATTATCAAGAAAGTCAAGAAAAAGAAACTTTAAATTCTGTTCCATAAACTCTTCAATAACACAAAAACAGACGGTATTATTTGATGAAAGATCGAATCAACCAAGAGGGTATCACTTTCGATCAAAGAAAGAATGATATTTTGCTCTCTGATCAGGATGATCAGATCTAGCAGAGGAAATTCATCAAAGTTAGAAAGAAAACATTTCAGAAGATAAAGTACAGAACATCACAGAGAAGGGAGGCCAAAATACAATGATCTTTGAATCTGAGAACCTCCCAGTCTCAGATTCATGTTTAATTACAGACAATATTCCCACAAATAATAATAATAAAGTCCATCAACAATCCAAGAATCAAGATCTAGATAGAACCACGGAAACAAATCCCCCAGCAGGCTGCATTAGACGAGTGCTGTGACTCAGCTATGCCTCACACAGCTGATCATTTTGATATATCTCTGATTAAAGTTCCGGAAACAGTGCATAATGAAGAAACTGAATCAGAGATGATGGATGCCACAGATCAGTTCGATATCTCAGAGCTACACATTCCAAAACCAATGGCAATTGGTAAGATTAAGGGTAATAAAGAGAAGAAAGCTTTCAAACAAAAGTACAGTTCTATTAATCTAGACTGGAATGAAATGTCTTCGAGACTTAAAGCTAAAAGTGTTGAACATAAAAGAAGACTACATTGTTAGGTACAATCTAACTCTGAATCTTATATATCATATTAATGTCTATTATTGCTTGGAATGTTAGAGGAATGAATTCCCCTACAAAATAGACTAATATTCTATATATGTTAAGTGTTTATAAATCTATATGTTAAGTGTTTATAAGTCTTCTACTATAGCCCTTATAGAAAATGAATTGAATGATGTGAATTATGAATTTTTTTTGTTTGAAACTATCTAGTAATTGGAAGTCTACTAATAATAATGATTGTGGCTGTAGAGGTAGGATCATCATTATCTTGGACTCTAATATTTGGACTAACTTGAATATTAATAAAGATAAACAACATATAGATCACTAGTTTAGAAATATAGGGGGGTTTTCTTTACAAATCACAAGTGTTTATGGTAGTAATCTTTAGAGTGAAAGAAATGGTATGTGGTGTAAATTGAAAGCTTTGAATTTAATTTATAATTTTCCTTGGATTATTTTGGGGGATTTTAACACTATTTTTCATGTTTCTAAAGAATATGGTGGTAATAAAATTCTTCAAAGTAAACTAGATAAGTTAAATAAATTTTTATTAGAAACTGGTCTTTTAGAACCTAATATAAGTGGGAATAAATTTACTTGAAAATCTGGTTTGGAAAAGAATATTCACTGTAAACTGGATAGGATTTTAATTAACAAAGAATTTTCAAATATTTTTCCTAATTTTATATGTTCCACTCTTGAATAAAATACTAGTGACCATACTCCGTTACTTGTTAATCTTTTTCAAAATGTGGTTTTTAGTAATAAAGTTTCCCCTTTCAGATTTAAAAATGGTTAGACTTTAGAGGAAGAATATTGATGGAAATCTACATAAAGTTTTCATGTATTGGTACTAAATAATATCAGTTTAGTATGTTTTAAAGAACGCTAAAAATAATCTTAAAACTTGAAATAAAAATAATACTATAAAAAAAACTAAATCTTCTGAGAAAGGAAGGAAAACTTCTACAATATCTTGCAAATAATAATTCTGAGGATATGAATATTGCTAATAATTTTTTTACTAACCAGAAAAATCTTTCAACCGAGCTTTAGAAAAATACAGTTAATGCTAGACAAAAATCTAAAGTAGACTGGCTTAATCTAGGAGATGAGTGTACCAAATTTTTTCATGCTAAAATGAGTAATAGAAAGCATTTAAACAATATTAGCAACGTTATAGATAATGCAGGTAATTTGTCTAATGCAACGATAAAGTTGTTAATGATGCAGTTGAATTTTATGAAAAGCTTTATTTTTCTGAGACTAATGAAAAGAATTTTCTTCAAATTATCTGTAAAAACATTCTGAAAGAAAATGCATTAGAAATTTTACTTGCATCAGTCGATATTGAAGAGATTAAACATCTTGTTTTTAATGCTGGTGATAGTAAAAGCCCTGGCCCTGATGGGTTTAGTGCAAATTTTTATAAAAACCACTAGGAGAACAGTAAGGGGCATGTCTTTGAGGTTGTTAAAATTTTTATGGAAAAAGATAAAATTCTTAAAAGAATAAATCATACATTTATTACTTTAATTCCTAAGAATAAAAATCCCACTTGTGTTAATGACTATAGACTCATTTCTTACTGCAACTTTATATACAAAATTATTGCTAACTAGTGCAAATCTGTGCTTCACATACGGACCGCACTCAACCTCTTATCATCATAACAGGTTTAAATGATTTATATGGTTCATTGATTGAGAAATAGTGATCTTTTTTATCAGTTTTCAAATAAGTTTGCATTTTGTCTAAAACTTGTGTATAAATCTTTAAAAACAGTAATGCAGATAGTACTGGTGCTTGATAAACAATTGCAAAATATCAAGCAAAAATGATTTCAAAGATAAAATTTCCACACAATACACATATAAATTATACACATATAAATTTATTGTGTGCATCAGTCGTTGCTCCATGCATCAGCTGTATTATATGTAACTTCATTTGGTGAGATACCTTTATTAATCATTTCCTTTAATAATTGACATCGTTGATTCCATTTACTGATTCGGTAATAACTATCTATAAGCGCAGTCCAGGTAACAACATTTAGTTTACACTTGACCATTGATCCAAAAATGCCAAAAGAAACATTGACATGATTCATGAGAACGCAAGTGTTGATGATGATCCCATAACTAACTATGTCTAGTAACACATTATGCAGCATCATATTATTGTAGAATGATAAGATTGGAGAATAAAGAGATTTATTTCTATTTTGAACGATTCTTGTGAAAAATATGCTAAATCTAAAGCATACATATTTTATGCCTGAAGTGTTGTAACTAACAACCATTATTCAATAATATTTATTTTAATGTGAAGAATATCATTGTATTTCTTTTACAGTCAAAGAAAATTCAATATAATAAGAAGCATATAATTGTATTTAATGCTTTTGAGCTTTCTGGTTCCATTTCTAATTCCATCTAACATTGTTGCTGTATTTTGGTAATGTTAGATTTCACCAGATTTGACTACAATTTGTGAAAGTAGAATCAAAGGCTGGAAATTTTCAAAACAATCAACGACATAGATTAGTTAAAAGAAATAAAGTCAAACGGATCTAATAACTTTACTAATATGAATAATCTGAAAAACTATGATTTTAAAAAAATTATTTTTAGCTATCAACAATGGATATCATTGGAAAGCATATTAAATTTGAGATTTAATAGTGAAATCAATTCTTAAATCCAATTAATGTAGAAAAAGTTATCGCATTTCTAAGTTTGGAATAGAAAGAAATTAAAAACGTGATTATTCATTTCCCAAAATATGAAGGAGGCATGTGTGCTCTTGAAATCTAACTCAATAATAATATTATAGTATAGATGTGCTAAGTAATAGAATCAAAGTATTTTTGCCTTTTCTCATTTCTGAAAATCAGAGTGCTTTTGTACTAGGCAGACTTATATATGAGAATTCTCTGTTAGCATATGAAATGGTTAGAAAATTTAATACAAAACAAAGTGATAATGTTTGTATTAAGATTGATTTGCAAAAAGCTTATGACAAAGTAAACAGATATTTCATTTATCATATCATGAAATGTAGTGGTTTTTCTATAAAGTTTTATGATATGATTCTAGAATGTATTAATACCCCTACTTTTTCTATTCTTATTCAAGGTAAAGCAAAAGGTTTTATTAAAAGCAATAGGAGTATTAGGCAAGGTGATTCATTATCACCTTTTCTATTTACTATGGTCATGTAGTATTTTTCTACATTAATGGAAATTGAAGCTATTAAAGGTGATATTAATCATATTTATAGAATCCAACCTTGTATAAGCCATCTTATATATGCTGATGACCTTATGGTGTTTGTTAAAGTAAATAAGGTAAATGCAGAAACCATTACGAGAATTTTTGGTAATCTAAATTCATATGCAGGGTCGCAGCTTAAAATCAGTAAAAGTAAGTCATATTTTAGTAAATATAGTAAATATAAAAAGGATGTTCTAAATGTTTTAAAAAGATGACATCAAATCTATTAACCCTTCTCTTTTCCCTTTGATTCTTAGTAATCCAACCTCAACCGTAACTTGGAAGGGATGAGAGGAGTTTTTAATGATTGCCTCTCATATTGGGAACGTGGAGAAGCAAGCAGAACGAAGATTGGAAATAGAGATTCACAAAAGAGATGTATCGCCATTCCGCCATTTTTTTAGTTTTGTTTGTTTTGCTATGTAGTGTTGTTATGTCGAAAACCCTAGCTAGGGTTTTGTAATATGTGTTTGCAAAAAACACAACGTTGTAACATATTTATCTTGCTAATGCTTTTTATGTAAGTGTTGCTGCAAAAATAAAGTCTTTTCAAAATTTTCCTTCAATGGTTTGTTTTCTTTATATACAAATTTTATCTAATAATCCAAACACATTCTATTAGTTTGTTTTCTTTAATAATGCATTTTATCTAATAATCCAAACATATTCTATTATTTAGCACACAAAGAACAAATCTTAGTTATGTAAATTGTAAAAAAAATATAAGCTTTGGCAATTTTGAATTCATGCAACATTTGTATTTGATCTACAACTAGATTTACTTTTTCATCTCCTATCGCAGCATTATTCTCACAAAAATACCTTTCACCCGTGTCAAGATTAACCTTTTTACACACTCGGGCCTATATGATATGATCAATTGATCGAAATATCCCAACACTCCATCCGCCTTTATCCGTATATTCCATATATCACACTAGATAGATATCATATTCATGGAATACGATTCACTTTCAAGATGCCTTGATGATGAAATGGTAGACACACGAGACATGAATTCTAGTGTTAAATAGCATGGAGATTCGAGTCCTCTTCAAGGCATAATATTGAGCAAAAGCGTATGTACCATATTTTTTGCCACAAAAAAGATTTTACTACATATATTTGTTCAAAACCAAAATAGCTAGAATCATTTTCAAATTACTAGAATTCGAGGTGTTTTAGAACTCTATCTCTCAACTAGGGGGTCCTAGAGAGACAATTCCATCTTTACAGGAAAAGTAGACTTTTACAAATAAATTCGAGCGTTGGTGGGATTTGCTTCCTGGGTCATGTCAACACTTGAATTCATCGAGAAATAGAAATACAATTCTATGGAGCAATGCCATTAACTGATTATCGTCGATCCATAGCTATTATACATCAAGAATTTGCCCTCATCTATTACCATCATCAATTTTGTCCTATCCGAGTTCTTGCAAACACCCCATCTTGTTTTACCCTTCTCTTTGATTGAAGTATCATTAAATGGCAGCGACTAGGGGAAATGGATCGGCGAGGAGCTGACGAAATGGTGGTCGATGGAGCTTTTGAGCATAACTTGGCAACTATGGAGTCAATGGTGCGAGTCGAATCTGACAACAAGGCATGGAGGAGCTGCCTTAGATTATTCACTAGAATTTGTCAAAGGCTTATTTTTATGGATGGATCGACTTCATGGAGTGAAAGGGATATGGAGTGGAAGTCAGGGTTCGAGCTTGGATTAAAGATGGAATCGATGGAGAACGACTCTTGAGTTTGAATGCAAGTAAAGTTGTTAAAGGCTGAAATGAGGATAAAATGTGTGAAAAATTCTTACCCTAGATTTTTATATGGATCGACATTGATGGATTGGCACCGATGAATCATGGTTATAAAAGAAATGGAAAGTAGGAAAGGATGAAAAACTACCTAACCGTAAACTAGAATGACTTTCAAAAATTTCTCCCCAACGAACAGAGTCCTCGGATAATGGACTTCAATATTTGTATCTACTGAGCAGACATGACGAAGTGCCGAAATTCTTAATGAGGATGCAACATTCCGTGGAAATGTATTGAAAAATGTATATATGTAGTGAGAGCTCAAATTTTTACTTTTTGGATTTGTAATAAAATATTTGTTTGAATATGAATTCTGAGTTATTTATTTTAGGGGGAATTAATTTAAAGGACAAAAATTCGTATATTTTTAGCCACAAGGACACGATCCGAATATTTTAATCACAAGGACAAACATTCACCTAAAATTTATTCAAAACGACAAACATTCTTTCAAAATTATTCATAAGGACAAACATTCTTTCAAAACTGCTACTGAACTAAAAACTGACACCTAAAAACTGCTACTGATAACTAAAAACTGATACCTAAAAAATGCTATCAATAACTTAAAACTAATACCTAAAGAAAGTTGACCTTTAGGCTAAAATACCGAAGATCTATTCTTGAGGCTAAAATGCTGAAATTTTCTGTCCTTCACAATAATTTCCTGTTTATTTTATTCAACAAATACTTATTTAATCACGTGAAAAATAAAATAGTACTATAACAAATACATTTAAATGAATATATATATATATATATATATATATATATATATATATATATATATATATGTTTATTATCATCAAACAAAAATCATATACTAGCATATTCTACAATCTTCCCCTTTTGATGATAACAAACATATATTAAGATTTTGACTCTATTAAATGTATTTGGTTTTGATGAATTCTATTAGCTCTCCCTATCTGAATGCTTCCGCTACAACAAAACTCCCCATACACAGATGCGTGAAGTTATAATAGAAAAATGAATTAAAAATAACTTTGAATAAAAACACTCTCGAATATTAGTAAGAATATTGCTCAAAAATCAAAATCTTAGCCTCTCCCTCCTTTTATTATCATCAAAAATAATAATAGTAATTGAAATAGCTACGATTTTGATTAAAAATATAAATCAAATCAACAGAGAAATATTATTTTCAAATTTCAATTAATCAAACAAAAAACATAATATTTTATTAATTAGAAACAAACTCCACTTTAGAGAAATGATGGGATTATGGAAAATTTTATATAGTGACAAGAGTTTGAAATTTTCAATAAAAGGAATAATTATTGCAATTTCTCTTTTCACATATTATACTAAAAAAATGTAAAGCGCTTACTAATCATGCATAACCGTAAGGACTTTTAAATGTGGTTAGTAGTTATCCCTCTTTTAAAAAAAATATGTCAAGTATTTTCTGACCATGCATAACCGTGAGGACTTTTAAATGAGATTAGAATATACTTGATATTTATCCCTTTCTTATATGCGTCCAATCCATGCATAACCGCGAGGACTTTTAAATGTGAATAGAAGCTCATATATAGAAATTCAAGTAGTTCATCCATGCATAACTGCGAGGACTTTTAAATGAGAGCCAATACTTTAGGATATAATTATTTTGGAAAAAAATATTTCCTTATTTTGAAATATCAAATTCTGCACACTATATTATGATGTATGGATTGACAGAAAGGTGAAAGTGATTGAAATGATCATGGAATAAGTACTAATTTAAAAATATTATAAAATTTGTTTAATTTTCATGAAATTATAAAATTATACTTCCTCTTGTTATGAAATATATCTTAATCACTATACATCACTTTTCAAGCATTATAATAATTTTGATAAGTTCCAAAAGATTCATTTAGTCAATGATTATCTTTTCTTGAGTACATCTCTTACTGAAATAAACTAGAGTATTTTTAACATGGTGAAAGCCCAAGTTTCAAAATTAAAATAAGTGAAAATCAATTTTCTACAAGGGGTTTTGTGAAAAATAACTTCTAGTTGAAAATCAATATAAATAATTAAATAATTGCACAAACGATTTCAACATGAGATGATATTAGATAGCAGTTGTATTTGAGGTATTCATGGTGATATACCGTGGTATATAAGAATACGTATACTCCTTAACACTTGAACTGTTTTAGCACGTATATCAAGCACAAGTAACATAATCTAAATTGAGCAAAAAACACACATTCAAAAAAATTCGTCAAAGTGGTTTCTCTTGACATTCCACAGTGAATCTATAAAAAGCTTGAAACAGAAAAGTGGTAGCATAATCGGTTAGCTATACAGAACTTCAAGAATTTTAAAAATTGGAGTTAAGAAGCTTAAGATATGGCAGAAATACTTAAACAATGTCGATGAAAACATATTTAACAATATGTGAACAAAATTGAGTTAAGAGATCATACCTCACTTTCCTTTGATTCCGCGATATCCGAAATGCGATGATCTCCATCTAAACTTTATAGGCTAAGGAACATATAAATTTTAGTTTATTAATCACCTAGAACAACTCGAAATCTATCTCCATTAAATTTGTTCCTTAGCCCACTTGTGTGTCTAAATTTTGAAGAAGGAAAGTGGTCTAACTATGGATGTAGGACCACTATTATTATATATTGAAATTTTTGATACCCAAATTTGTCTATAAACAAACCATTAGCATCTACAATTGTACCCTTGGGAATACAAATTTGTTTAAATTTCAAACCATTTATATTCGTACCTTTTGGAATTCATATTTGTTTAACGGTTTTGTGTTTGTATATATTTCGACAATTATTCGTCCAATATTTTCGCACTTTATGTATTTGGGTATCACACTTTTCCCATAACAGTGTTATTAGTCGTTTGTTCATATTTTGACAGTTTTCAAATCCAAATCCTTTCCTTTTATTCTCGAAGAGTTGATTTTCTAAGAGCATATTAAATGATTTTTCTCTAGTGAAAAATTTTCGAGTAACCAACTCAAGTTTATTAAATTTGAATTTTAAAAGTTTATTTTCATTTATTAGCTTAGAACAACAACTAATGGTACTATCTCTCTTTACAAAATTCTTCATTTTCAAGTCCATATTTTCATTTTTAAGCTCTCTAATTTTAGTTTCAATTTCTAGCTTCTTAGTTTCAAAGAGTTAGAGTTTTTTAAATTCAATTTTTTCAAAATCCTTGATTTTTTCAATCTCCTTTTCAAACTCGTGATTAAGTCGAATAATTTCATATTTTCTCAATATCACGTTTTCTTTTTCAAAGGTTTTAAAATTTCATTGACTTCATTTAATTTCTTTTCAAAATCACACATTTAGAACTTTCCGACTTCTTAAAACTATCCAACTCTTTTTGCAAAATGTTAATTTTACATATCAATTCAGTTTTATTTTTCTCCTGAATTAAAATTTCATTTTCTAACTTTTGAAAGTTTTCTTGAAAACAGGTGTTAGCACCAGAATTGATCACTAACACCCTTGAGAAAGATTATGTAGAGAGATTAATGAAGAAGGTAAATTAAAATAGAGAACTGTATGCTAAATTAAATGCAAAAATAAGAACATCGGATTTATAATGGTTCAGCGTAATTGCCTATGTCTACTTTAAGTTTTGATCTTTATTGCTTTCATAAGTGACTGAATACAGATACAATCTGTACTATAAAGAATTGAATACAAATGCTAAGTAAAATAGAATGAGTCTTAAAAGCAGCAAAATCTCCCCAGTGTTCTCGAAAAAAGGTCCATTTCACTGTGCGCCCACCCTTCTATTTATAGTCGAAGATGGGTCGGACTTCCCTATCAGACCTAGGAGCAAGATACCTCGGCCCGTGGTAAGTAACTCTAGCGCAGCGAGCCACAAATGTCAAACGGCAAGTGCCGAGCGAGGGAAGGTGTGCCGAGCGAGTCCTCAGTGCCGAACGGCATTCGCATGCCGAGCCACACACCCATGCTGAACAACCTTTCTATGCCGAGCGAGGAGAGATGCCGAACGACCCCTTTATGCCAAGCGAGGTGAGATGCCGAATGACCCTTCAATGCCGAACGAGGTGCTGTGCCGAGCACCTCTATCATGCCGAGCAACTCCTCAATGTCGAACGATGGTTCTATGCCTAATGAGGCCAAATGTCGGGCGAGGCTCTATGCCGAGCGAGTCTCTATGCCGAACGACCCTTCCATGTTGAGCGTGGCTCTATGCCGAACGAGTCTATGCCGAACGGCCCTTCCATGCCGAATGAAGCTCTATGCCGAACGACCCTTCCTTGCCGAGCGATGCTCTATGCCGAACGAGTCTCTGTGCTGAACGGCCCTTCTACGTCGAGCGAGGCTCTATGCCAAACGGCCCTTCCTTGTCGAGCGATGTACTTGCTAGGTGATACACGCATTACCGGCCCAATTACCCGGGTAACACTTGCCCCTCAAAGTGTGTCGTGTGAGACAACGCGACACGCTTTGAGTTAATATCCAATTCCATCTTTACCTTTATGACATGCACATGGAAACGTTCCACATGGATGCCGAGTGAGGCGTTCGGCAAGTCACATGCCGTTCGGCATAAGTATGCCGCACCATCGAGATACTTTGACCGGGTCCACCGGTCAATGCCTGTTCAACTTCTCTTTTCTCTATATAAGCCACTACTCTTTCCCCTTTTACTTTTACCTCCGCTCTACAGAACTTACGAACTCGCCTCCCACTAGACTTCTGCGAACTATTTACCTTTCCCTTCTCTTTTGGAACCCAATACCTTGCCTCACCTCCTTCCCCAATCAACGAATCCGATCAGAATCACGTTTCATACTCCAGAATCTCCCCAATCTTCGAGTCGTTTCTTAGGTAATGACTGTAAGATCGATTTCACCCTAAAGGGGGGTGAATAGGGTGATACTATTAATTATAAAAATTATTACGAAAGTTTATAAAATATTTTCAACACAGATATATCAAAATAGCAGCACAGATAATAACAGAATAATAAATGCAGAAATAAAACGACACAGAATTTACCCAGCTTCGGCAAAAACCTGCTTATGTGCTGCTCCCAAGGTTTCTACTAGAAATTAAGCAGTCAAACGCTTACACACATAAACTCGCGACAACCGCTATCGACTAGCCTTAACTCTACGCTCAAAATCCTGTCACAACTCAGCCACTGAGTTGCGAATTCTCAAACTACGCCACGTAGTTTGTCCCCTAGTCACACGACTAGAAATTACAACGGTTTAAAATGGAAAATACAATTTAAACACAATTTGAAACAAAAGAAACAAAACCCTAATTAAAAATATGAGCCTTATATAATTATAAACCCAAAATTAATATAAAGGCCAGCACGAAATTATTCTTTCTCTTTTTCTTTTATCAGCCCGTTCCTTTGTGTTTGTGATAAGAGCAGCTCTCGTTCGTTCGTTCTTCTGAAATTTAGATTTGGAAAATTGAAGTGCGCCAATTTCTGTCAATTCGATTAATGATGCTTCGATTTCTTTTCTCTCTGTCAATCTCCTTCGGCTACTTCAAATCGATGCTTTCTTCTTTGCACTTGGCTCATTCAATTTTGATCGAGTTCGGAGTTGCTTCGGTATGTAATTTGTTACTTTTGCTTTACTGTTTTTTGCTTCCTTGAACTCGATGATTTGAAAGCCGATGATGATAATGTTTATATAGGGTTCGAATCCCTATTTTCTCGTTCGTCTGATAGTTGTTTGATTTCATCAATACTATGCTCGGCCATTCGATCTTCGTTTGGATGCTTGAGATTGATTACTGACTTTTTCAATTTACTTGAATAACACGGTTTTGGTTTCTGACTTGGTTCGATTCCTTGATTGCCAAGGCTCTGACTTTACTGTGACGATGATTTCTTTTTTTGTGTTTATTGACTTCATATTCCGCTGTCACCATTACTGTTAGTTTGAAAACTACTTTGATGACCCACAGCTTTGACTATTTTTATTTGGTATCTGTGACTTTGGCATAGTTTGATTTGAACTGCAGTTGACTTTGTGCATTTTTCTGTTGACATCGGCCTTGACTTTTTAAACTTGATTTTGTCTCGGCCTGTACTTGAGCATTGCATACGCTTCGTGTATTGGCCTCGGCCATTATGTCTCTGGCTTTGGTTTTACTTTAAGCTACAGTTTGAAATCTCCTCTGTCTTTATTCGAACTTGTATCCTATGCACATTGCGATCTGGTATCACTGACTTCGAGTTGTTTTGAGCGTTTGTTTATATTGTAACTTGTTGTATTGAGTTGCACCCTCTGTTGTATTATATCTGGTTTGGTCTTGTACCACTTGAGTCTACACTTGCATTGTTTCTGACCTTTTGGCACACAGTCTTCATTTCTATTTGGTTTGTATCAAGTCAGATGTGTTCCTGGATTTCTGTAGTTCACTGTATTGTGGTTATGCATTTCTTCGAACTTGTCACCACTGTATAATTTACTGATTTACTTGATTTCATGATTCACCACTGAGACTGTTGTTTCATGACTTCGACATATATGATGTTTGCAACTGTTTCATTTGATGTGTTGTAGCTGCATTCACCACTGTTTGTACACTTCCATTCTGTTGTGTCTTTGATGTTGGCTTGCATTTGATTTTGTACATATGATGGCATTCATGTGTACATTTGTCTGAAGCTTGTGTTCATCTTTGTTGTAGCATTATGTACATGTGTGCACATTGATGTATGTGCATTTGTACTGATGCATCACTTGTTGCCATTCACTTGAAATCAGTTGCATACGTCTGGTTTTACTGCATCACTGTTGTCATCTTCTCTTGATATTTTTGAACTTGAACTGTTGTATTTATGTGTTTGCTGCAGTTTCATTTTGTTTGCAGTTTTTCTCTTATTTGGTTTGTGGTGCACTTGCTTGCTCAGTTGTATTGTGTTGTCCTGTTGCACTATAAGCTTGCTTTAACCTGAACTGGTCTGGTTGCTTCCATATCATGGCTGGTTTGAGTTTTGCTGTCACTACATGTATGTATACATGTATATATACATATGTATACATATGTTTGTGCATTGTCTTCATGTATATTGTACCACTACCTTTGTGCACTGTTTGGTTCATATTGCATTTGTACATTTGGATTTTGGTCGAGGCTTGTTTTAGTTGTCTTGACCATTTTCATGAACTTGCACCTGTGTTGAATCCATCTTGGAGCTCGGGTTTGATCTTGTGCTGATACTGTGACATTATTTTTATTGCACTTGAGTTGAAAACGGCGTTTTGGGTTTGACATGTGCTTACCTGTCCCCATAATTTTATCTAGTGTATATCGGTGTGCATGGCCTTATGGCATGTACAATGATACACTGTGCATGTCACAAGCTGTTCGTGTATGATGAATTCAAATTTAAATGATGACCAACAACCCAAGTAACCGAGGTAAATTTATTTTCAAAAAAAAAACAGTTTATTTTATACTGCAAAAATATTTTATTTTCAATTTTACCGCGTCAATATTTATTTTTGCAGATCGCTCACATGCTGGATTCAATTTGGAGTAAAGTTGAAGATAAAATATGAGTTGAGTGAATGAATGAGTGAATGTGTGATATGTAGTGAGGTCAAATGTAAATGTGAATCGTGATGTAATCAAAATTTTATTGTAATTGAAGTTATGTATATATATAGTAAGAGCTTGAAATTTGTGCTATTCAAAAATTGAAATAAATATTTGATGAATAAAATTTCTGTTTGAATTCAAATTTTGTGTTATTTATTTTATTCATCAAATATTTATTTAATCTGTGAAAATAAAATAGTATATTAACAAATACATTTAAATGAATGTATATATGTTTATTATAATCAAACAAAAATCATATACTAGCATATTCAACCATCTCCCCCTTTTGATGACAACAAACATATATTTAAGATTTTTAATTTGTTAAATATATTTGAATATTCAATTTGCTCTCCCTATTTGAATTCTTCCTCTCTACACAAAGCTTCCCCTTCATATATGCATACAATTAAAAATATGCAAATGAGCCTTGATGCAAATAGAAAATATTTGACCTTTGCTTGATTTTATTTGACAAAATCATAACTTTTCTCTCCCCCTTTTGTTATCAGCAAAAGAGTAATAGTGTTAGAAAAATGGAGATAAAGTGGTAGACATTAATACAACATTAAACTCAATCGAATATAAATATTAAATTTCAATAAACAATCAAACAAAAATCATAAATAATCTATTAGGCGCATATTCCACTTTTAGAATGATGGGACTGATGTCATTATATAAATCCATACAGTTGTGTCTATTTATGGTGTATTTATATCAGGAATTTGAATATCTACCAACTATGCATAACCCTTAGGACTTTTAAATGAGATTAGTAGTATTCCAATTTTATTTTAAAAAAAATGTATTCAAGTATCTTCTAACCACGCATAACCGTGAGGACTTTTAAATGGGATTAGAATCAACTTTTTTATTTAAAAAATCAATTTTGATATGCGTTCCATATATGCATAACCGTGAGGACTTTTAAATGAGCATGGAAGCACATAACAAATTTCGAGTAATTCACCCATGCATAACCGTGAGGACTTTTAAATGAGAGTGAATACTTCAGATTTTATTTTATTTTATTACTATTATTATATATATTTTTATATTAAAAATATAAAATGAAAAACGAATGATTCCTGTTTAAAGTACCACATATCGACAAACTATATAGAATTTGATGAGTGATGGTCGTTAGAAATATGATAGAAATAGAGATGGTCATGGAATTTTTACCAACAAAAAGTTTTTGTAACTCTTGTTCAAATTTCTAAAGAAATTTACTACATATATCGCCTCAAGTTATAATATACGATTAATATTAACACGCACCACTTTTTCAATCACTATTTATCCTTTCGATAATCATTAGGGAGCCAGATTAGTCAATGTAATCATTTAAAATCATATTTAAAAATAATTATAAAACCAAGTTTTCAAAATGACTAATCTGTAAACAAGGTCAAAAATGATTTTCTAGAAGGGGTTTTATAAACAATTTTGCTATTTGAAAATTATTTGAAATGAAAAATATGCAGATATTTTCTTCAAAAAACGATGCAGTTACTAAATGTCTTATCATAAATCACGTTCCACTAGTAATTTTTCTATCAACTAGATCACTAGTGTAATCTGCATCTGCATTTCTTTTCACTCAAAGTTATCATTAATTGAATTTGATATACCAGACCATGAAGTGTGCATCAAAATATCTCAAAATCAATTTTAACAACTTTTTAAATGACATTCTATTGAATTTGAATTGAAACCGTGTAAATAATCAGAAACCGTGAATATAGTGTCAGCCGTAAAATAACCAAATTTATTATCATAAATAAATCACTATTATTAATCCAAACTAATATATATGAAGTAGTTCAAAGATTCTAGTGATTTTTATAGTGTTCTTGGCATAAGAATATAATTGGCCAACAATTTTGAATAAGTCAGAATCAAAATCATCATTATTTCATCATCACATTATTGGGTGATTTAACTCAGATTACGGTGCAGATTATCACATTTAATATATCGTTCAAATAAATATACCATTACCTATTTTACCTTTACGATATTTTTCATTGTTGTCCATTGTAATTCTGTCACCTTTATTCTAGGCTAAGGAACTTTGCTTTGTCGCCCGTTGTGTTTCTGGAACAGCCAGAGTCCAGATAACACTGTTGTTGTTCCTTAGCCTGCCACCACTCCTACACGATAAAAGATTTTTGTGACCTATTTGTTTTTATAGGTCCATGATTGTTAGTGACAGAATATTTAAAAAAAATTCATGGAGACACAAAACTATTTATATATGTTCCTTTCGGCACCCAGATTTGTTTAACTTTGAGAGATTTTATATTTGTGCCTTTTGGAACCCAAATTGGAATGGTTTTTACGTGTTTGGGTCTATACCAATAATTGTTTTGATTATATCCAAATTTTCTACAAATTGTGCACATTGAATTGACTTGATTAATTTTTCTTTTAACAGGTTTAGATTGATTATATCCAAGTCCTTGTCTGACCGTGTTAACAGTTTGTTTCCCTAAGAGCATATTCAACAATTTTTCACTTTTTGAAAACTTATCTAAAGTCGTTGACAATTGTTGGACTTGTATTTTGAGAGATTCATTTTCGTTTAATAATTGTGTGCACTTTTTAATAAAGTTCTCTCTTCTAGTATTTTCACTTTCCTTTAAAATCAGAATTTCATTTTCAAGCGATTTAATTTTAATTTCTGATTTTTTGATTTCTTCTTCGAATGTTGGACACTTATCACACTTAGGGCACTTGTTTTGATAGTTTTTAACTAATTGTTCAAGCTGGTCATTTGCTTCTATCAAATTATCTCTTTATGATTCAATTTTAGCATATTTCTCCCTAAGTCTTTCAAAATAGCCATTTACTTCGTGGAAATATATAAGTAATTAAGAGTGAGTAAGTTTTGATACCTCGCTTGGCTCGTCATCGTCGCTATCGGTTATACTACCTTGAAGGCACATATCTGCTTTCTCACTCTCACGGCTAGTACTTTGATTATCTTCATCACTTGTATTCCACGTGGCTGTAAAATTCCTCCTTTTTGATTTATTTTCAAAGTCGCGTCGATTTTGAGGACAATTGGGCTTGATGTTTCCGGGTTGGTTGCACTTATGACAGTTGATTTTTCGCTGATTTGTGTTATCTAAAACTTTGATTATTCTGCTTTTTAATTTAGAGTTGGATTTCCGTATTTGTGGTTCCACCTTTTTAATTTCTTTATTACCATTTCCAACTCTACCGCTCCATCGTCATCGTCGTCATCACTTTCAGGTGTTCCTTTGAGAGCTATTGATTTCTTTCGCAGGTCTCCTCCTTCACGTTCTTCCTTGAATTTCATTTCTAGCTCATAAGTGGTGAGATTTCCGATGATTTCTTCAACTTTGATTTGTTTTAAATCTTTAAATTCTTGAATGGCAGTCACTTTTGCTTCAAATCTTCGTGGAAGGGCTCTGAGGATTTTTCGGACTATTTCCAATTCCGTGTATGATTTTCCGAGAGCTTTTGATTTGTATACGATATTGGAAAGCCATCCGTACATTTCTTTAACATTTTATTCCTTGGCCATTGTAAAATTCTCGTATTCGCTACTCAGCATGGCAAGGCGAGATTCCTTTACTTGAGATGTTCCTTCGTGAGTCACTTTTGGTGTGTTCCATATTTCTTGTGCAGTTAGACAATGTGAGACACGATTAAATTCAAATTGATCCAATGAACAGATAATTGAATTCATAGCTTTAGCGTTAGCATTTTGTAATTTATTGTCTAGTTCAGTCCATTGATCCTTTGGTTTATTTACTTTCTAATTATTTACAATTATAATTGGTGCTTTATATCCTGTCTCAACAATATCCCAAGCGTCAATGGTTTTTAGAAAAATTTCCATCCTATTTTTCCAGTAAGCATATTCACCATTGAACATTGGTGGTCTAACTATGCACTGACCCTCTGTAAAAGCATTATTAAAAGAAGCCATTTTAAAATTTCAAATTTTTAAAACAAAAAATTGGTTTTTGAAAAAAAATCATTTTTTTTAAAAACAAAAGTTGACTTCTATTCCTAGCTCTGATACCACTTGTAGGATCGATTTCACCCTAAAGGGTGGTGAATAGAGTGATACTATTAATTATAAAAATTATTGCGGAAGTTTATAAAATATTTTAAACACAGATATATCAAAATAGCAGCATAGGTAATAACAGAATAATAAATGCAGAAATAGAACGACACAGAATTTACCCAGCTTCGGCAAAAACCTGCCTACGTGTTGCCCCTAAGGTTTCTACTAGAAATTAAGCAGTCAGACGCTTACACACATAAACTCGCGACACCCGCTATCGACTAGCCTTAACTCTACGCTCAAAATCCTGGCACAACTCAGCCACTGAGTTGCGAATTCTCAAACTACGCTATGTAGTTTGTCCCCTAGTCACACGACTAGAAACTACAACGGTTTAAAATGGAAAATACAATTTAAACACAATTTAAAACAAAAGAAACAAAACCCTAATTAAAAATATGAGCCTTTTATAATTATAAACCCAAAACTAATATAAAGGTCGACCCAAAATTATTCTTTCTCTTTTTCTTTTATTGGCTCGTTACTTTGTGTTTGTGACAATGGTGGCTCTCGTTCGCTCGTTCTTCTGAAATTAGGGTTTGGAAAATTGAAGTGCGTCGGTTTTTGTTGATTCGGTTAATGATGCTTCGATTTCTTTTCTCTCTGTCAATCTCATTCAGCTACTTCAAATCGATGCTTTCTTTTTTGCACTCGGCTCGTTCAATTTTGGTCGAGTTCGGAGTTGCTTCGGTATGTAATTTGTTGCTTTTGCTTTACTGTTTTTTGCTTCCTTGAACTCGATGATTTGAAAGCCGATGATGATAATGTTTATATAGGGTTGGAATCCCTATTTTCTCGTTCGTCTGATAGTTGTTTGATTTCGTCAATACTATGCTCGGCCATTCAATCTTCGATTGGATGCTTGAGATTGATTACTGACTTTTTCAATTTACTTGAATAACACGGTTTTGATTTCTGACTTGTTTCGATTCCTTGATTGCCGAGGCTCTGACTTCACTGTGACGATGATTTCTTTCTTTGTGTTTGTTGACTTGATATTCTGCTGTCACCATTACTATTAGTTTGAAAAATACTTTGATGACCCATGGCTTTGACTATTTTTATTTGGTATCTATGACTTTGACACAGTTTGATTTGAACTGCAGTTGACTTTGTGCATTTTTCTGTTGACATCGGCCTTGACTTTTTAAACTTGATTTTGTCTCGGCCTATACTTGAGCATTGCATACGCTTCGTGTATTGGCTTCGGCCATTATGTCTCTGACTTTGGTATTACTTTGAGCTACAGTTTGAAATCTCCTCTATCTTTGTTCGAACTTGTATCCTGTGCACATTGCGATTTGGTATCACTGACTTCAAGTTGTTTTGAGCATTTCTGTTATGCTGTAACTTGTTGTATTGAGTTGCACCCTCTGTTGTATTATGTCCGGTTCGGTCTTGTACAACTTGAGTCTGCACTTGCATTGTTTCTGACCTTCTCGCACACAGTCTTCATTTCTATTTGGTTTGTATCAATTCAATTGTGTTCCTGGATTTCTGTAGTTCACTGTTTTGTGGTTATGCATTTGTTCGAACTTGTCACCACTGTATCATTTATTGATTTACTTGATTTCATGATTCGCCACTGAGGCTGCTATTTCATGACTTCGACATATATGTTGTTTGCAACTGTTTCATTTGATGTGTTATGGCTGCATTCACCACTGTTTGTACACTTCCATTCTGCTATATCTTTGATATTGGCTTGCATTTGATTTTGTATATATGATGGCATTCATGTGTACATTAGTCTGAAGCTTGTGTTAATCTTTGTTGTAGCATTGTGTACATGTGTGCACATTGATGTATATGCATTTGTACTGATGCATCACTTATTGCCATTCACTTGAAATCAGTTGCATTCGTCTGGTTTTACTTCATCCCGTTGTCATCTTCTCTTGATATTTTGAACTTGAACTGTTGTATTTGTGTTTGCTGCAGTTTCATTTTGTTTGCAGTTTTGTCCTTGATTGGTTTGTGGTGCACTTGCTTGCTCAGTTGTATTGTGTAGTCCTGTTGCACTATAGCTTGCTTTAACCTGAACTAGTCTTGTTGCTTCCATATCATGGCTGGTTTGAGTTTTGCTGTCACTACATGTATGTATACATTGTATATATGTATATATATGTTTGTGCATGTCTTCATGTAGTTTGTACCACTGCCTTTGTGCACTGTTTGGTTCATATTGAATTTGTACATTTGGATTTTGGTCGAGGCTTGTTTTAGTTGTCTTGACCATTTTCATGAACTTGCACTTGTGTTGAATCCTGCTTGGAGCTCGGGTTTAACCTTGTGCTGATATTGTGACATCATTTTTATTGCACTTGAGTTGAACCCGGCGTTTTGTTTGAACTGCGCTCACCTGTCCCTGTATATCAAGTGTATATTGGTATGCACGGTCTTGTGGCATGTACAGTGATACGCTGTGCATGTCACAAGCTGTTCATGTACGATGAATTCAAATTTAAATGATGACGAACAACCCAAATAAACAAGGCAAATATTATTTTCAAAAACACATTTTATTTTATACTGCAAAAATATTTTATTTTCAATTTTACTACGTCAATATTTATTTTTGCAGATTGCTCAGATGTTGGATTCAACTTGGAGTGAAGTTGAAGATAAAATATGAGTTGAGTGAATGAGTGAGTGAATGAGTGTTGTGTAGTGAGGTAAAATGTAAATGTGAATCGTGATGTAATCAAAATTGTATTGTAATTGAAGTTGTGTATATATGTGGTGAGAGCTTGAAATTTGTACTATTCAAAAATTGTAATAAATATTTGTTTGAATAAAATTTCTGTTTGAATTCAAATTCTGTGTTATTTATTTTATTCATCAAATATTTATTTAATCTGTGAAAATAAATAAGTATATTAACAAATACATTTAAATAAATGTATATATGTTTATTATTATCAAACAAAAATCATATACTCGTATATTCAACAATCTCCCCCTTTTGATGATAACAAACATATATTTATGATTTTGAATTTGTTAAATGTATTTGAACATTCAATTTGCTCCACCTATTTGAATGCTTCCTCTCTACACAAAGACCCCCCTTCATATATGCATACAATTAAAAAATTGCAAATGAGCCTCGATGCAAATAGAAAATATTTGACATTTTCTTGATTTTATTTGACAAAATCTTAACTTTTCTCTCCCCCTTTTGTTATCAGCAAAAGAGTAATAGTGTTAGAAAAATGGAGATAAAGTGATAGACATTGATACAACATTTAAACTCAATCGAATATAAATATTAAATTTCAATAAAAAATCAAACAAAAATCATAAATACTCTGTTAGGCGCATATTCCACTTTTAGAACGATGGGAATTATGTCATCATATAAATCCATACAGTTGTGTCTATTTATGGTGTATTTATATCAGGAATTTGAATATCTACCAACTATGCATAACCGTTAGGACTTTTAAATGAAATTAGTAGTATTCCAATTTTATTTTAAAAAAAGTATTCAAGTATCTTCTAACCACGCATAACCGTGAGGACTTTTAAATGGGATTAGAATCAACTTTTTTATTTAAAAAATCAATTTTGATATGAGTTCCATACATGCATAACCATGAGGACTTTTAAATGAGCATGGAAGCGCATAACAAATTTCGAGTAATTCACCCATGCATAACCGTGAGGACTTTTAAATGAGAGTGAATGCTTCGGATTTTATTTTATTTTATTATTATTATATATATATTTTTATATTAAAAATATAAAATGAAAAACGAATGATTCCTTTTTAAAGTACCACATATCGACAAACTATATAAAATTTTGATGAGTGATGGTCGTTAGAAATATGATAGAAATAGAGACGGTCATGGAATTTTTACCAACAAAAAGTTTTTATAACTCTTGTTCAAATTTCTAAAGAAATTTACTAGATATATCGTCTCAAGTTATAATATACAGTTAATATTAACACTCGCCACTTTTTCAATCACTATTTATCCTTTCGATAATCATTAGGGAGTCAGATTAGTCAATGTAATCATTTAAAATCATATTCAAAAATAATTATAAAACCAAATTTTCAAAACGACTAATCTGTAAATAAGGTCAAAAATGATTTTCTAGAAGGGGTTTTATAAAAAAATTTGCTATTTGAAAATTATATGAAATGAAAAATATGCAGATATTTTCATTGAAAAACGACGCAGTTACTAAATGTCCTATCATAAATCACGTTCCACTAGTAATTTTTTTATCAACCAGATCACCAGTGTAATCTGCATCTGAATTTCTTTTCACTCAAAGTTATCATTAATTGAATTTGATAGACCACACCATGAAGTGTGCATCAAAATATCTCAAAATCAATTTTAACAACTTTTTAAATGACATTCTATTGAATTTGAATTGAAACCGTGTAAATAATTAGAAACTGTAAATATAGAGTCAACCGTAAAATAACCAAATATATTATCATCAATAAACCACTATTATTAATCCAAACTAATAAATATGAAGTAGTTCAAAGATTCTAGTGATTTTTATAGTGTTCTTGGCATAAGAATATAATTGGCCAACAATTTTGAATAAGTTAGAATCAAAATCATCATTATTTCATCATCACATTATTGGGTGCTTTAACTCAGATTACGGTGCAGATTATCACATTTAATATATCGTTCAAATAAATATACCATTACCTGTTTTACCTTTACGATATTTTTCATTGTTGTCCATTGTGATTCTGTCACCTTTATACTAGGCTAATTAAGGAACTTTGCATTGTCGCCCGTTGTGTTTCCGAAACAGTCAGAATCTAGATAACACTTTGTTGTTCCTTAGCCTACCACCACTCCAACACGATAAAAGATTTTTGTGACCTATTTGTTTTTATAGATCCATGATTGTTAGTGGAAGAATATTTTGAAAAATAATTTCGTGGAGACCCAAAACTATTTATATATGTTCCTTTCGGCACCCAGATTTGTTTAACTTTAAGATATTTTATATTTGTGCCTTTTGGAACCCAAATTGGAATGGTTTTTTCGTATTTGGGTCTATACCAACAATTGTTTTGATTGTGTCCAAATTTTCTACAAATTGTGCACATTGAATTGACTTGATTAATTTTTCTTTTAACAGGTTCAGATTGATTATATCCAAGTCCTTGTCCGATTGTATTAACAGTATGTTTTCCTAAGAGCATATTCAACGATTTTTCACTTTTTGAAAATTTATCTAAAGTCGTTGACAATTGTTGGACTTGTGTTTTGAGAGATTCATTTTCATTTAATAATTGTGTGCACATTTTAATAGAGTTCTCTCTTCTAGTATTTTCATTTTCCTTTAAAATCAGAATTTCATTTTCAAGCGATTTAATTTTAATTTCTGATTTTTTTAGTTTCTTCTTCGAATGTTGGACACTTATCACACTTAGGGCACTTGTTTTGATAGTTTTTAACTAATTGTTCAAGCTGGTCATTTACTTCTATCAAACTATCTCTATGTGATTCAATTTTAGCATATTTCTTCCTAAGTCTTTAAAAACAGCCATTTACTTCGTGGAAGTATATAAGTAATTCAGAGCGAGTAAGTTTTGATACCTCGCTTGGCTCGTCATCGTCGTTATCAGTTATATTACCCTGAAGGCACATATCTGCTTTCTCACTCTCACTGCTAGTACTTTGATTATCTTCATCACTTGTATTCCACGTGGCTGCAAAATTCCTCCTTTTTGATTTCTTTTCAAAGTCGCGTCGATTTTGAGGACAATTGGGCTTGATGTTTTCGGGTTGGTTGCACTTATGACAGATGATTTTTCGTTGTTCTGTGTTATCTAAAACTTTGTTTATTCCGCATTTTAATTTTTGATTTAGAGCTGGATTTCCATATTTGTGGTTCCATCTTTTTAATTTCTTTATTACCATTTCCAACCCTACTGCTCCATCGTCATCGTCATCACTTTCAATTGTTCCTTTGAGAGCTATTGATTTCTTTCGCGTGTCTCCTCCTTCACTCTCTTCCTTGATTTTCATTTTTAGCTCATAAGTGGTGAGATTTCCGATGAGTTCTTCAACTTTGACTTGTTTCAAATCTTTCGATTCTTGAATGGTAGTCACTTTTGCTTCAAATCTTCGTGGAAGGACTCTGAGGATTTTTCGGACTATTTCCAATTCCGTGTATGATTTTCCGAGAGCTTTTGATTTGTATACGATATTGGAAAGCCATCCGTACATCTCTTTAACATCTTATTCCTTGGCCATTGTAAAATTCTCGTATTCGCTACTCAGCATGGCAAGGCGAGATTCCTTTACTTGAGATGTTCCTTCGTGAGTCACTTTTAGTGTGTTCCATATTTCCTGTGCAGTTAGACAATGTGAGACACGATTAAATTCAAATTGATCCAATGAACAGATAATTGAATTCATAGCTTTAGCGTTAGCATTTTGTAATTTATTTTCTAGTTCAGTCCATTGATCCTTTGGTTTATTTACTTTCTGATTATTTACAATTATAGTTGGTGCTTTATATCTTGTCTCAACAATATCCCAAGCGTCAATGGTTTTTAGAAAAATTTCCATCCTATTTTTCCAGTAAGCATATTCAACATTGAACATTGGTGGTCTAACTATGCACTGACCCTCTGCAAAAGCATTATTAAAAGAAGCCATTTGAAAATTTCAAATTTTTAAACAAAAAATTGGTTTTTGAAAAAAAATCAACTTTTTTAAAAACAAAAGTTGACTTCTATTCCTAGCTTTGATACCACTTATAGGATCGATTTCACCCTAGAGGGGGTTAAATAGAGTGATACTATTAATTATAAAAATTATTGCAGAAGTTTATAAAATATTTTCAACACAGATATATCAAAATAGCAGCACAGATAATAACAAAGTAATAAATGCAAAAATAGAACGACACAGAATTTATGCAGCTTCGGCAAAAACCTGCCTACGTGCTGCCCCTAAGGTTTCTACTAGAAACTAAGTAGTCGGACGCTTACACACGTAAACTCACGACACCCTCTATCGACTAGCCTTAACTCTACGCTCAAAACCCTGCCACAACTCAGCCACTGAGTTGCGATTCTCAAACTACGCCACGTAGTTTGTCCCCTAGTCACACGACTAGAAATTACAACGGTTTAAAATGGAAATACAATTTAAACGCAATTTAAAACAAAAGAAACAAAACCCTAATTAAAAATATGAACCTTTTATAATTATAAACCCAAAACTAATATAAAGGCCGGCCCAAAATTATTCTTTCTCTTTTTCTTTTATCGGCCCATTCCTTTGTGTTTGTGACAATGGCGGCTCTCGTTCGTTCGTTCTTCTGAAATTAGGTTTTGGAAAATTGAAGTGCGTCGGTTTTTGTTGATTCGATTAATGATGCTTCGATTTCTTTTCTCTTTGTCAATCTCCTTCGGCTACTTCAAATCGATGCTTTCTTCTTTGCACTCGGCTCGTTCAATTTTGATCATGTTCGGAGTTGCTTCGGTGTGTAATTTGTTGCTTTTGCTTTACTGTTTTTTGCTTCCTTGAACTCGATGATTTGAAAGTCGATGATGATAATGTTTATATAGGGTTTGAATCCTTATTTTCTCGTTCGTCTGATAATTGTTTGATTTCGTCAATACTTTGCTCGGCCATTCGATCTTCGTTTGGATGCTAGAGATTGATTACTGACTTTTTCAATTTACTTGAATAACAAAGTTTTGATTTCTGACTTGGTTCGATTCCTTGATTGCCGAGGCTCTGACTTTACTGTGATGATGATTTCTTTCTTTGTGTCTGTTGACTTGATATTCTGCTGTCTCCATTACTGATAGTTTGGAAACTACTTTGATGACCCACTTCTTTGACTATTTTAATTTGGTATCTGTGACTTTGGCACAGTTTGATTTGAACTGCAGTTGACTTTGTGCACTTTTCTGTTGACATCGGCCTTGAATTTTTAAACTTGATTTTGTCTCGGCCTATACTTGAGCATTGCATACGCTTCGTGTATTGGCTTCGGCCATTATGTCTCTGACTTTGGTTTTACTTTGACCTATAGTTTGAAATCTCCTCTGTCTTTGTTCGAACTTGTATCCTGTGCACATTGTGATTTGGTATCACTGACTTCGAGTTGTTTTGAGCATTTCTGTTATGCTGTAACTTGTTGTATTGAGTTGCACCCTCTGTTGTATTATGTCCGGTTCGGTGTTGTACCACTTGAGTCTGCACTTGCATTGTTTCTGACCTTTTGGCACACAGTCTTCATTTCTATTTGGTTTGTATCAATTCAGTTATCTTCCTGGATTTCTGTAGTTCACTGTATTGTGGTTATGCATTTGTTCGAACTTGTCACCACTGTATCATTTACTGATTTACTTGATTTCATGAGTCACCACTGAGACTGCTATTTCATGACTTCGACATATATGTTGTTTGCAACTGTTTTATTTGATGTGTTGTGGCTGCATTCACCACTGTTTGTACACTTCCATTCTTCTGTGTCTTTGATGTTGGCTTGCATTTGATTTTGTACATATGATGGCATTCATGTGTACATTAGTCTGAAGCTTGTGTTCATCTCTGTTGTAGCATTGTGTACATGTGTGCACATTGATGTATATGCATTTGTACTAACGCATCGCTTGTTGTCATTCACTTTAAATCAGTTGCATTCGTCTGGTTTTACTGCATCCCGCTGTCATCTTCTCTTGATATTTTTGAACTTGAGCTGTTGTATTTATGTGTTTGTTGCAGTTTCATTTTTTTTGCAGTTTTGCCCTTGTTTGGTTTGTGGTGCACTTGCTTGCTTAGTTGTATTATGTTGTCCTGTTGCACTATAAGCTTGCTTTAACCTGAACTGGTCTGGTTGCTTCCATATCATGGCTGGTTTGAGTTTTGCTGTCACTACATGTATGTATACATGTGTATATACATATGTATATATATGTTTTTGCATTGTCTTCATGTAGTTTGTACCACTGCCTTTGTGCACTGTTTGGTTCATATTGCATTGTACATTTGGATTTTGGTCGAGGCTTGTTTTAGTTGTCTTGACCATTTTCACGAACTTGCACCTGTGTTGAATCCTGCTTGGAGCTCGGGTTTAACCTTGTCCTGATATTGTGACATCATTTTTATTGCACTTGAGTTGAACCCGGCGTTTTGGGTTTGACCTGCGCTCACCTGTCCCTGTAATTTTATCAAGTGTATATCAGTGTGCACGGTCTTGTGGCATGTACAGTGATACACTGTGCATGTCACAAGTTGTTCGTGTATGATGAATTCAAATTTAAATGATGACGAACAACCCAAATAACCGAGGCAAATATTATTTTCAAAAACACATTTTATTTTATACTGCAAAAATATTTTATTTTCAATTTTACTACGTCAATATTTATTTTTGCAGATTGCTCAGATGCTGGATTCAATTTGAAGTGAAGTTGAAGATAAAATACGAGTTGAGTGAATGAGTGAGTGAATGAGTCATATGTACTGAGGTCAAATATAAATGTGAATCGTGATGTAATAAAAATTGTATTGTAATTGAAGTTGTGTATATATATAGTGAGAGCTTGAAATTTGTACTATTCAAAAATTGTAATATATATTTGTTTGAATAAAATTTCCATTTGAATTCAAATTCTATGTTATTTATTTTATTCATCAAATATTTATTTAATCTATGAAAATAAAATAATATATTAACAAATACATTTAAATGAATGTATATATGTTTATTATCATTAAACAAAAACCATATACTCGCATATTCAACAACGACCTCTCCTTTAAACACTTCATCTCGACTAGGGAACTTAGCACGAGATTCGAACTCATGAATCTTCGTAAAATTGAGGATAGTAGGAACCGCATGGATGAGGGCAACGAATTCGCGGTCAGAATATGTTTTATGGCTAGGCGGAGTGGTGGAAGGAAGGAGGTGTCAGAGGTGTTTAGGACATGAGGGAGTAAGAAGTAGTGAAGTTAGGGGGTGCAAGTTGAGCATGGTGTGCGAGTTGGAAGAGAAATGGCTATAGCTCAGCATTACTCTCGCATGCCAAACGACGAAGAGAGATTGGAGGAGTGCAATGAGTCATGATAAACGGCAACGAGAGAATACGGGAGAGAAATGGGTGTTGTCATGCCGAACGACAAAGAGAGGACAATGGAGAGGAACGAGTATTAGGCTTATCGGGCCGAGCGATGCGGCTCGGCACTATCGTGGTTCGGCATGACTCCTGCATGCCGAACGAGGAAAGAGGTAGAAAGGAGAGAAGTGAGGGTTGCGCCTAGAGTGCTGAGCGATGCGGCTCGGTACGATCATGGCTCGGCATGACTTCATCATGCCGAACGGTGGAGGGCGAGTGAGTAGAGTTTAAGTGATCACTTAGCCGAGTATCTCGAGTGTCGTTCGACATTAAGTCTTGAAATAGATAGCAATAGTCATAACCATTCCAACTAAAATGTAACCCATGTTGACTTGACTAACTTACCATGCCTAAACATATGACAAAGAAAAGGACAAGGACTTAAGCATATAAACATATCGACCACTCCGGACTGACAACTCTCCATTTCAAGAACTATAAATCTAAATTTAACTCGATAAAAACAGACTACGGCCTCGATATATATTATGAACTTCCAAGTTCAACATTAAAAACCACCACTGGACACCTGCACTTTACTTTATCTTATTAGTTGCACGGCTATAAATTCTTTGACACTTACACTCGAACGATTGCACTAGTTCACACACCACACGGGGAGAGTATTTTTTGTTGTTAAGTCTAATGTCGAATGTTTTTCAAGTGTAGTTCAAACAGGTGTTTCGTCAGATTCAACACTCACTAGAGATGTCTAGGAAATCTAGCTCTACCACGATCTTGGACAGACCCAGGCCATCCTCTCAACAAGAAGTAGTTGGAACTTCAAATCCGCCAACTACTCCTATACAAGACATTCCGAGCCCCACGATCGCATCTATCAACTTGGCTCCTGATGCCCGGGATGCAGCGATCTTTTTAGACGATCTGATCGATTCTCTGGTCTTGAGAAACGAAAGCTCCCTTCATCGTATATGCTCGATGCACGAGATTCCTTTCGATGATGCGTTGGTTCCATCGGGAAAAGATTGTCCTCACCTACCCTCACTCGGATACACGGCCTGCAAAAAATTTATGTGCTGGGTTAGCAGCGGGTCGCCATTCAACTCCTTTCTTCGTGGCCTACTACGGTATATTAAGATCACTCCATCGCAACTACACCCGAACAGTCACGTGCTCGTGTACGGCACATGCATCCTCTTCATGAGTGTCCTTTTTAGGCTTCCGACGCCTGGCGATATTCGATGCATTCATCGTTTCAAGTGACAATCGGATAGCCCATCCTTTGTATTTCTCGAGCCACACAACAAATGTCAAATTCTGACTGGGGCGTGGAGCAAATTTGCCCAGTACAAGCAAGAGTGGAACTACGTGCGTTGTCCTCCTGGCTTCGCAAGGAGATGGGTAGAAGGAAGTAAGTTCCTTTTCTGGACCAATGCTTGCATTTGGCAAAATTTGCATCTTTTCTGATTTTTTATCTACTTTTTTAGGTATTGGTCCACGTCCCGAAGGCTCTGGGTATTCTGAAGCTGTTGAGGCTATTCGAGCTATCCCCGTAGAAGACCGGGACATTAGGTCTCTTATTTCAAACGAGTCGCTCTCGAAGTTTGGGCTGTTGGCGATAGGCCGTCGAATAAGCCTTCCTCCAGGTGTCATCATAATCAGGTCTGCTTTGGGAAAAGGAAAAAAGCAAGCCGGGCCTTCAGCACGTGACGTGCCTGACACATCCGATGAGGGGGAGATTAAAGAAACTGAAATTCCCGAAGTACATGGCAAGAATGTTAGCCTCGCTCGGGAGCCAGTAGTCGAGGGGCATGATATCGAAGTAACACTTCCCCCTGCGAAGGAAAAGAAAAAATTGACGTACAAACTGAGGAAAAAGTCAAACGGGCGGAACTTCTAAAGTCACCGTCACCCCGGTGGGGAGAGAGCATTCTCCTCAATGCTTAGAGAGTTCATTGAAAGGCCTGTCGGGCCTAACTATTCTCGACGATTTGCTTAACTGCGGCTTCAATGATCCGGAAACGCTTAAACTTCATTCGCCCGCAAGAGTCGATGCAGGCGTTCAAGCCCATGTCCAGGGAGAAAAAAACTCCCATAACTAGAGATAAAGAAACTGTCCGTTGGGGTAAAACACTAGGACACACACGGACACATGCACTTCACCTTGCGTTTCAACTTTAGCTATCACTCTACTCTTTGCTAACGTTTCATTATTTTCATTTTGCGCAGGTGACATGGGACGCACTCATGGACTCGATCTTCTCCGTGGTTCATCTACTTTTCATCATTCTGGCTGGGACTCGGGCCCCAACAAACGCCGAGACAGAGATGACTCTAGAGACCGAGACTATCGTCCACGAGAATCAACTTATCGAAGGAAAACATACAGTCAGTCCTCATATTCCCGCGATCATCCTTCTCAATCAGAGCAAGGCATGGAGAAGCATGTGCAGAAGGGGTCCCAGCCTAAGGCCCACCGAGATTAACATTCTGGTTCATCCAGCACTAGGAAATCCTGGGAACCCCATAAAACATCAGTAGCATCCAGGTGTACTCCTCCCACTCCTATTCTTGATCCGTCGGTGGCAGAAAGACTTATTGAGCTCAAGTCTATGTTCCCCAAAGATATGCTTCGATGGCTTGAAATTTCTCCTGATGATTCATCACATTCCAGGACACGTCAAACAAAGCGCGATTGCTTGTACCAACGACATTTATGTCCAACACGACGCATTTGTTTACTTGGCTGAGAAAGTCTTGGAAGTCTCTGTTGAGCGTCAATACGAAATTGACCGCCTGAAGCTCGAAGCCATCCACGATAAGGACATTATCAAAGCTCAAGATGAAGAGATCTCTTCGTACAAATCTCAGCTCGAAGCCGCCCAACAAAGTGCTAAAGATACGGCAGAGGCCATCAATCGTCTAGAGATAACTCATAAGAAAGAAATTGACGAAGCGGTCCAACGCTGCGGGGCCCTGGCTTTAGAGAAGAATTCAGTTCAGAAGGAAAGGGATGCATTTGCCCTCCCAGTCAAAGAGTTGGAAGATCAACTCCGCAAAGAGAGAGAGGAAAAAACTGCTTCCCAAGAGGAGTCGCAACGATATTGCAACGAGATTGTTGCTACGCGACTCTTGAAGGCAAAGACCGACGACAAGCCCTCTAAGGTCGGGATGTTGAACGATGAAGCCCGTGAAGAGGGAAAGAGAATAATATATGTGGAGATTGACTCTCTCCTTGAGGTGGCTACAGAGGCTGGCAGGGAGGAGATTAAGTGCTTGTTCGACCCACTTATAACAGAATACAACAACCGTGTCCTCATGCATCGGGACTTAACTTTTTTTGCCGAGGGCTACCTCGAATCTCTAGCCGAGGCATGCGAGACTTTAATGAAGATCAGGAAGGTCGAGCTGGGCACTGAAGAGGTTGACGAGGAGGCTTTAGTGAAAGAATTTCTCAGGGGGGACGAGCCTTCAGACTTGTCTGCAGCTAAGGTCCTCTACTGCAAAGGTTCCACCTCATCAAAAGGAATAGATCTCGATCCGTCTGGAACCGAGTCTCCAGCCTTCCTCCTATCAATCGGCTGATCGGCCAGTACTCGATCCATTCGAGCAACACGCTGGTTAGGACCCGGAAGACCCTGGCCTTGGCATTCACATTCTATCTCCTATTCCAAAGGGTGAGACTCCTCGGACGATTGAGAGCCAGCAAGAAGCCAGTACATAACTCTTCTTTTTAAAGTTCGAAGAGCCGTTGTTCTTGGCATGAGTTCATTATATTCTAACATTTGTATTTTGTGGTCTTACGTAGTTCGCTATGACCCTGTGCCCACTCCGAGGAGTGGTGACACCAAGGAGAAGAAGGAGAAAGTGAGCGAGGCTGCTCACATGGGAGAGACTCCCAGTCCAGATGCTCGAGTGATTAAGGCGCTCGATGGGGATAAGTCTGAGACTTCATCTCCTGTCAAAGAAAGTTATGAAAATGAGATCGCAAGCGTATCTGCACACACTTCTAAAATAAGCATGAAGGAGTAGCTCGTGGAGGAAAAGAAAAAGACCGCTGAAATCAAAGTCGAGCCCCGAGTCGTGGATTTAGATGATCCTTTGAACAAGCCTTTAAAGGTCATCCTCCCTGGTGGGTCCAGGCCACTAGAGGTTCCTCGTTCTTCCTCGGTTGTTACCTCCCCATCAAGCAAAACGTCTAAACGAAAATGTGTGGGGGAAGAGTCACCTGAGAAAACAAAGGAGGAAAAGAAACCCAAGAAGTCAAAGAAGTAGTCGTTACACTAGTTCAACGAGAGCTAGTCTTAGATTATGTAATTATTTTTATTTATTTCCGTAGTCAAGGTAAATAGACTTTTGACTCCGAATTTTGGAGGAGTTGTGGTAGAACATCATTTTGGATGAATAAATGAAATTTAGTTCTTTTGTCTTTCAAAGGACTTTTGCTGCTCAGCTTTTTGTATTAGTGTGGTCGAAACCCGAACTATTAGGAGTTACATAAACCCCCAGTTCATCTTCATATAACTTGCAAATTCTTTGAAATTGTACATTCTTTATTCCATGTTTCGGGCACTTAGAATATTTTTCAGTCCGTACGCTGGGGACTTGATGACTTCAAGTCAGTTGTACTCTAGTCATCACTCCGGGGACTTAGAGATTTTCAGGCCGTTTATACTCTAGTCCGTACTCAGGGGGCTCAGAGTACTCCAGTCCGCACTCAAGGGACTTGAAGATTTTAAGTCGTGTATACTCTAGTCCGCACTCAAGGAACTCAGAGTACTCCGGTCCGCACTCAGGGGACTTGGAGATTTAAAATCGGTTATACTCTAATCCACACTCAGGGGACTCGGAGTACTCCAGTCCGCACTCAGGGAACTTGGAGATTTTAAGCCATCTATACTCTAGTCCACGCTTAGGGGACTCAAATTACTCCAGTCACACTCTGGGACTTGGAGATTTTAATTCGTTTATACTCTAGTCCGCACTCAGGGGACTCAGAGTACTCCAGTCCGCACAAAGGGGACTTGAAGATTTTAAATCGTTTATAATATAGTCCGCACTCTAAGGGCTTGGAGATTTTCGTACATCAGAAAGAATAATGTAACTCTAGTTGTTTTCCATAGTATTATCATACACAGAAAAATCAATAATTCATGGAAAAGATGGCTTCAAGCCTTTATTAATGAAAACGAGCTAAATTGTCTTATTACATGCTAAAAACTAAGAATCAACGAAATAAAAAATATGTTGGAAATAATTGCAACTAAAATTGGGAAGAAATAAACTAAGTGTAATAATGCCGTAGGTGCTTGCTATTCCATACTCAGGGGAGTGTCACACCATCAACGGTCGCTAGCTTGAAAGTTCCCTCTCCAAGCTTTCGTTCAATGACGTACAGACCTTCCCATGTGGGATTCATATGCGACGGGACAGGGAAAAATCGTTTCAAAACGTGGTCACCCATATCAAAGAATCTTGGTCGGACTTTTACTTTATAATATCGAGTGACTCGATGTCTATATGCAGCCGCTCTTAAATCAGCTTCTTTGCGTTTTTCGTCAATGAAGTCCAGTGATTCCAGCAAAAGATCCCGATCCAGTTTAGGGTCGTAATGAGTTACCCGATGTGATGAAACTTCAAGTTCTACGGGTATAATAGCTTCCATGCCATATGCCAATGTGAATGGAGTGTGGCCAGTCGCGGACTTGTGGGTGGTTCTATAAGCCCAAAGCGCTGTTGGAAGTTCATTCACCCACTTGCCTCTAGCCTTTTCCAAACGCTTTTTCAATATGGACTTGACTATTTTATTCACAGTTTCCACTTGTCCATTGGCTTTTGGACGAGCAACTACTGCAAACCTTTTTTTAATGCCATACTTTTGACAAAATTCTTTGAACTCTTTGCTTTTGAATTGAGTTCCGTTGTCTGTAATGATAGTCCGTGGAAGGCCAAAATGGCATATAATGTTTCATACAACGAAATTAATGATCTTTTTGGTGGTGATCGTGGCCAAAGGCTTTGCTTCTGCCCACTTGGTAAAGTAATCGACCGCAATAATTGCATATTTCACACCACCTTTGGATATGGGTAAAGAACAAATTATGTCGATTCCCCACATTGCAAACGGCCATGGACTAACCATTTGCGTGAGTTCCGTTGGCGGAGATCTTGGGATTTTTGCATACTTCTGGCATTTATCGCATCTCCTTACATAATCTGCAGCGTCTCGATTTACAGTTGGCCAATAGTATCCATAGTGGAGGATTTTCTTTGCTAATGTATGCCCTCCAATATGGTCACCGCATTCTCCTTCATGGACTTCCTTCAGGACTCGTTTTACCTCATCGTACGCAATGCACCAGAGTAAGGGGGACGAGAATCCCCTCCGATACATTATTCCGTCCTGCATTACATATCGCAAGGACTTACGAATGACTTTTCGTCGTTTTCTCCTTCTTTCGAGCAAGACCCCATGTAGCAAGTATTGCCTGAATGGGTTCATCCATGATTTCTTCTCGATTTCTGTTTCTAGCACGAAATCTACCTCCATCATATTTATACTCGAAGCATGTAAGGTTTCAACGGGAACCAATCCCATTTGTTGTGCATCGCCAGTGCTCGCAAATTTGCCAATGAATCGGCTTCTCTATTTTGTTCACGCGGGACATGCGAAATATCATAATATTCTAGATTTGCTAGCAGCTCTTGAACCCGTGCAAGGTATGGGGCAAGTTTATGTCCCTTCGCTTAATAGTCCTCCCACACCTAGTATACCACCAGTTGTGAGTCATAAAAGGTTTCAACCGATTTTACCCCCTGTTCTATGATAAATCTCAAGCCAGCAATCAATGCTTCATACTCGGCTTCGTTATTTGTCGTTGGGAATTCGAGCTTCAAAGCATGACAAATTGATCGGTTTTCAGGAGTCACAAGAACTATGCCAGCTCCCGAGCAACGATCGTTATATGCCCCATCGGTGTACATCTTCCATCGAACGGGAGGTATAACATTGTGACCGCTCGATTCATCTAACATGGTGCATTCAGTAATGAAGTCTGCTAGTGCTTGCCCTTACATAGACCTTTGTGGCAGGTAGGTAAATCAAACAGACTTAACTCGATATTCCATTTTATCATCCTTCTAGAAGTTTTCGGTCGTTGGAGTACCTGCCGCAAGGGTTAATCTGCATACACTGATTGAGTATACCCGAAAGTATGGTCGGAGCTTGCATGATGCAATCACCAAGCAATAGGCTAGCTTCTTAATCTTAGGATAATTTGTTTCTGCCCCCGTTAAACATTTACTGACATAGTACACCGGCTTTTGAACTCGGTCCTCCTTGCGAACTAAAGCCGTACTGATAGCATGCTGAGATACAGTCAAGTACACGTACAACATCTCATGGTCTACCGGTTTCGATAGTACTGGAGGACTTTCTAAATGCCTTACTAGGGCTTGGAATGCTTCCTCACAGTCGGGTGTCCATTCGAAATTCCTCTTTCCTTTCTTTATTACATCAAAGAAAGGAATACGCTTATCTGTGGCTCTGGATATGAATCGACTCAGCGCAGCCACCTTTCCATTCAAGCTTTGTACCTGTTTTATGGTTTCGGGAACTTGTATGTATCGAATAGCTTGATCTTCTCCGGGTTAGCCTTGATTCCCCACGCATTCACAATGAAACCCAAATATTTCCCTGACGCAACGCCAAAGGAACACTTTAAAGGATTGATCTTCATTCCATAACGTCTGAGTATATCAAACATCTCTGCTAAATCCCAAATGTGGTCATTTGACTGCCGTGACTTCATGAGCATGTCATCCATATAGACTTCCATCATTCTACCAATCTGGTCTTTAAACATTCGATTCACCAACCGTTGATAAGTCGCTCCCGCGTTTTTCAGTCCGAAAGGCATCACTACATAGCAATATAACCCAACATTTGTGAAAAACTTGTGTGTTCTTGGTTTGGAATGTGCATTGGGATCAGATTGTATCCCGAGTATGCATCCATAAATGACAGTAACTCATGTCTGGCCGTTGAGTCGATGAGCCGATCGATCCTTGGTAAAGGGAAACTATCCTTCAGGGATGCTTTGTTCAAATCAGAGTAATCAACGCAAGTTCTCAACTTCCCATTCTCTTTCCTTACAAGCACAGGGTTGGACACCCATTCAAGGTAGTGGGCGTCATGGACGAACCCGTTGGCTTTGTGTTTGTCCACCTCCTCTCTGAGAGCAGCGGACCTCTCCGGGTCCATGCCTCTCCTTTTTTTTTACAGGAACGTACCTCGGGTCTATGTTCAACATATGACTTGCAATAGCAGGAGAAATCCTGCACATATCAGAATGTTTCCAAGCGAAAACATCCAGGTTCGCTCAGAGGAAATCAGTGAGATCCTTGGCCACTGAGGGGTCGAGTTGTGATCCAATCTTGAGCACTCATGATGGGTCATCTCGGCTGACTAGAACGTCAATCGTCAGTTCAGCCGTTGTTGCTTTTGCTTACCTGGGTTCCTCATCATCGTCTCTCAGATCTATGTCTCTATAGATTCGAGAATGTGGCCCGAGCCAGGGCTTGGGCACTACTTGTCAATTGTCAGCATTCAGGATGCGGACGAAGTTGTCCGCAACATTTCCTTTCTCCCGCCGTTGGGCCCCTTTCAGCTCAGCCACATAACATGCACGATCGGTCGCCTGATCGCCATGCACCACACCAACTCCTTTATCTGTTGGAAATTTTAAAGTCAAACATCACGGGGCCAAAGCTGCCCTAAACTATGCCAGGGACGGTCGACCCAGAAACACATTGTATGGAGAATCAACATCCAAAACTATGAAAGACAGGATTCGCACCCTCCTGCGTTCACCTTGTCCCGGTTCAACTGGCAACTCAACATATCCTACTACATCAGTCACTGCACCATTAAAGCCAAGGATTCAGGCTTTAGATGGTTTCAAATCCTTTGTCTCCATCTTTATTTGGTCGTGTGCCTTTTTGAAGATGATATTAACGGAACTTCCACAATCAATTAAAATTCTCTTCACATATCTGGCCCGATCGTCGCAGATATGACCATCGGGTCGATGGTAGGAGCCTCCACCTTGTCCGCATCTCGACTCCTAAATACTATATCGTCTGTCATCATGCATTGCTGCTTAGCAGGGGTCCCATCCTCCACATTCGAACAACACTCATAATCCGCATGCCTTAAGGAGTTAGCATATCACTCCACTTCTTGCCAATTCTTATCTGCAAGGTGAGGTCCGCCTACTATCATGTTTATGACCAATCTACCCACAGTTCGGGCAGGTTCCTCTGGTTGGCGTGGAGCCGGCCCGCATCTGGGGTCTGAGTGTTCGTTGCCTACCCTCATGTGGGTTCTTGACAAACTCCTATAGCTTTTTTGTCTCATCAACTTTTCTATGGCGTCGTGGAGGTGTCTACACTCCTCTGTATTGTGCCTGTAAGTCTCATGGAAGCGGAAGTACTTCCCCGTCTGCTTCTGTTCCTTTGTGGACTCCTTTGGGCATGACTTTCTGTATTGAAAAGTGTTACAAGTTGATAGGTAAATATTCTCAAGAGATGCATTCAGTGGAGTGTATTCATTGTAGGTTGGAATCCTTGGCTTCCATTTCCCTGCTTCTCTTTTCTTTCCGAGATTTCCTCCTCCGGACCCTTTAGATTGTTCAGGCTTGTTCTGGACATTGACTTGAACCTTTCCCGAGTTGTCACCGGATTGTTTTACGATGATATTGCTTTTCACAGTCTCTTGAATAGGCCCTGGTACCTTATCTCGTATCGTCCATCTAGCTTCCTCGCTCCTTATGAATTGATGAGCCTTTGAATAGAAACGCTTCAGCGTAGTTGGAGGCTTTCCTGCCAGCCAATCTCTAAACTCTGAATTCGGATCCACACCTTGCATTACCGCCATAAGAATTGCGTGGTCGTTAGTGTTGCTAACTTCGGTATCCACAACATGAAATCTCTATAAGTACTCTTTCAATGACTCCACCGGAGCCTGGATTATACTAGATAGGGACATCACATCCTTGGAACGAGTGGCGTGTATCCTAAACTATTCCACAAATTTCGTCGCCAATTTGTCGAAGCTGGATATAGATCATGGGGGAAGTCGAGTGAACCATATGGTGGCGATTTCGGATAAAGTAATTGGAAAGCATCTACACTTGGTCGCATCATTTGCTTTAGCCAAATCCACCATCCATTCATACCTCATCACATGCTTTCTAGGATCAATCTTCCCTTCGTAGGCCGGGATAGTCGGCATGCTAAACTTCCTGGGGTACTCGGCCTGTAGAATAGCATCTGTGAAGGAAGTATGACTCCTGGATATTCTCCAGTCTTCATTTGTCAAGCCTTAGTTCTCTCTCATCAACTGTTTGACCATAGCTGATAAGTCTGGAGTTTGTATGGAGGATGGAAGGTTGGTCTCTGTTCTTCGGGACCGCTTAGGTTGGTGTCTCCTGTGTTGGCGGTCTGCCAAATGTGTATCTTAGGGACCAACTTCATTGGGTCTTGATGAGCTAGACGTCCATTCTCTACACGTGTTCTAGCTCCTAAGTTTCCCGTTCCAGCTTGGGTATGGTTTCCAAGATGTAAGTGATCCCTATTTGATCGATCAGTAGCATCTGCTTGTGCAGTTTCCATTTTGCGGCGTCTACGCCTGGGAGGTTCGTCGGACGAAGTCGAACTATCAGACGAAGAATAAGGAATGGGGCTACCTCCAGCATTCTGATGCTGTTGCTGAGTAAGCTGAGTCATGAGGTTAGCGTTAGCTTGAATTTTTTTAGCAAGCTATCTCCTACTTTCCATGAGTTCTCTCATCAAGTCGTTGAACTCTGTCCTTGTGATGACTTATGTTTGATTTTGGATGGTGGTCCATGCACCTAGATTTGCTTGTTGATTGCTAGGTCCTATCTGTTGTACATTAGCAGTCTCGTTGACGTCCGTGTTATGAGAGGCTGATCAGGTACGTGGTCTACCCATATTAGAATTGTTGATCGAAACTCTGAGTAGATTCAATGAACATCCAGTGAATAAGTTGGATCTCCTTTAGGGGATTTATTCAATTCAGTAGCTACAAAGCAGATCCTAGTGGCCTGAGAATTCGATTCTCTGTGAAAGCACCAAAATGTTAGCACCAGAATTGGTCACTAACACCCTTGAGAAAGATTGTGTACAGAGATTAATGAAGAAGGTAAATTAAAACAGAGAATTGTATGCTAAATTAAATGTAAAAACAAGAACACCAAATTTATAGTGGTTCAGCATAATTGCCTACGTCCACTTTAAGTTTTGATCTTTATTGCTTTCACAAGTGACTAATACAGATACAATTCATACTATAAAGACTTAAATACAAATGCTAAGTAAAATAGAATGAGTCTTAAAAGCGGCAGAGCCTCCCCAGTGCTCTCAAAAAAATGTCCATTTCACTGTGCCCATGCCCTTCTATTTATAAACAAAGATGGGTCGGACTTCCCTATTGGGCCTAGGAGCAAAATACCTCAGCCCGTGGTAAGTAACTCCTGCGCACTGAGCTACAGATGCCGAACGGCAAGTGCCGAGCGAGGGGGTGTGCCGAGCGAGTCCTCAGTGTCAAACGGCATTCGCATGCCGAGCCACACACCCATGCCGAACGACCTTTCTATGCCGAGCGAGGAGAGATGCCTAACGACCCCTTTATGCCAAGCGAGGTAAGATTTCGAATGACCCTTGAATACCGAACGAGATGTTGTGTCGAACGTTGCCTCAATGCCGAACAAGGCAACATGTCGAGCGACTTTATCATGTCGAGAAACTCCTCAATGCCGAACGAGGCCAAATACCGAGCGAGGCTCTATGCCGAGCGAGCCTCTATGCCGAACGGCCCTTCCATGTCGAGTGAGGGTTTATGCCGAATAAGTCTCTATGCCGAACGACCCTTCCATGCCGAACGAGGCTCTATGCCGAACGACCCTTCCTTGCCGAGCGATGCTCTATGCCGAACGAGTCTCTATGCCAAACGAGTCTCTATGCCGAACGGCCCTTCTATGCCGAGCGAGGCTCTATGTCGAACGACCCTTCCTTGCCGAGCGATGTACTTGCTAGGCGATACACGCATTACCGGCCCACTTACCTAGGTGACAACAGGCAAATTCTTTTTCATAGTCCAAACACCTTTTGCAATTAGAATTTTTATTTTTCTTATTGCTTTTAAGCTCATTTTCCAAATCATTATTTTTCTGACGCAGTTTAGTTGTTCCCTTTTCAACTTATTATTTTTCATCTCAAGAGCTTTATTGTTTTCAATTAATTTTCGGCATAAGAGAACTAAATCATTGAATGGAAAATCATTTACCTCATCGACTATTAAATCATCACCACTACTGTCTTTTGCAGATCCTGTCAAGCATGTTTCTTTAACTGAGTCGATTGTGGGGAATTTCTCACGGTTGTTGACTTTTGCACCATATATTGCTTCAAACGTATTCTAGATTTTCTCTGCATTTTCAAAATGAGAGATAAAGTTAAAATTATCTTGATTAATATGAGAATATATTATATGCATAGCAAGAGCATTAATCGAAGTATTTTTCTTGTCTATTATATCGCACCACACCCATGTTCATTAATATCGCAACATTTAAAATTAACAGATTTCAAATAAAATTCCATTTTTAAGTTCCAATTTAAAAAATCTGTTCCATTAAAATAGGAGGAATAATACCGGACCGACTCTCGCTGGATTTGCAACCAGGGTTAGACATCCTTGCTATTAACCTTGCTCCGATACCACTTGTAGGATCGATTTCACCCGAAAGAGGCAATGAATAGGGTAATACTAATAATAGTAAAAATTAATGCGGAAATATATAAAATAATTGCAGCATAGATAACAGTAGAATAATAAAAGCAGAAATAGAGCAGCACAGATTTACCCAGCTTTGGCAAAATCCTGCCAATGTGCTGCTCCCAAGGTTTCTACTAGAAATTAAGTAGTCAGACGCTTACACGCGTAAACTTGCGAAACCCACTGTTGACTAACCTAACTCTACGCTCAAACCCTACCATAACTCAGCCATTGAGTTGTGAATTCTCGAACTACACTACCGTAGTTCGTAACCTTGTTACACGACTAGAATGTTACAATAGTTTAAAAGAAAATTAAAAACAAAAACAATACAAAAACCCTAATTTTAAAATTAAAGCCCAATAGAATTAAAAGATCGTCCCAAAGAAAACATTGTGATAAAAATAAGTCTGTTCCTTTTTTCTCTTATTAATGCGTTCGGCTGCTCCCTTTCTCCATTCCATTTCAAATGCTAGGGTTTTTGTAAAATTGAAGATGTCGCTTGGATATATTGATCAATTGATGTGATTTTATGCTTCGATCTTCGCCAATTGTCTCCTTGGCTTGAGTGCAAGCGGTTGCTGTAATTTAGTCGAGTTCAATTGTGCTCTAAGTTGGTACGTGAATTCTTCCCCTTTTAATTCTCGACTTTGATTCAATTTGCAAATTTGTTTTTGATTTAAAAGTATGCTCTGGATTTTTTGTCTTGAAATTGAACGCCTATCTACCGATGATGATATGGGTAATTTATAGGGTTCGAATCACTTAATTTACGTTCGTATAATTTCAGTTTGAATAATTTATGACATTGTTTTCTGCGTTGATTTTTGATCGTATGATCTTGAGACCTATGATTGCTTCGTTCCTTGATTATAGCTTGGTATTTGAATTTGATTCTCATTCTTTTCTCTTTTGACTTCGGCATTAAAAAGTTTGAGACAGTCTGGACTTTCTGGCTATGACATGTTCATGTGAAATCCCCTATGACATTATTTTATTTGAACTGCTGCATATCATTTCTCTGTGAACCATGACTTAATTTTCTCTGTCATTTGAATTTGTGATATTCTAGACTTTGAGATAAAATTGACTTGATAAACTTTGACTTGTTTTCACTGTCTTCGTTCCATACTGCATATATGTATACATGTGTATTCACGCATGTATATATTTACGCTGTGTTTTTTGTGTGCTTATGCACTTGATTGTCTCTGGTTTGATTTGAGTCATTACTGATTTGTACTTTAATCTCATATGCATGCTCTCTGGTTGTGATGGTATGTTTGTAGTCTGGTGTGTACATGTTCATGTGACTTGGTTGCATGTGTCTGGTCATTGTATGGTTGAGTTCATTTGTAAGTCTGCACTTGAGTTTTGTTTGTTTTGGATATTTGACTGGTTGTAGTTGTCTCCTCTATTGCATTGTTTGCTGTCCACCACTTTTTGTCTGGTTTACCATTTTGTTGTCTTTGCATATATATCTTGTTGTACTGGTGGTCTGGTTTGAGTTACTTCAGTTGCTTTGAGTCTTGTATATGTCATTTCCTGAGTTGCTTCAATTTAAACTACAGTTTGCCTTATCACTTTCATATATTTGTCACTTTGGTTTGTGCACTTGGTTGCATTGTCCACTTTGTTGCGTTTGTTTGGTTCTTGATGTCTTCATGTGTACTCGAATCTATTTATTTGTATGTTGGTTGGACTGTCTAGCCTTGTTGCACTGTTATGGTGAGATTGTCTTCTCTAACTCATGTGCACTGACTTGATGTACATATTGAAACTCGTATGTGGTCTCATTGAAGTCTTGCTCTCGTTCATGCCTAAAATGATTCATTTGTGCCACCATGTATATACATACAAACATATGTATGTGTGTATATATGTATTGAGATGCCTTGTTTTGCTCATTGTTGTTGCATTGTTGAAACTGAGCTTGCTGTTGTTGTGTGCACTGACCAGTCTAGGTTCATTCATGTTGAACTACTTTGCACATGGTCCACGGTTTGCTTGAACAGTTTGAGTTGGTTCCGTTCAATACTGCTTTGAACTATTCTATTTTGATACATATGGTTCTTCTGTGCAGTTTTGTTGCCTTTGTCTGGCTGAGTAGTAGCCTTGTTGTCATTTGAATGTTCGTGTCTTGTTGTACACACTGATCACTTTATGGTTGCTCATGCACTTTATGCTTGCATATTCCAGTGTGTATTGTGTAGTGCTTGTATCTCAGCGATGCATTGCTTTTGCTCCACTGACTTGTCTTTTTGAACTGGTCTGTACAAGTCTGGGTTGGTTGCTTCATGACTTTACTATCGAGACTGTTTTCATGTGCACACATTGAATTTTTGGTCGAGGCTTGTTTTAAGTTAGGTTTGGATCCTTGTTGCATGAGAAATTGTACTTGACATTTTGTGATGTTTTTGTATTGCACCAGAGTTGAATCTAGGTTATGGCTCGGGTTTGACCTTGTGCTCACCTGTCCCTGCAATTTTATCAAGTGTATATCGTCGTGCACGACATTGTGGCATATTCAATGATACACTGTGCACACAAGTTGTTCGTGTATGATGAATTCAAAATAAATAATGACGAACAACCGAAATAACCGAGGCAAATAACATTTTCAAAACACGCACTTTAATTTGCACTGTAAAATATTTTCTTTTTCAATTTTATCGTGTCAGTGTTTATTTTGCAGATATCCCAGATGCTGGATTCAAGCTGAAATAGAATTAAAGATAAAAACACGAGTGTTGAGTGAATATGTAGTGAGGAGTAATATGTAAATTGAAAAATAGTATTGTAATTGAAAAATGTATATACGTGGTAGTGAGAGCTCAAATTTGTACTATTTGGATTTGTAATAAAATATTCGCTGGAATAAAATATTTGTTTGAATATGAATTCTGAGTTATTTGATTTATTTACAAATATGTATTTAATTATGTGAAAAATAAAATAGTACTATAACAAATACATTTAAACGAATATATATATATATGTTTATTATCATCAAACAAAAATCATATACTAGCATGTTCTACATATTTATGATGTTGCAATAAATTTGATACTTACCCACTCGCTTTACTTGCTAATCTAACTATAGCATGAACCACATGTGATGGTCAACCACCATCGCGTCTAGTGGCAGTCCCTCTCTGACTAGAAGATGGGGAATCTGATGATGTGAAGATCGTCGACATGGGAACATAATATCTGTTACAGACAAAACATTTTATTATGGAAGAACATATTTTATTATAAGAAAACATATTATTTTTTTGGGGAAAATATGTAACATTAATAATCTCATAAATTACCTTCTATCGAAACATACATTAATAATCAGTCTTCATAATTTTCTGATTTGAACTCGTCTCGTACTCTATTTCATTTTCCTCTATAGTCTCAAATGCTTCTAAAAAATATTTGATTCATCGTTCGAAGGTCCAAAATCCATATGATTATCAGTTATTATTATTTCATTATTTTTCGCAAGATCGGGATGATAAACTTGTTCATCTGGAATATTATTTGCATCAAACGCAAACCTTGCCTTTATTTTTAAAACTACCGACTAATCTGCTTTATCTCATTTTAGGGATGGATACGAAGCAAAATAAACTTGTAGTACTTGCTTGGCTAATACAAAAAGATCATATCTATAGTCGTGGGAGTTATGTTTTATTTCAATAAGATAATAATATTTGTGCACATTGATTTCAGAACCTGGAACATTGCTGAACCAATTGCATATCTAAATGAAAAAATTCTCTACAGGTCATATAAAACATGTCAACTCCAAGACCTAGGTTAAGATGCCGTAAAAATCTTTTATATATTCATCTTGATCATCACTACATTTAACAAATACATGGTATAATTGGTTAATTTTTTGGCACCACATTTTTTGGTGATGAATTTAAATCCATTGACTAAGAATATTAGATATGTCTTGATATTTCTTTATGGTTACATCGCAGGATATTTCAATCCTTCATCAACTACATAATTTCTCGGATCATAAACACAGTTTGAAAACCAATCAAGAATAATTTTTTACTGAGATCGCTGCATGGATGTTGTGATTCGTAAATACTGCAAATATTATATATTGCACATATTCTTTAAGTATGATTAAAATAAATATAAATTTAAGAATTCACATATCGAGAATTATTGAGTAATTATACCGTGATGTCCCGAAAATTTGGCAATATTTATTTAATAATTTCCATCAATAATTATTTAAAATGAGTAATATTGATTTAAATATCTGAGTTAACAGGATTTTTTTTAAAACTAATAATTATTTAATTGGAAATGTTATCTTTTCAAAATTTATAATGATAATAATTTAATTTAGAGATTTTATTCTTTTCAAAGTTAAAAATATTTAAATGATAAAATTTATCTCTATAAGCTAATATATTCTATTTATAATGTACATATGAGTGTATACATTGTAAATGGGGAGTTTGATTTTGATTTTAATTTAAATTTAATAAGAAATATTTTCAAATTCATAATATATATGTAAATATATATATTGTGAATTGGAGAATATGATTGAATTTAATATAAAAACTTTCCAAAAGCTTATATAAAAATAAAAGAAATCTATCTTATATTTTCAAAAGTAATTAAAGTAAATATTTATGTTATTTAAAATATAATAGTTTAAAATAATATATTATAATAAAAGTTTAATTTGTTTTCTTTAAAAATTGGCTTTTGAAATAAATTTAGTTTATATATCTTAAAGAGCAATGTTTTTTTAGTATAAAACTTTGAAATAAGATTTAATTCGATATCTTTTTCTTTTTAAAATTTTGTTTCTTTAAAATTTAGCTTTTGAAAATATATTTTAAAAATATACAAATAAACATTAAAATATGTAATTGTATAAAGGAAATTTATATGTAAACATTAAAGGCTAATTGGAAATAAACATCAAACACATGAAAACATGTTAATATAAATAAGTAATTAATTTAAATGAATTTTTAAAAACATTTATAAAAATGAGTAATTATTATTATATTTGAAATGTAACATGTGTAAGTATATTAGATCATGCAAATTACACTTGGAATCATTCTAATAACTTAAGAAACAAGTGGCAATGTTTTAAAATTTTTTTTTTTTTTAGCAAAAGCTAGCGGGGTTAACAGGGCCCCTACCTGATTTTATTGCCAAAAAAAAAACAATAAAATACAATACTTGCCCAAAGGAACAACAAGCATGAAAAAGAGAAAATACAAACACACCGGGATAAACAGCGGGAAAAAACAAAAACACACAATGCAACACAAAACAAGATACCACCCAAAAAAACACCAACTATCTCCAAGCATCCTTGTAACTCGCTGGAAAATTGGATTGCATCTTCAAAGCTTTGTAAATTTCATTCTTCAAAACCTTCCATAACACCTGCCCATCTCTCCTCTTCCTTTCAAAGAAAATCATATTTCTTTCATACCACACCACTGTCATATACTTCTTCAAGCAGATGGTTAAGTATCTCGCTTTCAATGTTCGCCACCTTGTTGCTTTGTATATCATGTCAAAATCCAACGTTGTGAGACCAGCCAACATTCTACTCCCAGCAACAAGCATCATATTGTCAAATAGCGTCTTAGTGGATGGACATTGCAGAAACAAATGGTGCACAGTCTCTGGTTCATTTGCATAGAACACACAAGTGAACCCCGTATCATAACCCATCTCCATCAATTTGTTTCTAGTCAACAAGGCATTTTGCAGACCTTTCCAAAGCATTAGATTATCCCCTGGGGTTGAATCAGTGGTCCAAATAACTTTGCTCCACTTGAAGGCTTGATCACCAAAATTGTGCAGGTGCTTGTACACAAGCTTGACAGAGTGAGGCCTATCATTCCAAAGTACATCATCAACATCAACAAGAGGGTAGCTATTACATTGTATATCATTCCAAACAGTCCTTATGTATTGATTTGACGAAAATGGCAGATGCAAGATACCATGGAAAATAAAATCCACAGCTTTTGCATTAATAGGAATACTAGTTTGTTGCAGCTGTTGATAGGTGAGCAAAGAATGCAAAACCACCCTTTTGGCCACCCATGGATCATACCAAAATTTGACTGCAGATGAGTTAGACAACCTATGAACAATTGTGGGAAGCAAGCTAGCACGTAAACTCAGAAGCTTTCTCCAAGACCAGCTGCAAATTTGAGGTGTGGGAACTGACCAGAAACTTGCCCTACCAATTCTATTTGCCCAGACCCAATTAACCCACCCAGAATTATCCTTGACAAGAATGGAGTTTAGATGAGTACTGAACGCTGCAATATTCCAGTTGACAATGTTTATTACCCCCAACCCTCCAGCATTTAAACTCTTCTCAAAAAGACTGTAGGAACATGGTAATGGCTTCCTATTATTGATGGAACCTGTCCAAATAAATCTGAGAATTGCACTTCTGACTTGGTGCAATAGTTTTGCAGGAAAGACAAAAGCTTTAGCCCAATAAACTGTCATTGAAAAAGCAACTGACTTGATAAGTACAAGCCTTCCTGCCTGGGTTAAAAATCTGTTAGACCACCTGTCAAGAATGGCAACCATCTTGGAGTACAGGGGGAGGCAATCAGCATATTTCAGCCTAGATGTCAAGAGGGGGAGGCCAAGATAAGTCATATCAGTACCCATGCTTTGGAGACCAGTGTGTTGAATTAGACCATTGGAAATACTGGTGATGACCCCAGCAATTGCTATACTTGATTTTGAATAATTAAGTTGCAATCCAGTCATCATATAAAAATCAGTCAACGTATTAATAACACACTGCAACGAGGGGAGATGAGGCTTTGTAAAAATCATAACGTCGTCAGCAAACATGAAAGTAGTAACATTTGTTAGTTTGCACTTGGGTTGGTATTTGATCTGCCCAGCAGCATACTTAGTTATCATATATCTAGTGAGCACTTCCATCACAAGAAGGAATAAGTACGATGAGATCGGATCCCCCTGCCTAATACCCTGCCTACTCCTGAAATAACCAACAGGTCGTCCATTAATAACAATGGAGAACCTAGCAGTTGAAATACATGCGTAAACCCACCCAACAAATGGCTTTGGGAAGTTCATTAATGCCATAATTCTCACAATGGTGGACCAGTGTATGGAATCATATGCTTTAGTAATGTCAAGCTTTAGTATAGCAGATGGTGGAGTATTAGATCTCGAGTACCCACAAAGAAGTTCTTGAGCCAGCAATATGTTGTTAAAAATACTCCTTTTGGGAAGGAAAGCAACCTGATTTTGTGAAATAATTTGGGGGAGGACTTGCATTAGCCTTGAGGCAATAAGCTTAGATATACACTTGTACACAACATTACAGCACGAGATTGGTCTAAAGGAAGTGACAGTGCTAGGATCAGAACATTTAGGGATAAGTACAATATTAGTTGAGTTGACTTCAGCTAGCAGTGTGCATTTGTTAAAAAAATTGTGCACTGCCCTGCAGAAATCCAACTGAACTATGTCCCAGCAAGTAACAAAGAAGAGGACATTGAAACCATCAGGCCCACCACACGACTTTCTATTCATGGCAAAGAGAGTATATTTTATTTCCTCATCAGTAACTTGATTAACCAGCATGGCAGCTTGCATTGTGGACAACGTTGGAAGGGGGATGTTGTTCAACATGTCAATTTCAGGAATAAAATCAGAGGTGTTACCAAACAAGTCTTCAAAATATTGAACAAAAGCAGCATCAATTAAGTCAGGAGTTGATACAGAAGTACCTTCAAGTGTAGTTATTGTGTGTATGTTTTCTTTAGCTTGTTTGATTTTGATCGAGGAATGAAAAAACTCAGTGTTACGATCACCAAATTTATACCACTTACTATGAAACTGCTGTTGTTTCATTCCACTTTCAATTTCAAGGGCTTTATTTAGAAGTTCACATAGCCTTCCTTCCTCTTCAGCTGCACTTTGATCATGAGGGTTGTTCATCATAAATTCCTGGACCTCAGCATACTTTTTCTTCAATATATTTGTTTGCTTTGAACCATCACCATACTTCTCAGCTGCCCAAGCCCTCAAATGCTTTTTAACATGTTTAAGCTTCCTGCAAAGAATAAACATAGGGTTACCATAACAATGCAAGGACCAAGCTAAATTCACAGTTGGTTTGAATTCAGAAGAACTAATCCAATCATTAAAAATTTTGAAACTTCTTTTTTCGTTTTTCATTTTGGGACCATTAGCAAGAATCAATGGGGAGTGATCAGAGAGAATGGGGTGGATAAGATTGACAGTTAGATTAGGCCAAACAGAATGCGCTTTGAAGTTGCAGAAAGCATGATCAATGGTAGAGAATGTTCTGACACCACTCCTACATTTATTGTTCCATGAGTATCTAGCACCATAAGAGTGTATCTTGATGAGATCAGAATCATTAATGGCAGTGTTCAAAGGTAGGATATGCTTTGGAAATAATGGTTGGCCACCAATCTTGTCATCCAGCTGAAGGCAGCTATTAAAGTCCCCAACAACCAGCCATGGATGTGATTCTTGCCTAAGATTTGGTAAGAAGTCATAAAGTTTTTGCCTAGAAACAGCTGAGTTATCTGCATAAACAAATGTAAAGTAAAAGGAAGTTTTGGTTTGCTGGTAGATGATTTTGGAGTGAATGAATTGCTTAGAAGAAATAACAGAGGAGATAGTATATACTGATGGATCAAACAGGATGAATATCCTACCATAATCAGCATCAGCAAGGTTATGGATAAAATTCCATGATGGATTGATGTAATTTGCAGCCCTAGAAGTTAAAGCAAGATTGAGTTTTGTTTCTAAGATAGCAAAAAATTTAAGATAATGATAATGGATAAGATTTTTGACTTGATCAAGTTTCAATTGCCTATGTGCACCCCTAATGTTCCAAACACCTATATTTTGTATCATCATTAACTAAAGTGATTGATGGATTATGTTCTTTCTGCTCCTGGTAGCAGGAGATTGGGAATCAGTGGATCCAGTCTTTGTTTTTGTTAATTTCTTTGCTGCCACTCTTGTATTGATATCTAGATTACCATGGCAGTTATCTTCACATGCTTGCTTTCCTTTATTATACCATCCTGGAATAATAGCATTGTTAACGTAAGGGTATTGAGATGTTTTAGGTAGAGATGCAGAAGTAGAAATTTTATTGAGTGGAACAGAATATGATGTAGATGGGACATATGAAAGTGGCACAGAAAGAAAAGGAGTAGAAACTGATGGATTATCATGCATTGAACAGACAAGTTCAAAAAAGCTATTTGCATAGTTATTGATGAGACTGATATCAGAGGAAGGCATGATTTGAATGTTTATGTCTTTATTTTTTTCCAATTGAGTCTGCCTAGAAAATGTTTTAAGGGTAGCTACATGTTGAAAGGACTCAGCACTGGTGTGCACATGCACAGTTGGGACAGCATGCACATGGATATCTACTTGTAATTCATCACTATCAGGTACTTGGTTGTAGCACTCAGTAAAAACCCTACTTTCTTCATGTATTACTCCCTCCTCAACACCTATTACTTCATCAATTGCATTTACCTCTTCCACCTACTCAACATCAATTGCTGCTCCAGCAATTTGTTCTTCAAGCACTTGGAAACTATTGACCATACTTATATCACAATCAGAAGTAGGCAGAGATTTATGCTTATCAGTAACTTCACTATCATTGGTACTACCCACCACATTTGGATCAGTACACTGCAATAACTTTGCACCAACATTATCACCTTGCTTTTCACCAACTTCCACCTGACTGTTTTCCTTGTTTTTGTTTTTTTTATAACTAACCTTTTTCCAAACCTGCTTTTGAATTCTATTTGTGCTAAACATCCTTTTCTTGCCATACACTGCATCCCTTTCATCATGGGTTTCAATTACTTCATTTTCAGTGACTTTAGCATCAGACACAGCAATCGAACAGTTACTGCCAGAATGTCCAAATTCTTTACAATTAACACACAATTCTGATTTCCATAAGTACTCAATTGCAACCTTATGATCAGTGCCATCCATCAACTTAACCAAAAAATTATCCACCAGCACCTTGTCAGGTGTTACTTCAACTAAGCATTTTGCATAAGTTATCCTTTCCATTCTCTCTGTTGACTGATCCATGCACAGGAATTTTCCCACCCTCATCGCCAACCAGTTAATACCATAATGAGACCAAGCATAAAGTGGAATATTAAATAACTTTATCCAAACAGGAACAGAGCGAATTGTCCCACAACTATTACCCACCGATACATCCCATGGCTTAATAATAAACAATTTGTTTCTCATGATTATAGGATCAGATTCAGAAATCCTTAGCCTGTCTTCAGCTGATGAAAAACTGAAAAGGAAGATAAAACCATCAGACTTAACTTTGACTTCTCCCCTGAGCTTCCAAACTTTCTTCAGATGATACACCACACTCACATAAGGCAGTGGTTTATCCAGGAAAAAACCAACAAGGTAGTCTTTCCACACAGCAGTACCAGCCTGAATTATATCACTTGTAGGCACAAGTACATCACCAGTGAACTGAAGAGGGATCTCCTGGGGAACATACGTTCCTGCATTACGAGGCTTCGATTTGAAAAGCGAGGACCAAGGCACCGAGTAAAGAGATGAAGAATGGGTAGAAGGTGGATTGGGACAGGGGGGAACAGGAGGAGACAAACTAGAAAGGACATGAACAGAGTTATCAAGAGGAGGAGGATCAGGCGATGGAGGAGGAAGAGTGGCAGAGCGAGAAGAGACAGGGACAAGATGTGACAACAGGTAAGAGGGACTGATGGACGGCGGTACGATAGAGGGAGTGGGAAGGACAGTGGATGGAACAGTAGAAAGAATGGGAGGTATGGGGGAGGAAACGGACCCTATGAATGGGAGGTATGGGACAGTTCAAAAAAAAATAGTATGAAAAACATTTGTAAATACATAAGAAAATTTTGGCAAATCATTTTAGTTCAAAACATTTTCTTCTTCTATTCTAAAAAGAAAACTGAAATCAGATTTTAAGAAGAAATTCAAAACCAAATAAACTTCTGTTCAAAATTCACTAGCCTGAGATCTTGAAAGCAATAGAAAAATGAAGAATCAACATCAAATACAAACCAAAATTCAAAACAGCATCCCTGCAAGAATTCAACAACAATGATCAATAGCAAGCTCAACAAATCTGGAGTTCAAGAATCTGTATAGCAAGTAAATTCAGCAAATGTAATCAAAATTTGCAAGAATACTCAACAACTTACAAAGTACCAGAGCAAACTGTTCCAGGATAAAACAATGCTCGCTGCTTCAATAAATTTGTGAGTAAACCTTTTTTTTAAAAACAGTTACAAACCTGTGATGAAATCTGTTGCATGTGTAGGAATACAGTTTATAATGCTTACGTGATTTTAATTGTGATGTCCCGGAAATTTGGGCAATATTTATTTAATAATTTAATTTATAATTATTTTAAAATGTGAAATATTGATTTAATAATTTAATTCAAACAAATATTATCTTTTGAAAATTTATTTATTATATTGTTGTCAAATGATATTCTTTTCAAAATTTATAATAATGATAATTTAATTTGAGAATCTTATTGTTTTCAAATGTTAAAAATATGTAAAAAAATAAAATTATCTTTCTAAGCTGATTTAATGATATTTTATTTATAATGTATATATGTGTATACATTGTAAATAGAGAATTTTATTTTAATTTAAATTTAAATTTAAATTTAATAAGAATATTTTCCAATTTATTATATATATAAGATGTATAAATTGTGAATTGGTTAATTTGATTTAAATTAGTGTTGAAACTTTTCAAAAGTTAATTTAAAAGTCTGTCTTATATTTTCATAAGAAATTAAAGTAAATATTTAGTTTGTTTAAAAATAGTATTTTACAATAAAGGTTTATTTCGTTTTATTTTAAAAATTGTGTTTTTTTTCTTTTGAAATAAGATTAGTTTATTTATATTAGAGTATAGTATTTAGATTTGAAACTTTGAAATAAAAAATAATTCAACATTCTTTTCTTTTTAAAATTTTCTCTTTTGAAAATTAGTTTTAAAATATTATTTTAAAAATATTCAAGCAAACATTTAAAATGTGTAATGTTATAAAAGAAATTTATTTGTAATCATTTTAAAGGCTAATGTAAATAATACATTTAAAACATGTTAAATTAAATTAGATATTGTTTTAGACAGATTTAAAACACATTCATAAACTAAGAATCTTCTTTTAATATTAATAAAAACATGTGTTAGACTCTTAACCCATAATGAAGACACTTGTAATTATTTATCATTAATAAGATAACAAGTGGCATGTTATTTATTTTGAAATTTATCATTATAGATAAGAAACTTAGCAAATTCATTTTGTTAAAAAAAAGTTCTTCAATTGATAAACTGAAAATCAGATTGTAGAAGAAATATACAAAACCCAAATACAATCTAAATTCTGCAAATCCCAAAACTGTACAAAATATGCAAAACAAATTCAAACAAATTTGTTCAATCTTCAAAATCTAAGCAATGAAGATAAGGGTCAGCTGCATGCATTAAGGCTAGGATTTTCTTCATCAATCAACTACAAACAACAAGTAAAAGCATCATCAACTAGCAAATGCAGTTTTAATTCAACATCAACAGCAGATTTAACAGTTTGATTATCCAGAGCATTCAACAGTTTCAGGAGATTCAACTTGCAATCATCTGTTCCAGGAAATTGTGAATGCATCTCTGAGTATTTTCTGCCTCTTCAGTAAGGTGAGTAAACCTTTTTAAAGACAGTTCTTCTTTTTTAAAAAAAAATCATCAAAACTGCTATGATTTGAAACTGCAGTGCTTTCATTTTGATGAAAAACTTCACAATTTTAAAGGTTGTTTTAAATTGTCTGTGCATGTGTTCTGATAGAAGTAAGCATGTTGTTTGATCTTGTTTTGTTATGATGTTTTGTGTATACATATATAAATATGTATATGTGTGTAGTTGATGCCAAGTATCTATCTGAATACCTATCTCTAACTTAAAATCAAGATTTTTAATGGAAACTCATTTCCACTTGGTTTGATTCTCTGTTAGGATTAACAAGTAAACAAAATTTGGTTGTTTAGTATAAACTCAAGTTTGTAAATTATAATCAAGCTAAATTGAAATAAAATCTGTTGTCTCTGTTACAAAATATCAGTATTTGTTTCAAAAGAGAAGTATCAAACCTCTGGAATTACTAGAAGAAGCTTATAACTAGAATACATGTTTGAAATCAGAAATTTTAAAAACAAATATTACAGTTTTAAATAAACTGTTGGGGGGGCATTTCTGTTTTGAACAGAATTGGGAAATTTGGGTCTATCTAATTTCCTAGTGATTGTGGGATGTTGTAAATCTGTCTGGAGATGGAGGATTGATGGGAGAGTGAAGGAAAATTGTCAGATGTTTTGTCAGTGAGTGGTGGCAATGGCAGTAGTGGTTTTCCAGGTTCTAGCCCTAGTTTGGAGTGGTCGGGGCTTTGGTAGCTTCTTGATTTCTGTGATGCATCGAGTGAGGTAGGGTTTTGGGAAGTTGCAGAGGGGATGTAGATGGAGCTATGGCCAAAGTCGCATCGACGATAATGGTCGGAGGTGGGTATCCTCGGTGTTGACAGGTTTTGGGAAGTGGTGCAGTTGTGTTTCAGGTTGCATTGGTCAACCTGAATTTTGAATTCGAACTGCAGTAAGGGTTTCGGTGGTCGTGATCAGGTGTGGGGTTGGTCTGCGATGTGGTGAAGGGGTTAACAGTGACTAGAGTTCTCCAGAGTGCCGGTGCATATGCACCATGCACATAATTTTTCTGATGAACAATGTTGGGTTGTGCAGGGTTTCTAGCTCAAAGATGCACTCGGGTTTTTGTGATTCTGTCTCGAAGCTAGTGGGTTGTTAACTCGAAGTTATTTTGAGGGGTCTCGGGTAAGTATAGGTTCAGATTGTAAAACCTGTAAATGTGCAGTTTTTTTAAAAAAAAAACTTGAATGAATTTAAATTTTAAACAGGATTTTTACAAGGATTTAAATTCCAAGTTAGGATGAATTTGAATTCAAGTGAGCTTTCGAATTCAAGGTTTTAAAAATGAAGAAATTAAATTTAGGTAAGGTTTAAATTTAGTTTTGAAATCAAGTCTAAATTTGGTTTTCAGGTTTATTTTGAAACCAGATTAAATTCAAAACAGTTTTTGTAAATTTGAAAGATTGAAAAAGTTTTAAAATGTTTTAAAGAAGATTTAAAAATGAATTTGATTTCAAATAAAGGTTTAAACTTGAAAAAATTCTTTCCTTTAATATTTGAATTAAAGTTATGAAATGTTTAAACTTAAATTTGAAAAGTTATATAAATCAATTTATTTTAAGCTTGATTTCTTAAACAAAAATTTGTTAGTAATTTAGTTTTGAACTTTCTTATATAAATATCTTATATAAGTAATAATGGTTCTTTACTTTTATTTTAAGATTAAATTTATTTAAAAATTTGGATAATGTTTAAATGGTTAAACATTTTGAAATCCTTAAATTTTAAAATGAAATTTGAATTTAATTTTTAGAAATGTATTATTTAAATACATTTTGAATGTAAATAAAGTCATTAATAAGTAAATGAATTATTTGGAAATAATTAAGATAATTAAGAATTTACTTATTTATTTGATTTTAAATAATGACATGAATTAATTTATAATTAGAGATGATTAATGAAAATTAATCTAAGATAATTTTCTTAAGAAAGTAATTAAAGAAAATGTTGTTAATTAAATAAAAATAATTATCTAAGAATAATTATAGAATTAATTAATGTGATTAAGTTTGATAATTAAGTAGATTAATTAATTAAAGATAAACAATTGTAATTTGTTAAGTATAATTAATTGATAAAAGTAATTAAGAAATTAATTACATATTGTAATTAATTTTAATAATGTGATTTGTTTAAATTAATTAATTTAGTTTAATTAATTTAAGATAATCATTTAATGGTTTAATGAGAGTAATTACTTAATGTAACTAATGGAGCAGGATTACATAGAGAAGTAATAAATGATAATTACTAGAATGTAATTAGTGAAGATAATTTATAATTAAGTAATTTAGATAATTACTTTTGTAATTAATCAAGGGATTAATTAATAAAGATGATTAATTATGGAATAATTAATTCGTTATGAGTAATTAAAGATAGTTAATTACTGATCTGATATTAATCAAGAGTGATTAATAATTGTATTTTTAAATTTAGATTAATTACTAAATGTAATTATTTTAAATTAAGTGATTAATTTAAATATAAATTAGAGATCATTAATTAATATAATTAATGATGTAATTAAGGATTGATTAATTAAGTAATAATTAATTAATTAAGTGATTAATTAATATAATTAATTAAGGATAAATGTAATTAATTATAATTAATTAATAAATGAAGTAATTAAATGTTAATTACTTATGATTAAGTTAATTAATTTATGAAATTAATTAAAGACTAATTACTTATTGTAATTAGAGGATGATTAATCAAATGTGCTTAATCAAGTTAAATGCTTAGAGAGTGATTAATTAACTAGGTTAATTAATTGATGGATATTAAGCAGGATTTATAGATGAGTAATTAATTTGATTTATTTTAAATTAATTAAAGATAGAAGTAATTAATTTAATTCATTTTAAATTAATTATAGTTGATGGTTAATAAATCATTGCTTATGGATGTTGTTGATTGGATGGTTGAGATCTCAGTAATGAGATGAGTTGTATCTGTATGATATGGATGCTTGGTTAAAGTATGATGGTTTGTGATGGATTATCTGGTTGTGATGATTATCTGTTTGTATGATGATACAGATTATCTGTTTATGATGAGAATGTGATTATCTATTGTGGTATGAAGTTTATCTATCTGTGTGAAATAGATAATAATGAAATGAGTTATTTGTTTAATACCCTTAAGTACAACTTGGACATTAAAATGGTGTTTGGTTTCGGTGAGACCGGGATCGGGTTCCATATTTGGATATCCGAAAACCACATCGATTCCAATTAAACGTTAGGTCGTTAATCCTAGTGGAGCAAGTGAAGACTCAAGGTGTAAGAACTATACGTCAGTATAACTCTGTGGGTGATTTCATAATGAGTTTGACGGAATAATACTTATAGGTTCGAGATGGTAATTTAAGAGTGCAAGGGCTATGGTCGTTGACTCTGAGGGTGATTCCAAAATGAGTGCAACGAGATAGTGCCTTCGGTTTCGTTCGAACCCGGAACGAACTTGTATGGATTGAATGCTTTCAAAACATCGTCAGGTGGACGATGAGCATTATAAGATTGATGTGTCCTATAAAGGTAATCGTAGCCTCAAGCCTCATCAACCGGGAATGGCTAAAACAGGGGAGGTGCAGCAAGGCATCGTGGGTAGCCCCACTGGAGAGCAAGATTTACCCCTGTCTAGAGGTCCCTTTATATTTCGGCTTTGTGGCAGTTGGCGACGGCCAATCTGCGGGGTGGTCTTGTTCGGGACTGTTCAGTAAGGAATGGTCCCGGCTTTGTGTTGCATGGGAGTTAGGGTGTCTCCTCGGTACGGTGATCTAGGCCACGTACTGTGACGGGCGGTACCCCACTAGCCCTGCCATTGATGGAAACCCATTTTCCCTACGAGACCATACGGTTTTGATTGTATTACCCACTTTTGTGGCTAGTAGCTGGAATTTAATCATGTAACAATTTCGGCTATTTCTTATTTACTTGAAAACCCTAGACACTATTATAATATCACTGGATTTCCTATCAAATATTTTGGTTAGCGTAAGGTAAAAACTTTTCCATGTTTATGTGTGGAAAGTCTTACATGATACCTTTTCTTTTCAAAGGATTTTCTAAAGTTAAGCAACTTTTAAACCCCATTTACTCACACCAGACCCATGTCTGACCCGAGTGCTTATTTTCTGTTTTATTAAACTCTTGGGTACTCATATTATGTATGAGTAGTCAAGTGATTCAGGATTACTTTGACGAGTTTTGGAGGAGATATGGAGTAGGAGGCTTCGACGTGTAGATATATATAGTGGTTCCGCTGTGTTTGAGTTGTATCTATTTTCTCTGATGTACTTGAATTGTAATTGCTAGACAGGTGTTTATAACTGTCTAGTTTGTGTCGTATTGGCTGTAAAACTCTGATGTATATGATACTATGTAATATTTTATGTGATATACTATAATTTATTTGTTCCGCTGTGAGATTCTGATGTTGTCTGTTTCTTTCTTTTATTTCTTTTCTCTTTTCTATCCCTTTCTTTCTTCTTAGTGATGCGTCTTTCTATGGAATGAAAGGCGGGTCGTTACATTAATTGTGTGAATATAAGTATAGCATGCCTGTAAAATTGTCTCTGTTTATTTTCATATGTGCTCTATGTTAGTGACAGGTCCACCTTCATCAACTAAAAATTCATATCCCACTGGATAATCAATTATTGACTTTGATTACTAAAAGGAAAATGTTAATAACATTGTATTCTTGTTTTTAAAAATAATTTCAAGTGAATGAATTTAGATAATACTCTGTAAATTCAAGAATACAGCGGAATTCATAAAAATAGGTAAATTTCAAACATGGTGATTCTCGAATTCACCAATATAACTTGATTTGTCTTCAAAAGCTAGGAATTTTAAAAGCTAAATCATAATTTTTAAGTTAGAACCGGAGGAGATATTTGGGTTTGTTCAGAAAGGGGTTTTTGAGTCTTTTCTGATGATCGTTGAGCTCAGAGGGGTCGGGTTTGCTTCCAATGGTGGGGTAGGAGTAGAGAAGCAAGGGAAAAATGCTTCATGGATTTTTCGATCATTATGGTGATGGAAAGTCGTTGTAGTAGGGTTTTGGACCTGTTTTGCGTTGTCTTTGTTCTCGAGGGCACTGCTGCATCACCAGGACTTTGGAGATTATAGGAGTTGTAGGAAAGGGTTCAGGGAAGGTCGATGAATGTTTGGTCGTTGTTACACTTCGTCAGGTGGTCGGTGGCGATGGTTTGGAGTGGTTTCTTCGATGAGCCGCGTTTCCAGTTTTGGTCGTTGCAGCTCGTTTTCGTGTCTCTGGGGTTTTGGCGATTCTGGATGGTCGGGGTGGTAGTTGAGATCGCCGTTGCTTGCGAGCGTGGTCGGAAAGGTGGAGATGTGGGTCTGATCGTCGTGCACGTGCATGGTGCACGTTCATCTCTGAGTGGTTCGAAGTTTGGGAATGAAGCAGAGGCTCGGGTTTGATCTCGAGTTGGGTTCGATGATGACTCGAAGGATTTTTCTTGATGCTTGTGTTTGTTCGAGTTTGCCTGTTTGGTTCGAGTCCTCATTTCCCCTTGTTAATCTGTTTGACCAGATTATAAATTAGTAAAGTAAAGTGATTTTACTAAAATGATTTTATTACTGGTTTTTAAAACAAAGAATAAACATATTTTGAAGGTATGTAAAATGAATATGTTCAAAAACATAAGAAAGGTATAGGTATAAAACCAAATTTTTAAGCAAAGTTTTAAACAAGTTTTAAATGTATAAAATGTTTTAAGTTAAAAGATGAAGTTTTTAAAAAAAAAAATAAGTTTCAAAGGTATGGGTTTTAAAGTTTTAAATCTTGTTTTAAAAATAGTTTTGATAAATATTACTTTAGAACAAATTTGTAATTAGCTTTTAAATGTTTCAACTTAAATAAAATTGTTGAAATATAATTATGATTTAAGTAAAGAGGTATTTAACTTTAATAAAGGATGATGATTTTTAATAAATCATATTGAAGCTTTTAAATTTAATCTATTTTAAATTGGAAGTTAAGAGTTAATGTGATAAATGATTTATTTTAATTTAACCATGTTTTATTAACTAAAGTAATTAAAGTATAATTACTTAATTTGCTAAAAATGATTTATTTAGGTAATTAAATTAAGATAAATTAATTTATGTAATTAATTAGTGTAATTAATTGCTTAATTAATATTTGATTAATCAAGGTTAATCAATTAAGAAATAATTAAGTAATAAGTAATTAAGAGATTAATTGCTTAATGTTAAAAAGATATTTAAGGATAATTACTTAATCAAGTAATTAATTACTCGGTGTAATTAATTAAGTTAATGTGATTAATTTTAATTAATTAATTAGTTTAATTAATTAAAGGGGATTACTTAATGATGGGATTAAGTATAATTACTTAATGTAATTAATGGAGTATAATTACTTAGTGAAGTAATTAATGAATAATTACTGATGTAATTAATTAAAGGAAAATAACTTGATGGAAAGTAGTTAAAGGATAATTACTTAAGGGAAGTAATTAAGTGATAATTACTCAATGTAATTAAAGGATTAATTAATATAATTAATCAAGGGGTTAAACTAATTGATGTAAGTAATTAAGAAAAGTTAATTACTAATGTGACTAATCAAGGTTGATTAATGAATGTAATCAAGTTAAAGATTGATTACTAAATATAATTAAAGAATAATTAATTAATTAATGAAAGTAATTAAAGGATCATTAATTAATGTAATTAATGATAATAATTAAAGGTTAACGATTAACAAAGGTGATTAATTATAGGATAATTAATCAATGGTGTGATTAAGATATAATTAATTAATATAATTAATTAAGGATTAATGTAATTAATTATAATTAATTAATTAATGAAAGTAATTAAGGTTAATTATTAAGTGATTAAAGAATAATTAATTTGTGTAATTAATTTAAAGACTAATTACTTAATAGAATTAAGTAATAATTAATCAAGGGTGATTAATTTAGAAGATAATTAAAGGATAATTAATTTATAATTAAAGATTAGTTAATTGGTTTATAAAGTGATTAAAGGTTGATTAATTAATTAAAAGTTTTGTAATTAATTAATTAATGATTGTTTAAGCAGGATTTTGTAATTAATTCTCAAGTAACTAATTTAATTTAAGTTGATTAAATTAATTATAAATTGGATTAATGATTCCTATTTGTGGATGATTGATTGAGTGGAATGTCTGAATTGAATGATGCTTATAGTTTGAATAATCTGTGATGTGCTATGATATGTTATTGATTATAGCCGTGATAAATGTGTGATATTTGTCTATGATTAATGCTTTGTGAATTCAATGTTTTAAATTGAATTAAATTGTTCAAACTAAAATCACTTGAACATTAAGATGGCGATTTGGATTTCGATGAGACCGGGATCGGATTTCCAAATTCGGAATTCTGAAAACCACATCAATCCAAATTAAACGTTAGGTCATGAATCTCAAGTGAAGAGTGAAGACTCGAGGTGTAAGGACTATTCGTCGTTAAAACTCTGAGGGTGATTCCAATAAGAGTTTAACGAGGGTAGTACTTTCAGGTTTGAGATGAAGATTCAGAGTGCAAGGGCTATCGTCGTTAACTCTGAGGGTGATTCCAAATTGAGTGTAGCAAGATAGTGCCTTCGGTTTTGTTCGAACCCGAAATGAACTTGTATGGATTGAATGCTTTCAGAACATCGTCAGATGGACGATAAGCATTCTAAGATAGACGTGTTCTATGAAGGTAATCGTAGCCTCAAGCCTCATCAACCGGGAATGGCTAAAATAGGGGAGGTGCAGCAAGGCTATGTGGGTAGCACCCAAGTAGGACGAGATTTACCCCTTTCTAGAAGTCCCTTTTTATTCGGCTGTGTGGGAAGTTGGCGACGGCCATCTGCGGGGTTGTCTTGTTCAGGACTGTCGGTTCCGGTTTTGTGTTGCAGGGGATTGGGAGTAATCCTCGGTATGGTGATCTAGGCCCCGTACTGTGATGGGCGGTACCCCAGTAGCCCTGCCATTGATGGAAACTCATTCTTCCTACATGCCCTTTACAGTTTTGATTGTATACCTATGTAGCTGGAATTTAATAAATGTAACAATTTCGGCTATTTTCTATTTACTTAAAAACCCTAGACCCTATTATAATATAACTGGATTTCCTATCAAATGTTTTGGTTAGCATAAGGTAAAAACTTACCCATGTTTATTTGTGGGAAGTCTTATGTGACACCTTTTGTTTCCAAAAGGTTTTCAAATTTAAGCAACTTTAACCCGTTTACTCACACCAGACCCATATCTGACCCAAGTGTTTATTTTCTATTTTATTAAACTCTTGGGTACTCATATTATGAATGAGTAGTCAAGGGATTCAGGTTAGCTTTGACGAGTTCTGGAGGAGATATGGAGCATAAGGCTTCAGCGTGTAGATATATATAGTGTTTCCGCTGTGTAGAGTAGTATCTGTTTTCTTTGTGATATACTTGAGTTGTACTAACTAGACAGGTGTCTATAACTGTCTAGTTTGTGTTGTACTAACTGTATGTCTATGATGTATATGATAATATGTAATATCTTATGTGTTATAATATAATTTATTCGTTCCGCTATTCGTTTCGCTATGTAATTATCTTATGTGTTATAATATAATTTATTCGTTCCGCTATGAGATTCTGATGCGCCTTTCTATGGAATGAAAGACGGGTCGTTACATATACCTAACAAATGGTGCTAATTCAACACAATTAAGAAGTACATATGTTTCTGCTACATGGTAATCTTTGCCGTCTATTCATGTTTTTGTACACTTTCTTGTAGATCGACCAAGTTGTCTAAAAATAGATAACATTATTTGAGAACAATCATGTTCAATGCATTCATCATTATGCGGAATACTTTCAAATGATAAGTTCACATGGTTATTAAAATAAGAGAAAATGAATAAAGCTTTTTCTTCGATATATGATTTGCAAACCGAACCTCCAACTCATGCTTTTTGTGTAAATTTTTTAAGACGATTTAAGTACCTATTATAAAATTATTTGAAATTATATATATATATATATATATATGTACGTAATTTTTAATTTGAAATTGAATTAATATTTAACATAATCAATATTATTAAGTTTCAAATGGATACTCCAACCATATTGCATAGGACTTCGAAGAAGTGCTTCAAATGAAAGATGAACAGATGAATGCTCCATTACATTAAAGAAAACTGGAGGAAAGATTTTCCCTAATTTGCAGACTAGTGTAGGAATATCTACTTCAATTTTACGTTGATGCTCAACTTTTAATGTAGTCGAACAAAGCTCTTTATAATACAAACTAAATTCCGCTATAACCCTCCAAACTTTTACGGGTATGTTCTTTGGAAACTATGGGTTACAAATTTTCCACCATTGCATGGCGACTGTATGTTTTCATCCCGCTCAATTTTTTGTTTTTATAATTGATATGTCTATGAAGACTAGAAGAAATCCCATCACATAATCTTAATCCTTCCACCCATTTTAGTACAAGTTTTACTTGTTTATTCTCTAAATCATAACATACTTGGGTTCTTATTGCCATTTTGCTTGATATGAAGCTCGTGATGCTTACCATTCTTCTATATCACATCTTGATTTCACATCGTCCTTAATCTTCCCCTTAACATTCAAAACTGTATCAAACACATCATCAAACATGATTTTTCATTGTGCGGCACATCAAAATTATAATGTAGTATGAGATCTTTCCAATAAGATAACTTCCAAAATATACTTTGTTTGCACCAAATATGAACCATCAATTTACTTGGAATTTCAATCTCTACTCCAGTTTCATGTATCTTTGGATATTCCTTTACAAATTCATATATTTCTACGCTTGATCAAATTGTTGGTGGCTGTCTTATCTCTATTCTAATACCAAGAAAGTTATTTTAACTCTTCTAAAATTATAATTAACATGGAGAAAACACCAATGACAATCAAGCCATGTAATTTTCTTCCCATGCGTTAAAGAAAATGCTCTTTATTCGTCCATGCAATAAGGACAAGCTAGACGACCAGCCATGTTTTAACCTGAAAGCATTCCATAAGCAGGAAAATCACCAATAGTCCATAACAAAGAAGCAAACACACAAAAATTCTTTTTTTGAAACGTCGTATGTTTCAACTTCTTCATGCCACAATGTTTTCAACTCTTCTATCAATGGTTGTAAATAAACATTGATTCCTTGTGTCGGATTATTAGAACTAGGGACAACAATAGTGAGAAACAAATATGGAGTTTTCGACACATCCATGGATGCAAATTATAAGATGTAACGATAATAGACCAAGATGAATATTTAGAACCAAATTGAGATAATGAGGAGAAATCCGTATAAAAACCAAGTCTAACATTATGGCTCTCTGCAACAAAAGTGGGATAAGTCTTATCAAAATGTTTTCATGCTTCTCCATCGGTTGGATGCATTAAGGTACCTTCTTTCTGTATTCTCACAATGTGCCATATCATATGAGGTGCGTTAAAAGAAGATGCATATAATCTTTGAAGTCTAGAAGTGATTGGTAAATGATGCATTCTTTTGTGTGGACCTTCCTTTCCCTTCCTTTTTCTTTGTTTATATCTTTCATCGTTACATATTCTACACTTCCTAAAATTGATGTCCTCTTTCCAAAACAACATGCAACCATTTAAACATGTATCTATCTTTTGTTAGACAAATCGAAAGCAGACATAAGTTTTTTTACTTCATAATGATTTTTGCACATTAGATTATCAGATGACGTATGTAGTCTTGTAGCTTGTACAAATACTATAAATCCAACCTCTGTTAAGTTGAATTTAGATTTCATAATAGTGTATTCAGTAGTTACTGATAATTGAGTATCTCTTTTACAACCATCCCAAAGGGGTTTCTTAGTAGCATGAAATAAATCATAGATTTTTTTGCACCAATATTTGATTTTTCTTTGGCATTTACATCTTTTTACTCAACTTGAACCATTGGGAGCATTGATCGTGCTGCATCTTCAATCATATCTTCTAAATGATTTGACGTAACATTGTCATTATCCACCTCCTCGTCTGACACTATAAAATTAGATGCAATAAGTTCTCCATGACTATCCCACGCATAATAACCTGATATAAAACCGTTTTGACACAAATGTACTATAACCATATCAGGTTTCCAATGCTTCTAATGTTTGTAGTCATTACAAGGGCAACGAACCTCTTCGTCGTTTCCATTATTACTTAAAGAAAATTTAATAAATTCATGTACACCATTACAAAAATGTTCCTTTATTAAGCCTTTCATTTCCTTTCGTTCATACATCCACCTCCTTCGATCGATAAAATAATTGATCGTTTTCCTATTTCTAAGAATGTGATAGAAATTTAAAAAACCTATAACAAGATTCCCAAAATTATGATTTTTTTTTTGTGGATTGAAATTTTATTTTTTAACTCGTTTATATATTTTAATGTTTCATTAATTATACCATATATTATTCTTTTTTTATACTTATTTTCAATTTTAACATATTATTTTTTACATGATATTATATTTTCACATTATTATTTTTTTACTTTTTGTGGCCGGTCATTCTACTTCACATTAAAAGCACAATAATGATTACATTTCACAAATCATTTCATCCTAAACGATTCAACAAAATTTTGGCAGCACTTTCTCTTTGTTTCATGTATCGTGCACAAATGCATATACATAGGGAACAAAAAAGAAGTACTGTCGAAATTTTGTGAACCGTTTCACATGAAATTATTTGCAAAATGCAACAATTATATTGTGCTCATAACTTGTCTAATACAGAGACCAATCCGACAAATACATATCAGATGAATATTGATGTTCGTTTTGTAGTAAAATTGAATATCTATACGATCATATATTACACTTGTCAAACATGGACAAAAATTCTAAGAGATATAAAAAATAAAGTACATTATACACTAATTAGTTTATATTAACATTATAGACTAATTCATTTAAAATCGTTAACAATTAAAAACTAATAAAAGATTGATTTTTTACATTTTAGCAACACTAATTAAATTTATTATACAGTAATAAAAAATTAACATTAGACACTAATGATATATGCATAAACTGAATTTATATATAATTAACAGTATACACTAATAACGAGATAAAGTAAATAATTTTTTTCGACACTTTTGCTAACACATATACTAATTAACACTAAATTATGTTACACTAATAACTAGAAATAGTAATCAACCCAAATTAGCCATAATTATACATTAATTTTCGAATTCAATATTAATCCTACATTATACTGTATGCATTAAGGCATATCAACTACTCAAAACTATTAATTATCATCATATTTTTATTTTTACACTTTAATAATTAATGGTATTGAAAAAAGTTTATGTTAAACAAAAAATTTCAGTTTATGTTTCTTGATATATCGATCATTAGCAAATAGGATAATTATCCAATATCTATCCGTATCCGTGGATGTAGATATTTGATATCCGAAAATAATTTCAAATGCGAAGACGGATATGACACCATCTACATTTGAAAGTATCCGTCCACAGGCCTAGCGATGAACAGTTTAGGACAGATTTGAGGGTTTAGAAATAGGGTTTTAGACTTTAGAAGATATAGGAAATAAGGAAGAAACACGGTTGGCTGCAGGCATATTCGCGGTTTTTCGACGGCTTCACATGGCTTTCGACGACTACAAATAAAGAATATTTTCTCTCTTTTTAAAATAAATTTAATTTGTTTTAAAAAAAATCAAAATTTTACAATAAACCATTTTTGTTTAAATGGCTAACTCACCCAGATGCTAATCCTAGACGATTCTTAAACAACATTAAATATACAGTCGTCAACCATTAATCTATACATAATTCATTAAGGAAATAAAATCTTGGAATCGGGTAGTCAATATAATTTTTTATAAAGTTCACAATAACTCATTTTTATTAATTATTAAAAAGGTTAATTTTATTTGTTGTATAATACTTTTTTAATGACTTGATTGTTAATTGTGAATTTTAAATGTATTTAAGATAATAAATTCGTATAAAATAAAATATTTGGTAAAAATAAATAAAAATTTTGAATCTTACTTAGATCCAAGGTATTTTGGCATATGGTTAAAATATGAAAAGAAAATAAACAGGTTCAACATATCAATCTTGAGTTTCAACTTTATAGCCATTCGCCAACGTTCAGACTAAACATTTTGTTTGATGATCAAACGATCTTTAAATGTGATGAAATTCAAACCATATATACTGTATTATGTATTTATCCAATCCATATGGTTAACACCAATAACGAGGTAAAGTAAATAATTTTTTGACACTTCAGCTAAAACATATACTAATTAACACTAAATTATGTTACACTAACAACTAGAAATAGTAATCAACCCAAATTAGCCATAATTATACATTAATTTTCGAATTTAACATTAATCCTACTTTATACTATATGCATTAATGCATATCAACTACTCAAAACTATTAATTATCATCATATTTTTTATTTACACTTTAATAATTAATGGTATTGAAAAAAGTTCATGTTAACTAAAACTTTCAATTTATGTTTCTTGATATATCGATCATTAGCGGATAGGATAATTATCCAATATTAGTCTGTATCTGCGCATGTGGATATTTGATATCCGAAAATAATTTTGAATATGAAGACAGATATGACACCATCTACATTCGAAAGTATCGGTCGACAGGCCTAGCTATGGACAATTTGGGACAGATTTGGGGATTTAGAAATAGGGTTTTAGACTTTAGAAAATATAGGAAATAAGGAAGAAATGGGGTCGGCTGCAGGCATATTCGTGGGTTTTCGACAACTTCTGATGGCTTTTGACGACTATAAATAAAGAACATTTTATCTCTTTTTAAAATAGATTTAATTTGTTTTAAAAAATTAAAATGTTTGCAATAAACCATTTTTGTTTATATGGCTAACTCACCCAAACGCTAACCCTAGACGATTCTTGAACAACATTAAATATACAGTCGTCAACCATTAATCTATATATAATTCATTAAAGAAATAAAATCTTGGAATCAGGTAGTCAATATAAACTTTTTATAAAGTTTACAATAACTCTTTTTTATTAAATATTAAAAAATTTATTTTTATTTATTGTATAATACTTTTTTAACGACTTAATTGTTAATTGTAAATTTTAAATGTATTTAAGATAATAAATTCCTATAAAATTAAATATTTGGTAAAATTAAATAAATTTGTTGAATTTTACTTTGATACAAGGTATTTTGGCATATGGTTAAAATATGAATAAAAAATAAACAGGTTCAACGTATCAATCCTAATTTTCTACTTTGTAGCCATTCACCGACGTTCTGACTAAACATTTTGTTTGATGATCAAGTGATCTTCAAATGAGATGAAATTCATATCATATAAACTATATTATGTATTTATCCAATCCATGTGGTTGGATTTATAAAAAAATAGATAGAAAAAAAATTAAACTTAAAGCGGGTCATTTTCATAGAAATTGTGCTAACAATATATACTATGTGTTATACAACTCATTGGAAAATGATATATTTTGAGTCTAATTTTTTTCCTTTCATTTTTTTATTATATTTGTATGATTGGATAAATACATTATAAAGTATATATGGCATGAATTTCGTCTTGTTTTAAGATCGTTTGGCCTTCGAACTGTAGATTTTTAGTCTGAATGTCGAAGAACGACTATAAATTTGAGAATCAAGATTGACACCCTAAATTTATTTACTTTTTTATCATATTTTGGATGTAGATCCAAAATACTTTGAACCAACATAAGATTCAAAAAAATTCTTATTCAATGGAATATTTTATTTATATGAATTTATAATGTTATACACATTTAAAAATTCATAATTAGATACACAACGTTAAAAAATAGGTTTAAATTCATAAAAGTGTTACACAAAATAAATTTCACCAAAGTTTTATAATGGATGGACTGAAAGTTGGATAGATTGATCCTTTGAGTTTAATTTTCAATAAATTTAAATATCGAATTACACAACAAAAGGTTATCAAAAATACTAATTTATTTAATCACAAACCGTCATAAAATTGAACAATTGAATAAAAATAGCTTCTTTAATTTATTGGAATTAAATTAGTCATTTTAAACGAATTTCAAACTTCTATAATGAATAAGTTGTAATAATGTGATCAATTAAATTTAATTAAAATAGCATGCCATCGAAAAAGACATGACAGAGCCGTCGGTGACAGTCGGAACTGTCCATTGCTATTTTTCCCAATTATAGTGGTGATTAGGTCGTGCACCCGATTAGGATTGTTTTTGGTTATAAGCTCGGTTAACCATCATTGTAACTTGATTACAGATTGGTTTTCTATTATACCCAATTAGGACGTGCATCCGTGTTGCTTTGGGTTATAAGCTTGGTTAACCATTGCCCTAAATCGGTTACAGGTTGGTTTTCTATTGTATCTAATTATGTCGTTCACCCGCTTAGGTGTTGCTTTCGAGTACAAGCTCGGTTAGCCATTTTTGTGACTAGATTGTAGAAGTACCTAATTAGGTTGGGCATCCAATTAGGTGTTGCTTTCCGTTATGAACTCAGGTTACCATTGTCGTAACTCGATTACAAATTGGTTTTCTATTGTATTTGATTAGGTGTGCAACTGATTGGGTGTTTCTTCCGGTGAATTTTGATGATATTTTGTTATGTATTGATTTTTGATGCAATTATTATATTATATTATATTATTGGGTGGTAATTATTTGTTACACTATATAATTTTTATATTGTGTAGCTGAAATCTAATATTAAATAGAAAATATATTATATACAATTAATCATAATAAATTTTCATCAAAATATTACAATTTTAACGAAATACTTGCCAACTAAAATATTCAATAATTAGTTCAACATATATGTTATAAAAGTAGTTGATTATGCATTTAATGAAATTATAATCAAACATAAGATATTTCGTAAATGTCAAGAATTTTAGTAATTGTCAAATATTTGAATTTGACTGGTATAGATTTTTCTAGTCTTTTATTGAATTGAAAATATAAAATTTCTAATCACATACAAAATAGCATCCATATTTGCTTTGAATTTTTTAACTATTTCAACATTTCCTCTTAAACATCCAACATTAAAGTATGTTTTTAAAATACAATACATAACATTTAGTTAAGTCAGATAATTTTCTATGATCTAAGCATAATTTCCTGTAAGAAAATAATTTTTGAGAAATTTATAATTTCAAGATCTATCTTCGACCTTGTTTTTTGTCTATTACTATGTCATATAGAATAAGAGCTCTTCTTTGTTGCATTACTTCATCTTCATATAACATTTTTCCTTCAATTTGTACATTGTTGGATAGATCCTCCGTGAATCACATGGTAATTGCGCAATCAATTCTGCAGCATTTCAAAAATTGTTAGTATTAACGTTCCAAATTAATTTTTGTATATTGTAAGTTTTTTCTTTCGAACAGTGTTCTTGGTGGGGGCAATCCACAAAATTGACTTTAGTTCTGATGGATTATTCCCATCTTTTGCATAAATTCATTGCATCACTTCCATGATTTTGTCTCTTGTTGAAAATATTTAAAAATCATTGTATGTGATTCATTATTATAAATGCTTGACTGGAAATATAAAACACAAGTATTTTTCTAGTCAGATATCACATAGTTGCTAGGCAAATATTTTACAGTAGTAATTAAAAGTCAATGTATATTTTTAATTTATGACCATACGTGCTTCCTACTAGTATGCGCAATTGAAGCTTTTCCTTTTGGGTTTTTGTGGACTATAATGTTTCCAAATTGTATTAACTCCATTAAAATCTAAAAATGTATGGTGGTTTTTATTGCATAGCGGTGTAATCCAGCCTTTGAACCGAGTAGCTTCTAAATTAATCTGGATGTCAAGTTGAAAATAGAATGGATAGAGAGCTTGGGGGCATAATTGGAATAGATAAATGAACCAACTCAAGAAGTAGGGGAGGATTGGACAAAAACAACATAGTCGGTACGTACCAACCACAATTGCGGTCACTACATAGTTAGTCTACCAGGGGATACATCTGAGGAATGTGGAAGGTTGGAGCTTATGAAAGCATAGGGGAACTACCACTATCATGACAACCATTATGGTCGGTTTCGACCATAATTGTTGATGGTACTAGGAGCTGCTCCAAATTGATTTGTTTTCTCCCTTATCTTCTCGGATCTAAAGTCTTACCTATTCTTCCTTGATTTATTGAATATAATGGATAGTTCCATCTATAAATAAAGAGGCTAGAGCAACATAGAGAGGATTTTTATCTTTTGAGCTCATATTGTTCATCTATTACTCTCTACCTTAATTGTTGTAATTCCAACAATATTTTGCTTTCAAGATCTAAAATCATTGTAATAGTGCTTGTACTTATGACAAATCTAAAGTTAATAAGATTAAGTGGACGCAAGCATGAGATTTGGTCAAACCATCATAAAAATGTTGTGTTCTTTGTCATTTCTATTTGATCTTAATAGATCTATTCTCGTTTTTGTTCGACTAGTAGTGTTGTATCACTTTTTGGTCAAATATTTTTGATACTTTCACTGAAAATGGAGCTTCTTAGCTATAGATCTAGCTCGGTATTGTGAACTGCAAGCCTCTAGAAGTTAGATCCAAAAGATTGTTGTTGTAGATATAATGTTACTATGAAGGAACCAAAATAAGATCTGAAGAAATAGCCCATAAGAGACCTTCCATGAGATCTTGAGCCACTGTTGGAGAAGATAAAGCTTCTCATTATAATGATGAAACCACTCAGATGTTGAATGATTTACCAGGATCTTCTTCCCTATAGGAGGTGGTATCCAAGCTTTAAATTGACAGGGTGATGATTAGGATGAACTAAAAAATGGTTGATAGTCAGAAAGCCCACTCAGATAGAATGGAAGAAAATTTTGCTTTTTAGCTCAATAGTCACAGAGGCATAGGAAGATTCATAATGATTCATCATCACCAATTCTAAGGAAGATAGTTCATCTTCATCAAGCTAGAACAAGAGAGACGACAAGCAGAAGATGAAGGGAAAGGCTGTTGGGATGTTGAAAAGGAGTAGGAGGAAGTGGCCAAATTTTATCCATGTCCAATATGGTCATTACCGACCAAAATTGAGTTAGTACCGAGCATGTTGGGGGTAGTTCCAGAGTGTAACTACCTGATGTATTAAACTTTTCTAACAATTAGGACAACTTGCAGGATACTAGCAATGAAACAAAGAAAAATGTTGAAACACAGAATGTTGGTGCTTAGATGAACGCCACATAATCAGCCAGGCATCATAGAAGATCCAGACTAATTGCTCTCATAGAGCCAGGAGAGTGTAGACATCATCGAACAAACCAAGAGCATTTATAGAGTCAAATAATCGTGGGTTGTTCCTGATGGTCGCCATCCAAATAATTAACCAAGTGAAGAATATATTATTGATAATGGTAAGGTGATTAGTGAATGAAAACCGGTGGAGAAAGAATTAATAATGGGCTTGACACCTAACAAGACTCCATTTACTGATGACATTTTGCGAGAAGTATATCTTAGAAATTTTTTTATGCCAATGATGTCGTCATATAACAAGACGAATGATCTAGATAACATCTACTGAAATATGAGTGGTACATGGATGGTGATAGAGCTACCGATGTGGTAAGGTGCAGTTATTTCCCTATAATCTTAGATAGGGTGGCTATGATGTGGTTCATCGACTCACACTGAAGCCCATATCTTCATTTGATCAACTGGCGAGAAAGTTTATTGGATAGTCCAGGCTCCACACCGCTTGATCAATAGATATAATGTCCATGTTGAGTATTCATCAGGGTGTCGAAGAAATCCTAAAAGATTTTCTAATCCAATTTAATACCGCGACGACTGAAGTATGCAAACCAAAGGAGGATATTATATTGATGTCATTAATCTGGGGGATACACCCAGATACAGAGTTTGGTAGATGGCTAATGAGGAAGCAACCTCCTACTATGGAGGATTTCTATCACATGGCATCCCAATTTTTACGCTTGGAAAAGGTAGACTTGGCTACCAGAAAAGCTAGTGGTTGATCGTCGGACGAAGTTGTGCAGAGCACGATGCTCTTAAGAAAACTAGTGAGAGTGTTGATAATGATGCGATAAATGTTGGAACTGGTAATAACAACCAAAAAGAGGAAATCAGGGACTAGTGACCAAAGAAATGATACCAAAAAGCATCTGAGGTACTTGAAACCAAAGAATTATACTCCTTTGAACGATACAGTTGAAAATTCTACCTTGTAACAAAAGGAAAATAGAATTATATGAAGCCGCCTTGAAAGAAGCCATTCGAGGCCGAACGGGGCTCGAGGAAGTATTGTCACTTCAATGACACTCATGGTCACAATATCAATGAGTGTCATCACTTAAGAGATGTGATTGAAGATCTGATACGCAAAAAGTAGTTGCAGCGGTACATGAGAGATCCTAAGGATGGAGGGCAAAATGCTAAACCTCTGGGGCATAACGCTCAGAGGGATCGATCTGGGTCCAGCAGAGAGGGACCTAGGTGGTTGGAGGGTAGGATTGTGATTAACACTATAACTAGAGGACATCAGCCAATAGACAAGAGCTAGAATGGGATGGAGCGGTTTTGGAAGTTCACAGAAACACGTGCTACATAAGAGTATTTTGCTACGAAAATGGAGCTCTTGCAAAACAACTGAACATAATGAGTAATGGTATTGTTTTTCAAGATAGAGAAGTTGATGGGGTGCAAGCATCAACGTTTGACCTCATGGTGATTATTGATAGAGTCAGATGTATGCCATTGGGGAAAATATACAATTTTTTACCTATATCTACCTCGATAACCAATCTTGTTCAAGATGAAATTTGTTTTCTTTATATTATATGCTTGATATAATATGTTATATTAATTAAATAATTTAATTAGAAGGATATTGAATAGAAAATCTATAATTGGTATATTTATGTGACAATAGTTACAAAATGTTGTTACCATGAGCAATTTGTGACAATGAAATTAAACATAACGTTTTAAATATTCCTAGTTAAGATGTATCGAGACTGGATATCGATACATCTTTTGAGACTAACATACGTAACAAACTTCAAATGTTAGGCATCATATTACTCGTAACTGCTGGCGGTACCAAGGGGTTACGTACTGATAGTTACTAGATAACCGTAGAATGACTCATTCGATAGCTTTCTATTGTTTAATATTACTAAAGTCAAATACAAAATATCAATGTGACAATATTACACAACTCCCTCGACTTGAGCATATTTTCAAGCTTCAATGTGGAACTCCTCTTTGATTACGTCAAATCATAGCATGTTGTCCCTCAAACAACTACAGTTGGGTCGAGTGGGAGCATGAAAGTGACTATTCAAGTGAAAATTCGCCTCCTTGGTTATATGAGGTTAGTTCCAAGGTCAATTGAAGTCAATCAAAATCGAAGTCTCTGGCTAGAGAAGTTTGGTTAATAACAATTGTTATTATTGAACCAAGAACTTTGCGTCAGGGCTATAGAGTTGAATATGGATGACACTGAAATTTTGACCATTACCAAATTCCATAAGTCCAAAGTGATATAGTTTTAACAAAGAGAGTTGATGTAAATACTTGTCACAAGTAACTCTTAATAAAGTAAAATTTGATTTTATCGAATTAAATACACGATAAATTTGGCCATAACATCAAATCGCATGCTAAGTGACGTGTGAACATTAATATTTGAAGTGTTTAATATTAATCACTGACCAAATTTGCACCTAAGAGTCATATAACCAGGACGTCGAATATTCCTTTTACCGCTTGATTAATTAATTAATAAATTATTTTTAGTTAATTTAGTTAATTTATATTTATTAAATATTGATTGTAAATTTTTATTTAATGTATATTGAACATTACTAAACAGTATGTTTATAATAGCTATAAATTTGCCGATCGATATACAATATCTGTACACGTTTAAATAAGATTTAAAATTGCATTGAATTTTGTTCGGCCTTGGAAAAGATTTAAGGCCCATATGAGCAAGTTAATTTTGGTTGTAGAGTGGTGTTTAGGCAAGCCATATTATGGCAAAAAGGAGGAGTTCAAATGATTAAAATAGGGGAAATTGTAAGAGAGAGAGATTAGGATGTGATCCACTTTTCACTCACTTAACTTCTTATTTATATGCCACCTCTTTTCATCATTTCATTTAGACTTTTTCTTTCCTCCCACCTTGATAATTTTAGCTAGCAAACCCTTCCCTAAGCCCTCAAAATCCACGTATAAAATTACAGCAAAACACTTCAATTCGATCATCGGTGGTAAAGAAGTTCGGAAGCTAGCAACTTCTAAATTGTGAATAGATTCAAGAGGGTCGATTCAACATTTCAACGTGTATGCAAGGGCTTTGGTGAAAGGTAATTCCCCATTTTATTTTTTATATTATATTTATATATATTATTTATATAATAGGATGTTAGATTACATTGTGAATTTTTCATATCGAAATGCTATTACAAATAGATCGGTTATGTATATTATTATATCTATTTATAAAAAAAATGCTTACTACCTACTTGATGGTCATAACCTACAAATTAAAAAAAAATTATTATTGAATGAATCAATTAATCAGAATCAATATTTAAAAGTTTAATGTTATATGTCATATGTTTTAAATTAATTTTTTTATTATTGTATAATATATATTGGCAGTAAGTAAAAAATATTTTATATATGAATAAATATATTTAATTATTTATTTTACCTTAAATTGTTTACGTAATTTCAACTATATGTTTATACATATATATATTTATTGTAAATAATAAAATTTTGCATAAAAATATTACATAACATATATTATGTAAAAAAGCTTTCGAAAATAATTTTTTATATTTAATTTTACACGCTTTTAATTTTAAAATGTATTAAAAATCAAAAACCAAAAAGAAATAAAAAACCTTAATTTAGATGAGAGAAAAATAAGTAGGATCATAATTTTAAAAAAAAAGTTAATTTTATTATTTATACACACACACACACATTTAAAAGGTTAATTTTATTATTTATATACACACACACATATTTATATCTAGTTATGTATATTCATATGTATTGTATAAATTAATTTAAAATAGAATAAAATATTATTTTAATAAATTGTTTTTGGCTTTCGTATTATATATTATACATATATGTATGTGTTAAAAATTATTCTATAGTTTAATATTTAATTATTTTAATGGTTTAATTATTATATATGTATTAACATACATGCATGCATATATATATATATATATTATAAATTTGTTATATAAAAATTGTTTATAACTAACATTTGGTGTATGTATATATGTGTATATATATTTGTAATTATATTATATATTTACTGACAAATATATACACATTTAGACAGCAAAACGAATACTAGAGGGGCTAACATGTTTGTTGTAATGTAAATCACATCTATACATAGGTATGTTAAACCATGTACACGTTATTTTGTTGCATGTGTACGTGCACACATATGTGTACTTGATACACATATATAGTATAATACAAAATTTTATAAGATAAAACTTTGTATTTAAATTCAAATAAAAATTTATTTTATTTAACATAAAATTTAGAAAAGTTCTAAATGAATTAGACTACATAGGCCCATTAAAGATCCAAACATGTAAAAAAAAATAGGAGTTCACCGATTCAATCCTTTACGTGCTGGCCCAATTCCAACACAACTAAGTGCAAAGCACCCATTCAGTGGGAGCATCATAAGAGTTGATGAACTCTACGAATTGATACATATAGATTATGTAATCCAAAGTCTATTAATTCTAAAATAGTTCCACATACTTTTCTATATTCACCGATAAGTTATCACCAACATGGACATGTGTACATATGCAGTATATCTATGATATTCTCATAGGAGTGAGGCAGAAGTAAATAAAATATCATGTAATAGAAAAACAAAATGATTCGATTCGATTGAATAGGTAGGTATCTTAGAAAGAGTTCCAAATGTCCTAAAAATGAATAAAGATTCAATCTCAAAAGTCACTCCTTCCTATGATACATAAAGATGCGTCGAAAGGAGTAGTCAAACTTTGTTGAATAAAGTATGATTAATGGCGAGTGAAGTTAAATTATCTTCTTTCTATAAATTCGCATGTTTAAGAGTGGTACAAGAGGTTAAAATTAATTTCACCTAAAGAATAATTCACAAAATCGAAAAAGGTAAGGATTTATAAGAAACCATAACATATTCTAGGCTGAGGTGTTGGCAGGCTGTGTGAGTCGAAACACTACATGCAACAATTGTATGTGAAGGATCTTACTTGAATCACCCTAAATGATGTTTAGAAACAATTGTCATTCAATGACCTATTTATATGCCGAACATAATTTTTGTAAACTAAAACCAAATTAGTTTTATATATAAGGAAATTCATAAAAAATTATGGATACTCATTCCATTACAATGAGAAACAACTGTTGTTTTAAGAAATACCAACTTTGAAGCAAGGAAATTCTGTTAGAAATTGTTGGTGGTAGAATGGATTTGGATAAAATCTAAAGAAAAAACAGATTATGTGGAATGAAATACGATTAACCTAGCCTAAACAAACACAACGCATTACAGAGTATAATAAGTATTATCGCACATCAGAGAGAGACTATGAGTTTCTTATCAATACTGAGAATGGATAATCCTTAGTTGTCAATTAAACCATTAAGATGTGGTATGATGCTCAAATTCAAAAAATTCCAAGTAAATTATCAAAACATGTTTTGGTAGTTGTACCCAAAGGGATACGATCCATCGACATCAAATATGATGGGTATCAAATATGTCTTTAAGAGAAAGACTAATATTGCAGTTAGAATATAATGAGCAACATTGACAAGAATATCATCATAAATTTCAATTGTTGAAATTTACATAATAGATTCTCCATTCAATGTACTCAAGTTAATTCAGAGTTTGCTCACAAAATTATTGTTTGATATGACTCTTTGTTTTGGTACATATGCGTTGAAAATGAAAATTGTACATAATGATCTATAATATACATTTTTGCACATAACAACCAAAGTGTCTCGAAGTCAGTGGAAGAGGTATTGAGTTTGTGGGTTTTCAGTTATGATCCAAGAATTACACAGAAGTACCATTCCATAAGCATTAAATTTAAGTAAGTATTTAGATAGAAATATCAAATAGTTTGATTTTTAGTCAAAATGTGGATGATTCTTGTGTCCATAAAAAAGAACAATTAAAAGATACATAGATATTTCTAAATTATAAATAAACAACATACTGTTGATTGATAACGATGTACTTACATTAAAATCAATTATAATTTGGTTATTTAATACTCGATATTAGATTTGTAAGTTATATCTTTTATAATAAGTATAAAGGATGTTGCGAATATCCCAAATGATATGCAAAACACCTTATTAAATGTTTAATATGGAACATGTAAGATCGAATCCTTATGTATTGAAAATATGAATTATCTTACATGTTTTATTGTCTACAATATCATATTTTTCTTATGAATTTGGATCATGAAGCAAATATCAAATCCAAATTAAGATCACCAAATGGTAGTTTAAAGTGTTCTCCAGTATATGTGAAATACTAGAGAATTGTTTAGAAAAACAAAAAACTCCTTTTAAATGAGTGTTTAGACTTGAACTTCAAAGTGCCATCGAGTATAATATTTCAATTCATGTTCAAACCTTAAACAAGATGCTTTAAATTGAAAATGTTTTAAATGAAAGGTTGTAGTTGATTCAACGAAAGGCAAAGTACATCGCCTTGAATAGCGCTACAATAAAAGCAATGTATAAATATAAATGCACAAATTTATAATTAAGCTAAATGTGATTCCAATTATTGAGAATATTATATCATTGTTACATGATATAATAATAAAACTTACTAGAAGTCAAGGAACATAATCTGAATTGTGATGTCCCGGAAATTTGGGCAATATTTATTTAATATTTTCATTTATAATTATTTTAAAATGTGAAAGGTTGATTTAATAATCAAATTCAAACAGAAATAATCTTTTGAAAATTAATAATTATTTGGTTTGACAAATGATATTCTTTTCAAAATTTATAATAATGATAATTTAATATTTAGGAATTTTATTCTTTTCAAAAGCTGAAAATATTTAAATGATAAAGTTTATCTTTCTGAGCTTATTTAAAGAATATTTTATTTATAATGTATATATGTGTATACATTGTAAATAGAGAATTTGATTTTAATTTAAATTTAAAATTTAATAAAGATGTTTTCAAATTTATAATATATATATATGTATAATTTATGAATCGGTTAATTTGATTTAAATTAGTGTTGAAACTTTTCAAAAGTTAATTTAAAAATCTATCTTATATTTTAAAAAGGAAATATAAGTAAATATTTATTTTGTTATAAATATAATAGTTTAAATTGTATTTTATAATGGAAGCTTATTTTGTTTTATTTTAAAAATTCTTTTGAAATAGACTTAGTTCATATATATACATTAGAGTATAATATTTTAGTTTAAACTTTGGAATAAAATGTAATTCAACATTCCTTTTTCTTTTTAAATTTTCTCTTTTGAAATTTAGTTTTAAAAATATTATTTTAAAAATATTCAAAAAAATATTAAAATGAGTAATTTTATAAAAGAAGTTTTCATGTGAACATGTAAGGCTAAATATTGTAATAAAACATTTAAAACATCTTAAATTAAATTAGAAATGGTTTTAAAAGAATTTAAATACATTTATAAATTAAGAATTTTCTTTTTATATATTAAGGCACATGTGTTAAGCTTCTAACTAATAAAGAAGACACTTGTAATCACATTACAAACTTAACTAACAAGTGAAATGTTAATATATTTTGAAATTTATTTTTGTAGATAAGAGAACTTAGTAACTCATTTTTTTTGTTCAAACATTTTTCTTCAATTTAAAACTGAAATCAGTTTTTAGATGAAATCTGCAAAATCCAATTTTGTTTTAAAATCTGCAAATAAAATTACTCAAAAATTCTGCAAACAAACTTAAAACCCAAATCTGCAAAATTAAAATCTGTATGAAACAACTTCAACTCTTACTCAAGAAAGTAAAGAATGGTCTGCGTGTAGTTTTTAATAATCAACAACAACAGAAAATCAACTTCAACGGCTGCAGTTTTAAGATCAACATCAACAAGCAGATTAAAATCCAGGCTTCAACTAGCAATCTAGTTCTTGGAAAATATGGAAATGCATCTCTGAGTTGCTTCTCTGCATCTTCAATAATTAAGTGAGTAAGCTTCTAATTTTAAAAACAGTTCTTAACTTTTAAAAAAGCAAAGCTAAACAAGTTTTCCAGAAAAAAAAACTCAAGTTCTAATTCATGCTTGTTTTAAAAAAAAATCAAAACTATCTTGGGTGAACTGCTCTGTTTTTTTTTAAAAGTGAGTAATCTCACAATGCAAAAAGTTTAAATTATCTGTGCATGTGTACTGATAAAACAAGCATGTTTGCTTGACTGTAGTGTGATGATGTTCTGTGTATATTCATAAATATGCATTTTTGTGTGATGCTAGTTATCTACAGACCTGCTTCTGTTTTCTTAACTAGGATTTTTAATAAAAATCCATTTCCATATGATTGGATCTCAGTTAGAAATTATTATGTAAACAAAATATGTTTGTTTAGCATAGATTTAGGTTTGTAAAAATATAATTTAGTTAAATTAAGATCTGATACTTTTGAAAACAATAATAACAGATATTATTTTCAAAAAGCAAGAATATCATATATCTTTAATTATTAAATCAAGTTTAAAACTTGAATGCATGTTTGAAAACATGAATTTTAAAGCAAACATCACATTTTTAAATCAAATGTGGTGTTAACATTTCTGAGTTGAACAGAATTGGGAATTTGGGTTTTATTTGGTGATCAAGTGACCGTGGGATGTTGTGATTCTTCTTGGAAATGGAGGGATGATGGGTGAATAGGGGAAAATTGAGAGGTGGTCGGCCAAAGGTTGGTGGCGGCGGCAACAGCTATTTTCTGGTTTGAACCCTAGTTTTTAAGTGATCGAAGTTTTGTAACTTCTTGATCTCTGTGGTGCTTCGAGTGAGGTAAGGCTTTGGGGATTGGCAGAGGACATGTAGTTGGATAGATGGCCGGAGTTGTAAGTGATCAGGTGATCGGTGATGTGATTGCAAGATGATGATAGGTTTGGGGTGTATGGTGCAGTGATGTTTCCAGGTTATGGAGATTACTCGAATTTGATTTCGAGCTGTAGTGGGAAAATCTGATGGTCGCAATCATGTGGAAGGTTGGTCGGCGACTTGGTGGAGTTGGCGAGGGTGGGTGGAGATGGCCTGAGCACCGGTGCATATGCACCGTGTATATTTGAACTCTGGTGAACTTTTGGTTTGTGCAGGCTTATGTCTCGAAGATGATCTCGGGTTGATCGTGTTGTTACTCGAAGCAACTAGGTTGGGGACTCGAAGTAGATATGGGGAGGACTCGGGTAGTTTTGTTCCAGGTTATTAAACCTGACAGGATTCAGTTTTTAACATTTTGAATGAAATATAAAATTTAGGCAGGGATTTAAATTAAAAAGCTTAAGTTGAAATTTAATTCAAGTGAGCTTTTGAATTCAAAGTTTTAAAAATGAAGAATTTAAATTTGAGTAAGGTTTAAATTTAGATTTGAAATCAAGTCTAAATATAGTTTTCAGGTTTAGTTTGAATCCAGATTGTATTTAAAACAGTTTTTGTGAATTTTAAAATGATGGACAAGTTTAAAATGTTCTAAAGTGGAATTTAAAAATGAATTTGATTTCAAATAAAGGTTTAAATTTGAAAGAATTCTTTCCTTTAATATTTGAATTAAAGTTATGAAATGTTTAAATTTAAATTGAAAAGTTAAAATAATCTATCTATTTTAAAAAGCTTGATTTCTTTAGTAAAATTAAGTAATTTAGATTTTTAAACTTTTCTTATATAAATAATGATGGTTCTTTACTTTTAGGTTTATAAATTTATTTAAAATTTAGATAATGTTTAAATAGTTAAACATTTTGAAATCTTAAATTTTTAAAAATGGAAGTTGAATTTAATTTAGGAATGTATTGTTTTAAATACATTTGAATGATAATAAAGTCCTTAATAAGTAAATGAATTATTTTGGAAATAATTGAGAAAATTAAGAATTTACTTATTTAATTGATTTTAATTAATGTTTTGGATTAATTTATAATTAGAAGATGATTAATGAATAATTAATCTAAGATAAATTTTTCTTAAGTAATTAATGAAAATATTGTTAATTAAATAAGATAATTATCTAAGGATAATTAAATAATTAATTAATGTGATTAGTTTTGATAAATTAATTAGATTAATTAATTGAAGGTAATCAATTGTAATTTGTTAAGTATAATTACTTGATAAAAGTAATTAAGGGATTAATTACTTATTGTAATTAATTCTGATAATGTGTTTTGTTTAAATTAATTAATTTAGTTTAATTAATTTAAGAAATCATTTAATGATTTAATGATAGTAATTACTTAATGTAATTAATAAAGCAATATTACTTAGAGAAGTAATGAATGATAATTACTGGAATGAAACTAGTGAGAGATGTTTTATTTTAATAAAGTAATTTGGATAATTACTATTGTAATTAATCAAGGGATTAATTAATGAAGATAATTAATTATGGAATAATTAATTTGTTAATGAGTAATTAAGGGTAATTAATTACTGGATTAATATTAATCAAGGTGATTAATAATTGTAGATTAATTACTAAATGTAATTAATTTTAAATAAAGTAATTAATTTAAATATAAATTAGAGATCATTAATTAATATAATTAATGATGTAATTAAGAATTATTTAATTAAGAAATAATTAATAATTAAGTGATTAATTAATGTAATTAATTAAGGATAAATGCAATTAATTATTATTAATTAATGAATGAAGTAATTAAATGTTAATTAATTATGATTAAGGTTTATTAATTTTGTGAAATTAAGTTAAGACTAATTACTTATTGTAATTAGTGAATGATTAATCATATATGTTTAATCAAGTTGAATACTTAATGAATGATTAATTAACTAGGTTATTTAATCAATGGATATATAAGCAGGATTTATAGATGAGTAATTAATTTAATTTATTTTAAATTAATTAGAGATAGAAGTAATTAATTTAATTCATTTTAAATTAATTATAGATGATGGTTAATAAATCTTTTCTTATGGATGATATTGATTGGATGGATGTGATCTCAGTAATGAGATGTGTAGTATCTGTATGATATGGATGCTTAGTTATAGTATGATAATATGGATTATTTGGTTGTGATGATTATTTGTTGAGATGATTATCTGTTTGTGGTAATGTTACGGGTTATCTGTTATGATGAGAATGTGACTATCTATAGTGATATGTGATTTATCTATCTGTGCGTAAATAGATAATGATGAATTGAATTAATTGTTCAAACTAAATTCACTTGGACACTAAGATGGCATTTGGATTTCGATGAGACCGGGATCGGATTTCCAAATTTAGAATTCCGAAAACCACATCGATCTAAATTAAACGTTAGGTTGTGAATCTCAAGTGAAGAGTGAAGACTCGAGGTGTAAGAACCATTCGTCAATATAACTCTGGGGGTGATTCCGTGATGAGTTTGACGGAAGAGTACTTTCAGGCTCGAGATGGTGATTTAGAGTGCAAGGGTTATCATCGTTAAATCGGAGGGTGATTCCGAAATGAGTGTAGCGAGATAATGCCTTCGGTTTCGTTCGAACTCGGAACAAGCTTGTATGGATTGAATGCTTTCAGAACATCGTCAGGTGGACGATGAGCATTCTAAGATAGATGTGTTCTATAAAGGTAATCGCAGCCTCAAGCCTCATCAACCGGGAATGGCTAAAACAGGGGAGGTGCAGCAAGGCTTCGTGGATAGCCCCCACTGGAGAGTGAGATTTACCCCTGTCTAGAGGTCCCTTTTATTTCGGCTGTATGGACGGTTGTGAGCTCCAACCGTCGGGGTTGTCTTGTTCGGAATTGTTCAGTAAGGAATGGTTCCGGCCTTATGTTGCAGGGGAGCGGGCGTACTCCTCGGTACGGTGATCTAGGCCACGTACTGTGACGGGCGGTACCCCAGTAGCCCTGCCATTGATGGAATCCATAATCCAATAAGTGCATGTACGGTTTTGATTATGCCCAACTATGTTGGAACGTGAGATGTAAGCATTCCAGCTATTTCTGTGTTTTATTTTGAAACCCTAGACACTATTATAATATCACTGGATTTCCTATCAAATGCTTTGGTTAGCGTAAGGTAAAAACCTTTCCATGTTTATGTGTGGGAAGTCTTGCGTGATACCTTTTGTTTTCAAAGGATTTTTCTAAAGTTAAGTAACTTTAAACCCGTTTACTCACACCAGACCCATGTCTGCCCCAAGTGTTTATTTTTTGTTTTATTAAACTCTTGGGTACTCATATTACGTATGAGTAGTCAAGTGATTCAGGATTGCTTTGACAAGTTCTGGAGGAGATAATGGAGCAGGAGGCTTCAGCGTGTAGATATATATAGTGGTTCCGCTGTGTTTGAGTTGTGTCTGTTTTTTTCTGATGTACTTGAATTGTAATCGCTGGACAGATGTTTATAACTGTCTAGTTTGTGTTGTATTAGTTGTATAACTCTGATGTATATGATACTATGTAAAGTTTTATGTGATATAATATAATTTATTCGTTCTGCTGTGAGATTTTGATGTTGTCTGTTTCTTTCTTTTCTATCTTTTCTCTTTTCTACCCCTTTTCTTTCTTCCTAATGATGTGTCTTTCTATGGAATGAAAGGCGGGTCGTTACATGAATAGTTCCGCATAGTAAAGGAAGTTTATCAACATCAGAGAGAGTTGAATACAGAGTAGATGATTAAAATATCATAGTAGATTTAGTCACAAACGGTCTTACTCAATCAGTTTTCATGAAACTGATTGAAGGGATGGGATAAAGATTCCATAATTGACCCTAAGTGCAAATGGGAAATTGATCAAGCTAAGTGTATGCCTTAGTGGTAATTATGTAATTTTTTACAAATATCTAACTCGATAACCAATCTTGATAAAAGTTGTTTTCTTTTTATTAAACACTTGATATAATGTGTTGTATTAATTAATTAGAAGTACATTTAACAGGAATATCCATAAATGTTATGTTTTGGTGATAGTAGTTACAAAGTGTTGTAACCATGAGTAATTTGTCACTATGAAATTAAACATAACTTGTTAAACATTCCTAGTAAGGATGTATCGATCCAGTATATCAGTACATCCTTTGAGACTCAAGTACTTAACGTTGTCCAAATGTTAGGCAACATATTACTCATGACTGAAGGAGCACTAAAGGGTTACATACTAATAGTTATTTGGTAAACATGGAATGACTCGCTCAATAGTTTTCTATTGGTTAATATAACTAAAGTGAAATAGAAAATAACGATGTGACAATATTACATAATTCCCTCAACTTGAGAATACTATTGAACTTCAATGTAGAAACTCTGCTTTGATTAAAGTTAAATCATGGCACGGTGTCCATCGAACTACTGTAGTTGGATCGAGTAGGAGCATTGAAAATGAAGCACTATTGAAGAGAAAATTCGACTCCTCGATTACATAAGATTAATATCATGGTTAACTAAAGTCAACGCAAAGTCAAAGTCTCTGGCCAAAATAGTTTGATTAATAATAACTGTTATTATTGAACCAAGGACTTTGTGTTTGGACTATAGAATTGATTATGGATGATAGTAGATTTTGACCATTACCAAATTCCATAAGTTAGAAGTGATATAGTTTTAGCAAAGAGAATTGATGTAAATAATTGTCACTACCGAGTAACACTTAATAAAGTAAAATTAGATTTCACCGAAACCAAATAAGCAACAAATTTGGCCACAATGTCATGCCACTTATTAAGTGAAGTATGAATGTTAATATTTGAATTGTTCGATATTAATAGCTAACCGAATCCACAACCATGAGTCACACAACCGAAACGTTAAACACTCACCGATTTAATTTATTTGTAGTTGTTATAAGTTTATTAGATTAATAAATATTTATGAATTAATAATTATAAAATTTTGGTTAATGAGTATTGAACAATAATAAATAATGTGCACATAATAGTAATATAAACACTAATCGATATTCAAAATTGATACGCATTTAAATTGGATTCAAATGTAATAAATATTATTTGGGCTTGAAATGGATTTGAGGCCCATATGGGCATGCTAAGTTCGGCTATGATAGGGACATTGAGGTCGTCCGACTATTAGATGGCTAGGAGGGAGGGATTTTGAGTGTTTAAAAGAAGGGAATGAGTAAGATAAATTTAAGGATTTTGATCTTACTTTTTCTCTCTAGCCTCTCGCTTATATAACATCATTACCATCACTTTACATTAGACCTTTTTGGTAGCCTCCATCCTCTTCTTTTGCTGGCGAACACTCCTCCTTCCCTCTTCTAAAATATAAATGCAGTCTAAATACAAATTAAAATCAAACAATCGTATGGTAAGGCAAATCGAAAGCTGGAAACTTCAGGATTGGAATTTGATTCAGGGAGTTCACTTCTTCGTTTCATCATGATAGCTTTGGACTTGGGTACTATAATATTACAATGTATATGTGATTATTGTACTATAAAATTATAATGTTAAACCATGTACTCATTATCTTGTTGCACTTGCATGCACACACACAAAGATGTGTGTGTGTGTGTGTGTTGTTACAACAGAACATTTTGAAAAATTCTAAATGAATTAGCCTACATAGGCCATTAAAGATCCAATAAGGAAAAATATTGAAATTTACCTAATTCTTTCATTGTGGGCTTACCCTATTTCGATAATTATGGCTATTTTTGGTCCGGCACTTTGCACCGGATTCTGGTTCACTGTGGGAGTTTGGTTAATGTTCTATTCAAGAAGACGTTTGAATATACAAAGATTAGTCCAAAGAACATAAATCCAGTAAATCTCGTATTCAAGGATTTACTAAAGAAGCAAAAGAGCCTATCATATGAATTGATCTATCGGTGGAATTGGATGAAGTAGACCGTAAAATTGTGCAGGTACATACCTTTATGATAGTTAATGAATTTCTGCTTACAAAGCTTTTCAAGGCCAACGACCCTTGCTAGTTTTGGAACAGTCCTAGCTCTATGGTGTTTGATGACGAAATTTCCAATCGAAAATGGGGTTAGAGCTATTTAGGGCGGCCATGGCACTAGTCGGGAATGCTATGTCGGTGAGCTCGGAGAAGCAAAGCGACGTAGCGACGTGGGAAAGGGAAAGGTATAGAGAAGGCTCTTTGCATCAAAACTACGAATGCATAGCAACTACCACCGAATCCCTTGCTAGGGTCCTTAGTTATTTCTACAATCATATGGGCCCACTAAAAGAGCCATAGGTGCGAAGGCGACACCAACAGAGCTAACGATTATATCCCGACTGATGATGATGATCCCTCTCGGGATCCCAAGGTCGGTTCTCAGCTCGGCTTGAAAATTAAAAAGGAGTTGGTATGGTTTTTTTCGAAAAAAGCTGGATATATTTGCTTGAACACATCCTGGTATATATGGAATATCGACATATATAGCATGCCACACACTGAATGTAGGCCCACATTGCCCTCCTATGAAGCAAAAGAGATGCAGTCTAGGTCTAAAGCGATCCGCTGCATTAAAAGAAGTGGTAGATAAGTTGAAGGCTAATGGCTTTATCCACGATGCCTCATACCTTGAATGGGTATCGAATCCTGTGTTGGTCAATTAGCCTAATGGAAAATGAAGGACTTGCATTAATTATTTAGACCTGAATAAAACATCCACAAAAGGTAGCTTCCAGCTGTCGAAGATCGACCAACTTGTGGACTCAACGGCTGGACACTAATTGCTATGTTTTATGGATGCATACTCTAGCTACAACCAAATAGCAATGCACGTTCCAGATCAGGAGCATGCTAGTTTCATAATAGATTTAGGCATGCATTAATAACGAGTGATGTTGCTCGGTTTGAAGAATGCTATGGCTACTTACAAAAAATTGGTGAATACGATGTTCAAAACTCAAATGTGATGGATGATGGAGTATTATTTGGACAATATGCTGGTGAAGTGACAACGATCAATGAATCACGTGGATGACCTCGCTGCATTGTTCGATGTGCTCTGGAAATATAGAATGAATCTTAATCTGTTGAAAAGTTCATTTGGGGTCACATGTGGAAAACACTTGGGCTTTGGTTTGAACTCAATGGGCATAGAAGATAATGTAGATCAGATTCAAGCGTTGAACGATGTTGCTGCCTAAAAAACAAGGAGGGAAATGCAGAGCTTGAATAAGAAAGTCACTGCATCGAGTCGATTTATTTCAAAGGTGATGGACAAATTTATATCGTTCTTTGATGCCCTCAACAAGGAGAAGTGAAAGTTTGTTTGGAACAAGACATGGTGGGAAGCTTTCCAGAAATTGCTAAAGCATATGAAGAGGCTGCCAACCTTATCGAAGCCTTTAAAAAGGAAGATTTTATTTACTTGGTGGTATTTGCTCATGCACTAAGTGCATCCTTGGTAAGTGAGGAATCTAAGATACAAAGACCCATATACTATATCAACAAGCGCTTTGCCGAAGTAGAAAAGAACTACCGAAAGCTGGAGAAGTTGGGATACTGCTTGTTGATTGCTTCGAGGAAGTTATGACCATACTTTCAGGATCATCCAATAAAGGTGTTTACTTATTATCCGCTAAGGCAAGTACTGCATCGACCCAAGACCTCAGGAAGGTCATTAAAGTGAAATATCAAGCCAAGTCAATATAACATAATCTGACATCCTATTCGACAATACGAGGACAGAAATTGGTCGATTTCAATTCCCAATTCATCAACGGGGACGATGAAGAGGGAGAAAATAAGGTTCAAATTTTCAAATGGAAGTTGATGTTGATAGAGCTTCTAATGAACGTAGTTCTGAGTATGGAGTGGTTCTCATGACCTTAGAAGGATGAATTACATACTATGGACTAAAGATAGAGTTCCCGGCAATAAACAACAAAGCCAAATATGAATCGTTAATTCTACGACTTAAAATATCGAAAGAACAGGGGTCAAGCAACTACATATATTCAACTACTCTCAATTGATGATCTGCTAAGTCAAGAAGGAATTTTAGGCTAGGAGAGCTAGACTTACCCATTAACTGATGAAGACACTGGAACTATTGAATAGTATTGAACATTATACAATCGCACACATACCTAGAGAAGAGAATATGAAAGTTGATTCACTAACTACATTGGCCAGCCCTATGGATGCTTTATCGACTACGAGCATCAACCAGATGGATGTCGACTAGATCTTGGAGGCCTAGGAGGAAAATGAGTCATGGATATCTCTAATCAAAGACTATTTGCTGAAGGGAACTCTCACGAATGGGAGGAATAAATGGCTCAAACTCCTTTGTAAAGTACCACAATTCATAATTAAATAGGGAGTGTTGTATAGGATAGGTTTCTCAGCCCTTTTGTCGTTGTTTATCACTAGAGAGGAAGATAAGAAAATCCTTTTGGATGTACACGAAGGAAGATGTGTGATATCCCGGAAATTTTAGCAATATCAATTTAATAATCTATATTTAAAATTAAATTGATTTGATAAAATTTTGTTAATAAAAATTAACTTGATTTAATAATCCAATTAAATAAATGTTTAATTGGTGAATTTTATCTTTTAAAAACTAATAGAATGTTTTCCTATTTATAATGTATGTATGTATATATATATATATTATGAATAGATAAGTTTTGAATTGAAGTTAAATAAACAAATAAAATCTTGTTTTTAAATTCTAATATTCATTTTAATAATTTGAAGATTTTTATTTTATTTAATAAATAACTAATTGGTTTAAAATACTTAAAGAAATTGTTTTAAATTGTATAATTGTATTTTAAACATAGTTCAAATTTTTATAAGATAAACAAAAGTTTATTTTATTTCTTTTTGAATATAGCTTAATAATTACAATTTAGAATTATATAAGTAAATTTAAAATACCATTTATATATTAAAACATTAATGCAGTTAATAAGTTAAATAGTATATGTAATTTATAATTTCTTTTATAAATAATTTAAATTAATAAATATGTTATTTCAAATAATAGTAATAAATGTATAAATACAGATATGTTTTAAAAGGCAATATTATTATTTTAAAATTAAATATGTTAATATAAATTAGTTTTAAAATTGGATTTTAAATGTATGCATAGAATTTGAATTTGAATTTATTTTGAATTCAAATGAATAAACATATCTAAATCTTGTAAGTAAGCTTTCATCTTTATATAAATTGTTTTATGTCATTTTTTTTAAAAAAAGTGATGCATATGAAATTACTTTATATATATGTATTTAATAAAGAAAAGAGGATTTCATTTATCTTTAAATTTAATAAAAATAAGTAACATATGTATAAAACAAGTGTCAGCATCTTAAGTAACTAATGAGACAATTGTAAACAATTAATCTACTTAATTTGACAAGTGTTAGTTCTTTTTACATGTGTCCTTCTATTTTTAATTTTTCTTTTATTTTGAAATAAATCAATTACTCTTATATAAACATGTTTCTTCACCCTCATTTGATTTTTCTAGTGTTCATTTTTTCTAAGTCAAGAAAATTCTCAGCTGAAACAAATCAAATCTAAGAAAGAAAATTAAAAGTCTGCAACCATTCTACATGTTCATAAACCAGCCTGCATTTCTTTCTTCTTCAATCTGTTCAAGCCTACATGCAAATCAAAGCCTACAAACACCAAAAACAAATCTGTGAATCATCCTCAAAAATCAAAAGCCTGCAAATTGCAAATCCCTGTAGCACCTCTTTAATTCTGTAGCCTGCATTTTTTTTTAAATCTGTTCAAATATGCATTTCTTCCATCTGTCCAAAAGCCTACATGTAGTTCACTTCCTTCAACCAGAGTTTTAATCAAAACATTCAAAGCCATCACAGCATGCAACTGCAAGATTTTCAAATTAAAGATTTAAATGCATCTAGCCTGCAACTCAACTTCAAAAACAATGTGCAACTCAGTTTATAAGCATAGAAGTAAAAGCAACAGCAACCTCTCAAATTTAATTTAAAACAAAAGCTTTTCAGAAAGATTAGTGCTCTGCTTCATCACTGTTTTCAGGTGAGTAACTTCACTAATTTAAAAATAGTAAGTATTATCTGTTGTATGTTTTTTTCCCTTTAAATAAGTAAGTTTGTGTGAATGTTTATTGATGAAAGTTCTGTGCAAATTTAGATATGCATGTATGTGATGACTGTAAACCTTCTGTTACCAGTTTCTTTAAAAAAAAAAAGAATCCTCTTGCTTTAGTTAAATATTTTGTTAAGGCTTAGATTCTGTAATAACTATGTTAATTAGACCATAGTTTAGTTTAGAAAACTTATTAAGTAAAATCAAATTGGGTGATGTCTCTGTAAAATTGTAAAACATCAGAGTATGTTAAATAAAGTTGAAACTCAAACATTATAAATTATAAATTCAGTATTGTAAACTGAAAAATTAAACAAAAAGATGATTTTTAAAACTAAAATCATATTATTTAGTTAGGAATTGGGATTGCAGTACTCATTCGAACAGAAATTGGGTTTTGGTCAATCTATGATGATCGAGTTGATTTGAGTGTTTGGGGTTTTTGGTGGTGGTAGTGGAGTGATCAGGGGGTGTGGCAAAAATGCCAGGAGAATGAATAATGTTCGGTGGAGGCGATGGAAGGTTGATGTAATCTGTTAACCTAGTTTTGGCATGGTTCAAAGTTTTGATAATCTCGTTCTTCCTTGTGGACCGAGCGATTGGGATTCAAGAAATTGGTAGCTGGAGCATTGATGTTGATGTGGCCAGAGTTTCAATCGACACGGTGGTCGGAGATGAGGAAACGAGCAAGTTTCCAAGTTGATGATGTTGTTCCGGTATTTTTGCCAGGTTTCTGATTTGGGTTGGGGGAACTCGAATTGGATTTCGAGCAGATAATGAATTTTTGGTGATCACGAGGTGATGCAGGGATGGTCGGCGACTTGATCGTTGGTTGGATAGTGGCTGGAGGCAGCCAGAACCACCGTGCATATGCACGGTGCAAAAGATGATGTCATGTGAAGTTTGGGATTGCAGATTTGTGGGACTCGAGTCATACTCGAGAAATTCGAGTAACAGCTCGAAGTTATAGAAGGGTTTACTCGAAGTAATATAAGAGGAGCCTCGGGTATCTTAGAGGTTACAGGTTTCTTTAGAAACCTGAATGTTTTCAACTCTAAAATTAAAAGCAAAATTTGAATCAAGTTTTAAAATAAACTTTAAAGCTTAAATTCTGAGTATGGATTCAAAACTAAGTTTGAATCTCAGTTTAAAATGTAATTTAAATTTTATAAATTAAAATGTTTAAACAATTTTAAAAAAAGGGTTAAATAGTTTAAGTTTAAAGTAAAGCTTAAAAATAAAAGTAAAGATTTAACTTAAGTTTAAATCTAGATTCAAATTCAGATTTGAATAATTGTTTAGAAATAAAGGGAGTTTTTAAATTTGAATTGTTTTAAAAAAAACAACTTTGAATGTTTAAGTTAATTCAAATTAGGATTTGTATTTTAAATGAAATTGAGTTTAAATTTCCTTTAAACTTCTTTATAAAATAAGAAATTATTTAGTAGAAGTTTTAAAAAGGTTTTAAATTGTTTTTAAAACTTTGTTAAGGTTAAGTTTGGTTTTCATTTTAATTTTAAATTTAAAATGTAATTTGAAATCAAATTTTAAGTAAATTGTTTTAAATTACTTTGTTAATGATAATAAATAATTAATAATAAATGTTTTATTTTAAAGTAAATTAAAGATTTAATGAATTTTAATTCATTAAATTAGTAAGGTAATTTAAATAATTTAATTTATTTGTTTATTTAATTCATTAAGAATTTGAAATAAATTAATTACGGTTAATTAAATTTGTAATTAGTATTAATTAATTTAATTACTTAGAAAAAGGTAATTAAAGAATTGATGATGAGTTAATAAAGGTCATTAACTTGTGATTATTTATTGATTAATTAATGTAATTAATTTTGATAATTAATTGAATTAATTAATTTAGATAATCAATTATGGTATTTGGTTAAGTATGATTACTTTATGGAAATAATTAAAGATATTACTCATTGTAATTAATTAATTAATTAGATTAGTTAAAATTAATTAATTAAGTTTAATTAATTTAGAATAATCATTGGATGAGTTAATTATAAGTAATGAACAAAGTATAATTACTTAGAGAAGTAATTAAGATAAGTAAATTACTGGAGGTAATTATTGAAGTATGGAAGAGTTTTTGAATTAATTACTTTACGTAATTAAAGGTAATTTCTTTGTGAAGTAATTAATAATTATTTATTTGGTGTAATTAATTTAAGCATTGATTGATTAAGTCTTTTGAAAATAATTAAGTAATGTAATTAACTAAGGGTAATTAATTACTAATGAAATTAATCAAGGTTGATTAATAAATATAATTAATTATTTAATGTAATTAATTTAGGAGTAATTAATTTACTCAATAAAGTAATTAAGATTAATCAATTAACTGAATGTGATTAATCAAAAGTGATTAATAATTTTGGTTTAATTAAGGTTAATTACTTAATATAGTAATTAATCAAAATGTAATTAAGGATCATTAATTAATATAATTAATGATTAATTAATTAAGATTAATTAATTAATGATAAGTGATTAAAGTAATTAATTAATGTAATTAATTAAGGATTAATGTAATTAATTATAATTAATTAATTAATGAAGTAATTAAAGGTTAATTACTGATTTTGGTTACGGATAATTAATTTGTAAAATTAATTAAAGGATAATTGCTTGAATATAATTAAAGGATAATTAATCAAGGGTGATTAATTAAGGTGATTAATTTAAGGATAATTATTTAATTAATTGGTAATCAATTAATAATCAAGGGTGATTAATTAAGGTGATTAATTTGAGGATAATTATTTAATTAATTGGTAATCAATTAATGGTTAAGTAAGCAATATTTAAAATGAGGAAGTAATTAATTTAATTCATTTTAAATTAATTAAAGATAGGTAATTAATTTAATTCACTTTAAATTAATTAGAGATAGAAATAATTAATTTAATTCATTTTAAATTAATTACAGATGGTGATTAAGTAAATCATTGCTTATGAATGGATGATATGGTTTGACTTAAATGGTTTGAATCTCAAAGATGAGATTAGTATTGTGTGATATGGATGCATTGGTTGCATTGTGATGATATAAGTTATCTATGGTGATGATAATGTAGATTATCAAGTTATGATGATAATATAGATTACCTGTTTGTGATGATAATATCTACTGTGATGATGTGAATTATCTATCTGTGTGTATATAGATAATTAAATTGAATTGTTTTAAAACTTAAAACAACTTGGACCAAAAAGACACGTTTTGGATTTCGATGAGACCGGGATCGGGTTTCCATATTTCGATATTCGAAAACCACATCGATCCAAATTAACGATAGGTCGTGAATCTCAAGTGAAGGTGAAGATTCAGAGGCAAGGGTTATCGTCGTTAACTCTGTGGGTGATTCCGTAATGAGTGTAACGAGATAATGCCTTCGGTTTCGTTCGAACCCGGAACGAACTTGTATGGATTGAATGCTTTCAGAACATCGTCAGGTGGACGATGAGCATTCTAAGTGATGTGTTCACTAAAGGTAATCGTAGCCTCAAGCCTCAACAGGGGAGGTGCAGCAAGGCTTCGTGGGTAGCCCCCACTTGAGAATGAGATTTGACCCTGTCTAGAAGTCCCTTTTTATTCGGCTGTGTGGGTGGTTGATTCGCGACAACTGCCGGGGTTGTCTTGTTCGGGACTGTCCAGTAAGGGATGGTTCCGGCCTTGTGTTGCAGAGGAACAGGCATACTCCTCGGTACGGTGATCTAGGCCACGTACTGTGACGGGCGGTACCCCAGTAGCCCTGCCATTGATGGAATCCAAAATCCAATAAGTGTTGTATTACCCACTTTTGTGGCTAGTAGCTGGAATTTAATAAATGTAACAATTTCGGCTATTTCTTATTTATTTGAAAACCCTAGACACTATTACAATATCACTGGATTTCCTATCAAATGTTTTGGTTAGCGTAAGGTAAAAACTTTTCCATGTTTATGTGTGGGAAGTCTTACGTGATACCTTTCTTTTTAAAAGATTTTTGAAAGTTAAGCAACTTTAACCTGTTACTTACACCTGACCCATGTTTGACCCGGAGTTTATTTTTGTTTTTCATAAACTCTTGGGTACTCAAATTTTTACGAGTAGCCAAGGGATTCAGGTTAGCTTTGATGAATTATGGAGGAGCAAATGGAGCAGGAGGCTTCTGCGTTATAGTTATTTAGTATTCCGCTGTGTTGGTATCTCTGAGTCGTTTGTTGGAGTTGTTTTGTACTGTGTTGTAATAACTAGACAGTTGTTTATAACTGTCAAGTATGTGTTGTATTATCTGTGTGACTTTGATTGTTTTTGTATATCTATGTAATAATTATGTTGTTAATATAATTTATTCGTTCTGCTGTTTAGATTCTGATGTGTTGGTTCTTCATTCTTCTCTTTCTTTCTCTTTCTATCCCATTCTTTCTTATTAATGATGCGTCATTCTATGGAGACGGATGGCGGGTCGCTACAGTGGTATCAGAGCATTAGGTTGAGTGAATACCTAGGCTCTGGAGTGGTGTCTATCTTGAGAGAGCGTATTTGTAGTTTTGATATATATCTATATCTATATTTATTATTTCTACCTATCGGTTAGGTTACCCGTTCAGGTTTTCCAATATAGGTTATAAAGGTAGATAAGGTAGTGGTGTGTGTAACACGATTACTACCATTAGTGGGGTTTTGAATGTTGTGGTTGGAAGTGTATCTGTCGAGACTGTAGACCTAATACCGTCTCGAGTGAGTTGTGCAGCGGTGTAAGGATTTCATCGATCTCTGAAGGAAACCTGTATAGGTTCAGAATTTATCTTTGAAGATGTATGAGTTGAGTTTGGATCTGTCATTTTGGCAAAAGTATGTGATGATATTTTGATACCTCAGGCAGTAGTAACTGCGAGATGAGATGTAGTGAATATGGATGTCTCCGAAGATGTTTTCTTTGGAACAAGTTTTGGGAAGTGTGTCTGCTTCAGTGTTGTGGCTGAGTTCAGCTGGATGTTTGTGTTTGGCTTTGAGGTCTGAATTTCTCGAAGAGCTTTGGGTTAGGAAGTTTTTGGCATTGGTGTCAGCAATTCAGCTCGGAATGTTCTGTGTTGGCAGGAAGTTTTCTGGTTAGCAGTTTTTCTGAGGTGGAATTCAGAAGCAGCAGAATGGACCCGTTTCTTCGGTGGATTGGCTGGTTGAGTGTAAGCTGTTGTGTTTGGTCAAGGGAAAACAGTTTCCTTGGATTTGGTTTGGTGAATCACAAAAGTGACTTGCGATTGTGTGAGTATTCTCTTGGGTTATCTGAGTTTTTCTGAATGTCTTCAGGAAGTCAGAGTTTTGTTCGCATTTGGAGATTGGGTTTCTTTATCAACTGGAATTCCAGGAGTGGTACCGGTGGTTTAGCTTTATAGAAGAATAATTCCAGGAGATTGAGTTGGTGTAGCAGCCTAGAGTTTAGGAGGAACTTCTGAGTTTTCTTTTATGGATCTGTTGAACCATATTCTAGGATATGTTGTCCAGTCTGTGCTCGTGTTCTTCATCAGCAGTGTCTTCTGCGCCAGTTCAGAGTTGTGCAGCGGAAGCTGTTTGGGAATGCTTCTGTTTTGTCTTTTTCGGATAGAAGAAGTGAGTTTGTTCTTTTGAGGTTTGAAGAGTGAAGTTGTGTATCTGGTTTTGGATTGATCTTGAGGAGATCGTTGTGTTGGATTGTTTTTGGTTCTGTTTGTTTCTAGGGACATCAGCTAAGGTTAAGCTGATCAGTTTGGATATAGGCAGCCCAGGATCATCCGAAGAGATTTGTAGTTAAGAGACGAAGGAATTTGGATTCCGGAGTCGGAGTTTTGGTTTGGATCTCTTCTGTGTTTTGGTTGGATTGGTGTTTGGTTTTCGAGAGTTGAATTGCCAGTTGGATAATTGGATTTGATGAGATTCACGTATCTCTGAGAGAGTACGTGTATGAATTATTTCTGGAAATGGAACCAATTGTTCAGGAGGGTTTGGTTGTTGAGTCAGACTCATTTGTAGTCTGATATCTTGTCTATTTCTGTAGATCTAGATGAGTAGAAGCTCTGTAGCTTCGTAGTTTAGATTGTTTAGATTCTGTAGGGTGAGTATCCCGGTATATATATACTTGGGGAAACTCAAGAAGATTTTATCCAGAATTTTGTCTGGGTAATTAAATTTGTTTGATTAGATAAATTGGTTGCTTTGGTTGTTAGCATATGATTGATATATGCTTGTGTTTAAACTAAAATCTTTAATAGGATTATTAAATTATCTTTGCTTTTAAATTTCGGGGACGAAATTCTTTTAAGGGGGGAGGAATGTGATATCCCGGAAATTTTAGCAATATCAATTTAATAATCTATATTTAAAATTAAATTGATTTGATAAAATTTTGTTAATAAAAATTAACTTGATTTAATAATCGAATTAAATAAATGTTTAATTGGTGAATTTTATCTTTTAAAAACTAATAGAATGTTTTCCTATTTATAATGTATGTATATATATATTTATATATATATTGTGAATAGATAAGTTTTGAATTGAAGTTAAATAAACAAATAAAATATTGTTTTTAAATTCTAATATTCATTTTAATAATTTGAAGATTTTTATTTTATTTAATAAATAAATAATTGGTTTAAAATACTTAAAGAAATTGTTTTAAATTGTATAATTGTATTTTAAACATAGTTTAAATTTTTATAAGATAAACAAAAGTTTATTTTATTTCTTTTTGAATATAGCTTAATAATTATAATTTGGAATTATATAAGTAAATTTAAAATACCATTTATATATTAAAACATCAATTTATTTAAATAAGTTAAATAGTATATGTAATTTATAATTTCTTTTATAAATAATTGAAATTAATAAATATGTTATTTCAAATAATAGTAATAAATGTATAAATATAGATATGTTTTAAAAGGCAATATTATTATTTTAAAATTAAATATGTTAATATAAATTAGTTTTAAAATTGGATTTTAAATGTATGCATAGAATTTGAATTTGAATTTATTTTGAATTCAAATGAATAAACATATCTAAATCTTGTAAGTAAGCTTTCATCTTTATATAAATTATTTTATGTCATTTTCTTTAAAAAAAGTGATGCATATGAAATTACTTTATATATATGTATTTAATAAAGAAAAGAGGATTTCATTTATCTTTAAATTTAATAAAAATAAGTAACATATGTATAAAACAAGTGTTAGCATCTTAAGTAACTAATGAGACAATTGTAAACAATTAATCTACTTAATTTGACAAGTGTTAGTTCTTTTTACATGTGTCCTTCTATTTTTAATTTTTCTTTTATTTTGAAATAAATCAATTACTCTTATATAAACATGTTTCTTCACCCTCATTTGATTTTTCTATTGTTCATTTTTTCTAAGTCAAGAAAATTCTCAGCTGAAACAAATCAAATCTAAGAAAGAAAATTAAAAGTCTATAACCATTCTACATGTTCATAAACCAGCCTGCATTTCTTTCTTCTTCAATCTATTCAAGCCTACATGCAAATCAAAGCCTATAAACACCCAAAACAAATCTGTGAATCATCCTCAAAAATCAAAAGCCTGCAAATTGCAAATCCCTGTAGCACCTCTTCAATTCCGTAGCCTGCATTTTTTTTAAATCTGTTCAAATATGCATTTCTTCCATCTGTCCAAAAGCCTACCTGTAGTTCACTTCCTTCAACCAGAGTTTTAATCGAAACATTCAAAGCCATCACAGCATGCAACTGCAAGATTTTCAAATTAAAGATTTAAATGCATCTAGCCTACAACTCAACTTCAAAAACAATGTGCAACTCAGTTTATAAGCATAGAAGTAAAAGCAACAGCAACCTCTCAAATTTAATTTAAAACAAAAGCTTTTCAGAAAGATTAGTGCTCTGCTTCATCACTGTTTTCAGGTGAGTAACTTCACTAATTTAAAAATAATAAGTATTATCTGTTGCATGTTTTTTTCCCTTGAAATAAGTAAGTTTGTGTGAATGTTTATTGATGAAAGTTCTGTGCAAATTTGGATATGCATGTATGTGATGACTGTAAACCTTCTTTTACCAGTTTCTTTAAAAAAAAAAGAATCCTCTTGCTTTAGTTAAATATTTTGTTAAGGCTTAGATTCTGTAATAACTATGTTAATTAGACCATAGTTTAGTTTAGAAAACTTATTAAGTAAAATCAAATTGGGTGATGTCTCTGTAAAATTGTAAAACATCAGAGTATGTTAAATAAAGTTGAAACTCAAACATTATAAATTATAAATTCAGTATTGTAAACTGAAAACTTAAACAAAAAGATGATTTTTAAAACTAAAATCATATTGTTTAGTTAGGAATTGGGATTGCAGTACTTATTCGAACAGAAATTGGGTTTTGGTCAATCTATGTTGATCGAGTTGGTTTGAGTGTTTTGGGTTTTTGGTGGTGGTAGTGGAGTGATCAGGGGGTGTGGCAAAAATGCCAGGAGAATGAATAGTGTTCGGTGGAGGCGATGGGAGGTTGATGTAATCTGTTAACCTAGTTTTGGCATGGTTCGAAGTTTTGATAATCTCGTTCTTCCTAGTGGACCGAGCGATTGGGATTCAAGAAATTGGTAGCTGGAGCATTGATGTTGATGTGGCTGGAGTTTCAATCGACACGGTGGTCGGAGATGAGGAAACGAGTCAGTTTCCAAGTTGATGATGTTGTTCCGGTATTTTTGCCAGGTTTCTGATTTGGGTTGGGCGAACTCGAATTGGATTTCGAGCAGATAATGAATTTTTGGTGATCATGAGGTGATGCGGGGATGGTCGCCAACTTGATCGTTGGTTGGATAGTGGCTGGAGGCAGCCAGAACCACCGTGCATATGCACGGAGCAAAAGATGATGTCATGTGAAGTTTGGGATTGCAGAATTGTGGGACTCGAGTCATACTCGAGAAATTCGAGTAACAGCTCGAAGTTATAGAAGGGTTTACTCGAAGTAATATAAGAGGAGCCTCGGGTATCTTAGAGGTTACATGTTTCTTTAGAAACCTGAATGTTTTCAACTCTAAAATTAAAAGCAAAATTTGAATCAAGTTTTAAAATAAACTTTAAAGCTTAAATTCTGAGTATGGATTCAAAACTAAGTTTGAATCTCTGTTTAAAATGTAATTTAAATTTTATAAATTAAAATGTTTAAACAATTTTAAAAAAAGGGTTTAAATAGTTTAAGTTTAAAGTAAAGCTTAAAAATAAAAGTAAAGATTTAACTTAAGTTTAAATCTAGATCAAATTCAGATTTGAATCATTGTTTAGAAATAAAGGGAGTTTTTAAATTTGAATTGTTTTAGAAAAAACAACTTTGAATGTTTAAGTTAATTTAAATTAGGATTTGTATTTTAAATGAAATTGAGTTTAAATTTCCTTTAAACTTCTTTATAAAATAAGAAATTATTTAGTAGAAGTTTTAAAAAGGTTTTAAATTGTTTTTAAAACTTTGTTAAGGTTAAGTTTGGTTTTCATTTTAAATTTTAAATTTAAAATGTAATTTGAAATCAAATTTTAAGTAAATTGTTTTAAATTACTTTGTTAATGATAATAAATCATTAATAAGAAATGTTTTATTTTAAAGTAAATTAAAGATTTAGTGAATTTTAATTCATTAAATTAGTGAGGTAATTTAAATAATTTAATTTATTTATTTAATTCATTAAGGATTTGAAATAAATTAATTAAGGTTAATTAAATTTGTAATTAGTATTAATTAATTTAATTACTTAGAAAAAGGTAATTAAAGAATTGATGATGAGTTAATAAAGGTCATTAACTTGTGATTATTTATTGATTAATTAATGTAATTAATTTTGATAATTATTGAATTAATTAATTTAGATAATCAATTATGGTATTTGGTTAAGTATGATTACTTTATGGAAACAATTAAAGATATTACTCATTGTAATTAATTAATTAATTAGATTAGTTAAAATTAATTAATTAAGTTTAATTAATTTATAATAATCATTGGATGAGTTAATAAGTAATCAACAAAGTATAATTACTTAGAGAAGTAATTAAGATAAGTAAATTACTGGAGGTGATTATTGAAGTATGGAAGAGTTTTTGAATTAATTACTTTGTGTAATTAAAGGTAATTTCTTTGTGAAGTAATTAATAATTATTTATTTGGTGTAATTAATTTAAGCATTGATTGATTAAGTCTTTTGAAAATAATTAAGTAATGTAATTAATTAAGGGTAATTAAGTACTAATGAAATTAATCAAGATTGATTAATAAATATAATTAATTATTAAATGTAATTAATTTAGGAGTAATTAATTTACTCAATAAAGTAATTAAGATTAGTTAATTAACTGAATGTGATTAATCAAAAGTGATTAATAATTTTGCTTTAATTAAGGTTAATTACTTAGTATAGTAATTAATCAAAATGTAATTAAGGATCATTAATTAATATAATTAATGATATAATTAATGATTAATTAATTAAGATTAATTAATTAATGATAAGTGATTAATGTACTTAATTAAGGATTAATGTAATTAATTATAATTAATTAATTAATGAAGTAATTAAAGGTTAATTACTGATTTTGGTTAAGGATAATTAATTTGTAAAATTAATTAAAGGATAATTACTCGAATGTAATTAAAGGATAATTAATCAAGGGTGATTAATTAAGGTGATTAATTTGAGGATAATTATTTAATTAATTGGTAATCAATTAATAATCAAGGGTGATTAATTAAGGTGATTAATTTGAGGATAATTATTTAATTAATTGGTAATCAATTAATGGTTAAGTAAGCAAGATTTGAAATGAGGAAGTAATTAATTTAATTCATTTTAAATTAATTAAAGATAGGTAATTAATTCAATTCACTTTAAATTAATTGGAGATAGAAATAATTAATTTAATTCATTTTAAATTAATTACAGATGGTGATTAAGTAAATCATTGCTTATGAATGGATGATATGGTTTGACTTAAATGGTTTGAATCTCAGAGATGAGATTAGTATTGTGTGATATGGATGCATTGGTTGCATTGTGATGATATATGTTATATATGGTGATATAATGTAGATTATCAAGTTATGATGATAATATAGATTACCTGTTTGTGATGATAATATCTATTGTGATGATGTGAATTATCTATCTGTGTGTGTATAGATAATTAAATTGAATTGTTTTAAAACTTAAAACAACTTGGACCTAAAAGACACGTTTTGGATTTCGATGAGACCTGGATCGGGTTTCCATATTTGGATATCTGAAAACCACATCGATCCAAATTAACGATAGGTCGTGAATCTCATGTGAAGGTGAAGATTCAGAGTGCAAGGGTTATCGTCGTTAACTCTGTGGGTGATTCCGTAATGAGTGTAACGAGATAATGCCTTCTGTTTCGTTCGAACCCGGAACGAACTTGTATGGATTGAATGCTTTCAGAACATCGTTAGGTGGACGATGAGCATTCTAAGTGATGTGTTCACTAAAGGTAATCGTAGCCTCAAGCCTCATCAACCGGGAATGGCTAAAACAGGGGAGGTGCAGCAAGGCTTCGTGGATAGCCCCCACTTGAGAATGAGATTTGCCCCTGTCTAGAAGTCCCTTTTTATTCGGCTGTGTGGGTGGTTGATTCGCGACAACTGCCGGGGTTGTCTTGTTCGGGACTGTCCAGTAAGGGATGGTTCCGGCCTTGTGTTGCAGGGGAGCGGGCATACTCCTCGGTATGGTGATCTAGGCCACGTACTGTGACGGGCGGTACCCCAGTAGCCCTGCCATTGAAGGAATCCAAAATCCAATAAGTGTTGTATTACCCACTTTTGTGGCTAGTAGATGGAATTTAATAAATGTAACAATTTCGGCTATTTCTTATTTATTTGAAAACCCTTGACACTATTATAATATCACTGGATTTCCTATCAAATGTTTTGGTTAGCGTAAGGCAAAAACTTTTCCATGTTTATGTGTGGGAAGTCTTACATGATACCTTTCTTTTTAAAAGATTTTTGAAAGTTAAGCAACTTTAACCTGTTACACACACCAGACCCATGTCTGACCCGGTGTTTATTTTTGTTTTCCATAAACTCTTGGGTACTCAAATTTTTACGAGTAGCCAAGGGATTCAGGTTAGCTTTGACGAATTATGGAGGAGCAAATGGGGCAGGAGGCTTCTGCGTTATAGTTATTTAGTATTCCGCTGTGTTGGTATCTCTGAGTCGTTTGTTGGAGTTGTTTTGTACTGTGTTGTAATAACTAGACAGGTGTTTATAACTGTCAAGTATGTGTTGTATTATCTGTGTGACTCTGATTGTTGTTGTATATCTATGTAATAATTATGTTGTTAATATAATTTATTCGTTCCGCTGTTTAGATTCTGATGTGTTGGTTCTTCTTTCTTCTCTTTCTTTCTCTTTCTATCCCTTTCTTTCTTATTAATGATGCGTCATTCTATGGAGACGGATGGAGGGTTGCTACAGTGGTATCAGAGCATTAGGTTGAGTGAATACCTAGGCTCTGGAGTGGTGTCTATCTTGAGAGAGCGTATTTGTAGTTTTGATATATATCTATATCTATATTTATTATTTCTACCTATCGGTTGGGTTACCCGTTCAGGTTTTCCAATATAGGTTATAAAGGTAGATAAGGTAGTGGTGTGTGTAACACGATTACTACCATTAGTGGGAGTTTTGAATGTTGAGGTTGGAAGTGTATCTGTCGAGACTGTAGACCTAATACCGTCTCGAGTGAGTTGTGCAGCGGTGTAAGGATTTCATCGATCTCTGAAGGAAACCTGTATAGGTTTAGAATTTATCTTTGAAGATGTATGAGTTGAGTTTGGATCTGTCATTTTGGCAAAAGTATGTGATGATATTTTGATACCTCAGGCAGTAGTAACTGCGAGATGAGACCTGGATCGGGTTTCCATATTTGGATATCGGAAAACCACATCGATCCAAATTAACGATAGGTCGTGAATCTCAAGTGAAGGTGAAGATTTAGAGTGCAAGGGTTATCCTCTTTAACTCTGTGGGTGATTCCGTAATGAGTGTAACGAGATAATGCCTTCGGTTTCGTTCGAACCCGGAACGAACTTGTATGGATTGAATGCCTTCAGAACATCGTCAGGTGGACGATGAGCATTCTAAGTGATGTGTTCACTAAAGGTAATCGTAGCCTCAAGCCTCATCAACCGGGAATGGCTAAAACAGGGTAGGTGCAGCAAGGCTTCGTGGGTAGCCCCCGCTTGAGAATGAGATTTGCCCTGTCTAGAAGTCCCTTTTTATTCGGCTGTGTGGGTGGTTGATTCGCGACAACTGCCGGGGTTTTCCTGTTCGGGACTGTCCAGTAAGGGATGGTTCCGACCTTGTGTTGCAGGGGAGCGGGCATACTCCTCGGTACGGTGATCTAGGCCACGTACTGTGACGGGCGGTACCCCAGTAGCCCTGCCATTGATGGAATCCAAAATCCAATAAGTGTTGTATTACCCACTTTTGTGGCTAGTAGCTGGAATTTAATAAATGTAACAATTTCGGCTATTTCTTATTTATTTGAAAACCCTAGACACTATTATAATATCACTGGATTTCCTATCAAATGTTTTGGTTAGCGTAAGGTAAAAACTTTTCCATGTTTATGTGTGGGAAGTCTTACGTGATACCTTTCTTTTTAAAAGATTTTTGAAAGTTAAGCAACTTTAACCGATTACTCACACCAGACCCATGTCTGACCCGGAGTTTATTTTTGTTTTTCATAAACTCTTGGGTACTCAAATTTTTACAAGTAGCCAAGGGATTCAGGTTAGCTTTGACGAATTATGGAGGAGCAAATGGGGCAGGAGGCTTCTGCGTTATAGTTATTTAGTATTCCGCTGTGTTGGTATCTCTGAGTCGTTTGTTGGAGTTGTTTTGTACTGTGTTGTAATAACTAGACAGGTGTTTATAACTGTCTAGTATGAGTTGTATTATCTGTGTGACTCTGATTGTTGTTGTATATCTATGTAATAATTATGTTGTTAATATAATTTATTCGTTCCGCTGTTTAGATTCTGATGTGTTGGTTCTTCTTTCTTCTCTTTCTTTCTCTTTCTATCCCTTTCTTTCTTATTAATGATGCGTCATTCTATGGAGACGGATGGCGGATCGCTACAGTGGTATCAGAGCATTAGGTTGAGTGAATACCTAGGCTCTGGAGTGGTGTCTATCTTGAGAGAGCGTATTTGTAGTTTTGATATATATCTATATCTATATTTATTATTTCTACCTATCGGTTGGGTTACCCGTTCAGGTTTTCCAATATAGGCTATAAAGGTAGATAAGGTAGTGGTGTGTGTAACACGATTACTACCATTAGTGGGAGTTTTGAATGTTGAGGTTGGAAGTGTATCTGTCGAGACTGTAGACCTAATACCGTCTCGAGTGAGTTGTGCAGCGGTATAAGGATTTCATCGATCTCTGAAGGAAACCTGTATAGGTTCAGAATTTATCTTTGAAGATGGATGAGTTGAGTTTGGATCTGTCGTTTTGGCAAAAGTATGTGATGATATTTTGATACCTCAGGCAGTAGTAACTGCGAGATGAGATGCAGTGAATATGGATGACTCCGAAGATGTTTTCTTTGGAACAAGTTTTGGGAAGTGTGTCTGCTTCAGTGTTGTGGCTGAGTTCAGCTGGATGTTTGTGTTTGGCTTTGAGGTCCGAATTTCTTGAAGAGCTTTGGGTTAGGAAGTTTTTGGCATTGGTGTCAGCAGTTCAGCTCGGAATGTTCTGTGTTGGCAGAAAGTTTTCTGGTTAGCAGTTTTTCTGAGGTGGAATTCAGAAGCAGCATAATGGACCCGTTTCTTCGGTGGATTGGCTAGTTGAGTGTAAGCTGTTCTGTTTGGTCAAGGGACAACAGCTTCCTTGGATTTGGTTTGGTGAATCGCAAAAGTGACTTGCGATTGTGTGAGTATTCTCTTGGGTTATCTGAGTTTTTCTGAATGTCTTCAGGAAGTCAGAGTTTTGTTAGCATCTGGAGATTGGGTTTCTTTATCAACTGGAATTCTAGGAGTGGTACCGGTGGTTTAGCTTTGTAGAAGAATAATTCCAGGAGATTGAGTTGGTATAGCAGCCTAGAGTTTAGGAGGAACTTCTGAGTTTTCTTTTATGGATCTGTTGAACCATATTCTAGAATATGTTGTCCAGTCTGTGCTCGTGTTCTTCATCAGTAGTGTCTTCTGTGCCAGTTCAGAGTTGTGCAGCGGAAGCAGTTTGGGAATGCTTCTGTTTTGTCTTTTTCGGATAGAAGAAGTGAGTTTGTTCTTCTGAGGTTTGAAGAGTGAAGTTGTGTATCTGATTTTGGATTGATCTTGAGGAGATCGTTGTGTTGGATTGTCTTTGGTTCTGTTTGTTTCTAGAGACATCAGCTAAGGTTAAGCTGATCAGTTTGGATATAGGCAGCCCAGGATCATCCGAAGAGATTTGTAGTTAAGAGACGAAGGAATTTGGATTCCGGGGTCGGAGTTTTGTTTTGGATCTCTTCTGTGTTTTGGTTGGATTGGTGTTTGGTTTTCGAGAGTTGAATTGCCAGTTGGATAATTGGATTTGATGAGATTCACGTATCTCCGAGAGAGTACGTGTATGAATTATTTCTGGAAGTGGAACCAATTGTTCAGGAGGGTTTGGTTGTTGAGTCAGACTCGTTTATTGTCTGATATCTTGTCTAGTTCTGTAGATCTAGATGAGTAGAAGCTCTGTAGCTTCGTAGTTTAGATTGTTTGGATTCTGTAGGGCGAGTATCCCGGTATATATATACTTGGGGAAACTCGAGAAGATTTTATCCAGAATTTTGTCTGGGTAATTAAATTTGTTTGATTAGATAAATTGGTTGCTTTGGTTGTTAGCATATGATTGATATATGCTTGTGTTTAAACTAAAATCTTTAATAGGATTATTAAATTATCTTTGCTTTTAAAATTCGGGGACGAAATTCTTTTAAGAGGGGAGGAATGTGATATCCCGGAAATTTTAGCAATATCAATTTAATAATCTATATTTAAAATTAAATTGATTTGATAAAATTTTGTTAATAAAAATTAACTTGATTTAATAATCCAATTACATAAATGTTTAATTGGTGAATTTTATCTTTTAAAAACTAATAGAATGTTTTCCTATTTATAATGTATGTATATATATATATTTATATATATATTATGAATAGATAAGTTTTGAATTGAAGTTAAATAAACAAATAAAATCTTGTTTTTAAATTCTAATATTCATTTTAATAATTTGAAGATTTTTATTTTATTTAATAAATAACTAATTGGTTTAAAATACTTAAAGAAATTGTTTTAAATTGTATAATTGTATTTTAAACATAGTTTAAATTTTTATAAGATAAACAAAAGTTTATTTTATTTCTTTTTTTAATATAGCTTAATAATTATAATTTGGAATTATATAAGTAAATTTAAAATACCATTTATATATTAAAACATTAATGCATTTAAATAAGTTAAATAGTATATGTAATTTATAATTTCTTTTATAAATTATTTAAATTAATAAATATGTTATTTCAAATAATAGTAATAAATGTATAAATATAGATATGTTTTAAATGGCAATATTATTATTTTAAATTAAATATGTTAATATAAATTAGTTTTAAAATTGGATTTTAAATGTATGCATAGAATTTGAATTTGAATTTATTTTGAATTCAAATGAATAAACATATCTAAATCTTGTAAGTAAGCTTTCATCTTTATATAAATTGTTTTATGTCATTTTCTTTAAAAAAAGTGATGCATATGAAATTACTTTATATATATGTATGTAATAAAGAAAAGAGGATTCCATTTATCTTTAAATTTAATAAAAATAAGTAACATATGTATAAAACAAGTGTCAGCATCTTAAGTAACTAATGAGACAATTGTAAACAATTAATCTACTTAATTTGACAAGTGTTAGTTCTTTTTACATATGTCCTATTTTTAATTTTTCTTTTATTTTGAAATAAATCAATTACTCTTATATAAACATGTTTCTTCACCCTCATTTTATTTTTCTAGTGTTCATTTTTTCTAAGTCAAGAAAATTCTCAGCTGAAACAAATCAAATCTAAGAAAGAAAATTAAAAGTCTGTAACCATTCTACATGTTGTTCATAAACCAGCCTTCATTTCTTTCGTCTTCAATCTGTTCAAGCCTACTTGCAAATCAAAGCCTATAAACACCCAAAACAAATCTGTGAATCATCCTCAAAAATCAAAAGCCTGCAAATTGCAAATCCCTGTAGCACCTCTTCAATTCTGTAGCCTGCATTTTTTTTTTAAATCTGTTCAAATATGCATTTCTTCCATCTGTCCAAAAGCCTAAATGTAGTTTACTTCCTTCAACCAGAGTTTTAATCAAAACATTCAAAGCCATCACAGCATGCAACTGCAAGATTTTCAAGTTAAAGATTTAAATGCATCTAGCCTGCAACTCAACTTCAAAAACAATCTGCAACTCAGTTTATAAGCATAGAAGTAAAAGCAACAGCAAGCTCTCAAATTTAATTTAAACCAAAAGCTTTTCAGAAAGATTAATGCTATGCTTCATCACTGTTTTCAGGTGGGTAACTTCACTAATTTAAAAATAATAAGTATTATCCGTTGCATGTTTTTTTCCCTTGAAATAAGTAAGTTTGTGTGAATGTTTATTGATGAAAGTTCTGTGCAAATTTGGATATGCATGTATGTGATGACTGTAAACCTTCTGTTACCAGTTTCTTTAAAAAAAAAGAATCCTCTTGCTTTAGTTAAATATTTTGTTAAGGCTTAGATTCTGTAATAACTATGTTAATTAGACCATAGTTTAGTTTAGAAAACTTATTAAGTAAAATCAAATTAGGTGATGTCTCTGTAAAATTGTAAAACATCAGAGTATGTTAAATAAAGTTGAAACTCAAACATTATAAATTATAAATTCAGTATTGTAAATTGAAAACTTAAACAAAAAGATGATTTTTAAAACTAAAATCATATTGTTTAGTTAGGAATTGGGATTGCAGTACTCATTCGAACAGAAATTGGGTTTTGGTCAATCTATGATGATCGAGTTGATTTGAGTGTTTGGGTTTTTTGGTGGTGGTAGTGGAGAGATCAGGGGGTGTGGCAAAAATGCCAGGAGAATGAATAGTGTTCGGTGGAGGCGATGGGAGGTTGATGTAATCTGTTAACCTAGTTTTGGCATGGTTCGAAGTTTTGATAATCTCGTTCTTCCTAGTGGACCGAGCGTATTGGGATTCAAGGAATTGGTAGCTGGAGCATTGATATTGATGTGGCCGGAGTTTCAATCCACACGGTGGTCGGAGTTGAGGAACCGAGCAAGTTTCCAGGTTGATGATGTTGTTCCGGTATTTTTGCCAGGTTTCTGATTTGGGTTGGGGGAACTCGAATTGGATTTCGATCAGATAATGAATTTTTGGTGATCACGAGGTGATGCAGCGATGGTCGGCGACTTGATCATTGGTTGGATAGTGGCTGGAGGCAGCTAGAACCACCGTGCATATGCACGGTGCAAAAGATGATGTCAGGTGAAATTTGGGATTGCAGATTTGTGGGACTTGAGTCATACTTGAGAAATTCGAGTAACAGCTCGAAGTTATAGAAGGGTTTACTCGAAGTAATATAAGAGGAGCCTCGGGTATCTTAGAGGTTACAGGTTTCTTTAGAAACCTGAATGTTTTCAACTCTAAAATTAAAAGCAAAATTTGAATCAAGTTTTAAAATAAACTTTAAAGCTTAAATTCTGAGTATGGATTCAAAACTAAGTTTGAATCTTAGTTTAAAATGTAATTTAAATTTTATAAATTAAAATGTTTAAACAATTTTAAAAAAAGGGTTTAAATAGTTTAAAGTAAAGCTTAAAAATAAAAGTGAAGATTTAACTTAAGTTTAAATCTAGATTCAAATTCAGATTTGAATCATTGTTTAGAAATAAAGGGAGTTTTTAAATTTGAATTGTTTAAAAAAACAACTTTGAATGTTTAAGTTAATTTAAATTAGGATTTGCAGCCAGTTTGAACGTGGAAGAAATATTCGCTTTAATGGCCTACTGGAGTTTGCACTGTCGCGAGTTCCTTTTTTCTTCGTGACTGTCATCTTGCGCGCCCCTTCGCTTCTTCGTCCCCCTCATGCCCTCTTCCTCTCCCGTTCTCAAATCTCTGCGTCTCCCTTCCCCCTCCTCAACACGCTCTGGCCGCTGTTTCAGATCCATGGATGCAGTTAACGCTCGTCCTGACTTACTCTCTCCCCAAGATTTTCCTCCTCTTCGCGCTATTGAATCGTCTACCTCTGCTCCAACTTCCCGCCCTTGCTCTAGTGTTGCTCGAGCTGATGCAGCCGGGCCTTCATTTGTGTCTTCTATAACGTTGTTTCCTGTTAAGTCGACAATCCAGCTTTCGTCGGTCTCTGATGAGAGTGTTGTTGATAGGCTTGGTTGTGTTTCGGGTCTAAATGCTTTGGATTCTAAGGTAAACAATCGTGTATCAGTTACTGTGGCAGGTGAAGTTTTCGGTTTGGATGAATCTGTAGTGTCTGAAGGTTGCAAGGAAGGTGTTTGTTTAAATGCTGCTGAGGGATCTGTTCCTATTGCAGGGGCTAATTGTATGGCTTCCCCTTCGGCTATGCCTGAGTGTCGCCCTGCTGTTCCTAGCTCGCCTGTACCCAAAACATGGTCATCACTTTTACATCCATGCCACGTAATGCGGGAGTTTATGAAGAAGTTGAGTTTGATATCATTGAGGAAAATGGAGTGATGATCCCTCCCCCCTATGTTATACAAGCTGGAATGGATTTTTGGTCAGGATATGTTGTTGGATTCTTTCTGGACCCTAAACATCGTCTTCATGATGTGGCAGCTGTCTGTCGTAGGGCCTGGAGACTTCAGGGTGGGCTTAAAGTTAAGATGGTTGATTCCTTGTACTATCTATTGTTCTCCTCCTCTGACGAACGTTGTCGTGTTCTAGAGTCTGAGCCTTCCTTCTTTGACGGACAGCCTTTTATTTTTACCCCCTGGTCTCCGACGGTAGCTAGTGTTCGTGAGCAAGTTTTTTCTGTCCCTGTTTGGGTTTATTTCTCCCAAATTCCATCTGCTTTACAGCCGTTGCTAGGCTTGAATTGGCTTGCGTGCAATATTGGAAAATTGAAATGTTTTGACACTAATATGGTTGCGCGTGATAAGCTTGTATTCGCCAAGGCCTTGATTGAGATTACTCCCGATAAGCCTCTTCCCACATCTATTCCTGTCCAGCTAGCCGTTGGTCATGTGGTGGATGTTCGCGTTCGTTATGGATGGGTCCCTGACATTTGTTCCTCCTGTCATTCTTTTGGGCATGTTGAAGCTGATTGCGTACGCTCTGTTGTTCCTGCTGCTGCACCTAAGATCCCTCTGCCTCGTCCTCCGCTAAGGAAATGGGTTCCCAAAGCCACTCTGGTTGCTGCTGTCTCTGGACCATCCCTCTCCTTAGTGCATCCAGTATCCCCTGATCCTGGTGATGTTCCTCCAGTTCCCCCTACTGTTCCGGTTCTTTCTCCGCCGCATGTTGTTTGGGCTCAGACTGAACATTGTTGGGTTGATTGTCGTTCTGATATGAGATTCAACCCCGTGGATAACTCATATTTTAGATATGTCTCTGATGATTTACTGGATCTTCGATGCCTTTATTATAGTATTTCTGGTGATTCCTTGGTTCTAGACATGGATGGTTCGTATGCTGAGATTAATTTTGTTCTTCTTGCTGATTCTGCCTGGGATCGATCCTTTGTATACTCTACTGGATCTGATTGTTATGATCCTTCCCTTGCTGTGCTATTTCGTCCCTTTTTTGGACTTATTAAGGGTGGATCTCTGATTTCTTCCAATGTTGTTGAGGGAGAGGGTTTTTCTTCCTCAGCTGAGGAGGACTAGCCGTGTTATTTTTTCTAGTAGTTATGACGTATCTGTCATACTCCTGTGCTGTATTTTATTTTTATTTCACATACGTAGTAGCTAAGGTGCCTCTACCTTACTCCTGTACTTCAACCTTATTACGTTCGTAATAAAAGTGGTCGGTCCACTATAAAACCGTCGGCCTTGCCAAAAAAAATTAGGATTTGTATTTCAAATGAAATTGAGTTTAAATTTCCTTTAAACTTCTTTATAAAATAAGAAATTATTTAGTAGAAGTTTTAAAAAGGTTTTAAATTGTTTTTAAAACTTTGTTAAGGTTAAGTTTGGTTTTCATTTTAAATTTAAAATTTTAAATGTAATTTGAAATCAAATTTTAAGTAAATTGTTTTAAATTACTTTGTTAATGATAATAAATCATTAATAAGAAATTTTTTATTTTAAAGTAAATTAAAGATTTAATGAATTTTAATTCATTAAATTAGTAAGGTAATTTAAATAATTTAAATAATTTAATTAATTTATTTATTTAATTCATTAAGGATTTGAAATAAATTAATTAAGGTTAATTAAATTTGTAATTAGTATTAATTAATTTAATTACTTAGAAAACGGTAATTAAAGAATTAATGATGAGTTAATAAAGGTCATTAACTTGTGATTATTATTGATTAATTAATGTAATTAATTTTGATAATTAATTGAATTAATTAATTTAGATAATCAATTATGGTATTTGGTTAAGTATGATTAGTTTATGGAAATAATTAAAGATATTACTCATTGTAATTAATTAATTAGATTAGTTAAAATTAATTAATTAAGTTTAATTAATTTAGAATAATCATTGGATGAGTTGATAAGTAATCAATAAATTATAATTACATAGAGAAGTAATTAAGATAAGTAAATTACTGGAGGTAATTATTGAAGTATGGAAGAGTTTTTGAATTAATTACTTTGTGTAATTAAAGGTAATTTCTTTGTGAAGTAATTAATAATTATTTATTTGGTGTAATTAATTTAAGCATTGATTGATTAAGTCTTTTGAAAATAATTATGTAATGTAATTAATTAAGGGTAATTAATTACTAATGAAATAAGTCAATATTGATTAATAAATATAATTAATTATTAAATGTAATTAATTTAGGAGTAATTAATTTACTCAATAAAGTAATTAAGATTGGTTAATTAACTGAATGTGATTAATCAAAAGTGATTAATAATTTTGGTTTAATTAAGGTTAATTACATAATATAGTAATTAATCAAAATGTAATTAAGGATCATTAATTAATATAATTAATGATGTAGTTAAGGATTAATTAATTAAGATTAATTAATTAATGATAAGTGATTAAAGTAATTAATTAATGTAATTAATTAAGGATTAATGTAATTAACTATAATTAATTAATTAATGAAGTAATTAAAGGTTAATTACTGATTTTGGTTAAGGATAATTAATTTGTAAAATTAATTAAAGGATAATTACTCGAATGTAATTAAAGGATAATTAATCAAGGGTTATTAATTAAGGTGATTAATTTGAGGATAATTATTTAATTAATTGGTAATCAATTAATAATCAAGGGTGATTAATTAAGGTGATTAATTTGAGGATAATTATTTAATTAATTGGTAATCAATTAATGGTTAAGTAAGCAAGATTTAAAATGAGGAAGTAATTAATTTAATTCATTTTAAATTAATTAAAGATAGGTAATTAATTTAATTCACTTTAAATTAATTAGAGATAGAAATAATTAATTTAATTCATTTTAAATTAATTACAGATGGTGATTAAGTAAATCATTGCTTATGAATGGATGATATGGTTTGACTTAAATGGTTTGAATCTCAGAGATGAGACTAGTATTTTTTGATATGGATACATTGGTTGCATTGTGATGATATAAGTTATCTATGGTGATGATAATGTAGATTATCAAGTTATGATGATAATATAGATTACCTGTTTGTGATGATGTGAATTATCTATCTGTGTGTATATAGATAATTAAATTGAATTGTTTTAAAACTTAAAACAACTTGGACCTAAAAGACACGTTTTGGATTTCGATGAGACTGCGATCGAGTTTCCATATTTGGATATCCGAAAACCACATCGATTCAAATTAATGATAGGTCGTGAATCTCAAGTGAAGGTGAAGATTCAGGGTGCAAGGGTTATCGTCGTTAACTCTGTGGGTGATTCCGTAATGAGTGTAACGAGATAATGCCTTCGGTTTCGTTCGAACCCGGAACGAACTTGTATGGATTGAATGCTTTTAGAACATCGTCAGGTGGACGATGAGCATTCTAAGTGATGTGTTCACTAAAGGTAATCGTAGCCTCAAGCCTCATCAACCAGGAATGGCTAAAACAGGGGAGGTGCAGCAAGGCTTCGTGGGTAGCCCCCACTTGAGAATGAGATTTACCCCTGTCTAGAAGTCCTTTTTTATTCGGCTGTGTGCGTGGTTGATTCGCGACAACTGCCGGGGTTGTCTTGTTCGGGACTATCCAGTAAGGGATGGTTCCGACCTTGTTTTGCAAGGGAGCGGGCATACTGCTCGGTACGGTGATCTAGGCCACGTACTGTGACGGGCGGTACCCCAGTAGCCCTGCCATTGATGGAATCCAAAATCCAATAAGTGCCAACGGTTTTGATTGTATTACTCACTTTTGTGGCTAGTAGCTGGAATTTAATAAATGTAACAATTTCGGCTATTTCTTATTTATTTGAAAACCCTAGACACTATTATAATATCACTGGATTTCCTATCAAATGTTTTGGTTAGCGTAAGGTAAAAACTTTTCCATGTTTATGTGTAGGAAGTCTTACGTGATACCTTTCTTTTTAAAAGATTTTTGAAAGTTAAGCAACTTTAACCTGTTACTCACACCAGACCCATGTCTGACCCGGAGTTTATTTTTGTTTTTCATAAACTCTTGGGTACTCAAATTTTTACGAGCAGCCAAGGGATTCAGGTTAGCTTTGATGAATTATGGAGGAGCAAATGGTGCAGGAGGCTTCTGCGTTATAGTTATTTAGTATTCCGCTGTGTTGGTATCTCTGAGTCGTTTGTTGGAGTTGTTTTGTACTGTGTTGTAATAACTAGACAGGTGTTTATAACTGTCTAGTATGTGTTGTATTATCTGTGTGACTCTGATTGTTGTTGTATATCTATGTAATAATTATGTTGTTAATATAATTTATTTGTTCCGCTGTTTAGATTCTGATGTGTTGGTTCTTCTTTCTTCTCTTTCTTTCTCTTTCTATCCCTTTCTTTCTTATTAATGACGCGTCATTCTGTGGAGACGGATGGTGGGTCGTTACAAGATGTGGTGATTACATCGGAGGGCAGACTTTAGCCAAGAAGATACTTCGTTATGGATAAATTTTGCCCACAATCAGCCGCGACTTAGCTTATCACATCAGATGAGCGATAAATGAAAAAGGTATGTGAAATACCGAGGGACCCATCTATAGAGCTTACGGAAATGGTTATCCTATGGTCATTTTTTGTTTGGGAATTGACATAATTGGTGTGCTACCGATGTCAAAGGGCGGAGTGAAGTATGCTATTGTAGCTTTGGACCACATCACAAAGTGGCTGAAGCGAAACCATTAATCATGATCACGATGAAGAAAGTGATCAACTTTGCGATGTAGAACATTATGTAGAATTAGAGTCGTACAAAAAATCATCACTAACAATGGAACACAATTTAGGAGGTTCGAATTCGAAGACTTTTACAACCGGTATCGAATTACGAAGAGATTTTCCATAATAGCATACCCATAAGCAAATGGATAGGTGGACATGGTGAACAAGATCATCAAATTCATCTTGAAGAAATAACTAATGAATGCCAAGGCCAATTGGGTTGATGAATTTCCACTTGCATTGTGCGCTTATAGAACACCCCACAAGTCTACGACTGGGTATACTCTATTTTTTGGCCTAGGAGTTGAGACCATGATTTCGACAGAAATGTAAACCCCTTCTCGTTGAAGAAAACACAGTGATCCTAATATGAATGAGGAACTCTTGCTTGAATCCCGTGACTTGGTCTATGAAAGCGAGAAGAGGCTGAAATGATGGTAGTTGCTCAAGAAAAGAGTAGCAACGCATTTCAATACAATGGTCGGGAACCACACCTTTGAGCTAGGGGACCTCTTTTTGAAGAAGGTCCTACCTGGTACGAGGGCACTTGTCCGAATTGGGAAGATCCCTATGCGATTGAACAAACTTTAGAGATCAAACTTTCAAACTATCGACTATTGAAGGGATCGCTTTTCCACGAGCGTGGAATAGCAAGCATCTGCGACTCTACTTCACTTAGATTTATTTGTTTTTTAAACATGAGCCACCCTATTTGACTAGGGAAATGTAACAAGGTGATAATTTCCATTTCTCTTGTTTGCAAATAAAGTTGGCTTTCAAAACCAATGGAACCATGTTCTTATGAGTATAACTTTGTAATGCATGATTAGCAGCATGATCAGATATCTAGAGATGGGTAGCGATGAAGTCCTTTGATCAATGATCTGGTTAGGGAAGTATAATCATTTTGGAGTTCATAGGACAATTCACCCTTATCCCTCCGATCTTTAACTAATGATCGGAGACAAGCAAAGTCAACAAGGGATGCCTGGAGTTAGGCAACTAAAACCCTTATTTTCGAAGATAGGAACTGGTGTATAATTGAGACTTTCACGACTACGTTTACATCTTGGCAAGAAATGTCTAGCCAAAAAAAATGATGGTGGTTATTAAGTAATTTAGATGACGCCTAGAGATAAGTGAGATCAAAAATGGATGCCCATAGTCAAGCATCTGAAATATGAATCACTGAGATCAGGATTGGTGTATGATTGAACCTTTTACAAGTATGACTACACCTACGGCTTTGCGAGACATGCCTAACCGATGATAAGTGATGAAGGTTATAGAACATACTCAACCATTGCTTATAGACAAGCGATATCGAATCGGTGTCCAGGGATAGATGCCCAAAATGTCGTGTCTTAGAGATAAGAAATAGTACGAAACTATATGCTTCCCCAATTACAACATTGTTAGTGGTAAAATAAAATCCAACAAAGTAAAACAAGGTTGGCTACGGAATTGCCAAATGAAAATAGTTTTGTTTAGCCAAGAAAGAACTACTTTGATGATGATAAACGAAATTAAATAACAAAATATTACTAACCAATTGTAGAGAGTTATTTATATGTACAGAGTTACAATAAATATTGATATTGCACAGACACAGGCATGTATAATATGGATGAAACAACATCACAAATGATTATATTATATATGCAGGCAAATATATAGGCAAGTAAAGAAAAAAGTTTAGAAATGTAAATACAAAAAATACTGTGCAGAAAAATAGTCGTTTATTTATATCAACTATTTATACAAGATTCAGGGGGCGCTCACCCATAATTTAGGCCTATATGTAGAAAGAAACAAAATATATCAAAAGACAAAAAGAAACTGCCTTCCCAAATGCTGAGTCGGTCACCTAATTCTTCCTCCTTCACTTGCCACACTTGATATCAAGCTTTATGAGACGTTTCTTTGAGCTCTTCCCCTCTTAGATCCTCTCCTTATCTAGAATACCTCCTTTAGAAGGCATATACTCTTCCTTAATGGTCCAACTGATGGGTTCTTCAGGCTATTTAGATGCAGGATTAAAAAAATTGAAACATCATCAAAACCGCGACATTTGGTGGTCTTATTTTCAAAGGTGGAAAACTTTCAGATCTTGGCTCGAGCTTGATCTTAATTTTCTTATAGCCAAGTTTCATCCTCTCCACCCTTGTGATGTGATAATATAGGTCCTTTATGCTTATGATTGAAACCTATTCCTCCTTAGACTGATTGATTCCTCTGACTCGTCCAATACCCCTCTCTATTGAAAATTTGGATTGGAGCTTAACTTGGAAGTGAGAGATGGAACGATCGGCACTGTGACGTTGGAGGTTGAGGAAGTAGAAATAGCACTCAGACCCAAGCCTTATTTAGATGACAATGGAGGAGGCAACAACGGTTAACCTATAACTTTACAGACAAACTAGTACAAGTTAGTGATGTCCTTTAGCGAGAGTTGAAGTTTCTCGAAGGTCGAAGAGATGAGAGAAATACCTTGGCATGATGGAATTTCCTTGGATGGTGACTTGATGATTTCACCCTTCGGGTGGAAAATTTAGTCGGTTGGATAGCCGAAGGAATAGAATTAGGAGCATTGGCACTTGACACGACCAAAATTGGAATCTCAGTAATGGTGGCTTCAAAAGTGGCCACCATAGAAGTAGTAATCTCTATTGCAGGCTCTTTTTACTTAAAATTAGATGTTTCTACTCGATCTGATGCATGAATCAACAAAAGCTTCAATAGTTACCTTCCTGCAACTGCATCTTGTGTATCTAGAATAGCTTTGTCTTCCTCTAAGGCCGCAATGTCTTCCTCTTCCAAAAGAGTTTCCTTCAATGTTTCTTTGGTAATGCCTTCACTGTCTACAGTAGCTCTGTGGAGTATTTTTTCATAGACCTCTAGTAATGCAGCAGAATAACTCATCCTCAATCACTTTATATTCTTGTTGTCTATGATGTTGGCAAAGAATTACATGAGAGTGGAATTCATTTCCTCTTTAGCCTGATTAGCCTTCATCTTAAGTTCTACAATATCCTCTCTAATTTTGGTGGGGTCAATTTGAGCTTGTGCCTTGGAATCTACTTCAACTTTCAGATTATCCTTAAGACTACTACCTTAGCCTGGAGAGTTTTTAGTTGTGCATTTTTTATCTTAACCTATTCTGAAGTTCGACATTTTCTTAATGAGCGGTTTTCATTTAATCTTTCATTAATATGGTGACTTGTGTGTGGGCTATTGATGTTTCTTCTATTAACTCTTTCAAGTTGTTGGCTGATCTTAGTGTGCCGTCTCTTTCTTTAGTAAGATCAGACAGCTCCATTTATAACCGATAATATCCTATCGTGATCCTTCCTCTCTAACTAGAACAATTGAATGAGCATCTGATTGATTGCCAAAGAGCCCTAGGCCAGCTTCTTCTACTCTAAAAACTAGTCTTAAATTTTCTTAACCCATATATCGTTCGGTTAGCATCTTAAAGAGTGAAGTATTAGGCATTGCAATCAAACATGACCTCCATCAGGCAATAGTAAGGAAAGTTTGCCTACATCCTAGCATCGATAGCCGTAGATGGGCCTACATGGGGGCAGAGGTGGAGCTGCATGAGTTGAAACTTATTTGGATATATGAGAGGTATAAACAGTAGTGATATAGAGTTGAGTCAATGGAGGTTGTTGTCGGGGAGTCTAAAAGTGAATACATGGCTAAGAGGCACCTAAGTCGCGTTGAGAGTGACCATGAGGACCCTATAATTTCTCTTGATGGCACTATTTCTTTTCCGTATCACAATGCTCTTTCTCCTTATCTTAGCACCTTTATCCGGCCTCCTCATCTCGATGCTCTTTATCTCTTCTCCCCTTCTATCATCTTTAGACGCCTGTTATGTGTGGAGACGTTATGTCTAAATGTTCGGAGTCGACAAGCGGTGCTGGCTCACATTGGAATGGATATTTCCTATGCAATCACTTCCAGTTAGAAAGGAAGAAAGACTGTATTAGAACAAAGCACTGAATTAAGGATGATTGTAGAGTGTTGGTGTTCTTGATTCTAGAAGTATGTGAAGTACTGGTATTTCCCTAAGTACTCTACAGACTAGGTTTAAGGATTTAAAAGGAGGGGGTTTCATCACCCTCGGCAAGAAGATCCCCAAAGGGGAAGTAAAATCCTTTGTGACTTACATTAAGAATCACTTGAAAAAGTAACGCCTCTGATACAAAAGGCTGAAAGACTATTGAATTCACCCAACAAGCCAAAGATATTCTTAAAAGAACCCATGGGAAGTGTCACTTCTCCAATTGGTGCAAATTTGGACTAGGATCATGCTAGGAGGACTTAATAACCAAGCGCTTCGGTTGAGACAGGACATGGACCGTGTTGCCTTCGAGGGATGTCTCCATATACGATTCATTGTCGCCTAAGCTATAGTCATCATCATCTTCTCCCCCATCATCTGCCTCTTCTTCTCCTTCTCTTTCTTCTCCAATTCCTTCATCCCCTCCTCTTGCCATGTTCTCTTCAACCCTCACTTTCTCCTAACCTATGTTCGCTTCAACTCTATAGCCCTTGTCTCCCCCCTTGATTATCATCATCAACATCATGAATGGAGGTTGAGCGATAATAAGTTACAGTTTGAGATTTCTTAGAAGGGAGCGAAAAAGTAATAGCACGTCTGTTGGGGTGTAGGCGGCTATACTACTAATTCCTCTCTTTGGCGAGTAAGAAAAAGGCAGTTTGAAATTGGTAATCAACTCACTTTAGGAGCTCTAAGTTGTAAGCGTGTGCATTTTATCATCTCAATCGCGAAGGTCCGTGAAGGATAAATAAAGAGAGTTAACCATATTAATAAAGAAAATATAAATGAAGAAAAGATTTAGAAGAGGAGACTTATGTCTAGGCAATCACAGGAGGTTGAAGTCATATGGACAGCGAATGAAGAAGTATTCGCTCTTAAAGTAGATACGCTTGTTGTGAAGTGCCTCGATAACTTTGATGCGGTTATAAGCTTTAACAGTCAGCAAGGAAGGCGAGGTTGATCTCTTTTGAATCTTATAAGATAAGTTAGCTCCTTGAATCTTGGAGCATCATTCAATCTCATAATAAAGAAGACATACAAGGAATCAATTAGTGCATATCCACTAGGATGCACTTGTGTCGGAGCCAGCCCAATCTTTTGCAAGAAGAATTTGATAAATTCATTGAAGGACAGAATGGCTCCACCTAAACACATGTATTTGTTACGCGTGGTGTAGCACTAAGGTGGATTGTGCGCTCGTTGATCGATTGTTGGAAAAAAACAATCGCTCTTTGGAATCTTGTGCTAAAGACAAATGGAATAAAATGACTCTACGGTCAGCAATGATGGAGTTTAATCTAAAGGATTATCTAAGGTTCTTGAGGCACATCGCCCATCAGTGAATGAGGCTGACCGTGAGGCTGTGCCACTATAACAAATTGCTTGTGAAGTTCATGTGTTATAGAACGCCTTACTCCAAATGGAGTAGACGTCGAAACTTGAGTGGTAGAAGAACCAATACCAACTTTAAGGCAAGAAGATCGTCAATTCATTATGAACTGAAAAGCTTGATAGTGAACCCAGTCAGGTATGTTTTACTTTAAAATTTGCTTAATTAAAACATGTGTAGGCGATGTGCAAGATCCAATGGATGTCGACATGTATGGACCAATCAGATTCTAGACATTGACCAAAACAGTGGAAAGTGTAAATCTATATAGTGTGCATCTTATTTACAGAGCATGGTGTATGGAATACTCAGTCCACTCTTATTGGCAAACGAGCTCCATCGCACGATGAAACTGTGTGTCGGATTGAACCTATTATTTTAGAATGAACAATAATGAAACCATTGTCCAAATCAAAACAGAACTTTCTTTTGGGTATCAAGCTGTATTGCTTTAGTGGTGCTGAGAGGTTGAATTTGTAAGGAAGAGATATGGCTGAGATTGGAAAATAAAATTTCAATGGTTAAAATCTTCTAAGTACCAAGTACTCATACTTGTATTCAAGAATCATGTCAGTACCGACATGATTTGGTTGGTACCAACATGTTTCTATCTTCGTTTAAAAAAAAGAGAAGGAATAATAAGAGGAAAATACCTATTCGAGATATAATGTGATTTTCGAAATGGTAAGAACTTCAACTTGATTGCTAAAGAAGGAATGGAATACCAACTATTTGAAGTGATGAATAGATATTTTCGAAACAGATACGATGCTTCAAAGGTAGTGATTGGTTACCCAGAGACAACTTTGTGATTAATATAGTATTAGCTGTCTTGTAACAAAGCATGCCATTTTCATGAAACCATACTTTCGAAAGCAAGTGGTGTTTAGTCTTTAAATTGAGCAGCTTCTAAGTAAATTTGGACGTTGAGACCATGATAGCATAGAGAAAGAGCTTGGGGGCATATTTGAAATAGACAAATCAAGCAACTCAAGAAGTAGAGGAGGATTTGGACAAAAACATCATGGCCAGTACCGATTTGACTTACTGGGGGATACATTTGAGGACCGTGGAAAGTTGGAGCTTATGGAAGTGAAGGGTAACTTGCACTACAATGATCACCATTATGGTCGCCACTGACTACAATTGTGGTCGATATCGTCATGGTTTTTTGCTCCAAACTGACTTGTTCTTCTCCTCTATCTTCTCGGATCTGAACTCTTACTTGTTCTACGACAGATGATTCGAGGCTAGAGAAACATAGAGAGGAATTTTTGATCTTTTGAGCTCATACTCTTAATCTCTTGCTCTTTACCCCAACCGTTGTCAATAATTGTTGTAGTCCCGATTGTACTTTGCTTTCAAGATCTAAAATCATTGCAAAAGTGCTTATACTTGTGACAAATTTGAAATTAATAACACGAAGTGGACGTAGGCAGGAGATTTGGCCAAACCACTATAAAAATCGTATGCTCTTCACTATTTCTATTCGATTTTTTTAATCTGTTCTTGTTTTGTTCGATTGGAGGTATTATGCCACACTTTGGTCTAATAAGCGATATCAATATTTTCTTGAAATTATTGCTCTTTCTTCTAGCACATAGATCACTAAAGCTTGATATGTTGATTTATAGTGTTAAATTATTGATAACCGTGTTTACATTTTAATTAGCTTAGAATTTCATATGTGATATGTATCTACATTGTTAAGATCCATTCCGCAGTGTAGAACTTTAAGTAAATTATATATTCATACCTTGGCTTTAATTTTTTTCTGTGAACCAGTATATGACCCTCATAAAAATTAAATTTTATACTAGTTTTCATATTTTCATACTAGTTATTTTCATATAATGGAAGTATACAGTAAAATTATATAACCTAGATTCAACAAATCAGTTGAATTACATGTCTAAAATATGGACTCCTCTAATTTCAGTATCATTAGCTTGGTTATAGTATGCACCTTTCATGTTTTAATAGAAGCAAAAGAATCTTAGTATATATTATAACATGTAAATCAGGAAGTAAAATATGAATTTTATCAAAGCTTAATGTCTGCATGTGATATATTTTCAAGTAAACATTTGCTTCTCACACATACACACGTATAAGAGAGAGTGTGTGTTTTTATTTGTATAATATGTTTTGTTTAAATAATATTTCCATGTGCATGGTAAAAATTTGTAAGCTCGTTACTCTGTTAGCCATGTTTTTACAAGCTTGCTTTTTTCAACCACTATCTTCATCTCTTCTTTAATTTCAATTCTATCATGATCAGATTCTGTGCTATTATATGATAACACTTTCGGTTTAGCTTTTGTATCATTTTTTTTGTTGATATTGATTTCTTCTGCTTTCTTTCAATGCTGTCTTTTTTGCTTCGGGAAGTTTATATTCAAAATCTGGAACTTTTGACTTTCCTCTTTTTGTTTCCTTTTTTACTATTTTAGCAGAGAAGAAGGAGAAACTTTGCTTTTATTTCTTTTCAACGTTTTCTCATCAATTTCAATCTTGATTTTATAATCTTTAGCCATTGTTAAATGTTTTCTGATTCTTGAGTTAACATTTGGCTGCTTTCCTGACTTTCACTTGATACTAGCACCTTGAAACTTGGATAGTCAATTCCAGATCTTTCTTTAGTTTGATTATCTACTATGATTGTATAATTAATCTATAACAAATACTTGAATTAATTTTTTCTTAGAAATTACCTTTTGAATTAGAAGATTTATCTTTTTTGATGTACTTTTTTGACTTCCTTCATCGTTATTTCTTACTGTCCTCGTCGTCGTCACCTCTATCATTAATGTAATCATCATTTTCGTTGTTTTCTTCTTAAGTTGAATCTTCATATTTATCTTCTTTTTCAACCTTTTGTTCTTCGTCATTTTCTTTTTTTTGCTTTGGTTTTTACAAATTTCCGATCTTTTTATAGATTTTTGTTTTCTTTTTCCTGATGCATATTTTCCTTTTTACATTTATGTAGTTGCAGGTTTAGAATCTTTATATCATCGCCGACTGAAATTATTTCTTTAGATGATCCAACTCTGTTGTTTTTTATCCCTTTTTCCATCCTTTGTTTTTCTTCTTTTTTCTACAAATTAGGACAAATATATTTTACTTTTTCCATAGCCATAAATATAAATGAAATATATTTGTTTGTAATTATTTACAAAGTTAATTATTTGCCTAGCAAATATTTACATTCCTTGCAAATATTTTCCTTCCTCGATTTTTATAGTTATTGTTTTTTTTGATATATCTAGAAGTCATCAAGAATTTTTTTTATAGCAAATATTTGTCATCATCAGTTTTCATGTAATTGTATTCTATAATTTCAACTTATCGTCTATCAAAACCATGTATGGAAAATATTTGAAAATAAAATAATTGACAATTTCAAATTCAATATACCGTATTTATGCAATATTGTTGAACAATTTTATTTTAAAGAAATGAAGTATCACTGCAGAAAGGTTTTGTCAAATATTTGACAATCATGTATTTGCTTGTCAAATATTTGCCGATCATTTTTTATCATAATTTTTTTAGAGGTTTTTATCTCTTTATATATATTAGTAATGTTTCCTTCTTGGCAGGGAATGACCTTATCTAGCTTGAAGTTGCATCAGTGTCTATTTGGAAAATATACGAGCATTTTCTTTGTAACTTTTTCTTTGAGATACTATTTCTGTGAGGTGACCGATATATTGTGAATAATGAATATTTAGTTTGCAATATAAAGTACACAAGATAGAATGAGTTATTATAATTTACCAGAAACAAGGATGCACAAGCTCGAATTTTTCGAAATTTATATCTTGTGAATAATGAATATATGATAGCGACACTAGTAGTAATGCAGAGCTTGCATTGGAGAGCAAGTAAGTTGATGGTAGACATATTATAACTAGCCTAGCAATGTCTATTATGTCTTCTAATTTTGTTTAGTGATCATGTGTTTATTGTAACTCTTTCATTTTTCCAACCAATTTTTTTGATGTCATTTTCTTTCAAAGTTACTTTCATATCTCGAAAAGTAAAGCAATCACTATTGAAAAGACATCTATTATCAAGTCTATGGAAGTTGATTCTTTAGTAATGTCTTCCTTTGCTATTGATCCTTCAAGGAATGGTTTGATCATACTGAAGAATGGAATAAGGTTCAATTGTGTTATGTTTTTTTTTGAAGCAGTGTCTTATTTTTTAAATTCTACATCAACGCCTAGAAAGTTTTTAAGCTGCTATGTAGCTTTATCCTATATTTTTCCCATCTTTTTGTAAATCTTTTGTTTCTTGGTTTTTAAAGCTGTTACTATGCAGCTATTTTTTTGTCACTGCATTTTCTTTGTGGTCGTTTTCTTTTTAATGATGATAGATGAATATATTGTTGGAGTTCGTTAAATTCCAAAGAAAACGCGGATTGTTCTTATGAGATTTCATCTTCAGTTTCAGCACCTATTTCTTGTCTATGGTCATCAACAAATGTCTTTTGAGTTGATTGGGATTCATGTTTTCCTTGGGAATTTTGGGTTGCAACTTTTTGTGCACAAGAAGCTTTGTTTACAACGTTTTTGTATCTTCTTCTTGGTACAAATGTTATGAAACTCGTAGTTTGATTGCATACATATGGACGACATATATTTGTTTGGCAAATATTTGACACAACGTATTTGCTTTGCAAATATATATCAAAAATTGCTTATTGATATTTAGCATTCTCATTTTTTTCATCTAATTGCATACTATAATTTCAGGCTACCATCAAATTAAACTATGTATGACAAATATTTGACATTCCTAGTCTTTACAATAAAAGTTTTCTAGCATATCAACCGATTATCATCTAAAATTATTTATAACAAATATTTGTCATTTCAATATTTCATGAAAATGTGTACTTCAATTTCAAATTATTATCAACCAATACCATATATGAAAAATAGTTGTTACTATTAGTATTTATGCTAGAAGTTTTGTAATATTTCAAGCAATCATTGATTAAAATTGCTTACGACAAATAGTTATTCTTATGTAATAATCTAATTATATACTACTATTTCAACATATCATCAATCAAAATTATACATGTTAAATATTTATCATTATCAATATTTACAGCAAAATTTCACTCATATATCAAGCATTCATTGATCAACTTTTATTATATCAAATGTTTGTCATGTCAATATTTGACATTCAAATATTTGCCTAGTTATTTATGTGAATTAAAGTAGTACTATTTCAACCTATTGTCAATCAAAATTATACCTTTTAAAATTTTGTCATTTTTAATATTAAAGTAAAATTTTGATATTATTTACCTTTTCTTCTCTGTTTAGGTTATTCCTTTTGGATTGTTCAATGTTCGTCACAGTAGGCGTCTTTGGTGGCCAATTTCAAACATTAAACTTCTCATTCTATAAACCTACAAATGTTTTTCATTTTTTATTTAGGAATTAGTTTTTTGTTTTTTAATTGAGTCGATGGCGATTTGTTCTTCGATTGGTATTAAAAAGCAATGGTCGACAGATTATTTTCAATAATAAGGATATGAGTCAATTTCCCATTAGAAAATAATAAAGAAAGCAGCATTATCAGTTAGAATTGGTCATTTCCACTGTAAGTTACTTAGAGTTACATCTAAAATGATCAATTCGAAACCACGATCTCCTTTTATTTCAAAATCTAAGCATACACATTCATTACTATTCTAGGAAAAACTTAAAAACACGGTGTCATTTCGACTCAATTTGTTGCTTAGGAAATTTTGATGAAATGAATTGATGCTACCATTAAGCAACATTAATAAGTAATGTGGTAAACATCTTCGGTGTTTATAACTTGCAGATAATTGTTTGCAATATGGATGTATATTATATTTGTTTTATGATGTAGGAGAAGCACTTGTTGCATTGTTTCAATAAGAATTAGGTTCATGACAGGCTGGGTGCTTTGCAAATCAGGTGACTCTCTCTGCAGCTAAGGCTCAGTGTTGCAAATACAATCAGTAACGTGCATGCGGAAAGAGGCGTATTGTTCATATCTCTGTCTATGTTCATGGGGGATCATTCATCATGCAAGTTTATCTAAAATATGAAACCTGAACTACTGTGGTCATGGATATAAAATATATTTAACATTTCATTCATTCATGGAGTATCAAATAATAACCACTAATTAACAAAATAATAATTTGACATTATTTTACTACAATTTGATCAAGGGTACATAACAAACCACCATCCAATATCCAAGCGTAGGTGAAATTGAAATGGTGGTGGCATAAAAAAGAATGAAATGATAGAGTTAATAAAATTAATAATCAAAGGAATCAGAATAATTGGAGGTATATATGTCATGAGGAAGGATGATGAATTAAATTAGTCCATGCTTCCTTCCATTAGGTGAATGTGCGCTGATAAATGAAATGAATAAAAGAAGGGATTCAAATGCTCCTTTTTGTAGATACAAGAGGCTTCAACTTCTCCATCATTTAATCGAAGTCATCCTCCATCTTGATTAAAATCTAGCGTGTGTAACGACTATCGGCTTCAAAAAGCACTTCGCTTTGAGTTTTAATTTGAGCATTCCTGAGTAGAGCTTCACAATCTGTGTCGTCCTCCCATTCACACTTTAGCCATCCGAATGCTGCGATTAATTGATGTAAATTAGCAATTGCGTTAAGCATGCATATATGAAGTTGGTTTGAAGATATAAACAAACAAAGTTAGAGAAATTAATTAAGTAGCTAGCTAGGAGCATACATGGTGAGGGATCTTTAACTTTTTTGAAGTAGTTGCAATATTGCGGAGAGAGGTTTTGAAGGGAGAATCGATTTGAAGATGCAACTAGCTTGGTAAGTTCGGCTCATCCTTTAGACAATGGTTGATAGCCAAATTGGTTGATGTCGTCCATTGTTTCCCATTTCATTTTCATTTGCAACAAGATCTCATTTATTAGTTTCAAGGTTCGAAGTTGCGTATCGTGGAAAGTTCCTTCCGTGTTCTCAGTCATGTACTAAATTACCCTGTCATATACTTTCACGTCCTTTATGAGCGCCCACCTGCACATATTGTTATAATTAGCACACATGAATGATGCTGACAACCGTTGACAATATATATGAAATAAAGTTAACGTTACTAATTAAGAAGAAGAAAAAATAAAAAAAGATTGTCGTACCCGAATCTGCTGTCGGAATGTCCAATGTATATGGACATGGAAAAGAACATGATATCTTCGTTGGCGGGTTGTGCAATTGGGGTATAATGCGGCCAATAGTAGACATGGTCGTGGATTGCTAAAGAGCCATTGATTATGGAATCGTGAAATCGACCTTCGGGATTATTGGGTGAAGCCACCAATTCTATGATGTTTTGAGGAGAATCGACGTTAACGTAATCGGATGCGTTCCCTTTCCATTCGTAGCCAGTAAAACGAAAGAATTTGGTTTGCTTTCTAAAGATGGGATGTTAAGGGATGGCTGCGACAACTTTTGATGGTTGCACATCGAGTGATATATCGTTTGGGGAAAGGGCGATGACTAGACCGTTGAGGAGTTGAGTGACGCCGGTATCGAAGACGATGTACTTATCATCGGCTTTGGCATTACCGACGGCCTGATGTAAAAGTCTGACGTGTTTTTCAAGCTCGGCGTTGATGATATTACCGGAAGATGGCTGGAAGAAATAGCTCATTCTATGACAGGGTGATATGAGAAGAACGGCGTTGGATTTGTGTTGCATCCAATATTTTTCGAGAAACAAAGCGTCGCCGCTTACAACATCAGAGGAGCAGTTAGGGAGCAAAGTGGAGCAATGGGGACCGGTGTAGCAAGTGTTGCACTCACACATGGGAGCTCCATCGACGACGATTCCATCCAAGTAAGCTATGCCATGCCCAGAGCAGTCTATTGCGGCCACTGCCTCTGCCTCCTTCACTTCCTTTGCAGTCTAGCTTGAGCTTGGCTTCTTCATCATTGGATAGCCCATCAAGCTTACTAATATGGATATGATGAAGAGCAATATCAGTAGCCATGGATTTTCATTTTTATTTGCTTGGTACTCCATTTCTTTCTTTCTTTCTTTCTTCCTTGTTGATTTGATCTTGTACAGTTTGAACCTATGCTTTATTTGTAATATTTATTCATGTGATATATATTGGTTAATACAGAGATCGATCGATCTCTTATATATAGAGTGGCTGCTTCGCATATATTTCAAACATTAACATGCATGCATGCCTATATATTTACACGTTTTTGATTAGCAACTTTCTTTATTGCATGATATTTGACCCTTCATTTGACCAATTTCCTCATTAACGATTTGGTCTCGATCAACCATCTATCTATTTGATTTAAAGTCCTTTAATTCTTCTTCCAATATTTTATTTTGATCCAGTCCTAATTGTTTGACCTCACCATGCATGCCATATATGCGTATAGGTCAATCCGTCAATATATGGGGCTAGCTGCCTGCTACTTGTTCTTTATCTCGGCTCCTTGATTCATTTGTTTCTTTGAGTTAATGCATATGTGTATATATGTTGATTAGCCACATGTTTCTCTTCTCTGTCTTTTGGTTTCGATATTTACTTTATCAATTAATATATAACCAAATAATGTATAATCATTAGCCAAACAACAACATACGCTAAAAATAGAATATACATCGTTAGAATCTAAAATAAGATAGAAGTTGCTTATATTTTATCATAAGATCACTATGTAAATTTTCGGTTCGATCCGGTTTAATATGGTTGGTTCTATCGTCCAAACCGCAACCGAAACGTATCGATGCGATTTGGTCCAGTTTGGAGTATTTGCTTTAGTTAGAAGATTCGGTGTGTGTTCTTGCATCGTTTTTGCGGTTGGTGCGGACGGTTTCTGTATAGCGGTGCGTTTTATGCCCACCCCTACATACATGGGTGTAGAGATCTACATAACTTCCACTTTCAAGCTAACAAGTTTATTTGGCTTGGTGAAATTTATCATGAGGAAAATAAGCTTGGTTACATATTTGGCTTGACGAAGGTTTTCATATATCAACACACGTGCGCGCGCGCGCACACACACACATATATATATTGGCATACACACACACACACACATATATATATATACATATTTAGATATACATGCATATATACATACATATATACATACATACATACATACATATACATACATACATACATACATATATATATGCATATAAAGAGATAGATGATTCACATTGTTAATTAATGAAGTGCAATAAATCATACTTAGATTATAAGCTCAGTCACATATTCGTTTTCTATTACACCTGGTTAGGTGTTACTAATTTGGTCATGGATTGGTTTTCTATTATACTCGTTTTGGTCGTGCACCTGATTAGGTGTTGCTTTCAATTATAAGCTTGGTTAACCATTGTTGTAACTTGGTTGCTTATTGGTTTTCTATTATAGCCGATTAGAATCGGTCGTGCATCCATGTTGTTTTAGGTTATAAGCTTGGTTAACCATTGTTCTAACTCGGTTACAGATTGGTTTTCTATTGTATCTGATTAGCTCATGCACCTGCTTAGGTGTTGCTTTCGAGTATAAGCTTGGTTAACCATTGTTGAGACATGGTTATAGATTGGTTTTCTATTATACCCGATTAGATCGAGCATCTGATTAATTGATGCTTTTGATTATGAGCTCGATTAACCATTGATGTAACTCGATTATGAATTGGTTTTCTATTGTATCTGATTAGGTCGTGCACTCGATTGGATGTTGCTCCTAGCGATTTTTGTTTTTTTGTTTATGTATTGATTTTTGTTGCAATAATATTATTATATTATATTATTTAGTGGCAATTATTTCATACACTATGTACTTTGTATACTGCATAACTGAAATTCGATATTAATAGAAAATATATAATATAAAATTAATCATAATAAATTTTCATCAAAATATTAATTTATAAAAAAAAATTTACCAATAAAATGTTCAGTATTTGGTTCAACACATATGTTATATAAGCAGTTGATTATGCATTTAATGAAATTATAATCAAACATCGAATATTTTGTTAAATGTCATGAATTTTAGTAATTGATAGATATTTGCATTTGATTGGTAATGATTTTGTCCGTCTTTTATATGGATTGAAAATAAAAAAAACTCTTGTTGCATATAGAATAGCATCCACATTTCCTCTTAATTGTTTAACCATGTCAACGTTTCCTCTTAAACATCCAACAATCAATATCCAAGATTAAAGAAGCGTTTTTAAAATATAGTACATAGCATTTAGCCAAGTTAGATAATTTTCTATGATTTAATCATAATTTCTTGTAAGCAAATAATTGTTGGAATTCCTTAAGAAATAGAATGAATTGAAATATACAAAGTCCCACATCGCCAAGTTGTTGAGAGCTATATTGGTTTATAAATGGCTTTCTCATGAGGAGGTTGGGGGCCTGGGGCTTCCAAATGTATGCTTCGTTGTGAGGAGGGAGATCATGCATCACCACCACACGCGCGCGCCGCCACCGCCGTCCGTCCGACCGAACCGGGTCGGGTTTAGGTTTAATACGATACTCGTATTTTTACTACAAACTGGACCGGGCTTTCTGACAGTTGCAGGCCATACGAACAGACGCGGATCTGTTCGAAAGCGGACAAGGGTTGAATAGGCGCGAACAGTGGCGGGTGCGATCCGTTAGAAGCAAACAGGTACGGCCGAACATAGGCCGGTGTGACCCAACTGAAGCAGACGCGGGCGAATGGATGCAGCATGAGCGGGTGCGACCCGACTGAAGTGGCGCGGGCAAACAGAAGAGAATAGCAGGCGGGTGCGACCTGTTAAAGGGCAGCGATGGCAGAAAAACAGATGTGACTGTACGAAGAGGTACAGACGCAACTGTTTGAGCGAATGGGTGCAGACACGACCGTTCGGAAGAGATACGGACCAACTATAAATAAGAAGAAAAATTGATCACTTTCCTCACTCATTTTAGAAATCCGAATCTTCTTCTTCTCTTCTACTTCTATACTCTAAATCACAGAGTGATATACTCACTACAATTTCGAGCAAAATACGTCTGTTGTATCTTGGGGGAATTTTGAAATAAAATTCTTAAGGAAATTGTTGCGACAAGCCTCAGACGATATCCGGTTAGATTCTAGTTTATACTATAATCTTTCATTTATACGTCGTGCTATTTATATAAATAGTATAACGTTGTTGTTGTAATTTATTTACAACGTAACTTATAGTTACAATTATCTAATACAGAATTCCAGCGTAACTTGTGCGACGAGTTTATAGTTACTTGCTATCTGTTTTAGTACACTAGCCAACTAACATCTTAAGAATTTTTTAAATAGTAATGATGAAGCAATAACAGCGTTTATAAAATACAAGGCTGAGGTAGAAAATTAGTTAAATAAAAAGATCAAGATACTAAGATCTGATCGAGGTGGAGAATATGAATCACCATTTGAACAGTTCTGTGCCGAAAATGGTATAATTCATCAAACAACAGCTCCATATTCACCACAACAAAATGGTGTAGCCGAGAGGAAGAACATAATGTTAAAAGACATGATTACTGCCATGCTTTTAACTTCTGGTCTACCGACGAACTTGTGGGGGGAAGCCTTAAATATGTCTAGTCACATATTAAACAAAGTTCCTCACAATAAAATGGGAACAATTCCATATGAGATATGGAAAGGACACAAACCAAGTTTTAAATACCTCAAAGTGTGGGGGTGCTTGGCAAAAGTTCCAGATCCGCCTCCAAAGAAGGGCTAACTTGGACCAAAAACTGTAGATTTTTATTATCTAGGCCAGCCCAAAATAGTAGTGCCTATAGATTTTTGGTATTCAAGTCTGATATACCTGATATTCATGTAAATACAATCATGGAATCAAGAGATGCCTCGTTCTTTGAAGATGTGTTCCCACATAAAAGAAACAATGGAAATCCTGTCCCAAAAAGGACAAGAGATAACAGAGATGAGACAGGTGAAGATGAAACTCATCAAGACAACGAGGAGGTTGAACCAAGAAGAAGCGTAAGGGCAAGAACTTCCAAAACATTTGGTTCGGATTTTTTAATTTATATGTTAGAACACGAACCTCAAACGTACAAGGAAGCAATGTCATCTTCCGAATCTTCATGTTGGAAAGAAGCAATCCAAAGTGAGATTGATTCAATTCTAAGTAATAAAACTTGGGAAATAGTTGATATTCCACCTGGAATAATACTAATTGGCTGCAAATGGATTTTCAAGAAGAAATTGAAACCAGATGGCTCTATAGATAAATATAAAGCCTGATTGGTAGCCAAAGGATATCGTCAAAAAGAAGGTGTAGACTTCTTTGATACCTATTCGCCGGTTACACGAATAACCTCCATAAGAATGTTAATAGCAATTGCTTCCATATATAATCTGGAAATTCATCAGATGGATGTCAAAACAGCATTCTTAAATGGAGATCTCGATGAGGAGATTTACATGGAGCAACCTGAGGGTTTTATTTCCAAAGGAAATGAAAACAAAGTATGTCGATTAGTAAAATCACTATACGGACTAAAACAAGCTCCAAAACAATGGCACAAAAAATTTGATAGTGTCATAACGAAAAATGGTTTTCGTATAAATGAATGTGATAAATGTGTTTATTACAAATAGGTTGGACAATCATATGTGATGATTTGTCTATATGTAGACGATATGCTAATCTTTGGTCCTAATGCTAAAGTAATAGAGACTATAAAGAAGATGTTAATCAACAATTTCGATATGAAAGACTTAGGAGTTGCGGATGCTATTTTGGGAATCAAAATAATAAGAACACCTAATGGAATTGAACTATCTCAGTCACACTATGTAGACAAAGTGATTGAAAAATTCCAAGAGTATGGAATTAAAGGAGTGAGGACACCTTTTAATCCATCGGAAGTACTGCATAAACACACTGATGAGAGTGTAATGCAACTGGAATACTCTCGTGTAATAGGATGCTTAATGTATCTGATGAATTGCACCAGACCAGATATCGCTTACGCAGTAAGTCGACTAAGCAGGTATACAAGTAATCCAGGGAAGGAACACTGGAAAGCACTAATGAGAGTGTTGGGATATTTAAAGAATACCACTAATTTTTTCTTACATTATGGAAAATATCCTGCCGTCTTAGAAGGATATAGTGATGCAAACTGGATTGTAGATTCAGAGGAATCAAAATCCACAAGTGGTTATGTCTTTACCCTTGCAGGAGCAGCAGTGTCATGGAAATCTACTAAACAAACATGCATAGCTCGATCCACTATGGAATCAGAGTTCATTGCATTAGATAAAGCAGGCGAAGAAGAAGAATGGCTTCGTCACTTTTTAGAAGATATTCCTTTCTGGCCTAAACCTATACCGGCCATATGCATACACTGCGATAACCAAGCAGCGCTAAGCAGAGCGTAAAACTTTGTGTATAATGGAAAGTCACGACACATTCGTCGACGCCATAACACAGTTAGGCAGTTACTCTCAAATGGAACTATTTCCATAGATTATGTAAGAACAAATGATAACCTAGCAGATCCGTTTACTAAAGGTTTATCAAGAGAAAAGATTAACTGCACATCGAGGGGAATGGGTTTAAAAGCCTAAACTAATAAGAGTTATCTTATACGGAAACCTATCCTAGCGACTGGAGATCCCACGGACTAGGATCAATAGGCAAACCAGTTCTGAATAACTCAAGACGTAATGCATTTGTTTGGACATAGTCCTATTCCATTCCTATGGTGCAAACTATAAATGCATGCCTACAGAAGTATTAATAGGTTAAAACTATGTTTTTTTAATGATGGCCACATCTTGGAAATAACAAGTGGGGTATTTGTAGGATACTCTTAATGGTTGCAATCACCTATGTAAGTGTGAGCTGGGTCGGCTCTATGAGAATATTAAAGGCTTAAATTCTCTATAACACTCGTAGAACCAAAATATGTTCGGGACCAAAATGAACAAAACCAAGAGATTGGATGAGAAGGGAATCAATGCTTCATAAAGCTTATTGTCTGGGTATACAATAAAGGCCGACGGTTCAAGATGAAATAATTCACCGATTAGCCGAGTAGATCCGATAAGTTTTAACTAGGGAAAGTTCAAAGTGAAATATCTACTTATCCATGATAAAGCATTATTCCATATGTACTCTGTGATATTTCGCTTTGTGTGGGGGATATGTATATTATCATTCATGTAGGGGATTGTTGGAATTCCTTAAGAAATAGAATGAATTGAAATATACAAAGTCCCACATCGCCAAATTGTTGAGAGCTATATTGGTTTATATATGGCTTTCTCATGAGGAGGTTGGGGGTCTCGGGCTCCCAAATGTATGATTCGTTGTGAGGAGGGAGATCACGCATCGCCACCACACATGCGCGCGCAGCCGCCGTCGTCCGACCGAACCGGGCCGGGTCGGGTTTGGGTTTGGGTTTGGGTCTAATATGATACTCGTATTTTTACTGCAAACTGGACCGGGCTTTCTGACAGTTGCAGGCCATACGAACAGACGCGGATCTGTTCGGAAGCGGACGCGGGTTGAATAAGCGCGAACTATGGCGAGTGCGATCTGTTAGAAGCAAACAGGTACGGCCGAACACAGGCGGGTGCGACCCGACTGAAGCAGACGCGGGCGAATGGATGCAGCATGAGCATGTGCGACCCGACTGAAGTGGCACAGGCAAACAGAAGCGAATAGCAGGCGGGTGCGACCCGTTAAAGGGCAGCGATGGCAGAAAAACAGATGTGACTGTACGAAGAGGTACAGACGCGCTGTTTGAGCAAACGGGTGCAGACACGACCGTTCATAAGAGATACGGGTCAACTATAAATAAGAAGGAAAACTGATCACTTTCCTCACTCATTTTAGAAATCCGAATCTTCTTCTTCTCTTCTACTGCTATACTCTAAATCACAGAGTGATATACTCACTACAATCTCGCGCAGAATACGTCTGTTGTATCTTGGGGGAATTTTGAAATAAAATTCTTAAGGAAATTGTTACGACAAGCCTCAGACGATATCCAGTTAGATTCTAGTTTATTCTATAATCTTCCATTTATACGTTGCGCTATTTCTATAAATAGTATAACGTTGTTGTTGTAATACAACGTAACTTATAGTTACAATTATCTAATACAGAATTCCAGCGTAGTGGAATTCTAATTGAAAAACTTGTGCGACGAGTTTATAGTTACTTGCTATCTGTTTTAGTACACTAGCCAACTAACAATAATTTTTTAGAAATTTAATAGTTTCGGAATCTGTTTCTAGCCATGTTTTTGTTTATTACTATGTCGTACATAATGTGTGCTCTTCTTTGTTTTGTTACATTACTTCATCTTCATATAACATTTTTGCTTGAATTTGTACATTGTTCGATAGATCTTCTATGAATCACATTATAACTATTGTGCAACCATTCTGCATCATTTCAAAAAAAATAGTATTAACGTTCTTAATTTTTTTTATATTTTAATGTTTTCTCTTACGAAAGTGTTCTTGTTGGGGGCAGTCCACAAAATTAACTTTAGTTATGATGGGTTATTTCTATATTTTGCATAAATTGATTGCATCAGTTCCATGATTTTCTCTCTAAAAATAATTAAAAAAATCATTGTAAGTGATTCATTGTTATAAATGTTTGACAGGAAATATACTAAGCAAGTATTTTTCTGGTTAGATATTACACTGTTATAAATGGTTAAAAATCAATGTATATTTTTAGTTTACGACTATTTGTTCTTCCTATTTGTATGGGCCATTGAAGTTTTGCCTTTTGGGACTTTGTGAATCATAATGTTTCCACCTTTTATTAACTTCATTAAACTCTAATAATATATAGTGATTTTTATCGTGTAGCAGTGTTATCCAGCCTTTGAACTGATCAGCTTCTAAGTTACCCAGACATCAAGATGAAAACGAAATGTATCGAGAGCTTGCGGGCGACTTGGAATGGATAGATGAAGCAACTCAAGAAATAGAGGAGGATTTGGACAAAAAACATGATCGATACCGACCACAATTGTTGTTGTTACCGAGTCAATTTTGAAAATGCTGGGGGCGGTGTACGTGCTAGTATAGTATACACGGATCGTGTAATATGGATTACAATACAAATGCAGAAATAGATGATAATAGCATTGTAAATAGAAAATAGAAAAATCACACCAGAGATTTTTATACTGGTTCGGAGCTCCGTCCTACGTCCAGTCCCAGACTACTATCTGGATTTTCACTAATTACAACCTCGCTTCACCCGGAGGAACAGGTTTACAATTACCCGAACACCCGAACGGGATTTCACGCCTCTACAACACTGAGGACTTCAACACTTGCCTCTTACAATACCGAGGACTTCAACAAAAACAATTACAATTGTTGTTGACAACTTGTGCTCTTGTAAACACGGATTTGTCACTTGTAGTACACTCTTCCTATAATCTTATCCTCAAATTGTGAATGATGTTTGTGAAGATTATGGAATTTATATTGCTTATTGAATCAAAATATATGAGATAGTGTCAATGATTCAATAAGGAATGAAAGTAGTTTAGAGCTTTTTGAATGCAAGTGAATTCAGAGAATAGATAGAAAGCATATATAATTTTAATAAAACTTGTTGTTTTAATCAATGATATTGATGTGTATTTATAGAGAGAAAATAGTTATAACCCTTGGTGAAAAGTTGCAGTCAAAAGTTATGATTATTGATGAAGAAGAAGAGACGCAACCATTGAAGAAGGATGTGTCTTTTGGAAGAAGTTGCTCTCTGTTTAAAAACGGTCGACAGGTCAAAAACTAACCGGTAGACAGGTTTTTAAAAATATAGTCGTTATGTGCATGTGTGCACGTTTATTGTGCACATCCAACAGGAACGGTCGACCGTTCATTTTTGGACCGGTCGACCGGTCTCTGTTAAGTTGCACAATAAAGTGCACAACCTATATAAATGTGTATATATATATATTATATTTTGTGCATGATTATTTGAGGATAGATTTTGACAATTTTATTACTATTATAACATCAAATAATCAACCTATAATCTAGAGTACCATATGTAGGTCTTGATTTGTCGATCGCTTTAATATTGTTGTCAGCAATCAAAATCTTCATAGAAGCTGTGACTCAACATTCTCCCCCTTTTTGATTGATGACAATATAAAAACTCAAGTATAGAATCTCCCCCTGAATATGTGATTTCCTGCAGACAATTATTAGCTTCTTTCATCCTGCAAACAATTATTAGCACCTTTCTCCCCCTTTGTCATCGACAAAAAGGAGTAAACAATAGAAAATATAAACCAAAGAGAACAATGCATACATTCAAACACAGGATGTTTTGATGAAGTACAATGCAAGTCATAGTCTACTACGAATAAAAAGATGGACACTATTTAGTACAAGTGCCATAGATGTTTTTAAAGAAATGAAAAAAAAAAAAAAAAACTAACTTCATTCCGACTGAATCTCTTCCTCATCATCATCATCATCATCATCGTCGTCGTCATCTTCATCGTCATCATCATCGTCATTGTCCCCACGACCTTGTCCGCTTGTACCACCGGATTCCTCGGATGTCGACCAAGTAAAAGTTGGAGGAGCCGGACGTTTTCCGGGGTCTTGATGTTGGGTCGAGACGGATGTGCTACATGATATAGCATCCCATATAGCGCCGAAGAATGACTTTACCTTATTGAATCGTCTATCAATTTTCGAATCCATTCGTTTTAGTCTTGATTCAAGTAAAAATTGATTCCGAGCGATGGTTTCAAGAGATTCTCTTGTAGATGATTTAGATTTCAATAATCTAACATCTTCAGAACGACGACGAGATGGTGGAGCTTGTTGTTCTTGAGTATCGCGTTGTTGCCATTGTTCGAAAGGCATAATATGAACATATGGAGGAGGAAGCTTCATCCGTTTGATAGTAGTGGAGTCAATACACTTTGGTGTAGAATATGCCGAATCCGGGGGTGTGACTCCACATGCAAGCAACATACGCATAATATACTCGTTATAGAAGAAATGTGGACGAGTAGAGTTATTTACCTTAAGAATTTCATCGAAAATCATGTGAACCCAATTTATTTCGATATCACAGTAGATAGCATAAAGAGCCTTGAAATTCTCTTTGTAAACGGCATCATAGTTTCCTAATCGAGGAAATAGAGAGTGCATTAGGACATGGTGTAACAACCTTGCAGTCGGTCGTAGCCCAATCGATTTGGTGCCGTTACTATCATCTTCTATAAATTTATGACTCGTACTATTCCGGGTGAAAACTTCACAAAATGTCGATGAAAACTCTTCACCTCTATTCGGTATTCCCAAAATAGAAGCAATTCTATCATAAGTGAGATAGATTCGTTTGCCACATACTACTGACCAAATAACTCCATTTGGATTATCCGGTGTATATTCCTCTAAATTCATATTCGCGTAAAATAGCTTAATCATCAAATGATTAATTTGTACGCTATTTACAGAAAAATCAATAAGAGGAGAGATACGAGATCTATTTGCTAATCTTTGAATACCGTATGCAGTGAAATCGTCGAATTTGATGAATGAGCCCGGATGGAACTTGTAATTTGTCATTTGATTCCATCTAGTTACTGCAACCGGAGATTCTAGCCATTTTCTAGCAGAGAGAGTAAGAGAAGAAGTTTCTGATGTTGCTCTTTTCTTTGATTTCTTCTGAGGAGGAGCCATTGAAGAGAATTTGAGAGTTTGTGAAGCTTGAGAATATGAACTAGGGTTTGGAAATGGGAAAATTTTCAGTAGAGAGTAGAAAGTAAAGAGGGTTGGTGGCAAAATATATACGTGAAGTATATAAAAAAAAAGAAATAACTGCCGACCGGTCGACCGCCTGCATATTGCCGGTCGACCGTTTTCAACCCGAGAGCAAAACGGTCGACCGGTCATATTTCAGGCTGTCGACCGGTTTGGCTCTGTGTGCAAAAATGCAGAATTTGGCAAAAATTTTGAAAACGAGTCGAATGAATATATTATATATTATGTTATTATTGCAAAAATATGCTGTATTACAAGAATTATATATGAAAGCAAAACAGTATACATTATGGAATTCTAATGAGAAGGTGAGTTGTTATTAGAATTCTTGTCGTTTTCAATGCGTTTAGCCCACGGACTCCACTTATATCGAGCTCCTTCATTCTCGTTATAGTTTTTATCCCAAGAGTTTGGAGTTGTTGAAGTCGATGGTCTTGACGGCATTGGTTCATGAACATCGTGTTTGTTTGAACCGCAGAAGAATGAAGCCATTCGTTCTAAAGCGGATAAACGAGTTGAAGTACGTTGTTGTTCATGGTATAGTAGGTTTTGACCATAATGTAGTTGTCGTTGAAGATCGATTTGATGCTTTTGGTAGTGATGAATTTCATCGATTTGCGCCTTCGTGCGCGGAGAGCAGAATAGTGCTTTCTTTGCACGCTTGGATGTTGGAGTATGGCCAGGTGTGCGAAAACAATGGTGAGGGCATTCCGGCCTTTGTTTCGGTGTAATCGGAGAGTATTGTTCCTCCGACTCCGAGCTTGTGATAGAAATATGAGATTCCTCTGCGCATTTGTCACAAATGTGTGCCATGATAGCTTGTTTAAGATGATTTATAATTTTCAGCAAGAAGGTGAATGAATGAAAGTGTATTTTTCAAACGTTTATATAGAAAAAAGTTTGCCAATGAACTTGAGGATAGGATTTGTTAGAGATAATTAGCCGTAAACAAAAACAATGATGCATAAAAAAGTTATAAAAATAGGTATAGTTTGTTATAGGCTGAAATTTAAGAATTATTTGAAAAATATATAGCCTAAGTTTGAAGGTTACTTATTCTATTCTAGATCTTTCCAAGATACTAAGCCAAGCTCTCTTCGTAGTTTAATAAAACTAGATTCAAGTAATGGTTTAGTGAAAATATCGGCTATTTGATTGTCAGTGTGAACATATTCAAGATGTATATTACCTTTTTCAATATTATCTCTAAGGAAATGATGACGGATATCAATATGTTTGGTTCTAGAATGATTTACTGGATTTTTAGAGAGATTTATTGCACTCGTGTTATCACAGTATATAATAGAATTCGATAAATGTATATCGAAATCTTGAAGTGTTTGTTGCATATATAGTACTTGAGTACAAGCGAGAGCCGCTGATATATATTCAGCTTCACATGTTGATAGTGAAACACAATTCTGTTTCTTACTAAACCAAGAGACAAGTGATTTTCCAATAAAATGGCACGTACCACTTGTACTTTTTCTATCCGTCCGTGAGCCACCAAAATCAGCATCACTATATGATACTAATTCAAATGGACATTCTTTTGGATAGAAAAGACCAAAATCTTTGGTATTATTAAGATAACGAATTATACGTTTCACTGCTCGTAAATGTGATTCCTTTGGATCGGCTTGAAAACGAGCACATAAACAAACACTCATTAATATATCTGGACGACTAGCTGTAAGATAAAGAAGAGAACCAATCATGCTTCGATATAATTTCTGGTCAACATTCTTACCACTTTCATCTTTTTCAAGATGTGTAGTTGTACTCATAGGAGTTGGTTTACCAGATGTATTTTGTAATCCGAAGCGTTTGATAAGATTTTCACAGTATTTTTCTTGATTGATAAAAATACCGTTTGAAAGTTGTTTGATTTGAAGTCCAAGAAAATAAGATAGTTCTCCCATATGAGACATTTCGAATTCTTTGGTCATAATACTTGCAAATTCCTTGTAGAGTTTTTCGTTTGTTGAACCAAAGATGATATCGTCTACATATATTTGGATAACCAGAATATCTTTTCGAGAATGTTTAATAAACAAAGTTTGATCGACTTTGCCTATTTCAAATCCTGAATTAATAAGATAGCTACGTAATCGTTCATACCAAGCACGAGGTGCTTGTTTTAAACCATACAGAGCTTTCTTAAGTTTGAACACATGGTCAGGATATTTTTCATGTACGAATAAAGGTGGTTGTTCGACATAGACATTCTCTTTGATAAATCCATTGAGAAAAGCACTTTTGACATCCATCTGATAAAGTTTGAAATTATGATAACAAGCAAAAGATAATAGAATTCTAATAGCTTCTAGTCGAGCAACTGGTGCAAAAGTTTCTTCATAATCGATACCTTCTTCCTGATTGTATCCTTGTGCTACTAATCTTGCTTTATTTTTGGTGATATTTCCTTGTTCGTCAGCCTTATTTTTATAGACCCATTTAGTACCAATTACTGACTGATCAGTTGGTCTCGGAACAAGTTCCCAAACGTCATTGCGCTCAAACTGATTTAGTTCTTCCTGCATGGCAATGATCCAGTAATCATCTATAGCAGCTTCTTTTGGATTCTTGGGTTCGATATTTGAGAGAAAAGCGACATGACCCATTTGATTGAGTTGACTCCTTGTTCTGACATGTGATGTTATTTCACCTATTATATTTTGGGCCGGATGGTCTCTTAATATTCTTGGTGGTGATTGTAATTCACATATTTGAGGAGTATTCTCAATAATTATTTCTGAGTCAGAATCAGTATTTGAGATGATTTGATTATCAATGACTATTGATTCGTCATCATCTGATATTGTGTGAGGATGCTGATAAATTTCATCAAAAGAGACATGAAGTGATTCTTCAATATTTTTGGTTCGTTTATTAAATATCCGATAGGCCTTACTTCGTTCCGAATAACCGACAAATATTCCTTCATCGGCTTTTGGATCGAATTTTCCAAGCTGGTCTTTCGTATTTAAAATAAAGCACTTAGAACCAAAAACTTTGAAGTATGAGATTTTGGGCTTTCTTTTGTTAAACAATTCATAAGGAGTATTCTTGGTAAGAGGTCTTATGGACACACGATTTAAAACATAACAGGCAGTTGCAACAGCTTCTGCCCAGAAGTGTTTTGGTAAGGTGGTTCCATTTAATAATGTTCTTGCACATTCTTGTAAAGTTCGGTTCTTTCGTTCTACTACTCCGTTCTGTTGTGGAGTTCTGGGAAACGAAAAATTATGATATATACCTTTCTTTGTACAAAAATGTTCAAATTCATTATTTTCAAACTCTCCGCCATGATCACTTCTTATATTTTTAACTTTAATCCCTTTTGATTTTTGAATTCTTTTGACGAAAGATTAGAAATGATCGAAAGTATTACTTTTATTTTTTAAGAAAATTGTCCATGTATAACGAGAGAAATCATCAACAATTACAAGCACATATTGACTGTGATTTATTGATTGAACTCTAGTAGGTCCAAATAAATCCATGTGCAGTAACTCAAGCGGTTGTAATGTTGATATGACTTTCTTGGATTTAAACGATGATTTGGTCAATTTTCCTAATTGACATGCATCACAAATGTTGTTAACTTTAAAACTCATTTTGGGTAGTCCTCTAACTAGATTGTTTTTGGCTAGCTTGTCAATAGTTCTGAAGTTTATATGACAGAAACGTTTGTGCCATAGCCATGGATCATTGTCATTAGCCATAAGACACATATCTGAATTATGATTAATATTCATATTTAGAATATATATATTTCTGTCTCTATAACCTTCAAAAACCAAATTATGGTCTTTATCTAAAATACTACACTTATTATTTGAAAAGGAAATTATAAAACCCTTGTCACATAACTGACTAATACTAAGTAAATTGTGTTTTAAATTTCTAACTAGCATGACATTAGTAATAAGAGGTAAGTTAGATGTACCACAATTGCTCACATCGCCTTTGCCGATGATATAACCTTTTGAATTGTCTCCAAAAGTGACTGAGCCACCATCTGAGTATTTAATATTTGTTAGTAAGCTCTTGTCTCCCGTCATATGCTTTGAGCAACCACTGTCCAATATCCACTTTCCTCTTTTCTTCAGTGGGACCTGCAAAAAATAGAATTAAGTTCATGGTACCCACTTTTTATAGGGTCCTAAGAGTTAGGTCTTAGGAGTCCAAACCCATTTGGGTCCGGTATCCCCTTTATATATATAATTGTTATTAAAATGTACATTATTCATGAATTGCTGAATGTATTTGTTCCTAATCAAATTATTATTTGTTTTAGGAACCCATATTTTGATAGTCTTGACATTTCTCTTTTGAAATTTCATAACTGGTTTTGGTTTGAAATATAATAAACTAAGATTTTTCTTAGCTTCAGTTTTTTGTACTTTCTTCTTCCTTTTATTTCTAAGATGTTTCTTAGTTTCATGTTTGTTATATCCCAAACCTTGTTTATCTGAAATAGATTGTGAACTTTCAATGATTTTAGTCAAATTTTCTCGACCTTTGTTAAAGTTAGAAACATTTTGAGTAATGTCATCAAACTTTGTTTGTAAACTAGCTTTTTCTAGGTCTAGAATTTTGACTTTTGCTTTAAGTTCATGATTTTCAGTAGTGAGAGCATTATTTTTCTCTTTTTGAGCTTCTATTTCTTGACTCAAAAGAGATATTTGAGAGTCAACATTAGATGATGATTCTTGAATATTTTCAAGTTCTTCTTCTAGTATTTTCTTCTCGTCTTTTAACATATCTCGTTCAAACTCTGCTCTACTTAAATCTGCTTTGACTACTTTTAATTGACGTTTTAAATCTTTATATTTGACTATCAATTCAGCATTAATATCAAGTAATTCATCAAATGTAGGAATTTGTACCTCATCTTCTGTTGCCATAAAGCAAACATTAGCTTGTTCATTCTCCGAATCACTTTCACTTTCTGATGAAGATGACTCTGAATCATCCCATGTTACTGAGAAGGCTCGTTTCTTTGATTTGTCCTTCTTATATTTGAATTTGTCATTTTCTGACTTTTTCTTTTGTTCTGGACAATCCTTCTGCATGTGTCCCTTTTTATGGCAGTTGAAACATTCTATAGCAGATGAAGATGGTTTATTTGATCCAGGTTTCCTTTTATTGTAGCGACTGGCTTTTCGATATTTTAGGAATTTTTTGAAACCTTTAGCAATGAACGCCAAATCTTCATCTTCAGAATCTGATTCATTTTCATCTTTCTCAACATGAAATGCTACATTTTTCTTTTCTTCTTTCTGTTCTTTTCTAGCCTGCAAATTTGCTTCATAGGACATTAAATTTCCTATCAATTCATCTGGCTTCATGACGGAAAGGTCATTAGCTTCTTCAATTGCTAATACTTTTCCTTCCCATTCATTAGTCAGAGAATGTAGGACTGTTGAAACAACATCAAAATCAGAATACTTTTGTCCTAACCCAATAAGTGCATGGTGAATAGTTTGAAACCGTGAATACATGTCATTGATTATTTCATTTGGTTTCATTTTGAAATTTTGAAATTGACTTTTCAGCATGGCTATTTTGGCTTGTTTAACCTTGTTAGTACCTTCATGAGTGATTTTTAGCGTTTGCCAAATTTGATATGCAGTAGTGCAGATACTAACACGGTTATATTCATTTTGGTCTAATGCACAGAACAACATATTTATTGCTCTTGCATTTACGGCTGCTGCCGTTTTCTCAGCCACAGTCCATTCTGAATAATCAGTTGTTGGATTCACTATTTCTCTTTGAGTAGCATTCCAAGCATCATAGCTACTTGATTGCATAAAGAATGACATACGTGTTGCCCAATAACTATAGTTAAGACCATTGAAAAATGGAGGTCTTTGTGTCGATTGACCTTCCGTGTAAGTGGTGTTTTGAGTGCTAGTACTTGCGTTATTTGCCATATTACAAGAATATATCAAATAACTGTGTTACGGTTATATGATGACCGTGCTCTGATACCAATTGAAAATGCTGGGGGCGGTGTACGTGCTAGTATAGTATACACGGATCGTGTAATATGGATTACAATACAAATGCAGAAATAGATGATAATAGCATTGTAAATAGAAAATAGAAAAATCACACCAGAGATTTTTATACTGGTTCGGAGCTCCGTCCTACGTCCAGTCCCAGACTACTATCTGGATTTTCACTAATTACAACCTCGCTTCACCCGGAGGAACAGGTTTACAATTACCCGAACAGCCGAACGGGATTTCACGCCTCTACAACACTGAGGACTTCAACACTTGCCTCTTACAATACCGAGGACTTCAATAAAAACAATTACAATTGTTGTTGACAACTTGTGCTCTTGTAAACACGGATTTGTCACTTGTAGTACACTCTTCCTATAATCTTATCCTCAAATTGTGAATGATGTTTGTGAAGATTATGGAATTTATATTGCTTATTGAATCAAAATATATGAGATAGTGTCAATGATTCAATAAGGAATGAAAGTAGTTTAGAGCTTTTTAAATGCAAGTGAATTCAGAGAATAGATAGAAAGCATGTATAATTTTAATAAAACTTGTTGTTTTAATCAATGATATTGATGTGTATTTATAGAGAGAAAATAGTTATAACCCTTGGTGAAAAGTTGCAGTCAAAAGTTATGATTATTGATGAAGAAGAAGAGACGCAACCATTGAAGAAGGATGTATCTTTTGGAAGAAGTTGCTCTCTGTTTAAAAACGGTCGACAGGTCAAAAACTAACCGGTAGACAGGTTTTTAAAAATATAGTCGTTATGTGCATGTGTGCACGTTTATTGTGCACATCCAACAGGAACGGTCGACCGTTCATTTTTGGACCGGTCGACCGGTCTCTGTTAAGTTGCACAATAAAGTGCACAACCTATATAAATGTGTATATATATATATTATATTTTGTGCATGATTATTTGAGGATAGATTTTGACAATTTTATTACTATTATAACATCAAATAATCAACCTATAATCTAGAGTACCATATGTAGGTCTTGATTTGTCGATCGCTTTAATATTGTTGTCAGCAATCAAAATCTTCATAGAAGCTGTGACTCAACAAATTTACCGTGGGAGGTATATCTGAGGGCCACGAACGGTTAGAGCTTATGAAAGCGTATGACAACTTGCACTATTATGACGACCATTATGGTCGGCACCAACCATAACTGTTGATGGTACCAACATGATTTTTTGTTCCAAAGAGACTGGTTTTCTCATCTATCTTCTCGGATCTGAAGTCTTACCCATTCTTCCATAATTTAGCGAGTATGATGGATGATTACAACTATAAATAGAGAGGCTAGAGCAACTTAGAGAGGACTTTTTAATCTTTTGAGCTCATATACTTCATCTCTTATGCTCTACCTCAACCGTTGTCACTAAGTGTTGTAATTCCAACTATATTTTTTTCTTTCAAGATCTAAAATCATTGTAACAGCCCTTGTACTTGTCATAAATCCAAAATTAATAAGATTTAGTGGATGTAGGAATGAATGATCAAACCACTATAAAAATCGTGCGTTCTTTGCAGTTTCTATTTGATTGTAGTAGACCTATTCTCGTTTTTGTTCAATTGGAGGTGTTGTTCCAGTTTTTGGTCCAATATTTTTTTATGCTTTCACTAAGAACAGAGCTCTTAGTTGTAGATCTAGCTTAGTATTGTGGACTGTAAGCCTCCAAAAGTTAGTTCCAAAAGATAGTTGTTGTAGATCTGAAGTTACAATGATTTTAGAAGGAAACAACGTAAGATCAAAAGAAATAGCCCTTAAGAGACCTTCCATGAGATTTGGAGCCTCTACCAGAGAATATAAAGCTTCTCATCATAACGATGAAACCAACTAGACATTGAATGCTTTGCCAGGATCTTCTTCCTCGTAGGAGATGGTATCCAAACTTGAAATAAAAGGATGATGACTGAGATGAACCAAAGAATGCTCGATGGTCTGAAAGCCCTCTTGGATAGGATGGAAGAGAACTTCACTTTGTTAGCCTAGTGGTCTTAAAGGCATACGAAGAGCCGTGAGAATTCATCGTCGTCAAGTTCCTACGAAGATAACTCAGTTTCATCAAGTTCAATCGGAGAGACGGCAAGTAGAAGATGAAGGGAAAGGCTGTTGGGATGTCGAAGAGGAGCATATGAGAAAGTGGCCAAGTTTTATCCATGTCTAATATGGTCGGTATTAACCAAAATCAAGTTGGTACTGAGCATGTTGGGGGTGGTTCCAGGGTGTAATTACCTAATGTTACCAGCTTGTCTGCTAGTAACGATGACTAGCACGATATTGGCAATGAGGTAGAGCAAAATGCTGGAACGTAGAATGTTGGTGCTCAGATGAATGCCATAGAACTAGCCAGCCAACATAGAAGATACAAATGTGTGGCTCTCCCAAAGCCAGGAGAGACTAAACATCATCAAATGAACCAAGAGTGTTTTAGAGTCAAACACTCGAGGTTGTTCCCGATGGTCGCCATTCGAATAATCAAGCTAGTCAAGAATACATTGTTGATATGGTAAGGAGGTTGCTAAATGAAAATCAATGGAGAAAGATTGAAGAATGGGGCCTGACACCTAGCAAGACTCCATTTGTTGTTGACATTTTATGGAAAGAATATTCTAAAAAGTTTGTAATGCTAATGACATCGTCTTATAATGGGACGATAGACCCAGATAGCAGCATCTATTAAAATATGAGTGGCATATGGATGATGAAGGAACTACAGATGTAGTGAGATGTAGCTATTTCCCTATGTTCTTAGATGAGGTGGCTATGATGTGGTTCACTTGGCTCGTATTGAAGTCCATATCCTCATTTGATCAACTTGCGATAAAGTTTATGGAGCAATTCAGGCCCTACACCACTCGATTAAAAGATGTAATGTCGTTTTCGAGTATTCATTAGGGGTGCTGGACAAATCCTAAAATATTTTCTAAGTCATTTTAATATTGCGCGACTAAAGTAAGCAAACTAAAGGAGGATATTGTGTTGATGGCGCTAAACCGAGGGACACATCTGGATATAGAGTTTAGTAGATGGCTAAAGGGGAAGCAACCACCTATTATAGAGGAGTTCTATTGCAAGGCATCTCGGTTTTTGCGCTTGAAAGAGGTAAACTTGGCCGTTGGAAGAGCCGGTGGTTGATCATCGAATGAAGCCGTGCTCAGTAATGTCACTACTAAGCAAACCAGTGAGAGTGTTGGTAATGTTGTGATAAATGTGGGAACTGGTAACAATATCAAAAAGAGGAAATTAGGGCATTGGTGATAAAAGGAATGACACCAAAAAGTGTTTAAGGTACTTGAATCCGGAGGATTATACTCCCTTGAACGATATGATTGAAAATATCCACCTTGAAACAAAAAGAACAGAGAATTATAAGAAGTTGACTAAAAGGGAGGCAACTGAGGCCGACTGGGGCTTGGGGAAGTATTTTCACTTCCATGACACTCATGTGCACAATACTAATAAGTGTCGTAACTTAAGAGACGTGATTGAGATCTTGCAAAACAACTAAAGATGATTAGCGATGATATTATTTTTCAAGATAAAGATGCTGACAGGGTGCAAGCGTCAACCCTTGACCCTATAGTGATTACTAATGGAGTTAAGTGTAAGCCATATGGGCAATTGTATAATTTTTTTTACATATATCTAACTCGATAACCAATCTTATTTGAAGTAAAAAAGGTTTTCTTTCTATAATCTACCTTATATAATGTGTTATATTAATTAATTAAATTAAATGTTTATTTGATAGAAAATCCATTAATGGTATGTCCTTGTGATAGTAGTTACAAAATGTTGTAATTATGAGTAATTTATCACAATAAAATTAAACATACCATTACAAATATTCATTGTCAAGATGTATCAAGACTAGATATCGATACATCCCTTGAGACTAGAGTACATAATAGAATTTCGACCATTACCAAATTACGTAAGACCCAAGTGATATAGTTTTGATGATAAGAATTGGTGTGAGTAACAGTCTCTACTGAGTAACGCTTAATAAAAAAATTGTAATTTACTAAAACCAAGTAAGTGATAAATTTGGCCATAATTTCACACCATCTGATAAGTAAAGTGTGAAGGTTAATATTCGAATCGTTTGATATTAGTCGATGACCGAATTTAAACCTAAGAGTCAAACAACTGAAACGTTGAATACTCCTTTTCCACCTGATTTAATTGATTTGCAGTTGTTATAAATTAAATAAATAAATTATTATTAATGAAATATGATTTATAAAATTTTGTTTGATGTGTATTAAATAGTGAACATATAATAGTTATATAAACACTAATCAATGTTTGATATCGATATACATTTAAATTGGATTTCAAAGCAATAAATATTGTTTGGGCTTGAAATTTAGGGCCCAGATGGGGCATCCTAATTTCGACTAGGATAATGACATAGAGGTTGTCCATGAGATGTCTATGAGGGAAGTATTATGACTATTTAAAAGAAGAGAATAATTAAGAAAAATTTAAGGATCTTGCTTCTAATTTTGCTCTCTAGCATCTTCCTTATATAAACATCTTAACCTTCACTTTAGATTATATCTTTTTGGTAGCTTCGATTCTCTTTTTTTGCTTGTCATACAGTCCTCGGTGTAGAATATGCTAGTATATGATTTTTGTTTAATGATAATAAACATATATATATATATATGTATTTGCTATTGTACTATTTTATTTTTCACATAATTAAATAAATATTTGATGAATATAATAAATAACATAGAATTCATATTCAAACAAATATTTTATTCAAACAAATATTTTATTACAAATTTAAATAGTACAAACTTCAGCTCTCACTACATATACACAATTTCAATTACAATTCAATTTCAATTACATTACAATTTCGATTACATCACAAATTTCAGTTTACAATTTTGACCTTATTACATATCACTCAAACACTCATATTTATCTTCAACTCTATTCCAGCTTGTATCCAGCATCTAAGCAATCAGCAAAATAAATTTTAACGCAGTAAAATTGAAAAGAAGTATTCTGCAGTTCAAAATGAAGTGTGTTTTGAAAATGTTATTTGCCTCAGTTATTTGGGTTGTTCGTCGTCATTTCTTTTGAATTCATCATACAAGAACAACTTATGACATGCACAGTGTATCACTATACATGCCACAAGGCCGTGCACACCGATATACACTTGCTTGATATAATTGTAGGGACAGGTGAGCATAAGGTCAAACCAAACCAAATGGTGGATTCAACTCAGGTGCAATACACAAAGACTTCAGACCATCATAGTCCAAGCACATGAAAACAAGTCTGGCCACAACAAGTAATATATGTATACATATGCATATGGTTAGATACAAGACAATGTCGAAGTATGAAAATAGTAAAAGTATAACGTGAATGAAATGACATGTAGCAAACTGACCAGTAAGGAGGTGCTCAGATCAACATATATCAATGCAGACCAGGCAGTGAACACAACAAAGAAACTATCAATTTAACTCGAAGACAATACAACAAAGGGATGTAACTCCACATTTGGACAATATGGAAAAAGCTTCAAACCACAATAAAATGAGTCAAACTCGTATGTATGCAGTGAACACCAGTCAGAGCATGCAAGTGAAGCCTCAACCAAGACCACTTCAAGTAACAGCGACAACCAAACAAGAATGAGATAAACCAGATTTCTAGTGAACCAAGCAAGCCAATGAAACAAAATGCACTCACATATAGACAACAATGCATCAGAACATATATCAGTCCAACCAAAAAGGTCCCAAGATAATATACTTGTGAAGATCAAAACAAAATGTTCAAGTAACTCAACATGGCATGGTCAGGTGAAGGCACAAGTTAAGGCAGTAAGCAGATGTAACACAAAACCAGATTACACGAAAATACAAGGCAACCCGGGTTTCGCAAATACAAAGCACTCGAATAAAAAGTGCATATGCAAAAATGTATCAGACCAATCTACATCCAGACATTCAAATTCCAACATTAACTTAAATGACCAGACCACATAACAATGAAGACTGCAATAACCAGATCATATAACACATGGTCATTCCAAAATGAAGCAAGCACTCGAGCAACAGAGCAGTGCACAAGCAGTTATGAACATGTAATCAAGTGACAATTTTTTTCAAAGAGATGCAATCAAGTCAACCACACATACATGCATGCATGCATGCATGTATGTATGTATGTATGTATGTATGTATGAATGTATGGAGACCATCATTACTCAAAGTATGCAAAAGACTCCATAATGCAACTGCACCAGACATAGCAAATGAATGTACACATAAAGTTCAGGGCACTATTATACATATATACAGGAACCAGATATAAACATGAAACAGAGAAAATAAAAATGACTCAAAACAAATGAAAAACTAACCAAGGTCGGTTCAGAACCAAGAACCTCAATGTAAGGACAAAGCATAACATTCACACATAAAAGTGTCAACAGTCCAGAGATTACAAGTGCACATAAACAAGTTTAGCATCAGATTGTACACATATACATACATATATGTATGTATGTATATACATGAATACATAGAAAAAACAATGGGGCAACATCATAACTATTAGTTACAGTTTTAACAAAGTCAAGGCTGAGATAAAATTCAATCAGAGGTCATATGGAATAGCGAATGAAATATTAAACAAGTCGTTGGTAGTAAAGAATGGAGGAATTCAAACGCGTTTAAGCAAATCTAAATATATCGAAAACGTATTCAACCGGTGATAAATTGAACAAGTTAGAAAAAGTGTCACAATCGTTCAAGAAAGAATCGAATGGCCAAGCAATACAAGTGACGAGTTTCAAGTCAAATATATGAACGAAAACTTAGGGACTTTAATCCCTATTTAAACCCTAAAACCATCATCAGCAGGAAATCATTCGAGTTCAAGCAAAAATTCACAGAGCCAAGTTTCAAATTAAATCCCAAATCAATAACTCGAATTGAGTTCGAACTAAAGCAATCAATAGAGAAATTAAAGTAAAAACCACATATCAATTTGTACGCTACTCGAACTTGCAATTGAAGCGACCGTATGCAATCAAAGCCACTTGTCGATTGATGAAGCAAATCACTTCAATATCTTATCTTCAATCGATTGATTTTCGAGCAGAGTCTTTAATTCACAAAGCAGTAATTACTAGAAAGAGGAATGAAGAAAGAAAGGATCGACCGAAGTTTTACACAGAGAAAAGAAATAAAGGGGAACGATCTTTTATGTTGGGCCGACCTTTATTATTTTGTATTTGGGCTTAAATATATAAATAGGGTTTTTTAGCTTTTATTTTTCAGTTGTAAATTTCTTTTTTAAACTATGTAGCTTTCTAGTCGTGTGACTAGGTTATGAACTATAGTGGTGTAGTTCGAGAATTCGCAACTCAGTGGCTGAGTTGTGGCAGAGTTTTGAGTGTAGAGTTATGTTAGTTGATAGCGGGTGTCGTATGTTTACATGTGTAAGCATCTGACTACTTAATTTCTAGTAGAAACCTTGGGGGTAACACGTAAGCAGGGTTTTTGCCGAACCTGGGTAAATTTGTGTTGTTTTATTTCTGCTTTTAATATTCTGCTATTTCTATGCTGCAATTATTTTATATATTTCCGCATTAATTTTTATTATTATTAGTATCACCCAAATCACCCACCTCCCCTCTGGTGTGAAATTGATCCTACAAGTGGTATTAGAGTTAGGAACAAAAACCAATTTTTTTTTAATTTTTTTTTTCAAAAACCAATTTTTTTTAAAAAAATTGATCTTTTAAATGGCTTCTTTTAATAATGCTTTTTCTGAGGGTCAGTCCATAGATAGACAACTTATGTTTAATGGTGAATATGTTTACTGGAAAAATAAAATGAAAATTTTTCTGAAAACCATTGATGCTTGGAATATTATTGAGATGGGATATATGACACTAACTATAGTGGTAGATAATTAGGAAATTGAAAAACCGATGGATCAATGGACATATCTTGAAAATAAACTGCAGAATGCTAATGCTAAAGCTATGGGTTCCATTATTTGTTCATTAGATCAAATTGAATTTAATTGTGTCTCACATTGTCTAACTGCTCAGGAAATTTGAACACACTTGAAGTGACTCTAGAAGGAACCTCTCAAGTCATAGAATCTCGCCTTGCCATACTTAGTAGCGAATACGAACACTTCACAATAGCCAAGGATGAAAATGTCAAAGAGATGTATGGATGAGTTTCTAATCTCATATACAAATCAAAATCTCTCGAAAAACCATACACATAATTGGAAATAGTCCGAAAAATCCTCAGAGTCCTTCCATGAAATTTTGAAGCAAAAGTTACTTCCATTCAAGAATAAAAGGATTTGAAACAAGATAAAGTTGAAGAACTGATTGGAAATCTCACCACTTATGAGATAGAAATGAAATTCAAGGAAGAATGTGAAGGAGGCGATACTCGAAATAAATCAATAGCTCTCAAAGGAACAACTAAAAGTGACGACGACGATGGAGTAGTTGAACTAGTTCTGTTAATAAAGAGATTCAAAAGGTGGAATCAAAAGTATGAAAATCCAGCTCTAAATCAACAACTGAAAAGCAGAATAGTCAAAGTTCTAGACAACCCAGAAGAGCAGGAGATCATCTGTCACAACTTTAATAAACCTGGTCATATTAAGCTAAATTGTCCTAAGAATGGACTTAGCCGAGGAAAGAAACCAAAAAGGAGAAGTTTTACAGCTACTTGGGATGAAACTGATGAAGCTGATAAAAGCACTAGCAGTGAGAGTGAAAAAGAAAATTTGTGTCTTCAAGGAGAAACAACTGATAGTGATGATGACGAGCCAAGCGAGGTATCAAAACTTACTTATTCGGAATTACTTATATATTTTCGTGAAGTAAATGGCTTTTTTGAAAGACTTGGGAGAAATACGCTAAAATTGAATCATAAAGAGACAGTTTGATAGAATTAAATAAACAGCTTGATCAATTGGTTAAAAACTATCAAAAAAGAGCCCTAAGCGTGATAAGTGTCCATCACTTGAAGAAGAAATTAAAATTAAATCACTTGAAAATGAAATTCTGATTTTAAAAGAAAGTGAAAATACAAGGAGAGAAAATTCTATTAAAAAATGCACTTAATTATTAAATGAAAATGAATCTCTCAAAACACAAGTCCAACAACTGTCTACAACTTTAAGAAAATTTTCCAAAGAAGAAAGATCGCTAAATATGTTATTAGGGAAACAAACTATTAATACTGTTAAACAAGAACTTGGTTGCACTCAACCTGAATGAGTTAGAAGTAAAACCAATTTTGTCAAATCCGAGTGCAAAATTTGTAGAAAAACCGGACACAATCACATTGCTGGTATAGACCCAAACACATGAAAATCATTCCAATTTGGGTTCCAAAAGGCACAAATGTAAAATCCCTTAAAGTCAAACAAATCCGGATGCCAAAAGGAACAAATATAAATTGTCTTGGGTTTACACAAATTTTTTTTTTCAAAATCTTTTTTCACTAAAAACCATGGACCTATAAAAATAAATAGGTCACAAAAATATTTTCTCGTGTAGGTGTGGTGGCAGGCTAAGGAACAACAATACTATTTCCTAGATTCTGGCTGTTCTAGGCACACGACGAGCGACAAATCAAAGTTTCTTAGCCTGGTACAAAGGTGGCAGAGTCACAATGGATAACAATGAAAAACTATCGATAAAGGTAAAATAAGTAACGGTACATTTATCTTGAACAATATATCAAATGTGAAAATCTGCACCATAATCTGATTTAATTCATCCATATATGTGATAAGGAAATAAATGTAAATTTTGATTCTGATTTGTGCAAAAATTCATCTTTTCATCCTTGACCTATTTCATATTGATTTGCTTGAACTAACTATATTGTAAGTGTAGGTGATAAGAGATGTTGTTTTTGTATTGATTGATGATTACTCAAGATACACGTGGATATATTTGTTAATCTTACTGATTCTAGACCTGACATTATGTTCACTATTTGTTTATTTGCACAATTTCAAATCAAATCCAAAAGAATTTCATTTAAAAGCGGTAAAAAGGATTTTAAGGTATTGTTTCACACTCCACAATTTGGTTTATAATATCCATCTAATGATTACCTTGAATCAAAGGGAAATTCAAATGTAGATTACAAGGGTAGTTTTGTTGATAGAAAAATTACTAGTGGAACATGTTTTAGATAGAGACATTCATTAGTTGCATCACATTTTCAGAGACAATATCTGCATATTTTTCATTTCAACTGATTTTCAATAGGTAGACATTTTGTTTATAAAACCCCTTCTAGAAAATAGTTTTTGTTGACTTCGTTTTAGATTAGGCATTTTAGAAATTTGATTTTATAATTATTTTTGGATTTGATCTTAAATGACTACATTAACTAATCTGACTCCATATTGATTATCGAAAAGATAAACAGTAATTGAAATAGTGATGAGTGTCGATATTAATCATATATTATGACTTGAGACTGTATATTTAGTAAATTTCTTTAAAAATTTAAACAAGAGTTATAATAACTTTTGATGGTAGAAATTCCATGACCATCTTTACTTCTAGCATATTTCTAATGGCCATCACTCATCAAAATCAAATATAGTATGTCAAAATGTGGTATTTTAAATGGAAGATTATTTATTTTTTAGCACGAAAAACGTCCAAAGTCTCCACTCTCATTTAAAAGTCCTCACAGTTATGCATGGGTGAATTACATGGAATATTTGTTATGTGCTTTCATGCTTATTTAAAAGTCCTCATGGTTATGCATGCATGGAACACATATCGAAATTGATTATTAAATAAACAAGTTGATTCTAGTCCCATTCAAAAGTCCTCATGGTTATGCGTGGCTAGAAGATGCTTGAAATTCATTTTTTTAATAAAAATTCAAAATACTACTAATCTCATTTAAAATTCCTAACGATTATGCATGGTTAGTAGATATTCAAATTCCTGATATAGATATACCACAAATCTACACAACTATATGGTTTCATATGCCGACATCATCTCTATCACTCTAAAGTGGAATATGCGCCTAACAAAGTATTTATGATTTTTGTTTGATTTTTTTTATTGAAATTTAATATTTATACTCTATTGGGTATTGATTTCGTATTAATATCTATCACTTTATCTCTATTTTTCTAATACTATTACCCCTTTGCCGATAAGAAAAGGGGGAGATAAAAGTTAAGATTTTGGCAAATAAAGTTCAGATATTTTTTTATTTGCATATTCCCATATAGGTTCATTTTCATATTTTTATTTATTTTCATGCATATATGTAGGGGGAGCTTTGTCGTAGAGAGGGAGCATTCAAATAGGGGAAGAAAATAGAATAATCAATGACCAAATACATTTAATAAATTCAAAATCTTAATATATGTTAGTTATCATCAAAAGGGGGAGATTGTAGAATATGCTAGTGTATGATTTTTGTTGATGATAATAAACATATATATATATATATATATATATATATATATATATAGATGTCTTTGCTATTGTACTATTTTATTTTTCACATAATTAAATAAATATTTGATGAATAAAATAAATAACACAGAATTCATATTCAAACAAATATTTTATTACAAATTTAAATAGTACAAACTTTAGCTCTCACTACATATACACAATTTCAATTACAATTCAATTTCGATTACATCACAAAGTTCAATTTACAATTTTGACCTCACTATATATCACTCAAACACTCGTATTTATCTTCAACTCTGTTCCAGCCTGAAGTCAGCATCTGAGCTATCTGCAAAATAAACACTAACCCGGTAAAATTGAAAAAGAAATATTTTACAGTTCAAAATGAAGTGTGTGTTTTGAAAATGTTATTAGCCTCAGTTATTTGGGTTGTTCGTCATCATTTCTTTTGAATTCATCATACACGAATAACTTGTGACATGCATAGTGTATCACTGTACATGCCACAAGGCAGTGCACACCGATATACACTTGCTCGATATAATTGTAGGGACATGTGAGCATAAGGTCAAACCCAACCAAATGGTGGATTCAACTCAGGTGCAATACACAAAGACTTCAGACCATCATAGTCTAAGCACATCAAAACGAGTCTGGCCACAACAAGTAACATATGTATACATGTGCATATGGTCAGACACAAGGAAATGTCGAAGTCTGGAAACAGTACAAGTATAACATGAATGAAATGACATGTAGCAGGCTGACCAGTATGGATGTGCTCAGATCAACATACATCAACGCAGACCAGGTAGTGAACAAAACAAAGAAACTATCAATTTAACTTGAAGACAATACAACAAAGGGATGTAACTCCACATATGGACAATATGTAAAAATCTTCAGACCACTTTAAAATGAATCAAACTCGTATGCATGTGGTGAACACCAGTCAGAGCATGTAAGTGAAGCCTCAACCAAGACCACTTCAAGTAACAGTGGCAACCAAACAAGAATGAGAATAGATCAGATTTCTAATGAACTAAGCAAGCCAGTGAAACAAAATGCACTTACACATTGACAACAATGCATTAGAACATATATCAGTCCAACCAAAAAGGCCCCAAGGTAATATACTTGTGAAGATCAAAACAAAATGTTCAAGCAACTCAACATGCATGGTTAGGTGCAGGCACAAGCCAAGGCAGGAAGCAAATGCAACACAAAACCAGATCAGACCAAAATACAAGGCAACCCTGGTTTAGCAAATGCAAAGCACTTGAATAAAAAGTGCATATGTGTATCAGACCAATCTACACTCAGACATTCAAATTCCAACATGAACTTAAATGACCAGACCATATAACAATGAAGACTGCAATAACCAGATCATATAACACATGGCCAGTCCAGAATGAAGCAATCACTCGAGCAACAAAGCAGTGCACAAGCAGTTGTGAACATGTAATCAAGTGACTATTTTCTTCAAAGAGATGCAATCAAGTCAACCACACATACATACATACATACATACATACATACATATATATATATATATATATATATATATCTGTGTGTGTGTGTGGAGAGAGCATCATTACTCAAAGTATGTAAAAAATTCTATAATGCAACTGCACCAGACATAGCATATGAATGTACACATGAAGTTTAGAGCACTAATATACATATATACAGGAACCAGATATAAACATGAAACAGAGAAAATAGAAATGACTCGAAACAAATGCAAAACTAACCAAGGTCAGTCCAGAAGCAAGAACCTCATAGCATGGACAAAGCATAACATTCACACATAAAAGTGTCGACAGTTCAGAGATTACAACTGCACATGAACAATTTTAGCATCAGATTGTACATATACATACATACATATATGTACGTGTGTATGTATATACATGAATACATAGCGAAAACAATGGAGCAGCATCGTAACTATTAGTTACAGTTTTAACAAAGTCAAGGCTAAGATAAAATTCAATCAGATGTCATATGGAACAGCGAACGAAATATTAAACAAGTCATTGGCAGTAAAGAACGAGGAATTCAAATGTGTTTAAGTAAATCCAAATATATCGAAAACATATTCAACCGGTGATAAACCGAACATGTCAGAGAAAATATCACAATCGTTCAAGCAAGAATCAAATGGCCAAGCAATACAAGTGACGAGTTTCAAGTCAAATTTATGAACGAAAATTTTGGGACTTTAATACCTATTTAAATGAAAAATCATCATCCGCAGGGAATCATTCAAGTTTAAGGAAAAAATCATAGAGCCAAGTTCCAAATTAAATCCCAAATCATGAACTCGAATCGAGTTCGAACCAAAGCAATCAATAGAGAAATTAAAGTAAAAACCACATACCAATTTGTCCACTACTCGAACTCGCAATTGAAGCGACCATATGCAATCAAAGCCACCAGTCGATTGACGTAGCAAATAACTTCAGTATCTTATCTTCAATCGATTAATTTTCAAGCAGAGTCTTCAATTCACAAAGCCCTAATTACTAGAAAGAGGAACGAAGAAAGAAAGGATCGGTCAAAGTTTTACATAGAGAAAAGAAATAAAGGGGAACGATCTTTTATGTTGGGCCGTCCTTTATTATTTTGTATTTGGGCTTAAATATACAAATAGGGTTTTGTTTAGAAGTTGTAAATTTCTTTTTTAAACTTTGTAACTTTCTAGTCGTGTGACTTGGTTACGAACTACGGTAGTGTAGTTCGAGAATTCGCAACTCAGTGGCTGAGTTGTGGTAGGGTTTTGAGCGTAAATCGATAGCGGGTGTCGCAAGTTTACGTGTATAAGCGTCTGACTACTTAATTTCTAGTAGAAACCTTAGGGGCAACACATAGGCAGGCTTTTTGCCGAAGCTGGGTAAATCTGTGTTGTTCTATTTCTGCTTTTATTATTCTGCTATTTTCTTTACTGCAGTTATTTTATATATCTCCACATTATTTTTTGTTATTATTAGTATTACCCTATTCGTGCCCCCTCCCTCTAGGGTGAAATCGATCCTACACCCAACCCTCTCTTAAAATAGTTAAGCAATCCAAATACAAATTAAAATCAAACAATCGTCAGTGGTAAGGCAATTCAGAAGCTAGCAACTTCAAGAGTGGAATGCGATTCAAGGAGTTTGCTTCTTCATTTCCACATGAGAGCTTTGGGCTTTAGTGAAAGGTATTCTTATAGTTTACTATAATATTATAATGTTTGTATGATTATAGTTCGATATATTGTTTTGTTAAAAATATCACGAATCAGTATATCGATGAATTGTCACATGCTATTGGTTGTGTGTGTGTATTGAAAAAATTATGCATACCTATTTTAACATGATCTTTGCCCGAAATAAGAAAAATTATTTTGAAATTTTAAATAATAGTTAATTATATGGATTTAAATATCAAAGCTAATTTTAAAAGTTTAACACACTAATATGTATATTTTAAAACTTAACAAAATTAAATTCTTTTTAGTATGGTTTTCGACAGTAATAATTTTTTTTGAATATAAATATATATATATATAAGTAATATTATTTAATTCAAAATTGATTATATGATAAAATGTTTATACATATATTTATAAATAATATAAATTCTTGAAAAAAATTGTATATTTTAAATATACGTCATGGTATTGAAAATAATTTTTTATTACATCGGTCGGTTTAATAGTTAACTATATGTTTTTAACTAATAAATTACTTAAAGATCGAAAATTAAATATAAAATTTGTATTTATTATCTGACAAAAAGCAACAGCCAAATATAATTTTAATTATAAATTTTATTTATTGATATATATATATATATATATAATTATAACCAATTATATGTTTATATGTAATAAGTATTTAATTTAATTTAATATATATAATTCTATATCTTTCGTATTAAAATATATATTTCAATTCAAATTTTATATTATAAATATTCTAAATAATTTTACAAATTAATATTTAATTCTTTCTTTTAAATATTCATAGATATGTAAATGTATTTTAATTTATACTTTATGTATGTAATTTACAACTAATATTTTATAATAATTATACAATTATATTTTCACATATATATAAACAATTTTATGCATGCACACGCAAAGATACACACACACATTTAAACAATCCATTTTTATACATGAGGGGCAAAATATCTGTTGCAATGTAAATTCCAACAGCTACATACAAGCATGTCAAACCATATATACATTACCCTGTTGCATGTGCACGCACACACACATGTGTATATGATACACATTTTATTTAACAATTTTTTTTTTAGAAAAGTTCTAAAAGAATTAGACTATATAGGCCAATTAAAGATCCATGAGGACTTTTTTTTGAAATTTACCCAAAAGCCTTCGTGCGAGATGGCCCAGTTCCAATAATGGTATCGGAGCGAATAGCCTATGCGGTCTAAATTAGTCATATTATGGCTAACCAATTAAGCTTACAACAAATTAGTAGGGCGTTTAAGAATGGCAGTGTCTTGGCTGAATAGTTGGGTAATCAAGTGTCATGTCTTACGTAGTTATCGTCTTGGCCAGAATTGTTAAATGAGCCCAAAGGTTACCCCTAATAGAAAAGATCCAATTTGAATTGGGCATTGGGCTGGTTTCAATTTTATTTAAATTAAAATAAAAGTTTAAATTTAAAACCTAAATTTAAAATAATATAAATAATATAAATTTTGTAATATAGAAATTTTTTTGAAAATTAAAATAAGAATTTCAAATTTAAAAGTTACATAAAATAAAACACATATTATAAAAGTTATAATATAATTTTCCAAAATGTTTCAAAATGTTATAAAATTAATTTCAAAAATATTATTCACTAATAAGGCTAATAAAATAAATTAATTAATTAAAATAAGTTAATTAATTAAATATATATACATGTATAATATACATTATGATATATGTTATGTTGTCTTGAATTGTTTAAGACGATATCAGTATAAATGTGTGTATAAAAGAATTTTCAAAATTAATAAAATTTAATTAAAATTGTTTAATTAAATAAATAAATCCAAAATTAATAAATTAAAATACATACATATGTATAAGATATATTTGTACTACTATAAAGTGATAGCATATATATTTGATACAAAATGTTATAGTTGAATAATATAATAATTAATTAAATTGTTAATCAATTATATTAATTAGATAAGATTTAATTAATATAATGTTATACATAAACTATTATACAAGTTAAATAGCGTATAGGAGGTATATAATAAAACTTATATAATAGAATTGTATAAACTAAAGGTGGAACATTAAAGGAACTCTAAATAGACTTAAGGAATAAATACATACGTAAAAGTGCGTATACTATGATTTTAGATGTGTTTGATGTTTGAATAACAAGGGTATTTCATAGAAAATACATTATTCCATAAGTCGATATCACTCAATTAAATATATTAAAGATTATGAATCTTTAATATAAATTTGTCCTCTATTATTAATATATTAATACATTAATTGCATACTTCTTAGTTGTTAAGCTTTCCTCAAGCTAGGGATGTTATATGCAGTACTATTCATATATAGAATAGATGAGGTAAGATAACTGGGTATCTTTGTTGAGCTTTCCTCAGGTATGTGCATTATGCTTAGGCCGTCATGAAAAGATGTGTACGAGTAAATAACTCCCTTTATTTATTGGGTTTTCCTCAAGGTGAAGATGAGATTAGGACAATGTTACGAGTTGTACGTGAAATAATTGATAACGATGTATCCATTGTATGGGGGGCTATGATTTGTGGAGCTTTCCTCAGGATCAGATTCCCAAAGCATACGAGTCCTAACATCCACTAGACAAGTCGAAAGGCTTCTATGTTTCGGCTTAGAGTTTGGAGAAACATAAAAGACTAGTGGGACCTTACCAGAAAAATGAAATGGCAACATTTAACATGTCTAATATTGTAAGAACATCTGCTACATAAAATTATTATAATCTACGTTGATAAATTCGTGCAACTAAGATAATTGATAAAATGTTTATCAATTAAAATATACAAATGAACTGAATTAATATTAACAAAGAGAAATATGAAATATATGCATTAATAAATACGTTTGTAACTTTTTCACTTACAAGATTACTTTCCCAAGAAAGTCCATTGTCTTTAATGAGTTTTGAACTTTAAAAGCAATACAAGAATATGAATATTTGATACATAAACGATCATGTATAAATGTTATATGGTGAACAGTCACAATTTGCGATGTACGAAACCTTGAAGAAATTATTTCATTGGAAAATAAGCAAGTAAACTATAGTGTGAGATCATGCATCCAATATGATTGATTACAATAATGATCTTGTTGTGGTTAATGTAACACTGGACCAAACGCTATAAGATAAGATCTAAGAAACCGATTAATGAAATGTCAATTTGATCAGTTAACGTAAAATGCAATTTATTTGATATCCTTAAAAGTTAAGGATGACAAAATGCACTTTTGTAAAGAGGTAGTTGTGATATTGCATTAAGGATTTCCTTTGAATAGTTCGACCGTTTAGAAAGGGAATCGAATGTATAAGAGTGGATGTGACCTTAGGCATGGTTGGGATGGGGAGAGTGAATGGTCATTTTTGCTTCATAAAGAAAAATTGAAAACGAGAATTGTAAAATAATAATTGATTCTTAAAATTGAAATGAGAAATATGATTTTATTACAAAATGTATTTTTACGTAGAAAATTGTTTTCTATGATATTTATTTCTTTGAGTTTAAGTTATTTGATCTAAAATTTCTCGACTATATAGCAGAAAATAAAATGAATAGCATATATTAAGTGATTGAATGGAGCTTCGTATTTCATACACTATTATAGTAATGGAGGAAATAGTGGGAGCATACCATATTACACTTATTGGTCGCGTAAAGTTACGAAAATTGTTTTCGTAAATTGCACCAAACATTATTTATGACATAACAATAATTTTTTAGTATTGACTAGAAAATAGACAAAGTTTTATTTCAATGTGAATATTATGAATATTCTTCATAAAATAAAACTATGGTACTAGTATTTGTCATGCATTGGAAAATACAAAAGTATCCAAATTTATTTGCAATTATTTTGGAATTCTATACTAAGCCATAGTTTTGAGAAATAATTTTTGATTATATGATTATGAATCATATAGTACTGGTAAATTATATCTCAAACAACTTGATAGAGTTAGGGGTAAGCCTTACGAGAAATTATGTAATTTATTATATATGTCTAACTCGATAACTAATCCTATTCGAAATAAAAGGTATCTTCTTTCAATTATATACTTGATATAATGTGTTATATTAATTAATTAATTTAATTAAAAGTATATTTAGTTGAAAATCCGTAGATGGTATGTTTTGTTATAGTAGTTGCAATGTGTTGTAATCATGAGCGATTTATCACAATAAAATAAACATACCATTTAAATATTCCTTATCAAGATATATCGAGACTGGATATCTATATATCTGTTGAGACTAGAATATGTAATGCTCTCTAAATATTGGACAGTTTATTACTCACGACTGCCGGGGGCACCAAAGGGTTATTACTGATAGTTATTGGATAACTATGGAATGATTCACTCGATAGTTTTATGTTGGTTAATACAACCAACTAAGTTGTAAGCTTAATTAGTTAGCCCTAATATGGCTAATTTAGACTGCATAAGCTCTTTGGCTCCAATTCATTTATATACTCACAAGTGGCTTGCAAACTCTCTAGTTGTCGAGCATTCCCGGAGCTGGTGATGCTATGTATAGTATCATTAATGTATAGACTTGTAGACTAGAAGAGGTAAGATACTTATATATATATATATATATATATATATATATATATATATAGCCTTCCTCAAGGTATGTATAATATACTTAGGCCATCGCAAAGTGGTGGGTATGAGTAAATAATCTCTTTTTACTCATTGAGCTTTCCTCATGGTAAAAATGAGATTAGGACAAGGAACCATGTATTAGGAGTACTATATGTTACAACTGATAAGGAGTTGTCCATCATATACGGGAGTGTGATTTATTGAGCTTTCTTCAAGGTCAGAATCCCAAGATATATGAGTCTTAACACCAATTAGTGAAGTCGACAGACTTCTATATTTCGTCTTTGAGTTTGGAGAAAAATAAAGACTAGTGGGAGCTTTACTAGAAAATGAAACTGTAACATTTAACCTTTCTAATATGATATGAACATCTGCTGTAAAAATTTATAATAATATCCATTACAAATTTGTGCAATTAATATAATTGGTAAAATGTTTATCAATTTTAATATACAAATGAACAAAATTAATATTGACAAAGAGAAATATAAAATACACTTACGAACAAATATTTGCATGTTGGCCAATGCAAGCACCTAATTATACAACCACTAATTACGCTCATCACTTAGTCACTTACGAGTTTACTTGTCCAAGGCTGCGTATTGTCTTCAATGAGTTTCGAACTCTATAAGAATATTGATATTTGATTCATATACGATCACATATAAATTTTATATGGTGGACGGTCATAGTTCGTAATGTACGAACCCTTAATGAAATTAGTTCATTGAAATAAGCAAGTAAACAGTAGTATGAGATCGTGTATTCAATAAGATTGATTACAATAGTGATCATGTTGTGTTAAATGTAACATTGGACCAAAGGATATAAGATAGATCTATGAATTTGATCATTGAATGTCAGTTTGATTAGTTTACATAAAATGCAATTTATTTGATTTCCTTAAAGTTAAAGATGACCAAATGTACTTCTGTAAAGAGTTCGCTTCTGCTTTATAAGAGTGGTAAGGCAAAGTTCGGATGAAGAGAGTGAATGGTCACTTCTGTTTTATAAAGAAACATCGAAAACGAAAATTGTAAAATAATACTTGATACTTAGCATTGGAATAAGAAATATTATTTCTATTCCAAAATGTATTTTCAAATAGAAAATTGCTTTCAAGACTTATTTCCTTGAAGTTAAGATATTTGATCTTAAAATTCTTGACGGTAAACCAGGTATAGTAAATGAAATAAATAACCTATGCTAAGTGGTCTAATGGAGCTTTGTATTTCATATGCTATTATAGTAATGGCGAAATAGTAAGAGCATGCTATATAATAGTTATTGGTCGCATCAAGTTACGAAAATTATTTTTGTGAAATGCACCAAACATTATTTATGAAATAACAATTATTTTTTAGTATTGACTAAAAAATAGACATTGTTTTATCTTAATATGAATATTATGAATTTTCATTATAAAATAAAACTATAATAATGGTATTTGTGATGCATTAGAAAATATAGAAGTATCTAAATTTATTTTCAATTATTTTGGAATTTAGACTAAGCCGTAATTTTGATTATATGATTATGAAGCATATGATACAAGTAAATTATATCACAGACAATTAAGGGCAAAGCACATATTCAGTGGGAGCATCATAAGGGTTAATGAACTTTACAGGTCGATACATATAGATATATGCAATTGAAAGTCTATTAATTCCAAAATGGTTCTACGTACTTTGTTATATTCACCGATGAATTATCTCAAACATGAACATATGTATATGATATACACTTGGAATATTAATGATGAGCTCATAGAATATAAAATGAAAGTAAATAAAATTACATGCAATAGAAAATAAAAATGATTTGATTTAATCGAATTGGTGAATATATTGGAAAGAGTGCCGAACGTACCTTAGAATGAATGAATATTTAATATCAATGGTCACTTTTCCCTACGATACATAATGATGTATCAACGAGGAGTAATCAAACTTTGTTTAACATAGTATAATTAACGGTGAGTGAAGTTAAGTTAACTTCTTTCTATAAGGTCGTGTATTTAAGAGTAGTACACAAGGTTAAATTAATTTCCTCTAAAATTGTAACGATCCATATTTTTGGCTATTTTAAATTATTAAATTTAGTATAATTATTGGATAAATATGAGTAGAAATAAATTTATTGATTTATTAATATTGGTTTATTGGATAATTAAATTGTTTAGAATTCAATATTGGATAATTAAATTGTTTAGAATTTAATATTGGAAATTATTTGAATAATTTAATTCTAGATTTAAGATGATTGAAAATGGTATTGGAAATTGATTTAAATTTTATTCAAAATATGAACGAAGATGGTTAACAATTAAAATTGGATTTAAATGTGAATAATTGGAAATTTGAAATTTTATATTTTAATTAACGAGTAAAAATAGTCACTTTGGCCACTGTCTCGGATTCGACGAAACCAGTTTCATCCGATCCGTAATAGTGAGTTATAATATGAATTTCAAGTTTCGTAGCGATCGGATGTGTCGTTTGGCTGTGCGAGCTTGAAACACGTAGAATTTATTTTTAGAATTTAACTAAATTAATTGATGTTGTAAAGCTATATTCTGCATACGACCGAATTAGGCCTTGGGACTAGTTCCATTGTATTCGAAATAGGGGTAATATTATAAATGCCAAACGGCACACTTCGTTTGGAGCCCGAGAAATTTCGAACGCCTTAGGCTAGATATTATATATTTAAATAATAATATATGCAATATAAAACGTTCCTATTTCGAAACCCCAGCTCTTATCCCTTTTTTCACGAATCAACATCCGAAACAAAAGAACAAATTGCAAACAAAACGAACCGTTTAAAAAAATTAAAAGGAAAAAAACAAATCGACTGCTTCATTAGGGTTTCGTGACGCATGGTAGTGGCGGAAGCAATGGATGGTGGTCGCGGCTCAATGTTGAGGTGGCACAAGGTCGACTGTATGTTTTAGTGGTTTGGGTCGAGGCAGTGGTCGTGCGCGTTGTGTGCGAGGACGAGATTGGCGATCTGGAGCTCGGTGTGGGCGTGCGGCAGGCTAGCGTGTAGGGCTGGTGTTGCGGCGGGGTCCAGCGATTCGTGAAAGAGGCGGCGGTGGAGTTGGCGAACATGTGTGGGAGGGTTCTGGTGTCGTGTCTCTGCTATTTTGACTGAGAGGGAGAGAGTGGTAACGTATAATTTCTTTTATTTAAGTTTTGTTGATTTTATTTAAATTATACGAATGTTTTAAAAAAAACCATATCTTTTTTGTACGAGGTCCATTTTGGACGAAACAAAAGTCCATTGGAATCGTATCAGCGTAGGCTATGATACAACAATATATTAACATTTATTTGGGACATATTTTCGAGTTCAAATAGAAAGGCAAGTGTTTATACTCTCACAATTTGACTGAAATAAATTTTATGTTGGTTAAATTAATAACGTGAATAGATTGAAATTTATTGATTGTTGTTTGATAAGTTTAACTGACATTGAATTGGTATCTGAATTTATTGTTAGGATTTGAATTGACAGTTAAATAAAATTAGAATTTAATCGTCTGTAAAATATTCGACATTGATAATTATGAAATTATTGTTAATTTTATTGGCTGTTTGGATGATTGTTTGTGATGGATGCTATTGGTTGATATTCGGATGTATATTTATTTTGATATATCATGTTATCATCCTGTATATTATCTATGGTATATAAAACTGTAAATTGAATTATTTCGAATAAATTAAGAAATAGGTTGAAATGATAGATACCTATGACATTTATTTTGGATTGAAATGATATATATCCATCCGTGGAATTAAATTGAAATAATTGACTCACTTGGCCTCAGGATAGAGAATCATATACGGACACCGGGTTGGTTAAATTAAATTGTTTAAAAGTTTGATTTGAAATTATTTAAATGATTTGGTTTTAGAAATAGAAATCGAATTTATAAGAATCAAATTATTTTCGAATTGGAACTCGGAATGTTGAAATTTAAATTTGAAACGAAATTGTTTAATTAATCGAATTTGAGATTTTGAAGTAATAATTGAAATGTGATTTGAATTTTAGAAATCGATTTCTTTTAAAGATTGGATTTTTATTCGAACTTTGAATATTGCTATGTAAAAGTGATATAAAACGATATTTTGAAATTGAGTTCAGAATTGAATTATATTTGAAGATTTTGATTTTAAATTGGAACTTAAATTAATTTGAATTAGATTTGGAATTAATTTGAAATCGAAATTTAAATTAGTTTGAAATTGGAATTTAAATTAATTTGAATTGGAATTAAAAATAATTTGGAATCGAAGAAAATTCTACTTGAAATTAGAATTGAATAGATTAATTCAAAATGGAAACCGAAACTGATTTGAGTTGAAATTTTTGGAAAGTGAACCGGTTTGACTTTGAAACTATTTTTAAGTTAATTATTTTTAGTATAAAGGGTTTAAAAATCTATATTCTTTAAATATTTAAATAATTTTGATTTTACAAACCATTATACTATATAAACCTTTTTAATGCTCAATTTTTTTTAACTATTTTAAAACTATTTAAACTATTTTCTAAAAATTCAAACTGGTCAAAAAGGTGAGATGTTTATATTTAAATCTTGGATTGAAAATGCAAATGAGGTTAAACAGAAGTTATAATCTAAGTTGTTATTCGATACGGTTTTGAAAACGGAATCGAGAGTTTAGGCAAAAAGGGATATGGTATATTTTTGAGTAAATATGATAATTTCAAAATGGATTTGATTTTTGAAGCGAATATGATATTTTGATATCAAGTACGAACTATTTTAAAAATGTAAAAGAACCAACAGGTGTGTAAAATGAAGATTTGTTGTTAAAGAGACCGGGGTCTCTTATTGACATACTCTCTGCCAATATTGGAACCACTTTGACAACCGTGTACGCAGTGGATGATATCCAGAATGTAGTGGTTGAATTGGCGACGTTTACTGGAATGAAGTAAGAGAATGATGATGGATAGCTTTGACATTCGTGTCATAATTAAAATGACTAAAATAGTAGCCTATGTCTGGCCATTGAGGTTAGCTACCTCTAGCGACGTTGATCCCTCATATTACTATTGTGATTTCGTATTCAATGGGTGCACCTTTTTGTCGTTTGGATTGATTATCGTGGTCGGCCACGGATGGGTTACGACCAACCAAAAAGGGTAAACTAATTGAATCCTACCTTGGCCATTGCCTCATGTGCCTTATCATATTTATCCATATATGAGCCTATTACGACTTTGGTTTAAACTATAAAATGTGTTAAGGTGGATCAATGTAAAGCCTTAACGCTATATTGATATTTATTTTACCGATAGACATTATATATTATAGCATATACTATTACATATAAATAGTTTAACGGATCCTTAGGAGATGAAAAATCCCGTAACATCTCTTAAGTTATTGCACTCATATTTATGATACTGATTTGACTTACATAAGAGTATTTTAGTCCTGACTGGAGTATTTTGTCTTTTCATTATGCTCGGGTCAGTCCTGAGTTTTTTCAGCTTATTGAAGACTATTCTCTGGAGGATAAAGGCAGAGTTTTGGTATATTACTATTATTATTATCCCTTGCATCATGCTATTCTGCTGTATGGATTATTTATCCCTGATGTAAATGTGTATAGATTATAATCAAATGTATAATAAACAACTTCATGAATTGATTATTTGATTGTTATATTTTATCGTCTCAGCTGTGGGATTTTGTGTTTGTTAACTTCTTCTCTTCTTAGTTTTCTTATTTAATCCCATGATTATCTACATTCTGGATTGTTTAAGTTGGACATGTGTGGATTATTATCAATTTAAATCTTCTGAAATGTGGGTCTTCACAGTTGGCATCAGAATGAAGGTTTAGCGATAACCTTGGCTTTGTGGGGTTTGACTCATTAGAGATAGGGTAGTAATACCTTAGAATGAGTCTGTTTGAGTGTGTGTATATATGAGAGAGCGTAATTGTTAGTGTTATAAAATGTTTTATATTGTGTTTACTTATCCGTTGAGTTGTTTATGAATGCTGGTTAATGTGCGGGACGCCGTGTTATCGATAAAGGTTTTTAAATACTTAAACGAGGCAGGTCGCATAATATTGTTTTAAAATCGGGTAAATGAAATAATTTTACCAAAATTATATTATATATATAAAATGATGATTTTTAATGAAATTGTTGTTAGGAGATGATAACATTTAATTATCATCAATTATTGGTTGATTAAAATAAAACGAATATTTAATGAATTTTATTTTATGAAACATTGAATAATTAAATTGAATCAAAATATAATTGCAATAAGAATTAGTTAAAATGACTAAGTTGTAAATTAATGGAATATTTTGATAATAGGTTAAGGAAATTTTTATAATTATATTTATAATATAGCTTATATATAGAAATGATTTCAAATTGAAAATTTTGTAATTTAAAATTCTTTTGTTTAAAAAAAATTGTTTTCAAAGACTTTGAAATTAATAATAGTATTATTTGAAAGTATTTTGACTAGAAAATATTTTGAAAAGATTTTTAAAGAAAATAAAAGCATTAAACTCGCTTGGTCACTGGAAAATAATTCTAGGGATGGTTACAGCATCGCCAGTGTTCATTTTCGAGTTTTCTAAGTAAATATTTCTACCAAAAGAAATTTATTTTCGATTAAAACAAGTTTTGATTGAAAATATATATATTCTAAGTGTGACTTAATAAGTGTATGAAAATAGTTTTGTACTTAAAATTGAAAATAGTAGATAAGAAATAAGTTTCTAATTTATAAATTTGAACAGGATAGAAAAATTTAAATTTAAAATTGTTGAATATTTTTAATTAAGCAAATAAAAGAAATTTGAATTGGAGAAATGAAAAAAAAAATAACTTAAGAAATGTTAATTAAATGGAGTTAATAAAATTAAGCAGATAAATTGAAATTTAACTCAAGGAAGCTTAAATAAAGGAGAAATGCATTTGAAATGAATTAGATAAAATAATAAAATGAAATTTTAACTGAATAGAATGTATAACTTATAGATTTGAGAATTAGAAGGCTAAAAACAAAATTTAAATTTGTTGAATAGGAATGATAATAAATTTAACTTGAATAAGATTAAATAAAATGAGTATGGGATTAAAATGAAATGAAGTTTAACGTAATATTAAATAAGTTGATTTGGATATTAAATGAAATTGGATAAATTAGTAAAGTGAATTAAGCATATGAATACGAACTTAAATTGTAAAAATGAAATGTAATTTTAGTGTGAAAGGAATAAAATAAAATAAATGAGTGTAAGTAAAATTAATACGGTTAATTGAATTGAATTTAAATCAAATATAAATAAATAAAATGCAAGTGGAGTAGTTTAAGTAAAAATTGAATGTTAACTCATATAATATGGAATAAGTTTTGGAATAAATTATAAATTTAAGTTAACTTAAGAGGGGTTAAATGAATTGATCGTGGAAGAAATATATATAATCATTAATATGAACTGAGTTATAAAATAAATTTACATTAGTAAACTTATAATATGAATTTGAATAAAGAAGTAAATCGATGAGTTAATAATAACTTAAGATATAAAGTAATAATAATAAACGTGAGTGGTGTTGTACAAGATATTTATAATAAATTTAGATAATTTATAAATGATGTTAGTATATATAAAAAGAGGATATACTAAGTTGAACTAAAAATTATTTAACTTAAGCAGGGTTAAATGGAACAATTTTATAAATGATTCACCAATGAATTTATAGGAAATAGGTTGAACAAAAAGTGAAACAAATTGGAATTTCACATATGGAATTAAATAAAATTGAATATGATGAATTTGTAATGAATATTAATAAATTGAAAGAAATCAATGGAATGTAAACCAATTAAATGTGGATAAAACAAATGTAAATATATATTGAATTGTAATAAATCAAATGTGAATGCAGTAAAGTTGATTGAAAGAAAATGGATTGTGACCAAATTAGTTGAAAGTAAATCAATTATAATCAGGTGAATTGATTATAAATCCATTGTATGGTTAATGAATGAGTATTAATAAGTACGCAAATCAATTTAAAATATATGGGATGTGGTATGGAATTAATTTACTTATGTATAATTAATTGTATGTATTATTGAAATGAAAAAATGGAAGTGAAGAAAGAAAAATGAATGTTACTATAAACGAGTGTAAATAAATAGAATGTAAATTCAATAATGTTGATAAGTACATGCAAACTAAGTTGAAGTAAATAAACTGAATGAAAAATCAATGGAACCTAAATCTAACCGAATAAAAGTTGGTTGAATGCAAATAAATTAAATCGACCCAATTAAAATGTTAGTGAAATGAATGTTAATAAGTAATGAAGGGTATATATAAAAAAAATTGACATTGGATAACGTAAATTCACATGGTTATGAATTAATTAGATGGATATTGATGGTTGGATGGTTTCTTTTGTTGCGAACTATTGTTATTACTGTTTTGATTGCATATGATTGTTGTATGTTGTATATTTGCGATTGTATTTATTGTTTGGATTTAAAATCCATGTCATATAGGTATATTAGACTTATACATGCTTCATCATCCTTATATGCAACTAATATCTTAAATTTGAGCGGAGATAGATACATACGAAGACCGTGTGGGGCGTATACGAGGATTTATATGCTTTTGTTGCTTAATACGAGCGAACTCGTTCGTATTATAAATAATAAGGTACATATCTCGGATTACATACGTGATTTTATATTTTTGCCCTTCGGGATGCCTCATCATTTAGATGAGATGTATATTTGATATCTATTTAATATATTTGTGACATATATTGATATTGTAAAAAAATTCGATCGAACCGCGCAAAGGAGACTCTGCCGAAATTTTCTATAAATCTGGGAGTTAGAAAATTTTTGAAGTTCTAAAATTTTTATGATTTTTTATATATAAGTTTTATTTTCCGTAAATCGATGGTGGAATGGAGTAGTAAAAGCATAGTAAAGGTTTTCTAATAAAATTTTAAAGTTATAAGTGATTATTTGAATAAAATCAATTGTATGTTAAATTCTTTACTTAACGCCTTTTCGAGGATGAAAAGTTTTGAGTGGGGGAGTATGTAACGACCCGTATTTTTGGCTATTTTAAGTTATTAAATTTAGTGTAATTATTAGATAATATGGGCAGAAATAAAATTAATTGATTTGTCAATGTTGGTTTATTGGATAATTAAATTATTTAAAATTTAATATTGAAAATTATTTGAATAATTTAATTCAAGATTTAAGATGATTGAAATGGTATCGGAAATTGATTTAAATTTTATTCAAAATATGAATGAAGAAGGTTAACAATTAAAATTGGATTTAAATGCGAATAATTTGAAATTTGAAATTTTATATTTTAATTAACGAGTAAAAATAGTCATTTTGGCCACTGTCTTGGATTTCGATGAAGCCAGTTTCATCGGATCCGTAATAGTGATTTATTGTATGGATTTCAAGTTTCATAGCGATCGGACTTGTCGTTCGGCCGTGCGATCTTGAAATGTGCTGAATTTATTTTCGGAATTTAATTAAATTAGTTAATGTTGTAATGCTATCTTCTGCATACGATCGAATCAGGTCTTGGAACTAGTTCCATTACGTTCGAAATATGAGTAAAATATTATAAACGCCAGGCGGCACACTTTGTTTGGAGCCCGAGAAATTTCGAATGCCTTAGGCTAGATATTTTATATTTAAATAACAATATATGCAATATAAAACGTTCCTATTTCGAAACCCATGTCGCTTATCCCCTTTTTCTCGAATCAACAGTTGAAACAAAAGAAAATTCTGTATACAATATGAATCGTTTAAAAAAATGAAAAGGAAAAAAAACAAATCGACTGCCCCATTAGGGTTTCGTGATGCGTGGTGGCGGCGGAAGCAATGGATGGTGGTCGCGGCTCAATGTTGAGGTGGCACAAGGTCGACTGTACGTTTTAGTGGTTTGGGTCGAGGCAGTGGTCACGCATGCTGCGTACGAGGAGGATATTAGCGATCTGGAGCTCGGCGTGGGCACGCGGCAGGCTAGCGCGTGGGGCTGGTGTTGCGGCGAGGTCCAGCGATTCGTGAAAGAGGCGGCGGTGGAGTTGGCAAACGTTTGTGGGAGGGTTCTGATGTTGCGTCTCTGCAATTTTGACCGAGAGGGAGAGAGTGGTAATGTATAATTTCTTTTATTTATTTAAGTTAATTTTATTTAAATTATATGAATGTTTTAAAAAAAACATATCTTTTTCGTACGAGGTCCGTTTTGGACGAAACAAAAGTCCATTGGAATCGTATCAATGAAGGTTACGACACGACAATGAATTGACATTTATTTGAAGCGGGAAATATTTTCGAATTCAAATAGAAAGGTGAGTGTTTATACGCTCACAATTTGACTGAAATAAATTTTATGTTAGTTAAATTAATATCGTGAAGTGATTGAAATTTATTGATTGTTGTTTGATAAGTTTAACTGACATTGAATTGACATCTAAATTTATTGTTAGAACTTGAATTGACAGTTAAATTAAATTATAATTTAATCACCCATAAAATATTCGAAATTGATAATTATGAAATCATTGTTAATTTTATTGACTATTTGGATGATTGTTTATGCTGGATGCTATTGGTTGATATTTGGATGTATATTTATTTTGATATATCATGTTATCATCCTGTATATTATCTAAAGTATATAAACTGTAAATTGAATTATTTCGAATAAATTAAGAAATAGGTTGAAATGATAGATACCTGTGACATTTAATTTGGATTGAAATGATATGTATCCATCCTCGGAATTAAATTGAAATAATTGATTCACTTGGCCCTAGGATAGAGAATTATATACGGACACCGGGTTGGTTAAATGAAATTGTTTAAAAGTTTGATTTGAAATTAATTAAATGATTTGGTTTTAGAAATAAAAATCGAATTTATAAGAATCAAATTGTTTTCGAATTGGAACTCGAAATGTTGAAATTTAAATTTGAAACGAAATTGTTTAATTAATCGAATTTGAGATTTTGAAGTTATAATTGAAATATGATTTGAATTTTAGAAATCGATTTCTTTTAAAGATTGGATTTTATTCGAACTTTGAATATTGCTATGTAAAAGTGATATAAAATGATATTTCGAAATTGAGTTCAGAATTGAATTATATTTGAAGATTTGGATTTTAAACTGGAACTTAAATTAATTTGAATTAGAGTTGGAATTAATTTGAAATTGGAATTTGAATTAGTTTGAAATTGGAATTTGAATTAATTTTAATTGGAATTAAAAATTATTTGGAATCGAAGAAAATTCAACTTGAAATTAGAGTTGAATAGATTAATTCAAAATGGAAACCGAAACTGATTTGAATTGAAATTTTTGGAAAGTGAATCGGTTTGACTTTGAAACTATTTTTAAATTAATTATTCTTTGTATAAAGGGTTTAAAAATCTATATTCTTTAAATATTTAAATAATTTTGATTTTACAAACTATTATACTATATAAACCATTTCAATGCTCAAACTATTTTCTATTAATTTTTTTAACTATTTTAAAACTATTTGAACTATTTTCTAAAAATACAAACTGGTCAAAAAGGTGAGATGTTTATATTTAAATCTTGGATTTAAAATGCAAATGAGGTTAAACTGAAGTTATAATCTAAGTTGTTATTTGATACGGATTTGAAAACGGAATCGAGGTATTCGGAAAAATGGATATAGTATATTTTTGAGTAAATATGATAATTTCAAAATGGATTTGACTTTTGAAGCGCATATGACATTTTGATATCAAGCACGAATTATTTTTGAAATGTAAAAGAACCAACTGGTGTGTAAAATGACGATTGGTTGTTAAAGAGACCGGGGACTCTTATTGACACACTCTCTGTCAATATTGGAACCACTTTGACGACCGTATACGCGGTGGATGATATCCAAAATGTAGTGGTTGAATTGGCGACATTTACTGGAATGAAGTAAGAGAACGATGATGGATAGCTTTGACATTTGTGTCATGACTAAAATGACTAAAATAGGAGCCTATGTCAGGCCATTGAGGTTAGCTACCTCTAGCGACGTTGATCCCTTGTATTACTATTCTGATTTCGTATTCGATGAGTGCACCTTTTTGTCGTTTGGATTGATTGTCGCGGTCGGTCACAGATGGGTTACGACCAGCCAGAAAGGGTAAACTGGTAGAATCCTACCTTGGGCATTGTCTCACGTGCCTTTTCATATTTATCCCTATACGAGCCCAATACGACTTTAGTTTAAATTGTAAAATATGTTTAGGTGGACCAATGTAAAGCCTTAACTCTATTTTGATATTTATTTTACGGATAGACATTATATATTATAGCGTATACTATTACGTATAAATAGTTTAACTGATCCTTAGGAGATGAAAAATCCTGTAACATCTCTTAAGTTATTGTACTCATATTTGTGACATTGATTTGACTTACATAAGAGTATTTTAGTCCTGACTCGAGTGTTTTGTCTTTTCATTACGCTCGGGTCAGTCCTGAGTTTTTCAGCATATTGAAGACTATTCTCTGGAGGATGAAGACAGAGTTTTGGTATATTACTATTATTATTATCCCCTGTGTCATGCTATTCTACTATATGGATTATTTATCCCTGATGTAAATGCGCATAGATTATAATCAAACGTATAGTAAACAACTTCATGAATTGTTTATTTGATTATTATATTTTATCATTTCCGCTATGGGATTCTGTGTTTTTTCTTATCCTCTTCTTATTTTTCTTCCTTAATCCCATTGGTTATCTACATTCTGGATTGTTTAAGTTGGACATGTGTGAATTATTATCGATTTAAACCTTATGAAATGTGTGTCGTCACAAAAATGTTTTACAAAATCATACAAGATAAGGTATATAAGAAATCGCAACATATTCTTGGCTAAGAAGTTGGCATGTTGTGTGATTCGAAAGACCACATGTAAAAATTGTACATGAAGGGATCTTATATGAATTGCCCTAATAGAATTTTAGGAACGGTCATTATTAAACATAAGTATCGTAAACTAAAACTAAATCAGGTTTATATATAAGATAATTCATAAAGTGTTTATGAATACCAATTTCATTGCACTAAGAAACAACTATTGTTTCAAGATATATCAATTTCATAGTGAGGGAATTTCTTTGAGATGTTATTGGTAGAAAAATGGATTGGGATATGGTACAAAGATAAAAATGATTACGTAGGATGAAATGAAATTAACCTAACTTAAACGAACACATCACATTAAAGTGTCTAATAAATATTCTCATGCAGTGAATAGAAACTATGAATTACTTACCATGTCGAGAATTGATAATACTCGGTTATCAGTTAACCAATTAAGAGCATTAACTCTACGATATGGCATGATGCATAAGTCCAAAAAAGATTCCAAGTATGTTATCAAAATATGATTTTGGAATTTGTACCCAAAAGGATTTGATCCATCGGCCGTGAATGAGTCTTCAAGTGCTAGACAAATGCAATTGGAATATAATGAGCAATGTTAATAAGAATAACATCATAAATTTCAATCATTGAAATTAGCTTAATAGATTTGTTATTCAACATGCTCAATTTAATTCAGATTTACCCACAAAATTATCGCTTGTTATGACTTTTGGTTAGTACATATATGGTGAAATGGAAAATAATAATTTAGAATGAAATATTTACGCATAACTACCAAAGTATCTTGAAGTCAATGGAAGGGACATTGAGTTTGTGGCTTTTAGGATATTATCCAAGAAATGGTACGAAAGTATCATTTTATAAGCATCAGAATTAAATAAATATTGTATAGATTTATTTTCAAAGAAAATCCAAAGGAAACGTGTGTCTATAAGAAAGAAACCCTAAAAAATATATAGATATTTCTAGACTACAAGTAAACGACATACTATTTATTGTTAACAATGTACTTATGTTAAATCAGTAATACTTTGGTTGTTTAACACTTGGTATTGGATTTGTAAACTATCTTTTATATAAGTATAAAAGATCTTAGGAATGCCCCAAACGATATGCAAATACACCTTATTAAAATGTTTAATAAGGAACATGTAAAATTGATTCCTTATGCTTTAGCAATAGGAATTATCATACATCTTGTATTGTGTATAATATCATAATTTGCTAACGTACTTGATGTTGATACACGAAGATTTTTGATCAATGACAATGTATAAAGGAAGAAATATATGCAAGATAGAGGAAGATCAATGAAATATAAACTTGAGTATGATTTTTATATATATAGGTTTATTTGTTAAAATCTATCCTCAAGAGTTGCACAAACACAAGAACACATTCATTATACTTCAATTTTTCACTGAGCATACTTCAATTCTTCATAATGCATAAATTCATATGTCAGTCGACTGAACTGAATTTACCAGTCGACTGAACTGGCAAACATGTACAAATATGCACAGTTTCAGTCGACTAAATTTTCTGCACAGTCGACTGAAAATTTTCCAGAAAGATTTCTACTATAATTTTAGTCGACTGAAATTCCTACACAGTCGACTGAATTTGAACCTGCGAATTTTGCATGAAAGGACACCTTCTTCTTCCCAAGAGTTGCGACCATTCCTCAATAGAAATGGAAGCTTCTCTTATCTACAACCCTTGGCAATACATGCATCCTTTTTACAACTATAAATACATGATTCAAACATCATTCAAGACATCGAATTCTCTTACTCTAATCTATCTATTTCTTGATCATATTTTCTAAACATTATAAAAGCAATCACTACTCTCTTTGCTTGAATCATTGTTTATATTTAATATATTTAATTCATAGCAAATTCATAATTCCTTAATCTTCACAAACATATTTCATATTCTTGAGGATAAGATTATAGGAACATTGTACTACAATAGACTCATTCGTGTTATAAAGAACACAACTAGTCAAAACTTGTTTAGCATTGAGGTTTGAAGTCCTCTTAGGTAGTTTGAGGCAAAGAAATCCCGTTCGGTTGTTCGGGTAAGTTGTGAACCTATTCCTCCGGGTTAAGAGAGGGTTTTGTAGTTAGTGAATACCTAAGTGAAGCTTAGGGACTGGACGTAGGACAAGTGATCCGAACCAGTATAAAATCTTGGTGCGATTTTTACTTACCATATATACATTATCCATATAGCTATTCCATATTACACGATCCTATCAATTACCCCCGACTTTCAATTGGTATCAGAGCCTGGTCGTCCTATAACCATAACACCGTTATTAGACATTGATAATATGGAAAATAATGCAAGTACAAGTACAACTTCTGCCTATAACTCTACATTTGCCGAAGGACAATCTACTCAAAGACCCCCTCTTTTCAATGGACTTAACTATAACTATAGGGCTACAAGGATGAGGATTTATATGCAAGCAACTAGCTTCGAAGCATGGAACGCCACTCAAGTAGAGTTCGTTGTACCCACAACCGACTATCCTACATGGACACAAACTCAGAAGAATGAAGCTAGTGCAAATGCCAAAGCAATGAATATGCTATTTTGCGCCTTGGATAGAAATGAATTCAACCGAGTTAGCATATGTACTACTGCACATCAGATATGGGAGACACTTAGAACCATACACGAAGGCACTAACAAGGTCAAACAAACAAAGATCTCCATGCTAAAGAATCAATTCCAAAACTTTAGAATGCGACAAAATGAATCCATCAATGACATGTATTCAAGATTTCAAGACATTCATCATGCCTTAATCGGATTGGGAGAAAAGTTTACGGATTTCGATATTGTATCTAAAGTTCTAAATTCACTCACTGATGAATGGGAAAGAAAGGTGCTAGCAATCGAGGAAGCAAACGATCTATCTTCAATGAAACCAGAAGAATTAATTGGAAATCTCATGTCATATGAAGTTAATATGCAAGCTAAGAAAGATCAAGCTCAAGAAAGAAAGAATGTTGCTTTTCACGCGGAAAAAGAAGATTCAGAATCGGAAGATGAGGATTTAGCACTCATAGCCAAGAATTTCAAAAAATTCTTAAAATTTAGAAAAGGAAACAAAAACGGATTCAAAAAGAATTTCATGAGTAAAGCTCCTTCCTCAAATATAGAATGCTTTAATTGTCACAAGAAAGGACACATGCAAAAGGATTGCCAAGAACAAAAGAAGGAAAATCAGAAAAGTTTCAACAACAAAAATAAAAAGGATAAATTCAAAAAGAAGGCATTCTCTGTAACATGGGACAATTCAGATTCATCTTCATCTGAAAGTGATAGTGATAGCGACAATGAACAAGCAAATGTATGCTTCATGGCTCAAGAGTCTGAGGTAAGCAATTTAACTTTCGATGATTTAATTGAAGTAAACACTGAACTTTTAAGCACAATAAAAAGTCTTAAAAAGAAAATTAAGGAAATTCGTGAAAATCAAAACAAAGCTGAGTTTGAAAGAGATATGTTACATGATGAAAAGAAAATTCTTGAAGAAGAACTTGAAAAAGTTCAAGAATCTTATTCAAACTCAGAAACTCAATTATCACTTTTAAGTCAAGAAATTGAAACTCAAAAGACTAAGAATGATATAATTACTTCTGAAAATCATAAGTTAAAAACAAAAATTAGACAAGTTGAGTTAGAAAACAATGGTCTTCAAGCTAGATTAGATAACATTACTAAAAATGTTTCTAACTTTAATAAAGGAAGAGAAAATTTATCTAAAATTTTAGAAAATTCTCAATCCTCTTCAAACAAACATGGATTAGGATATAAAAAGGAAGTAAAAATTTCTAAAAATAAAATTTTTAAAAATTCAAAACAACAAATATTACTTCAAGAATCTATTCAAACAAAAGTAGAAACCAAGATAGTCAAAATTTGGATTCCAAAGACTAACAATATTTTAATTAGGAATAAATATATTAAAACATTTATAGATAATGTTCACCATAATAAAAACTATATTTATAAAAAGGATACTAAACCAAATTGGGTTTGGTTTCCTAAACTCTAATTTTTCTTTAGGACCCTATTAAAAGGTGGGTACCAATAATTTCATATCTATTTTCAGGTCCCACTCAAAAAGAAAAAATGGATATTAGATAGTGGTTGTTCAAAACACATGACCGGAGACAAAGATATGCTTACAAACATAACATACTTTGATGGTGGCTCGGTTACCTTCGGAGACAATTCAAAAGGCTATATCATTGGCAAAGGAGATGTGAACAATTACGGTATATCAAAATTATCTTTTATAACAAATGTTTCATTAGTTAAAAATTTAAAACATAATCTACTTAGCATAAGTCAACTATGTGACAAAGGCTTTAAAATAATTTTTTCGGATAATAAATGTAGTATTTTTGATCAAAACGAAAATCTTGTTTTTGAAGGAAATAGAGATAGAAATATTTACGTTTTAAATATGAATATTAATCATAATACAAGTATGTGTCTACTTGCCAAAGACAATGATCCTTGGTTATGGCACAAAAGATTTTGTCATATAAATTTTAAAACTATTAGAAAACTTTCTAAAAATGATTTAGTAAGAGGTCTACCCAAGATAAACTTTAAAATAAATAATCTTTGTGATGATTGCCAAAAAGGTAAATTAACAAAATCATCTTTCAAATCTAAGAAAATTATTTCGACTTCACAACCATTAGAATTACTACATATGGATTTATTTGGACCAACACAAGTTCAATCCATTAATCATAATCGATACGTATTTGTAATAGTTGATGATTTCTCAAGATATACATGGACTATTTTTATGAAAAATAAAAGTGATACTTTTGAAAATTTTAAAACATTTGTCAAAAGAATTCAAAATGCTAAAGACTTAAAAATTAAAAATATTCGAAGCGATCATTGAGGAGAATTCGAAAACGAGAATTTTGAAACTTTTTGTAAAAAGAAAGGAATAAATCATAATTTTTCATTTCCTAGAACTCCTCAACAAAATGGAGTTGTAGAAAGAAAGAATAGAACATTACAAGAATGCGCAAGAACATTATTAAATGGATGTTCCTTACCAAAACATTTTTGGGCAGAAGCCGTTGCTACTGCATGTTACGTATTAAATAGAATATCAATTAGACCACTAACTAAAAATACTTCTTATGAACTATTTAATAACAAAAAGCCAAATATATCGTATTTTAAAGTATTTGGATCAAAATGTTTCATTGTAAATACAAAAGATCAATTAGGAAAATTCGATCCAAAAGCTAACGAAGGAGTTTTCGTAGGATACTCAGAACGAAGTAAAGCATATCGAGTATTTAATAAACATACAAACATAATTGAAGAAACCTTACATATATCTTTTGATGAAAATTTTAATAGAAATTTAAGTATAAAAGATGATGAAGAATTAATAAATATAGAAGAAACAAATCTTGAAAATAATAATTTAAGATCCCCTCCTAGAATATTATGAGATCATCCAACTCAAAATATTATAGGAGAAATAAATTCTCAAGTTGGAACAAGAAATCAACTAAATCAAATGGGTCATGTAGCGTTCATTTCATCAACAGAACCTAAAAATCCTAAAGAAGCATCAACAGATGATTATTGGACTATTGCTATGCAAGAAGAATTAAATCAATTTGAACGTAACGACGTTTGGAAATTAGTTCCCCGTCCTAATAATCAATCAGTAATAGGAACAAAATGGATTTACAAAAATAAAGTAGATGAATTAGGTAATATAACAAGAAATAAAGCTAGACTAGTAGCACAAGGATATAATCAAGAGGAAGGTATTGATTTTGAAGAAACATTTGCTCCCGTCGCAAGACTTGAAGCAATTCGTATACTTTTAGCTTTTGCATGTTTTCACAATTTCAAACTCTATCAGATGGATGTGAAAAGTGCATTTTTAAATGGTTTTATTAAAGAAAATGTATATGTAGAACAACCTCCTTTATTTATACACGAAAAATATCCAGATCATGTCTATAAATTAAAGAAAGCACTATATGGTCTTAAACAAGCACCTCGTGCTTGGTATGAAAGACTTAAAAGTTATTTATTAAATTCGGGATTTAAAATTGGAAAAGTCGATCAAACACTCTTTATTAAAGATACTTCAAAAGACATTTTAATAATTCAAATATATGTAGATGATATTATATTTGGATCAACAAATGAAAATTTATGCAAAGAATTTTCAAATATAATGACTAAAGAGTTTGAGATGTCTCATATGGGAGAATTATCATACTTTCTTGGACTTCAAATAAAACAATTATCAAATGGAATTTTTATAAACCAAGAGAAATATTGTACAAACTTAATTAAACGTTTTGGAATGGAAAACACTTCAGCTAAACCTACTCCTATGAGTACTACTACTCATCTCGATCGAGATGACAATGGCAAAAGTGTAGATCAAAAATTATATAGAAGTATGATAGGCTCTTTACTTTACTTAACCGCAAGTAGACCAGCATAATGATGAGTGTATGCTTATGTGCACGTTTTCAATCTAATCCTAAAGAATCACATTTAAGAGCAGTTAAACGAATTATACGATATCTTAACTACACTAAGGACTTTGGACTTTTTTATCCAAAAGAGTGTACATTTGAATTAGTATCATTCAGTGATGCTGATTTTGGTGGATCTCGAACAGATAGAAAAAGTACAAGTGGTACATGTCATTTTATTGGAAAATCACTTGTATCATGGTTTAGTAAGAAACAAAATTGCGTCTCTCTTTCCACCTGCGAAGCAGAATATATATCAGCCGCATTAGCTTGTACTCAAGTTATATACATGCAACAAACACTCAAAGATTTTAATATAAATTTAACAAATTCTACAATATATTGTGATAACACTAGTACAATAAACTTATCTAAAAATCCAGTTAATCACTCTCGTACAAAACATATAGATATTCGTCACCATTTTTTACGTGACAATATCGAAAAAGGTATAATTAATCTAGAACATATTTCTACCGAAAATCAAATTGCCGATATATTTACTAAACCCTTATTAGAAAATTCCTTCATAAAACTTCGACGAGAATTAGGGATAATATCCTTTAAAGATATCAATTAAATTTACAATAGATATATACATATTTCAGTCGACTAATTTTTTTTTTTCAGTCGACTGAATATAAATCAAGAGTTATTTTCAGCTATATTATAATCCTCACATTTTTTAACTGATTTATTAATAACATCCTTACATTTTTAACAAAGTTTTCCTTAATCATTGAATATTTATGTGGTTACAAATCTTAGCTAAACAATAACCATTAATTGTTTAGTCAAATTCTATTATAAATTCTTAAACAAATTTAGTTTTTAAAACATCTAAATTTTACAATTAAAAACTTAACAAACTCAAAATGTCGTCTAACAACTCCTACTCTCCAATCAACATCACATCGTCAAGCAAAAACTCTCCAACATCACCAAAATTTCCCACACCAACACCATCACATGAGCCGATGTATAATTGGAAAAATTATCATACTGGTTACACTCCAGAAACCAAGAAGGCTAAGCGTGGACTTTTTATTTCTCCGGACACGAAAAGAAAGATTGATGAGATTCATCACTTTCAACAACAACAGATTGACCTTCAACGAGAACTATACTTCGAGCAAAAGATTACAGCTAGACGTTTGAACTTCCTAGAGCAAATTGGCTTACGTTTCTGTGGATCAAAGAAGAACGAAGTGGCTGAGCCCCTACCTCGACCCGTCAGTTCATTTGATCCATCTTCATCTTATCGTACACCAAACGATCCCGTCAATCCATGGATGTCTCCTAAGACACCACAATATAGTCCGAATTCATGGGATAGAAATTACATGAAGAATGAACGAAAGAAGAATCCAAGTCCTTCTCAAAAGAAATAATTCAATTTGAAATATATTATTTGTAACTATTTTTCTTAAAATAAATTGTTTAAATTCAAAAAGAACCTGAAACAACAAAAGTACATGACTTAGTCGACTGAACTTATAAGCCCAGTCGACTGAATGTAAACCTACAAACTTTCAGTCTACAATTCAGTCGACTGAACAGACATTTTCAGTCGACTGAACGGCCTTTTCCAGGTAAAATTCCCTTTATTTACATCAGTTTTTCACTTCCAAAATCACTTTTTACATCTTCTTCCCCAAATTTCCCCAAAACCCTAGATCTCAAATACTTCCAATCTCCCTCAAATCAAAAGCAAATGGCACCAAAACGATCTAGAGCTTCATCCTCTTCATCCTCCGAGCCCATTGATGCTCAAATTGCTCAATGGCTATATGATGAAGTCGCGATAACCCGATGGAACAAGATGAAGAACTCAAGAATATTCGAGCATTCATTTGTAGATTTCCAAAGTCTTCACACCTACAATTTCCAAGAGCTCACTGATCGAGCAGGCTTAACTCCTCTTCTTGATTTGAAACGGAATGACATTGCCATAAATCATATTATGGTCAAATTGTTCTACGCAAGTCTCAATCTTGGACACCAAACTCCAAGGAATCCAAACGACAGTGTTTGGAGCATGGTCTGCGGAAAGAAGGTTTGGTTTTCTTTGGATCGAATAGCTCACATTTTAGGTCAACTAATATCGGAAGGAAACTAGAAGAAATAGAGTTCAATCCACAAATTCGTGATAACATAAATTACCAATTTATGGATGATAATATAAATTTCCAAGATTTCAAATCTACTTCTCTTCGTCCTCGAGCAAGAATTCTACATAAAACTCTAATGAGAACGATCACTCCTCGCACGGGCTCATATGAAATCGTTTACCCAATTAACTATCGAGCTTTATATGCCATCTTTGGCAATATTAAAGTCAATTGGGTACAACTAATCCTTGATGAGTTTCTCTCGTTTCATAATGGTAAAATGCGCACAATTTACTTTGGAGAATATATCATGCGACTTCTCCTCAATGTTGATACACCATTACCGGATTCAGAAAACACAATGGTCCATCAAATAAACCATCGGACCATAAGCCTTATGCAACTCCCTACTCGACCTCCTCGATTTATATCACTTGCCGAATGGGAAGCTAGGCGTCAAGAGCAACAACAACAACCTCCGCCACCTCAACCCGAAGAACATTTTGAACAAGAAGATGAAATTCGTCTTGTTGACCCGACCTACTCTACCAACCAATCCTTAGGAATATTATCAAGAAATCAACAAATTCTTGATAAACGTCTTAAAAAGGTGGATAAAAAGCTTGACAAAATCAAAGGATTTTTTAATAAGCTTTGGGACGCTATCTCGTGCTCAAGCACTACTACCACTTCAACATCTCGTGGCAAGCGTCCTGCACCAACATTTACATGGACGTCATCCGAGGAGCATACCAGTAGAAGCACAAGCGGAGCTAGTGGTGGACAAGGAGGAAGACCTTATCGACCATCATCAGGAGGACCAGTCATTAGAGAACCAGGAGACAGAGAAGGTTCTTACGATTGGGATAAGGATCAGTAATTTATTTGAGTTATTGTTCTATTATGTTTCTTGCAACTATGACATTTGAACTATTATATTTTATGCATTTTTTTTATGCAATTCTAAGATTCATTCTTGCTTAAACTGATTGTTTTAATTCCATGCAACTATGGTTATTACTTCCTTTTTGTCGATGACAAAGGGGGAGAAAATCTATGGTACTAACTTTGTTTTTGTAGGAAAGATAGGTGTACACATTCAGGGGGAGAAAGTTTAAATATCTTTAGAAAATCAAGTATTGTCATCAATCAAAAAGGGGGAGAATGTTGATACACGAAGATTTTTGATCAATGACAATGTATAAAGGAAGAAATATATGCAAGATAGAGGAAGATCAATGAAATATAAACTTGAGTATGATTTTTATATATATATAGGTTTATTTGTTAAAATCTATCCTCAAGAGTTGCACAAACACAAGAACACATTCATTATACTTCAATTTTTCACTGAGCATACTTCAATTCTTCATAATGCATAAATTCATATGTCAGTCGACTGAACTGAATTTACCAGTCGACTGAACTGGCAAACATGTACAAATATGCACAGTTTCAGTCGACTAAATTTTCTGCACAGTCGACTGAAAATTTTCCAGAAAGATTTCTACTATAATTTTAGTCGACTGAAATTCCTACACAGTCGACTGAATTTGAACCTGCGAATTTTGCATGAAAGGACACCTTCTTCTTCCCAAGAGTTGCGACCATTCCTCAATAGAAATGGAAGCTTCTCTTATCTACAACCCTTGGCAATACATGCATCCTTTTTACAACTATAAATACATGATTCAAACATCATTCAAGACATCGAATTCTCTTACTCTAATCTATCTATTTCTTGATCATATTTTCTAAACATTTAAAAGCAATCACTACTCTCTTTGCTTGAATCACTGTTTATATTTAATATATTTAATTCATAGCAAATTCATAATTCCTTAATCTTCACAAACATATTTCATATTCTTGAGGATAAGATTATAGGAACATTGTACTACAATAGACTCATTCGTGTTATAAAGAACACAACTAGTCAAAACTTGTTTAGCATTGAGGTTTGAAGTCCTCTTAGGTAGTTTGAGGCAAAGAAATCCCGTTCGGTTGTTCGGGTAAGTTGTGAACCTATTCCTCCGGGTTAAGAGAGGGTTTTGTAGTTAGTGAATACCTAAGTGAAGCTTAGGGACTGGACGTAGGACAAGTGATCCGAACTAGTATAAAATCTTGGTGCGATTTTTACTTACCATATATACATTATCTATATAGCTATTCCATATTACACGATCCTATCAATTACCCCCGACTTTCACTTGATAAATGAAGCATATATCAAATCCAAAATTAAGATTGCTAAATGATAGTTTAGAGCATTCTCGAGTATTTAAAAAATACAAGAGAATTGTTTACAAGAACAACGAACTCCTTATGAAGGAGAGTTCAGCCTTGAACTTCATAAGTGCTATCGAGTATAATATGTCAATATTAAATTCATCTTGAAACCTTAATCGAGAAGCTTTAAATTAGAAATGTTCCAAACAAATGTTTATGGCTGATTCAACGAGAAGGCTAAGTACATCACCTTGAATATCGCCACAAATAAAATAAATGTATAAAAATATAAATGCATAAATTTAAAATTGAGCTAAGGGTGATTTAAAGTATTAAGAATACTGAATTATTGTTATATAATAATAATGTAAAGATAGAGCTCACTAGAAGTCAAGAAAAATATATAAATAGTCCCACGTGATAAAGGTAGTTTATCAGCATCAAAGAGTGTTGATTGACATGGTAGATAATTAAAACAACATAACATATCCATTCACGAAGAGTCTAACTTGATCAGTTCTCATCAAACTGGTTGTAGGGATGGGATGAAGTTTCTATAATTGACCCTAAGTGCAAGTGCTAGATTGATAGAATTAGGGGTATTCTCTGAGGGCAATTATGTAATTTGTTACATATATCTGACTAGATAACCAATCTTGTTCGAAATAAAAGATTATTTCTTTCTATTATATACTTGATATAGTGTGTTATATTAATTAATTAATTTAATTAAATGTATGTTTGATAGAAAACCCATAAATGGTATGTTTTGTGATAGTAGTTACAATGTGTTGCAATCATGAGTAATTTATTACAATAAAATAAACATACCTTTTTAAATATTTTTAGTCAAGATGTATCGAGACTGTATATCGATACATTCATCGAGACTAGAGTATGTAATGCTCTCCAAATATTAGATATTTTATTACTCATGACCGTTGAGGGCACCAAAAGGTTATGTGCTGATAGCTATTGGATAGCTATAGAATGACTCACTCGATAGTTTTCTGTTGGTTAATTTAACCAAGGTCAAATAGATATATTGATGTGATGAAACTACACAGTTCTCTTGACTAGAGAATACTGTCATTCTTTATATGGAAGCTCAACGTGGATTATAGTTAAATAATGACATGTCATCTATCGAACGACTATAACTGAGTCGAGTGGAAGTATAAAAAGTGAAATGCTATTCAAGTAAGGATTCGTCTCCTAGGTTATATGAGGTTAGTATCACAGTAATATGAAAGTCAACTCAAAGTCAAAGTCTTTGTCCAGAACAGTTCGTTTAATAGGAATTATTATTGTTAAACCAAAGATTCTGTGTTTCGACAATAGAGTTGAATATGGAAAATATCTGAATTTTGACCATTACCAAATTCCATAAGTCCAAAGTGATATAATTTTGACAAAGAGAGTTGATGTAAATAAACGTCAATACCGGATAATGCTTAACGAGGTAAAATTGGATTTTACCGAAACAAGTAAGTAGTAAATTTGACCATAATGTCACACCACATTCTAAGTGAATTGTGAAAGTTAATATTTAAAATGTTTAATATTAATCATTGGCCTAATTTATATCCATGAGTCACACAACCGAATCATTGAATGTTCCTTTTACCACGTTATTAAATTGATTTAATCAATTATTAAAAAAATATTTTTATGTATATTGAACAATATTAAACAGTGTGGTTATAATAGTTATAAATATACCGATCGATATACGATATCGGTACACGTTTAAATAAGATCAAAAAATTGCACTGAATATTTTTTGGACTTAGAACAGATTTAAGCCCCTCTATAACATCCCATTTTGGAGTTAAATAAAATAAATATTTTAAAAATGTATTTTGGTAAATTAATTGAATAGTTTATTGAATTTAATTCAATAAATTGAATTTTTGGATTTATTTGATAATAAAAGGATGAATATTGATTTAAAATTCAAATTAGAAATTTGAGCTACATTTTTGAAATCTAAAAATTGTCTGAAAATTTATTTTAGCAAAATAAATAATAATTGTGGAATTTGAAAATCTATTTTGGAAATAAAACAATTATTTAATTATTAAAAATTAAAAAATAATATTTTAATAAAAAGAAAAATCGTTATAAAAATAAAGTAAAATTTGGATTAAAATGCTCGAATGAATTTTAATCGGATATCGAATAGCAGTCGAGTAATATAATGGTTAAGGGTTCAAAAATGAATTAAAATTTGAGTTTGCCTTCTTTTTCATTAGACCGTATTTTTTAGTCCATCCACGTCCCACATCGCCTCACATGCTTCCATTCTTATCTCGTATGCTTCGTTCCCTTTATTAATACTCAAACCAGTTATTTCCCTTTACCCTAAATTAAAAAAATCGAATAAGGAAAAAATGAAATCAAATAGCACGATAAAGAAGAAGGCGGCGTCAAGAGGTGGCGCACGCAAGCCGGGCATCGCGATGGGTCTGGAGTCGACGTCGAGGCTGCTTACTGATTTGTGAAGACAGGGCAAACAACATCATCGAGGAAGGCGATAACTGGTGTTAGATGGACGTCGAATTCAGGTAGATGCTAGGGACGAAGTAGAGGCACAAGATGTTGGAGATGATGCAGTCGATGATGATGCATGTGTGCAACTACATGAGGTTAAGATAAGCGACGACAAACATAGGATGAATGCATGACTAGAATTACGAGGTCATTGGATCTTGTTTGAGCGTGATTAAATCAATGAGTAGAACCTCATATTAATTTCCTATTAAGTAATTGAAAATTTGCAGTAATGCAATCTCTTCTTCAACACAAGTTTAGTGAGTTAACACTATTTTCTAATTTCAGTTAGCATAACCCTATTTTTCAGTTAGTTTAAACTCTATTAATCTTTGATATATATCCATTGAAGAATGAAGTTATCTTATTTTTACAACTAATATAATCAAAAGTCAATTTAAGGTGATTTTGAACATTGCCAACAATGATTAAATTAGCTAGTAGATTTAATTGAAATATATACATAAATCCAGTGAATATAACTATTTTTCAAATTCATACATAATTAAGTTTTAATGTTGCTTGCTTGCATATATATAGATGTACTTGCTTGAATTTGTGGAGTATAATATTTCTTTTTAGTTGGATTGTTGGTTTGATAAGTGAATTATGTTTACTATTTCAGGGATTTAGTGTGCTATCTATGAACTATATGCTTGCAAAATTGATTAAATTGATTTATATTTGATGGTTTGATCAAAATAAATGAAGTGCATATGCTAGTGTACTTGTGTTTGAAACCAACTTTCTCAAGGTCAAATTAGAGCTTGAATCATGATTATAGATAAGATGATTTTGTATGATAGATGGTTGTTATGAATATTTACTTCCCTCACTATAGCAGAATAAATTACAAAGGTAAATTGTATGAATTGTTGATTTAAATTTTGAAATATCATGCTAAGATTTAAATTCCATTTGAAAGGAGGGATTTTATATCTAAATTCTTTAAAATGAATTTTGATAGATTCCATTACTAGATAGGTTTTGTGTAAAGGAATTTTTGAACTATTTTGGAGAAAATGGAATTTAAATTTGAGTTATTTTCACATTGAAAATAAAGGTTTTAAATTAGTTTTAATTTAAAATCCCATCTATATAATATTAATAAATTTACTTGTGATCTGAAACAAGGAAAAGCTTGGATAAAATGAAGTTAATTTACTTTAGAAATGATCTGAATTTGAATTTAAACCACAAATAATAAGTGGTTTAAATATATAAGATTTCTATGAAAGAATTTTGAGAATTATTGGAGATATTTTATAAATGAATTTGAAATTCATTTTGTATACCGAATAAAGGTATTTTATTTTGATTTGAATACCAAACGGTGTCAAATAATACTTGGTTTAATTTTAAAAGGATATAACAAGATTTTAAGAAGAAGATAAACCAAATATATATCTATGTATATATTTTTATAATTATGAGTATTATTTTATTAAATATGAGATATAAGGTTTTAAAGTCGGAAGAATGAAATATATGTTTTATTTCAATGTTAAGTGTTGATATTTCACCTGTGTTATGTTAGAATACTCATAGTAAGATTGGCGATTGAAAACTTGCTTGTTTATAACTTGAATTAATAAATTGGTTGAGATGACTGAAATTAGGTGATTTTAAATACTTGTTCAATTTTAGGAACACATGTATAGAATTATAAATATATCCACCCATATTATATACAAGAAATTTTATTATATCCCAATGTCATTGATTTGAATGGACGAATTGTCGTGCCTAAGTTGTAGTGCTTTGAATGCACTATTGCTTGATAATTAAATTGAATATACATGACATTTATTTGGGATATAACATCATTTGGGGAATAATGATATTTTGGGAAGTCAAATGTGCTTAAAAGATAAAATTTCAACATTTGATGAGAACCACACGAGATATTGACTACTAGAATGCTAGAATCCATCCCAGCGGATTGATACGAGGATCGTAACCCGAGTCTTGACTAATTTGCCCATTGTCACAAATTCCAACAATCTGTTGCACAGACAATGTAATGAATGGTAAGATATTGGAAACGTAGTGCCAAAAGAGCTAGCACCTCAAGATGGAACTGGGTAAGTGACTACAGCACACAAAATGTATACATCTTCAGAAGGCAGAAGGGTAGTGCAACTAAGGGACTGTGTGAAGTGCACTAACAACTGGTCGTAAGCAGTGGGTGAAAAAGACTATATGGGCTTGTTGAGGTAGTTAGTCTATGTAAAGGGTGAATCCATAAGGGGTTACCAATAAGTATTCTTGCTAGGAACTTAAAGAAGAGAGTTAAGATACAACTCTCCTTTATATTTATCGACCTCATACAATATATAAACATTGTTTAGATATAAGGGTGAAAAAGACCACACTATGGTAAACAATGAATATACAACTGTTAATTGTTTAGATATGCGGGTTAAAAGGACCATACTATGGTAAACAATGAAATCAGACTCCGAAGATCTGAAAACAACGTACTTGAATTTAGACTGAACGCAACTTATATATATGAATATATTATGATATTCCAATTGATTAGAGTTGCAGCTATGAGTCATGATGATTATTATCATGGCACTTGTGTTAAAACCATTTTAATGAAATATGGGCAGATATTGTTTGGTGTGAGTGACATCATTGTGTTTGATTGATATGTCACCTATTTATACCTGACATCACAATTATATGTTAGTATTAAGTAGTATTATACTCTCAGCAAGATTTCTAGCTTGACTCGAAGTTTAAATTTAACAAACTCGGGTCAGGCTATTAAGGTTGTTCTACAGGTTTGATATTGATAAAGTAAGGGGGATACCATAATGACAATTATGTAATTTGTTACATATATCTAACTCATTGAACAATCTTGTTTGAAATAAAGGTGTTTTCTTTCTATTGTATACTTGATATAATGTGGTTATATTAATTAATTAATATAACTAAAAGTATATTTAATAGAAAATACATAAATGGTATGTTTTGTGATAGTAGTAACAAAGTATTGTGTAACAGCCCGCAAACACGTACCCCTTAAGTCAACACTACTTTCCAACACACCAACTCAAGGTGAACGGAAATACGAACCGTTAGGGTTAAAGAAGAAGGAGATAGAAGAAAAAATAGAACAACATCATAATCTAACCATCGCAGCGGAATAAAGTATAATAGATAATAACTGATCTTTACACAAAAGCAAATCTATTTATACATTACATCATCAGAGTACACATAACACCTAACTGGACAGTAATCATAACATGTCCTCACAAAACTGAATACACAGCTAGTCACACAGCAGATTATTTAAAACAAGTACGGAAGTACGTATCGTGGTCCAGCTCGTCTCCTGAGCTCCATAGCATCCTTTCATGTATTCTATAATACATCGGTATGACCCGAGCATTATAGTTAAATAACAACCGAGTCAGTCTAGAAAACCAATGTGAGAAAACCACATTCAATTTGATTATTAAAGTTTCAAAATCCTTTGAAAACAAAAGCATCTCGTAAGACCACGCTACAAATAAACATGTCGGGTTTTCACCTTATGATAGCCAAACACTTTTTATCAAATCCGTTTGATATTATAATAGTGTCTATAGAAAGTAAAATAGAATCTAGCTGAAATGCTTGCATCTCACGTTTTAGCAATAGTTGGGCACAATCAAAACCGTAAAGGCGCGTAGGGAGAATGGATTTCCAACTAATGACTAGGCACTAGGGTACCACCTTTCACAGTACCTAGTCTAGATCGGCGTATCGAGGACCCTAAATCCCCTACAACACAAGACTGGGACTACCCCTTTTCTGGATAATCCCGAGTAATATCACCCCATGGTTGGGATCAGCAACCGCACCACTAAGCCGAATAAAAGGGACATCTAGATAGGGATGACCTCACCCTAATGGGTGCTACCCACTTAGCTTGCTGCATAACCCCTGATTTTCAGCCATCCCCGGTTGATGAGGCTCGAGGCTAAGGGTTACCTTTTGGAACACATCTCTTAGAATGCCCATCGTCCACCTGACGATGTTCCGAAAGCATTCATCCATACAAGTCCGTCCCAGGTTCGAGTGGAACCAAAGGCACTACTCCTACTACATCCATTTTGGAATCATCCTTAGGATTAGTAGCGACTATCCCTTGCACTTCACTGCTCCATCTTCGACTCCGAACTCGTCTTCCTCACGAAAACGTACAAACCGGATCGAAGTGGCTTTCGAGAATTTAACCTCGATCCCGGTCTCTTCGAAACGATCAGTGCATTGGCCAATATTGATAGTCAGTTATTTATCTATCAAATAACATTCACAACAACCACCAAACATAAATAATTGCACGAAATTATTTATTAATCTCAAAATATCTTCACAAGATATATTCCCACTTTTCAACCCTTGAAAACGGTTTTTCAAACCACACTCTTCTCATGGAATGAATTCCCAAATATGTATTTCCACTGAAAAAAACCAATTACAATACTTTAGATTTTTAAAATAATTTAAAACACTTTATTATAAAATATCCTTTAAAACATTTAAATTAAAAATTACTTTAATACTTATTCAAAATATATACTTTAAGAATATTTAAAATAAAAAACTACTTTGTACAATATAAAACTAAATTTCTAACTTTTAAAACATAATACCAATCCACCTTTAAATAATTACTGCTATAAAAGATAAAACAAATACTTACTTTAGAATTTAAACATGTAGAAATAATAAGTTTTCTAAACATACATTTAAACAACTTAAAACTTTTTACTTATACTTAAAATTTGTTTTGAAACGTACTTGGCTATTCAGGGAAATACGCTTCTCTTTCACATCTTTCAAAAATAAATCACTATTTATTTTTAAACAAATTTACCCATTCCTTTAATAAATTCTCACCGTGAATTTATCCTTTCTAATATCCACTGATATATTGCTTTACTTTCATAAACCAAGTTTATAAGTTTCATAGACTCAACTTCCTTTTAAAATTTCGATTCCAAACACTTAGATCAATTTCCAAATTGATTCCCAATTTACTCCATTTTGAAATAAATTTCTTTACTTACTCAATTTATTTCAAAATCCATTAACTTCAGCTTTTATTTCTTCATTATGATTTAAAATCTTTTAACTGAAAATACCAATTTCATATTTCCCAAATTTCTTCTTTATCCTTTTAAATAAATTCAAACCTTGAATTTCAAAATAAATTCTTTATTTCTTGAAATAATATCACTTGATTTTAGAAATAAAATCATTTATTCCCATTTATTCAAAATCTCATTTCCCGCACTTAAAATTTTATTTATCAGAATTCAAAAATCACTTTTTATTCTTTTCCAATTCATTTTTAATTTATTCAAATTTATATGATTATTTTACTCAAAATTCACTCTTTTATTTTCTTTTTAAAAATCCCATTTCTATAGATTTTGATAACTCAGTTCACCGAAATATTTTAAATCAACCATAGTATCCAACATTTCCAATTATCTATATAATTCATCACAGGATAGCAAATAATTATGTCACAGAAGATTTTAACAAATCTAATATTTTGAGGAATCCAGTTGGATCCCTCCAACCTATTTCCCAACATCCATAGATGTTAGCACAATAAAATACCAATTCCACTTCGAGGTGGAATATCGCGGTACATGGGTTTTAAATGTAATATCATCCGTTATTATGCGGCGCATAGGGTCTCATCCGCTATATAATGCGGAAAATCAATCACTCCAATATATACTAGATACTACTATATAATATACCACATCCAATCAATCCAACCATTCAACCAACTATTGAATTTAACTATTTAAATTTAAATTAAAACCAGATGAGTGAGATTAACTCACCTTTGACCTTTAATTTGCAATCCGATCCAAATCAGCTTGTTCTTCATTATTTTTGACCTTGTATAAATATCAAGTGATCCTTGTTAATATCCGAATAAATCGAACAAACAATTTCCATTTAGTAAATTTAATAACCCAATGATTTTATTATTATATATATTTTTCTCTTTCTAAATTTATATATATATACTTATAAATATTCTATATAGATTTTCAAAAATCTAATTTATATAAATACCCTTTAACATAAAAAAATTTCTTTTTCTTTTCAGTAAAATAAACAGTAACAAATCTTACTTAAGAATCCAAAAGAAAAAAATTGCTGTTAAAATAAAATTATGTTATATACAAATACATACATATTTTTCCCTCCGTTTTTACATATTCAATATATTTAAATCAAAACAGAATTTACCTAACTGCTTCAACTCTCATGCTCCTTCGACCTCGACATCCCATCGCGACTTCGAAAATAACCCACAACATCGCCAGCGCTGAACCTCCTCTTGCTCGCGTCACCCAAAATGGGTCGACTAGCTGCAACTTGCGAAATCACAAAACCAAAAACCCTAGCTTGTCGAATTTCGCTCCACCATCAAGCCCTACCTTGCGTGGATGACCGCTTGCGCTTGAACAATCCACCACCCTACCCTGCTGCTCTTGCCACGATTCTCGACTGTGACCACCCAAGCTCTTGCTCGCCATCGACTCACAACCCCACTTTCGCTCACGCTCGTGCGTACGCAGTACCTCCTCCACCGCGATGTCGCGAGCTGCCCTCATCAGCTGCCTCCTCGAGTCGATGGATAGACCTGAATCGAACTAGGTTTTCTATTTCCAAAATACCCATGATCAAATTGACTTCGAGATGCATTACTGATAAATTTGCTCGGCCATTAAACGAGAATGGGAAGCTCTACCTTTTACTCGAACTTGATTTTGATTACAAAATGAGTTGGTGAGAAGAAACTCGGCCATGAAAGAAAAATATTTAGTAGCAGATTCTATTTTCTCTTATTTTTATTTTTTTCTCTGTTTAACTGAGGGAAGGATACGTGGTTTATAGAAGTAGTGAAAGACAGGAGAGGGTGGCGTGTAGGAGAAGGTTGGCCACAATGAAGGCAAAAAGTTTTGATGTAGAAAGGAAACAGGCTAGGGAAAGAATCTCTGCTAGTTGACTTAGGTTATATAAACAAATATATATTTAATTAAATTCAAATTCAAATTGTCCCGATAAACGCAACATGAAAATTTGATTTCCTATCGAGGCATGCCGCTAGGCGTTTATAATTTTATACCCCTATTACGAACACAATGGAAAAGGTTCCGAGTCCTAATTCGATCGTATGGAGAAGATAGCTTTTTGGACCCAGTTATTTAATATTAGATTTCGATATAAATTCCAGCACGTTTACATATCGTACGCTCACACAACAACTTCAAATACTACGAAAATTTAAACCCGATAATAATACAATATTACGAATCCAATGAAACTGGTTTCATCGAAATCCGAGACTGTGCCTTGGAAGGCTATTTTTAAATATCAATTTAAACGATATATCTTCAAAACTTAACAAAACACTTCCAAATTCAATTTTAACACTTTTACTATCTTTAGTACTATCGATGTAAATTTTACACGCCTTTAAAATATTTTTAACAAGCTTGAAACTCAAGATTAAATATTTTACTCAACCTTCAATTATTGAATTGAATAATTATATTATTCAACAAATTTTTGTATCTACATTCTGAATAGATAAATTCAAGTTTTCCATATTCAAAACCAATTTATAATTCAATTTTTATATTTAAAACCATTTAAATATTCCAGATTAAATGCTGAAAAATCCGGGTCGTAACATATTGTAACCATGAGTAATTTATCACAATAGAATTAAATATACCATTTTAAATAATCGTAGTCAAGGTGCATCGAGACTGGATATCGATGTATCTGTTGAGACTAGAGTACATGATGCTCTTCAAATATTAGACAGTATATTACTCATGGCTACCGGAGGCACCTAGAGGTTACGTACCAATAGTTATTGGATAACTATGGATTGACTCACTCGATAGTTTTATGTTGGTTAGTAACTAGGGTTAAACAGAAAATATCAATGTGATTGATTTACATAGTTGTCTTAATTTCAGAATACTGTGGAAGTATTGGAAGTGAAGCACAATTCAAGAGAGGATTCATCTCCTCGGTTACATGGAAATGTTAGGAACTGGAGATAGTGGTTTTGATGACAACAACCTTTGTAACTTATTTTATTATAACTTATATACTAGCAATATTTTCTAGATATATATATATATATATATATATATGAATGTTGTTATGCAAGATATATATATATAAGGCAGGTACGGATTATTGAAGACTGTATAGTATAAAGATCAAGAATGAAGAAATCAAGTTTGAAGACTTATGAGTATCAAGTTCAAGATTTCAAGATATGTGTCTAGTTTTTGATAAAACTTCATAATAGCATGGAAATCTTCATTGCGAATTTCATTTGGGATGGAACCCATTTCTACCTTCTTAGTGGCTTACAAACCCACGACAAGTGGCTTACAAACCACGAACATCTTGGTTTTGTACAAGTTCTCGAGTCTTGATGTGATAAGATATTCTGCAGGAAGAAGCTTGTAAAACTAATTCAAAATGGTTTTTCAAAATGATTTTCAAAACTGCTTTTCAAAATATTTTAGCCTTAAAATTATCTTTTCAAATGATTTTCAAAATGATGTTATAGCCTTAAAATATTATTTGTTTTTGTTTTAAAATAAACTCTTGTTTTAAACTTCATTTTTTTAAAAACAAATTTTACGTAGTTTTTATAACTAGGGATGTCGACATCATGGGATACACCATGTCGACATAGTGGCCGTTGAATTCAAAAGTTTTAATTTTCAAAAGAAGTGTCTATTCATTTAAATCTCTTCACAAATGGTTACGACTGTTGGTGTTTTATAAATAGCCTTCACAAACAAATTTTTTAATTAACTAATTTCTTATTTTCTTCACTTCTTCTTCTCCACAAATCCATTCTATAATTTTCATATTATTAAGATCGTGCTGAAATTCTGCCAAATTCTCAAGTGAATCAAATTAGATTCTCATTCTTGTTTGATTCTCTGCCCTCTCTCGAAGATCAAAGTTCTATTCAGAGTTATAGGATAAATTTGCAATCAAAAGTTTATCGAGTCTCTCTATAAGGTGTGGTTGTGCCTGGAAATCAATTGGGTGATCTTTAGTCCTATAAATCAAGAGAGTTAGCCCCGGACTCATGAGATAGGAGGGTACCTCAAGGCCTTTAGAAATTGAGGATTGTAATCTCAACATTGGTATAATAAAAATCTGTATGAGGTGGTTTACCTTGGTACAGGACTGGGTGTAGGGTAACTCTGAACCAGTATAAAATCTGGTGTATTCTTTCCTTTTACTGCTTTCTGTTTACTTTATGCATCTGTGTTTGATTCTGTGATTGTTCTATGATTAAGTTCTGCATTTGTTTGTGTCATAATTTTAAAGTAGTCCATGTAAGTCTTAGAATCCCTTAGACTCTATTCACCCCCTCCTAGTGTTAAATTAGCCTTAAGATCCTTAATCCGCACTCTCTTTCAAATGGTATCAAAGCATAGGTTTTCATGGTTTTCATAATCTGAAACTTGAAAAGCTAAAAATGGAAATTTTAGGAAATTTTGTTAATACTAGTTTGAATTTATGCATTTCATCAAAGTATCATAAGTCTGCATATAGTTTTTATGAAAAATCAAGTTATCTACCGAATGGGTTTGTTGTGCAGGATCAGACATGTTACATGGCTTTTGAAGAATCAACAACCAATGGACAAACTATGCAAATTGAGAAAGATAAAGGGATACTTGATGGTGGCTGTTCAAAACATATGACTGGAAATCCCGAGATACTCAATGACATTATATATCAAGATGGTGGATTGGTCAACTTTGGAGATAACTCAAAAGGATATGTGATTGACATCGGCAATGTAGGAAATTCTAAAACTCTTTTTATTTCTGATATTTTGCTAGTTAGGAATTTAAAACATAATTTGCTTAGTATAAGTCAACTATGTGATAAAGGATTTAAAATTAAATTTGGATAAGTGTCACATCGAAGATAATAAGTCAAATATTATCTTTAAAGAAATTAGGAATAAAAACATTTACATCCTTAGTATGAAAGTTTCAAATGATAACTTATGTATTTTGGCTAATACAAGTGACCCTTGGATTTGGCATAAAATATTTGGTCATTTAAATTTAAAACTGTTATCTAGGTTATCAAAACTTGACTTAGTTAGTGGTCTTCCCAAGTCAAACTTTAAAGTAGATAGTATATGTGATGCTTGCCAATTAGGAAAACTTAAGAAAAGTTCATTTAAATTGAAAGATATGATTTCTACTTCTAAACCTCTAGAATTACTTCATTTCGATTCATTTGGTCCATCTCAAGTTCAATCAATTAATCACAATAAATATGTTTTTGTAATTGTAGATGATTATTATTGATATACTTGGATAATTTTTCTTAAACTTAAAAGTGATGCTTTTGAATTATTTAAGAATTTTGCTAAAAGAATTTAAAATCAACTTTCTTTAAAAATAAAAACTATTCATAGTGATCACAATGGAGAATTTGAAAATGAAAATTTTGAGAATTTCTGTAATCAAAAAGGAATTACTCATAATTTCTCTTTTCCAAGAACTCCACAACAAAACGGAGTGGTAGAACGTAAAAATAGAACGATTCAAGAGTGTGCTAGAATAATGCTTTCTGATAGTAACTTACCTAAAAACTTTTAGGCTGAAGTAGTCGCTACAACTTGTTATATATTAAATAGGATTTTAATTAGACCATTAACTAATAAAACACCATATGAATTACTTTACAATAAGAAATCGATATTAGCTTATTTTAAAGTTTTTGGTAGTAAGTGTTTTATTCTTAATACAAAAGATAATTTAGATAAATTTGAACCTAAATCCGACAAAGGTATCTTCATCGGAATGTATTATGAAATGAAATGACATATTTTGAGTAAATATGATGATTTCGGAATGGATTTGATTTTAAAGCGAATATGATATTTTGATATCAATTGTGGACTATTTTCGAAATGTAAAAGAACCGACCAGTGTGTAAAACGACATTTGGTTGTTAAAGAGACCAGAGCCGGATATGGGCATACTCTCTGTAGATACCGAAACCACTTTAACAGCTATGTATATGGAGTGATGGTCCGGAACGAAGTGGTTGAACTTGGCGTCATATGCTGGATTTGAAGAAAGAGAACAATAGACCCTGGCACTTGTGCCAATTTTAAATGACTAAAACAGGACGTCTTGATAGGGCCAAGTGGGCGAATTACCACGAGCGAACATCCGCACTCTGTCCATATTATTACTTTTGATGTTGGTTTCGATTGATGCACCTTGATTTGTAATAGCCTCCCTTTGACTCGATATGGGATGGATGGACGTTGTGGGGGTCATGGCTATGATGCGTTACCCCCAGCCCTGCGACCCGAACTGGTAATATTTTACCTTGGGAATTGCCTCACGTGCCTTGACATACTTTTATCTCTAAACGAGACCCATACGATTTTGGTTTAGTGTTGTCGTATCACGGCGCATCCCTATCCACCGACCGTGTAACTAGTGTTTTATATGTACAATAATGCTTAAAATGCGTTAAGGGGATTAATGAAAAGCCTTAACTCTATTTTAATATTTATTTTACTAATTATACATTATATATATAGCATATTCTACTACATATAAATATTTTGACGGATCCTTAAGAGATGGAAAACCCAATAACATCTCTTAAGTTATTGCATGCACGTTATACACTAGATAGGAGATGTGAAAACCCGTAAACATCTCTGACGCCGTCATTACACTCATGTTTATGCGATATCGATTTGACTTACATAAGGATATTTTAGTCCTGACCTGAGTGTTTTGTCTTTTCATTACGCTCGGGTCAGTCCTGAGTTTTTCAGCTTATTGAAGATTTATTCTGGAGGATGAAGACGAAGATTCGATATACTACCACTATTATTATTCCTGCATCATGCTGTCTACTGCATTATTTTATTTGTTCTGTTGCATATGTATAACTCTGATAAATGTTTTATAAATGATAATCAAAAGTATATTAAACAGCTTCATGAACTGTTTATTTGATTATTTTATTTTATCATTCCGCTGTGTGATTCTGTGTTTATTTTCCTCTTCTTTTCTCTTATTTTCTTATTTACCCCATTAACAATCCACCCTTTTAAATGGATTGAGTTAACACGCGTGGTTTATCGTTGGTTTAAACTATCCAAAAGGTGGGTCGTTACAATTAAGTCTATATGTGGCACATTAGAAGTAGCCAATCAGAAAGTCTTTGATTCGGAGCAGATCATGACCATACTAAATGGACTAGGTGATGAATCTGAAGTAGTGGTGGCTATTATAACATCTCAAAGAAATTTACGTCAATTGATGATGTGCATTCTATTCTACTGTCACATGAGGCAAGAATTGATATAAAGAAATCACAAGAATCTGATCTCTTTGCCAATTTTGCTACAAATTACAAGGGCAAAGACCAAAATAATGGCAGAGGTGATCAGTCTACTCAAAGAGGAGATTTGCAAATAGATCAAGAGGAAGGGGCAGGTGGAATAACAACAACAGACCCAAATGCCAAATATGTGAAAAACTTGATCACACAGCAGCAAAATGTTTTTTTCAGACTAAAGCTTAATTATGTTCCAGGTCAGGGGTCTAACAATCAAAGGAATTCAAACTACAATGCTAATATGGCACACATTCAACAAGATGCAAGCAATCAATCAAATATGAAAACTTCTCAAACTAAAATGGCAAAAGCAGAGCATATTCAGGATAAAGATTGGTACCCTGATTCTAGAGCAACCAATCATTTCACCAACAATTTGAAAATCTTGGAAACAAGGAGTACAAAGGTATGAATATAATACACATAAGTAATCTATTGCAATTACACACACTGGTAGGTCATATATCATGGGTAAAAGACAACTGTATCTAAACAATCTATTGAGGGTACCACTCATCAGGAAGAACTTACTAAGTGTGTCTCAATTTGCAAGGGATAATAATGTTTATTTCGAATTTCACCCACATCATTGCTTAGTTAAGGACATTCTAACTAAGGGAATACTTTTGCAGAATAAAAAGTATAGGAGGTTTTACAAGTTCAGTGTGGATAATTCAAAAAAATCAGATTTTAAAAGAAATTGATGTAGTAATTCTGAATTCAAACAGCATGAAACCAGTGAGATATTTGATAAATGGCATTGTAAACTTGGGCATCCAAATGCCACGATTGTCAAGCATGTATCGAATAAGAATAATATTTCTATTGATAATATTTCTTTACCATACATATGCACATATTGTCAGATGGGCGAGAGTCATAAGCTACCATTCATAGATTCAAAAACTCAATATATTAAACCACTTGAATTGGTAGCCACTGACTTATGGGGTCCTACCCATAAACATACAGATTATGGATATAAATATCATATCTCTTTTGTTGATGCTTATTCTAGATATGTGTGGATATATTTTTTAAAGTCAAAGTTTGAAACTCATAGTGCAGTTTTACAATTCATAGCACAGGCTGAAAATCAAACAAACTGCAAAGTCAAAATCTTTCAAGCAAATGGAACAGACTATTTACCATTAAAAGAGTTTTTTCAAGAAAGGGGAATTAATCACAGAACAACATGCCCATATACATATGAGCAGAATGGTCTTACAGAAAGGAGACACATGCAAATTGTTAAAACTGGGCTTACTTTATTGGCTCTAGCATCTATGCCACAAAAATTTTGGACAGATGCTTTTGCTACTACAGTTTACTTAGTTAATAGACTGCCATCAAAAGTTTTGAATTTAAAATGTCCTATTGAAATGTTATTTAATATCAGTCCAGATTGTCCTAGTCTTAAGATGTTTGTGTTTTCCTTATATTAGTCCCTATAATGTTCGTAAATTGAATTTTAGGTCATCCCCATGTACATTCTTAGGCTATGTTGCCTGTCACGACCCAAAATCCAATGTTCGAAAATTGACATCAAATACCTCACTTGTATTCGACTGCCAAAGATTCAAACATTAAACTCCAGTCAGATGGAGCTTATAACAACATTAGATGAATATAAAACAGCGGAACAAAATGAATATCATGCATAACATCACAAATACAACATTATCATAATATCTTTTACAACAGCAAAGTATCATAATACATGAGTCACAACTCCAAATAGAATGTCATAATAGGACAACAAGAGATCATATGCCAAAAGTCTTCAAAGGAATAGAGTGATAGTCAACATCCAAATCTATGCACCTCGAGATCCAAAAGCTTTCAAAATATCTTCAAGGTATAAGCCTCCAAAAACCGATAGTCTCCAAACCAAAATACAGCTAATGCCAAACTACGAAAAACCTGCTACTAGGCTGCCCGTGTAGAAATGGTGGGCATTCAGAGTTTAGAAAGGAAACAATAAACTCCGGGTCAGTCATGGGACTGGTATGAGTAAACAAAGACAGTTGCTTTCAAATAGTACAGATTTTATGACGACCTGCCCTTCTACTCCCAGAAAGACGTATCACCATTAAGAAAGAAAGGGATAGAAATAGAAAAGAATAAAAAGAAAAGAACAACAACATCATAATCTCACAGCGGAATGGAACAAAATATAATATATCACTTAACTATTACATAGTTTTACATATATCAGAGTTATACAATATCAATACACATGACAGTCATATACATATCTGTCACTATATACATCAGAGATACAATATACATCAACTAACACAGCGGAACTAGATAGATAGCTATATACGTCTGGAACTCCTTCTCCAAGCTCCTCCAGAAAACTCGACAATCCAAAACCTATCACTTGGCTACTCATAAAAAATTTGAGGACCCAAGAGTTTATGAAAAACAAAATATAAACTCCGGGCCAGACATGGGTCTGGTATGAGTAAACGGTTTAAAGTAGTTTAACTTTGAAAAACATTTTAAAATAAAGGTATCACGTAAGACTTCCCACAAATAAATACGGGTAAGTTTTTACCTTACGCTAACCAAAACATTTCATAGGAAATCCAGTGATATTATAATAGTGTCTAGGGTTTTCAAGTAAATAGAAAATAGCCGAAATTGTTACATTCATTAAATTCCAGCTACTAGCTACGAAAGTGGGTAATACAAATCAAAACCGTAGGGTCTCGTAGGGAAAAATGGGTTTCCAACAATGGCAGGGCTACTGGGGTACTGTCCGTCACAGTACGGGGCCTAGATCACCGTACCGAGGATCACTCCCGACCCCCTACAACACAAGGTCGGAACCATTCCTTACTGAACAGTCCCGAACAAGACAATCCCGTGGTTGTAGCTAGCAACCGCCCACACAGCCGAAATAAAAAGGGACATCTAGACAGGGGTATATCTCGTCCTGCTTGGGCATGACCCACCTAGCCTTGCTGCACATACCCTGTTTTAGCCATTCCCGGTTGATGAGGCTTGAGGTCACGATTACCTTTACAGAACATATCACTTACAATGCTCATCGTCCGCCTGACGATGTGCTGAAAGCATTCAATCCATACAAGTTTGTTCCGGGTTCGAACGAAACCGAAGGCATTATCTCGTTACACTCGTTTTGGAATCACCCTCGGAGTCAATGACAATAACCCTTGTATTCTGAAAACACCATCTCGATCTTTACATGAGAATTCACGACCTAACGTTTAATTTGGATCGATGTGGTTTACGGATAATCATAAATGACACCCGATCCCGGTCTCATCGAAATCCAAACGCCATTTTAAAGGCCAACTTGTCTAATTAACTTAAATAGTTTAAATTCAACAATTGAATTAACATAGCATTTATCACAGATGAATCATACACAATCATCATAGATATATCACAGCATATCACAGAACATCACAGAATTATCATCAATAAATATCACAAATCAGATATTCTACATACACAATCCATAAGCAATCATCTTAAATTCTCATTTGTAATTAATTCAATTTAAAATTAATTACTTGAGAGTTAACTACTTAACCCTGTTTAATTAATTATTAATTAACAATTAATTACTTATTTCTTTTCAAATTATTTAAGTTAATAATCATTCCTTAATCAATTATTAAATCTTAATTATTTAATTAGTTAATTATTTTATTTCACACTATTTAATTAATTACTTTCTTAATCAATTTATTTAACTTAATTAACTATTTCTTATTCATTAATTAATAACCTTAATTATTAATTAATAAAACTTAATTACCTATTTATTAACTGCTTATTACTTGATTAATCAATTATAAATCCTTAATTCTTAATTAAATCACTTAATTAATTAACTATTAGTTCATAATAAAATTATTTGATTAATTAACTATTAATCATTCATTAATTAACTTAAGTAGTTAGTTACAATTTATTCATCACTTAAACATTAAGTAATCCAAGCTCTAGTTAAAATTAAAAAGTTAATCATTCTTAATTATTTTCTAAAAATAATTAATTAATATTAATTATTCAACTTAATTAACATTTTATAAGTCTTCTTTAACTTGTTGAAATATATTACAAACTTAAATATTAGCAAATTACATACTTAACTTGAAGTAATTACTTAATTTAGAGTATAATAATTAAGTGTTAAAAAAACATTTGTTACGTATTAACTAAGATAATTAAACTTGTATTAAGTTTTTTACTTAAACTGTCAAACACTATTAAATTCTACAGTGTTTTAAACTTGATGGAATCTGTTTACTTAACTTACCTCTAAAACACACTACTGCAGTTTTAAAGGAAACACGAGACTTCCCATGGTAAAACTCGAGTAATGCTTCGGGTTCTTCATCAATATTCCCCACGACACTCCCCTGTACACCCATCTTCTCCCCTTTTTTTATATTTCCAGTAGTTAGTTTAAGTTTAAATTAAGATAAGAACTAAAGCATCAGGTTCATTACTCACGCAAGCGATCAAACCCCAAGCTCCCACCATTTTCACTCGAGCACGACTCGAGTAAGTTGACCACGACGAAAACTGACACCACTCACCGCCTCCACGCCGTACACATGCACGTCAACACGCGAGGCACTGGTGAACTTCCAAGATCATCGACAAGTCGCGAATTCACCCACGACTCGAAATCAAAGCTCAAATTGCCAACAGGAAATCGAATTTGAAAATTAGCATTTCACCAAAAAAAACTATAACCAACCCTCCCATTAAAACGCCTCGCCATCGCCGCAGACACCACCCGAGGCGCTCGAACTTCGGTCAAACTTCGACAACCCATCGAGCAACCTTCCACCAAAATTATATGACACTCGATCGCTTATTGAGGTCGAACTCGACACTTCACAGACAAGTGCAAAACTTTGAAGTAAAACCCTGAAAATGATTCGACCCAACAATTTATACAATTGAAAAATTATCTGATAATTTTCCTAAGATCAATGATGTTCATACTAGCTTCAATTCAAATTTCAACAATTATTATTGATTCAAACACTAAAAATTGAAAGAAATACAATTTTTGTTCAACCACAAACTGCTCTTCGAATATGCAACTAAAATTCTTCGTTTTTGTTTTAAAAATCATAACTTGCAGTAATAATTCAAGATATCAACTTGAACTAATAGTTTATAACAAACAAATTTATCAATTTACTGTTTGATTACCTATAAACAAAGTTTTCCAGTATTTCACTAATATATTAAATAAACTTTAAAAATAATCTTATTTGAAGTTTAACATCCTGTTTGTTGAGAAATCAAAGCTTACCAATGATTTAAATAAGAATAACTTTAGTTTTTATCCAAATATGAAACCTGTACCAAATTTTCAGAGAACACGGAGAATCACAAATCATATGCAAACTGAAGCATATACAAACCAGTTTATAAATGAAGATTGAACTGTTTTAATTAACTTTAAACTTTTAAAAATTATGTTTACTCACCAGAAAACTCTTTTGAACAGAAAGCACTGATGTTTTTCTTTTGAAAACTGGAGCTAAAACTGTTTTGAAATTTTGTTTTTGAATCTGCCAAGTTCTTGCTTTGAATTAAATTTTGATTTTTACTTCCTTTTTCTTCTTTCTTTTTTTTCTCAGGTTTTGTTATATGATTGTTGAACGAACTAGAACTGAAAAGAGAATGATCTCATGTATATATAAGATAACAGTTGTATGAAGGAAGGTAGTAACCAGTGCAGTTGTTTTCTTCTTTTTATTTTATGTTGATCAAATTTTTCATTACAGAAAAGTAAAGATTTGCAAATATTTGCATAGACCAAATAGTAGGCTGAGTTGATAGTAATTAATGCTTTGTTGCCTAATATGTTTGCATATCATATTGAGATTTGCTTTATATATAGGTACTTATATAAAGGTATATACTTTGCAAGTATGCATATGGCTTATGAATGAAGATATCATGTAAAAAAACATTTGTTATCTTCTAGCTTAAATTTTTTATATACATATGGTTGTTATTTTGTTTTATATTCGAAGATATTCTATATGCAAAAGTACTCTCGCAGGTAGACATTGCTTGTTAATGAAGATATTGTTTTGTCAACTACTAGCTTTCACAATTCATATTTATATGTTTTTGTCAGGTTTATACTTTATAGATTTAGTCTTGAATGAAGATATTTGTTTATAAATATTTGTCCCCTTACTTGAGAAATTTATACATATATATTTGACTTGTTACTTCTAGCTTAAATAATGTTTATCTGGCTTATTTTATTTTATGGTTCGGCCTTGTTTTCATCCAATTATATATACTTTGTTCTTAAATTTTATTCTGTATTTTGTATTTCACTTTATTCTTGTTTGTATTTACACTTGTATTTTGGCTATAAATATTTAAATTAGGTTCATATGGTTTATTTACATTTATATTTATATTTCATACTTAACTATCAATATTTAAATTATGTTTAATATGATTTACTTACTTATATTTAAATTTATTTCTGTTTGTATTTTAACTATCAATATTTAAGTTATATTCTCAAGTTTTACTTATATTTAATATTTATATTTTATATTGATAGACTTTGATTTTAATTTAAACACTGTCATTCATATATATCTATCCATCAAATGGTAACAAGGTAAAGTATTTTAATTTAATTATATAAGGTAAATTTTATTATAAATATTATCAAGAGATTTTTATTTCAAATTTTCAAATCAATTCCCCTTTTAAAATATACAATCCATGGCAATTATTCCAAAAATCATATTCATTTTTAAAATAACCGTTTACATTTTATTTAATTTAGATTAAATATTTATTAAAATAAACAGGGCCAAAATCCAAGGTCGTTACATTCCTCCCCCTTAAAAGAATTTCGTCCCCGAAATTTAAAACAAAAGTTAATTCAAAAGCTATTATATCAACCATTCAACATACATATCATTCGTACATTAGCAAACAACCAAACAGTCTATCCTAACAAACATCACTAGCTATCTGGACACAAATCCAGATAAGCTTTCCTAAAATTATCTAGAGTCCCAGGTTCTATTTGTGGGATCCTCGCTCCACTGCACTACGACAAGCTTCACTACCTTACTCCTGAGTTTCTTCTCATCATGATCAACAATCCGAACTGGATTCCTGACCACAGACAAACTCGGCTCGACCTCCAAATCTTCCTGAACTACTGGTTCTACAACTAACGATGAATCATGAACAAATTTCCTTAGATGGGATACATAGAATACATTACGAATTCCAGACATCCGTGCAAGCAATCCACTCCTATAAACTACAGCACTAACTCTATCCAATACCCAAAATGGACCAATATATCTTGGGGCAAGTTTTCCCGTCTTTTCGAATCTTATAGCCCCTTTAATCGGGAAACTTTGACAAAAACAAAATCTCCAATCTCAAATTCCAATTATCTCTTTCTCTTATCCTCGTACTTCTTTTGACGATCCTGAGTAGCTCTCATCCCTATTGATAAACTCAACTTTAGCAGAAGTTTCACAAATCAAAACTGGTCCAAACACATGACGATCTTTCGACTCAATTCAATAGGATGGGGATCTACACTGTCTTCCACGAACCACCAAAATACAAAACACAAACTCGCAACATATGCTCGAGAATACGGTTCAGTCTCTCCGTCTGTCCATCTGTTTGAGGATGATAGGCTGTACTCAATCTCAAACTCGTTCCCAAAGCTGATTGCAGAGCCTTTCAGAATTTGCTGGTGAAAATAGGATCATGATCACATACTATGCTAACAGGAACACCAAGCAATCTAACTATCTCCCTCAAGAAAATCTCTGCTAGAGAAACTGCAGTACAAGTTACTTAACCGGTATAGAAATGGGTACTCTTAGTTAACCGATCCACAATAATCCATATTCCATCATTTCCTTTCTTCGTTCTAGGGATCCGTCGATAAAATCCATCGAAATCATCTAACATTTCCATTCTGGGATTTCCAAAGGCTGCAACAAACCGGCCGACTTCTGCTGATCTCCTTTAACCTGTTGGCAGATAGCACAACTACTAACGAAAGCGGCTACATCCCTCTTCATGCTCGGCCACCAGAAAATTCTTCTTATATCTCTATACATCTCAAAGATTCCTGGATGAATATTCAATCTAGAGCGATGACACTCAGCTAAGACTTCTTGCCTCAATCCATCTATATTAGGCACACACAAACGACCATTAATCCTCAAAACACCTTGATCGCCCACCTTGAAATCTGAATACCGACCATCCTTAGTTCCAAGAATCAGTTCCTCAAAAGATCTATCCTCCATTTTCTTGATTATGATTCTGTCCTGAAGAGATGGAACAACATCCAAAAGAGACAAAACTGCATTCCTTCTAAGAGCATCAGCCACAACAGTCGTCTTTCCCGGGGTATACAGAATATCCAAATCACATGATGCCAGAAATTCGACCCATCACTGCTGCCTCGAATTAAGATCCTTTTGAAAGAAAAGATATTTTAACGGTTTGAGATCTGTGATTAACTCAAACTTCTCTCCCAAGAGATAGTGTCTCCAAATCTTCAAAGCAAAAACAATGGCTAACAACTCAAGATCGTGCGTAACGTAGTTCTTTCCATGTGGCTTTGATTGCCGACACGCATACGCAATCACTCTTCCATGCTACATCAAAACTGCTCCCAGACCAACTATACAAGCATCCGTATAAACTTCAAATTTTCTCTTCCCATCCGGAATAGCTAGCACTGGTGCACTGGTTAGCCTCGACTTCAACTCTCGGAAAGCTTCTTCACACCGGGTGTCCATTTGAATTAGCTCCTTTCCTTATCAACTTAGTCAGATGCGAAGAAATCTTGGAATAGTCCTTGATAAATTTTCTGTAGTAGCCAACTAATCCCAGAAAATTGCAAACTTCTGATTTCCAAAAATGGCACTTTAGAGAACTTCGCCTTCAAAACTTAACTCCTCAGAGTCTCCAATACTATTCTCAAATGCTGCTTGTGCTCTTCTTCAGACTAAAAATAAACCAAAATATCATCGATGACTACCAAACAAACTTATTCTGCACAGAACCTTAGCAATCCATCCGACTTAGTAACAAACATTGCAGTAGAACCCCAACAAGAAAAACTGGCCTAATCAATCCCTTCTCCAAAAGATCTTGAGACTGCTTAACTAACTCCTCTTTTGAGAAGTCTCAACTCCATGTAAAAGACTACTCAAGTGAATTCCAAAATTATCATACGACACTCTGGCAATTCCTACCCAAATCATTTTCCAACGAAACTGTTCTCTCATCACAATCCAAAACAGCTTATATTTGTCGAGCCAATCCATCAAAGAAATGGATCCACTCTGCTACTTCTGAAATTACCTCAAGAAAAACTGCTAAGCCAGAAAATCTTCTCAACGGCTCACAGAACACTTCGAGCTGCACTGTTGACCCAGACGCCCAAAGACTTCCTATCCAAAGCTCTTCGAGAAACTCGGACCTCAAACCAAACAAAAACACCCAACTAAACTTAGCCACAACACTGAAACAGACATACTTCCTTAACTTGTTCCAAAGAAACATCTTCGGAGACATCCATAGTCACTATGTCTCTTCACACAGCTACTACATCCTGAGATATCAAGATATCATGACTTGCTTCCGTCCATCCGACAGATCCAAACTCTAGCTCGTCCGAACTTACACCCAAAGATAAACTCCGAACCTTAACAGGTTTCCTTCAGAGATCAATGAAATCCGTACACCTCCAACCTCAACCATTCAAACTCCAACCATTGGTAGTCATGTTACACACACCACCACCCTATCTACCATTATAACTTATATTGGAAAACCCGAACAGGTAACCCAACAAATAGGTAGAAATATATATATATATATATATATATATATATATATATATGAAAATTACAAATACACCCTCTCAAGAAAGAAATCACTCAAGAGCCTAGGTATTCGCTCAACCTAGCGCTCTGATACCAACTGTGACAACCCGCCCTTCTACTCACAGAAAGACGTATCATCATTAAGAAAGAAAGGGATAGAAATAGAAAAGAATAGAAAGAAAAGAACAACAACATCAGAATCTCACAGCGGAATGGAACAAAATATAATATATCACTTAACTATTACATAGTTTTACATATATCAGAGTTATACAATATCAGTACACATGACAGTCATATACATATCTGTCACTATATACATCAGAGATATAGCATACATCAACTAACACAGCGGAACTAGATAGATAGCTATATACGTCTGGAACTCCTGCTCCAAGCTCCTCTAGAAAAGTCGACAATCCAAAACCTATCACTTGACTGCTCATAAAAAAATTTGAGTACCCAAGAGTTTATGAAAAACAATATATAAACTCCGGGTCAGACATGGGTCTGGTATGAGTAAATGGTTTAAAGTAGTTTAACTTTGAAAAACATTTTAAAATAAAGGTATCATGTAAGACTTCCCAAAAATAAATATGGGTAAGCTTTTACCTTACGCTAACCAAAACATTTCATAGAAAATCCAGTGATATTATAATAGTGTCTAGGGTTTTCAAGTAAATAGAAAATAGCCGAAATTGTTACATTCATTAAATTCCAGCTACTAGCTACGAAAGTGGGTAATACAAATCAAAACCGTAGAGTCTCGTAGGGAAAAATGGGTTTCCAACAATGGCAGGGCTACTGGGGTACCGTCCGTCACAGTACGGGGCCTAGATCACCATACCGAGGATCACTCCCGACCTCCTACAACACAAGGCCAGAACCATTCCTTACTGAACAGTCTCGAACAAGATAACCCCGTGGTTGTAGCTAGCAACCGCCCACACAACCGAAATAAAAAGGGACATCTAGATAGGGGTATATCTCGTCCTGCTTGGGCATGACCCACCTAACCTTGCTGCACATACCCTGTTTTAGCCATTCCTGGTTGATGAGGCTTGAGGCCGCGATTACCTTTACAGAACATATCACTTACAATGCTCATCGTCTGCCTGACGATGTGCTGAAAGCATTCAATCCATACAAGTTTGTTCCGGGTTCGAACGAAACCGAAGGCATTATCTCGTTACACTCGTTTTGGAATCACCCTCAGAGTCAATGACAATAACCCTTGTATTCTGAAAACACCATCTCGACCTTTACATGAGAATTCACGACCTAACGTTTAATTTGGATCGATGTGGTTTTTGGATAATCATAAATGACACCCGATCCCGGTCTCATTGAAATCCAAACGCCATTTTAAAGGCCAACTTGTCTAATTAACTTAAACAGTTTAAATTCAACAATTGAATTAACATAGCATTTATCACAGATGAATCATACACAATCATCATAGATATATCACAGCATATCACAGAACATCACAGAATTATCATCAATAAATATCACAAATCAGATATTCTACATACACAATCCATAAGCAATCATCTTAAATTCTCATTTGTAATTAATTCAATTTAAAATTAATTACTTGAGAGTTAACTACTTAACCCTGTTTAATTAATTATTAATTAACAATTAATTACTTATTTCTTTTCAAATTATTTAAGTTAATAATCATTCCTTAATCAATTATTAAATCTTAATTATTTAATTAGTTAATTATTTTATTTCACACTATTTAATTAATTACTTTCTTAATCAATTTATTTAACTTAATTAACTATTTCTTATTCATTAATTAATAACCTTAATTATTAATTAATAAAACTTAATTACCTATTTATTAACTGCTTATTACTTGATTAATCAATTATAAATCCTTAATTCTTAATTAAATCACTTAATTAATTAACTATTAGTTCATAATTAAATTACTTGATTAATTAACTATTAATCATTCATTAATTAACTTAAGTAGTTAGTTACAATTTATTCATCACTTAAACATTAAGTAATCCAAGCTCTAATTAAAATTAAAAAGTTAATCATTCTTAATTATTTTCTAAAAATAATTAATTAATATTAATTATTCAACTTAATTAACATTTTATAAGTCTTCTTTAACTTGTTGAAATATATTACAAACTTAAATATTAACAATTACATACTCAACTTGAAGTAATTACTTAATTTAGAGTATAATAATTAAGTGTTAAAAAAACATTTGTTACGTATTAACTAAGATAATTAAACTTGTATTAAGTTTTTTACTTAAACTGTTAAACACTATTAAATTCTACAGTGTTTTAAACTTGATGGAATCTGTTTACTTAACTTACCTCTAAAACACACTACTGCAGTTTTAAAGGAAACCCGAGACTTCCCACGGTAAAACTCGAGTAATGCTTCGGGTTCTTCATCAATATTCCCCATGACACTCCCCTGTACACCCATCTTCTTCCTTTTTTTATATTTCCAGTAGTTAGTTTAAGTTTAAATTAAGATAAGAACTAAAGCATCAGGTTCATTACTCACGCAAGCGATCAAACCCAAAGCTCCCACCATTTTCACTCGAGCACGACTCGAGTAAGATGACCACGACGAAAACTGACACCACTCACTGCCTCCACGCCGTACACATGCACGTCAACACGCGAGGCACTGGCGAACTTCCAAGATCATCGACAAGTCGCGAATTCACCCACGACTCGAAATCAAAGCTCAAATTGCGAACAGGAAATCGAATTCGAAAATTAGCATTTCACCAAAAAAAACTGTAACCAACCCTCCCATTAAAACGCCTCGCCATCGCCGCTGACACCACCCGAGGCGCTCGAACTTTGGTCAAACTTCGACAACCCATCGAGCAACCTTCCACCAAAATTATATGACACTCGATCGCTTATTGAGGTCGAACTCGACACTTCATAGACAAGTGCAAAACTTTGAAGTAAAACCCTAAAAATGATTCGACCCAACAATTTATACAATTGAAAAATTATCTGATAATTTTCCTAAGATCAATGATGTTCATACTAGCTTCAATTCAAATTTCAACAATTATTATTGATTCAAACACTAAAAATTGAAAGAAATACAATTTTTGTTCAACCACAAACTGCTCTTCGAATATGCAACTAAAATTCTTCGTTTTTGTTTTAAAAATCATAACTTGCAGTAATAATTCAAGATATCAACTTGAATTAATAGTTTATAACAAACAAATTTATCAATTTCCTGTTTGATTACCTATAAACAAAGTTTTCCAGTATTTCACTAACATATTAAATAAACTTTAAAAATAATCTTATTTGAAGTTTAACATCCTGTTTGTTGAGAAATCAAAGCTTACCAATGATTTAAATAAGAATAACTTGAGTTTTTATCCAAATATGAAACCTGTACCAAATTTTCAGAGAACACAGAGCATCACAAATCATATGCAAACTGAAGCATATACAAACCAGTTTATAAACGAAGATTGAACTATTTTAATTAACTTTAAACTTTTAAAAATTATGTTTACTCACCAGAAAACTCTTTTGAACAGAAAGCACTGATGTTGTTCTTTTGAAACGTGGAGCTAAAACTGTCTTGAAATTTTGTTTTTGAATCTGCCCTATTCTTGCTTTGAATTAAATTTTGATTTTTACTTCCTTTTTCTTCTTTCTTTGTTTTCTCAGGTTTTGTTATATGATTGTTGAACGAACTAGAACTGAAAAGAGAATGGTCTCACAAATATATAAGATAACAGTTGTATGAAGGAAGGTAGTAACCAGTGCAGTTGTTTTCTTCTTTTTGTTTTATGTTGATCAGATTTTTCATTACAGAAAAGTAAAGATTTGCAAATATTTGCATTGACCAAATAGTAGGCTGAGTTGATAGTAATTAATGCTTTTTTGCCTAATATGTTTGCATATCATAATTGAGATTTGCTATATATATAGATATTTATATAAAGGTATATACTTTGCAGGTATGCATATGGCTTGTGAATGAAGATATCATGTAAAAAAACATTTGTTATCTTCCAGCTTAAATTGTTTATATACATATGGTTGTTATTTTGTTTTATATTTGAAGATATTCTGTATGCAAAAGTACTCTTGTAGGTAGACATAGCTTGTTAATGAAGATATTGTTTTATCAACTACTAGCTTTCATAATTCATATTTATATGTTTTTGTTAGGTTTATACTTTATAGATTTAGTCTTGAATGAAGATATTTGTTTATAAATATTTGTCTCCTTACTTGAGAAATTTATACATATATATTTGACTTGTTACTTCTAGCTTAAATAATGTTTATCCGGCTTATTTTATTTTATGGTTTAGCCTTGTTTTCATCCTATTCTATATACTTTGTTCTTAAATTTTATTCTGTATTTTGTATTTCACTTTATTCTTGTTTGTATTTACATTTGTATTTTGGCTATAAATATTTAAATTAGGTTCATATGGTTTATCTACATTTATATTTATATTTCATACTTAACTATCAATATTTAAATTATGTTTAATATGATTTACTTACTTATATTTAAATTTATTTCTATTTGTATTTTAACTATCAATATTTAAGTTATATTCTCAAGTTTTACTTATATTTAATATTTATATTTTATATTGATAGACTTTGATTTTAATTTAAACACTATCATTCATATATATCTATCTATCAAATGTTAACAAGGTAAAGTATTTTAATTTAATTATATAAATTTTATTATAAATATTATCAAGGGATTTTTATTTCAAATTTTCAAATCAATTCCCCTTTTAAAATATACAATCCATGGAAATTATTCCAAAAATCATATTCATTTTTAAAATAATCAGTTTAGATTTTATTTAATTTAGATTAAATATTTATTAAAATAAACAGGGCCAAAATCCAGGGTCGTTACAGATTTATAAAAGAAAAACCGTTCATGCTTTTGGAAAATGAAACTACCATAAGGCCTTCCGGCACACACACAATGCAATCGCACACTTGAGGGAGATTTCCCCTTATGATAGTCAAATATGTTTAATACGAGAAAATTCTTTGATATTATTACTAGTGCATAGTGTGAAAACATTTCGAAAGTAGAATATTAATCTGAGCCAGCATAGGTACCATGATACTATGCCTACTATAGCTGCCATGTTAAATGGCAGGTTCTACAACTAAAACCATACGGGTTCGTATTGGGAATTAGATTTCCAACAAATGGTCAGGCTAAGGAACTTCCTATGCCACATGGGTACGCCTTTGGCGGGACGTCCCGAGAACTTAACCAGTTCTCTGCCAACACAAGGCCGGGTTACCTCTGTAACTAGGTAACTAATACACAACTATGCCATTCCCCGGTCCTTTGGGACCTTTATCCGAGGGCCCTCCATTACAAAGCAACAACCACACAGTAAATGAGATTGAAACAACCACATAGGTAAGTTTCTGGGCTCCATACCATGACACCACCTTTTTCCAGAAGGAAATGACATACCCTAAAGGGCACGACCCTCATAACCTTGCCGCATCTTTCCTGTTTCAATCATTTCCGGGGTGTGAGGTCCGATGAGGTCTCATCCACAAAGCTACGCTTTACATGAAAGTCATGCTTTGCTTATAAATGATCAACAAATGATCATCAACACAGTAGCACTTAGCATGCCACACTACCAAATTGGGAGTATATTGCTGATAACCTTCAACTACATAACCTATGAGCTCGTACGTCTCAGAGAAGAGTGTTAAGCTAAGAGAATAAATTCTCCGCCACCAACAGATATGTATTTGACAGAAATCGGCTTTATATCTCAAAGTGTAGTGTCAGACACATAACCATACAAGTTTGTTCCGGGTTCGAACAAAACTCAAGGCACTTCGTCCAATAAAGGAAGAAGCCCTTGCAAATCCGGGAATCCACAATTCCGATCGGACTTCTCATCACTTAGGGAATCTCTATACTAGAGCAACTCAGTGCAGAGACAATCGATAGGTTATCCTATCATTTTCGAAGACACCCGGTCTTCAAATGCAATCCATAACGTCGTATCACTATTCGGAATGGGTTATATGACACAAGGTCCTCTCTCGGCTAAACCGAATAGTGAGCGCTCAATTTTTAAAACATGTGGGTGTATCAATTACAAGGATTCACATTCAGCGTTCGATGTGGGTTTCGAATAACAAACTGAAATCCGACTCCCTGTCGCATCCAAGTTTAAATGTCGTTTTACGGGCAAAAAAGGTTTTCACATACATATAGGAACGGATCAAAAATCACATTTCATCACAAAGCAATCACAGTATCACAACAGAAATATCAATCCAGTACAGAATATTTGATGATGGTCAATCATCTCTGATTAAGGTGATTGTGATTAAGGTGAATTAACCATATAATTATCTTTATTAATTATTTTAAATCAATGCTTTAATTTTACTTAATTATGAATCAATTAAATCTTAATCAACTTTATTAATTAATTATTCCTTTATTTGATTTTCTTAGTTTATTAATTCTTAATTGTTAATTAACTAAGTTTAATTACCTTTATTCATTGACTATTCTTTAATTAATTAATTATTAATTATAAAATCATTACAAACATTAATTTATAATTACTATTTCACCATTATAAATAAATTTGGTTTTAAGTTAACACTTGATATTTGATTTACTTTTCAAATTTTTTATTAAGTTAATTTGTAAAACCAACTTTTAATTTTAAAAAAATATGAATTTGAAATATCCTTGAATTCCATAAATTTTTAAAAAACATTTCAATATTATTTACTACATCCTCCATTAACAACTACTTTCATTTTGTAAAGAATGTATTCAAAAAAATTATTTAACTTAAGTTTTCAAAAATTTTGTCAAAAACTGGATTTTGTTGTTGCTACAGCCAACCCGAGGCTTGCTTCGTGTTGTCCCCGAGGAAAACATCCCCTTGCTTCGAGTTTCGCCGAAATTTAACCCGAGTAAATTTCTTATTATAAAATTTTGTTTAAGCTTTAAAATGACCCGATACAACGTCAAAACAACACGAGCTCATCTTTGAGTTTTCTCCTCAATCCCCCGCGTAATGCTTCGAGCTGCCTCCCCTCTTCCCCAAACCCATCACAACTGACACCACCATGTGCATGTTCACAGCCAAAATCGTTGTCGTTGGACGAAGCTGCGGCCACCAAAGAGTCGACTACTATCCCCCAAAACACCATAAATACCCAGAATTTGAAAAAGATTTGAAAACGAGAATCGAGACATTACGACCCAAACAACACATCAGAACCATCATCAGTAAAACATCTCGCGCGACCTCCTCTGACCGTCAGTGGGTCACCAAACTTCGACCCAAGCCCCATCAACGTGCAATGCCTCGATCTGCACCATTGACACGCAGTCCGATCGCCCATTGATGGTGCAACACCCTCTTTTCGAACGTGAACTGGGTTCTTAAACCCTACTTTGATCTCGAATCAAAGATTCGATGATTTATAAATTCAACTGGTATTTTTCCAGTGATTTCGAACGTTCAAACAATCTGTGACGACGAATTCGAGGCCACGATCACCTTGATCACCGGAATTTGGAAAAGTTCATTTTTCAGACCATCTCAAATACCTCTGTGAAGAGTTAACGAAAAATCTAAATTTTTGTTACTAAAATCCTCATTTTTGAAGGGGATTCAAATGATATTACTGAAAAAAGAATCTGTGATGTTCGAATTTCTTGCTTGTTTGGATGGTGACAGTGTTTTACATTTTCCAGAAAGAACAAAACATGTCGCTTTTCTTTTAATCTGTTACTAAACCAAATGCATGTTCAACATTACTTTAATTTGGCTATACTTTTAATTTCAAAGAAGGATAGAGAGGAAGATCTTGAAATTTAACATGGTTTGCTCTGTAAAGCTGGTACTTGAATGTAACAATATTTTCACAGTTTCTAGTAAAAAGAAACTACAAAACTTACTTGGATTTATTACTAAAAAAATATAGTGCAAGTTTAAACAAAACTCCATCTTGTTTACTGAAACAAAATGCAAGTTCAACCCTAGTTTGTCATTCAGATTCAATAGAGACAGAGAGAAAGAAGGGGTTTGACAGGCTTTTATATCCTGAAGCTAAATAGGGATTTGCATTCTTGTACAATCAACATGCACAGGCCAAAAGTTCATTCATATACTCAAGATTCTTGCATGCAAACCAAAGTTTAAACTTTCCTACATCATTCAAGCATTCACACAGCAACAAAAGATTGGAAAAAACAAGGGTTTACTCACCTTTTCCAGAGAGTTTCCTGACAGTTTCAAAACAGAGATGATGCCTGCAACTTTCTTTCTTTTCCAACTTTAAATTTGGAGTTTTAGATCTACAAGTTAGAATTACAGATCTTTGATTATTCCTTGTTATGTTCATTCACTAAATTCATTAATAAAAGTAGTTTTTAATTACTTACAGTTGAATAACAGAGAAGCCTTTTTTCTGCAAATAGAAAACCAAAAGTAAACTTAATCTTAGATCTTGATTTTCCTGCAAATGATTGAATATTATTGTATTAAATTCTTTCTTCATTAGAGATTATAACTTCAAGTTCAAATTTTAAAAAGAAAGTTACTTGCCTTTAAATTATTTCCAAAAAAAAAAAAACTTTGCACTGCTCTTTGGCGAAACTTGAAGCTTCCCTTTTAAGACAAATCTGCAGTTTTGATTTTGTTATTAAAACATGATTCCAAAATCATAATTTTATTAAACTATCAAGTTAAAATCTACCTGACATATGAAACACACTACAGCTTAAAGCTTTAAGATGATTCTCAGATTTTACTTTTGAATTGAAGAAGATAGGTAGTTTTCTTTTTTTTCTTTTTTTCTGATTTTCATTTTTCTTGAGTGTTGGAGTTTGAGATTGCAAAATCTTTTGGTTACTAAACTTCAGAGATTTGGTAGCTTAATAAATTTGAATTTGGAAGTTGAAAGGTTTTCTAAATTTTTTTAATTTGATTATTTTATTATGGCAATGATGTTTCATGCCATTTGTAAAAAGAGAATCATAAGATCTAGATTTTGTTAATCACCTTACTCCATCTCCCATGTGAATGCATGCTTACATTTGTGATTTTTACAAGACAAAATAAATAAAAAAAATTATAAATTTTCATATCCTATTCATTTGTGTATATATGTATACAATTGTTAAAAGAATTGTTTTAACCAATATTTATATTATATACATTACATCTTAATTATTTTAAATGCCACTTATTTTTAAAAACGTTTATTTTAAATTTAAATTCAAATTTCAATTTTTAAACTTAAAATATAAACATTTGTGCCCATTATATATATCCATACATATTTTGAATAAATGTAAATTAAATTTCAATATGTATTAAACCTTACTCATACATGTAATATTCATATATATATATATATATATATATATATATATAAGATTTTAAATCCAAATGACTTTTTTAAACATCCATTATTACAATATTTTAACCTCAAAATAAAATTGGAATCTTATTCATATCTAATTTTCACATATTTTATTTGTTTAAGATTTTTTTCTCAATTTAATTTCAAATTAAATTCCAAGGGTTTAAAATATATTATTAATTTAATTTGATAAATTTTTTTGGGATATTACACTGCCAACAAAAAGGGATACAAATGCTTAGACAAAAATGATAAACTATTTATTTCTAAACATGTGGTTTTCAATGAAAAGATTCTCCCCTTTAAAGAATAAAATATCAAAACCACTACTAAACTGTATAACATAAAAGAGTCACTACCACCAATACCTAGTCCACCATTTGAAGTGAAACAGCCTCACGGAGACTATGTTCAGAAAAGTAACAGACAGCAAACCAGTTATCTTGACTCCCAAAGTCATGAGTTCAGACATGAATCAGTTGGTGCTCAAATTAAGTCAGCCTCTATACCTGATCAATCATCTCAACAAAGAACAAGTGTACAACTTACATCTAATCAAACACAAGTCAATTCACAAAGCAATGATTACTCGATTAGAAATAGAGAGAACCAGTCTTCAACAAGCTACAAATGGAACCAGGCATCACATGGTAACCAGATCAAAGAGTGACATATTCAAACCAAATATTTTCAATGCAGTTCTAGATATAGTTGAACAAATACACATGATCATGCCATGCAAAACAAAAATTGAAAAGCAGCTATGCTTGATGAATATGAGGCACTAATGAAGAACAAGACATGGAATCTTGTTCCTAAGCTAAAAAATAGGAATATCATAGGCTGCAAGTTGACTTATAAGTTAAAAAGAAATGTAGATGGTTCAATTTCAAAGTATAAGGCAACGCTAGTAGCTAAAGGCTATTCACAACGGTGTGGTTTTGATTTTAATGAAACTTTATTATCTGTTGTGAAACCTACCACTATTAGAATTGTTATTACAATTGCCTTATACAGCAATTGGAGCATCAAACAATTAGATGTTAACAATGTTTTTCTAAATGGTATTTTAAAGGAAGCGGTCTATATAAAGCAGCCACATGGCTTCAAACAAAAAGGGAAAGAGGATCATGTGTGCAAATTACATAAAGTTATCTATGGTTTGAAGCAAGCACCAAGAGTATGGTTTGAAGCAAGCACCAAGAGTATGGTTCGAAAAGCTAAAGGACACAATGATCAGATTGGGATATCATCCAACAAAATCTGACAACTCACTATTTACAAAATTCAATGGCAATATAATAATGTATGTGCTAATAAATGTTGATGATTTTATTATTACAGGTAACGGTGAGCTGAAAATTAGTAATTTAATAAAGAATCTAAACCAGGAATTCAAAACCAAGGATCTTAGCAATCTAAACTATTTTTTGGGCATAGAAGTAAAAAGGATTTCTGACACAACTATTCAACTGAATCAGAAGAAGTATATATCAGAAATACTGCATAAAGCCAAAATTAATCAAGCCGGTCATTGATAACTGGGAATTTTTAGGCAAATATTAGTTTGATAATCTTCTTTTATAATCATTTTAAATTTGCAAAATTATTCTTTTCAAACAAATAAAATATGTGCTTTCAAATTTCTATTGTTTATATAATATATATGTAGATTGTAAATAGAACTTTAATTGAAATTCAAAGGTAAATATCTTAAAAATAAAATGGATTTTAAAACTCTACATTTTAAAACTAGTATACATATATATGGTTATTAATTAATGCATAATTAGATTTTATATCATTTTCTTTAAAGTTATATAATTATAAGTAAAAAAGAAAATGTATTAATGAAAGTATAAAAACATATAAAAATATTAATGCATGCAAAAAGACAAGTGTAAGCTTAGTACAGCATGTAAAATAAAAGTGTCATATTTTATTTATTTTCTTCATTTTTAAAAAATAATAAGACAAGGCTATATATACATCTATACTCCTTCTTCTCTCATTTTCTTTCATATCTTAAATACCAAACCTGAGAAGTAAAAAACTAAACCAAAGAAAAGAGAACAACTAAAACAAAACAATCATTTACAAATTTCAATCTGAAGTAAGTAAGAAAGATCAACTCAAAACAAGCAAATCAAAATCAAGTTTCCAGTTTCCAAAAGCATTTCCAGTTTTTCAAAGAAGCTTCTCTGTTAAACCAATATATACAGTGAGTACACATTATTTTTAAAAGCTAAATTTGTTTGATAACCTGATGCATGTGATAATCCTTGAAGTTATGATGTGAAATATGCTTGCATGTATATATGTATAAAGTGGAATTGTGTGCACGCCAGCATCTTGAGTATGCATCACTCTGATTTAAATTTCAACAGGCTAAATAAGTTTAAAAATTCAAATTCCTTTCCGTTAATCCTTTTTAGGCTTTAATGTATAAACAAAATGTGTTTAAATTAACAAGATCTTAATTTTAAAAATACTTTTAAGTATAATTAACAAGTGGATTTATTGGGAACGAGAAAATACAGTGAAGTTAAATTAAAGTCAAAAAATCGAATGTTTGAAATACATGTTTTGATTTAATATTTAGATTTGTTTTCAAAAATGATGAGTTTTAATGGTAATATCATAATTTTAAAGTTTGGGACTGAGGGAATTCGCGAGATGAACTGAAATCAAATTTTAGGCTATCGGGGGAGAGTTGAGCGTCGTGATTGATGCTGGTGGTAGTTTGAGTGATGGGGATTGAGGGAAAAAGGGCCAAAGAATTTCTTGACCAACATGGTGGTCTAGCGACAACGATCTGAGGTTTTGAAGCCTATTTTGGTCGACGATGATGTCGAGGCGACTGCTTCATCGTGGGTGCACCAGAATGGATCGGAGGTGGGGGATTGAAGCGTAGTTTCGAGACGAAGCTTTAGGTTGGTCGGCGAGCCCTCAGGTGGTCGTAGGCGGCAACGCGAGGTATTTTCGTCGATCGGTTTGGGTACCAGGAAGTGCTTGATTTGCTCGATTTCGATTTTCAATTGGTATCGATGATCTGGGTGGACGGGTTGACCAAGGAGGAGATCGGCGACGTGCTGATGGTCATAGCGTTGATCGAAGCAGAGGCATTCATTTGTGCATGTGCACGTGTTTCCTTTACATATCTGATGTTGTTGTGTTGATTTGAGCTCGGGAAGAAAGGGAGTTGCATCGGGTCAGGCTCGAAGTTGAACGCGAGTTTATCGAAGGGAAGAGATGAGAATTAGATCGGATTTGGCTTGGGTAATTTAGGGGTTGGGTTCGGGTTTTCGTTTGTAAGTAGCAAGCTTAAAAATGAAAGGAATATTAACCAATTTCCAAAGTAAATTTATTAAACAAGTTTTAAAAGGCAAAAGAAAATGATCAAGTTACAAGCAAATTATTAAACAGGTTTCAACACAAAGATCTTGATCAAGTTATCAAGCAAGTTTCAAAGGTTGAAACTTTAAAGTTAATTGTTTTTAAGATTAATTGATTTGGTTTTAAATAATTTATATATTGGGATAATTATTTAATGAAATCTCTAAGTGTTTTCAAAAAAATAAAATGATGTAATTAAGTAAGATAAATGCATTGAATTTTTATTAATCAAAAGGTCACAAGTGATTTTGTATGTTAATAATAAATTATTTCAAGCATTTAATTTAAATAAGATTTAAATAATGTAATTAAGTAAAATAATTAAGATAATGGTTTATCTTTAATTAATTAATGTCTTAGGTAATTAAAGGATAATTAATTAATAATTAAAGGATAATTAATTAATGTGAATAATTAAAGGATGATTAATTAATTTCAATAATTAATTAAAACAATAATAAAGGGTTTGTAATTAATTAATGTTAATTAAGCAGGATTATAAGTGATTAAATCATAAGTAATTAATTTATTGGTTTAAATTAAATTAATTATAATTGTGTAATTAATTAATCTTGCATATGAATGATTGATTATATTGAAAGTTTGGATTGATTAATATCTCTAATCTGCTAACTAGTAATGTTCTGTGATGTGCAATAGTGGTTGATAAATGTGAGTTATTATCTGTGATGAAATTGCTGTGTGATTGTGAATTTATGGATTTAAATTGAATTGTTTAAAATTAAACAATCTGGCCTTAAAAGACAGCGTTTGAATTTCGATGAGACCGGGATCGGATATCAAATTGTTATCCGAAAACCACATCGATCCAAATTAAACGATAGGTCGTGAAATCTTAAGTGAAGATCAAGATGAAGATTCAGAGTGCAAGGGCTATATATCGTTAACTCTGACGGTGATTCCAAAATGAGTGTAGCGAAGATAGTGCCTTCGGTTTCGTACGAACCCGGAACGGACTTGTATGGATGAATGCTATCAGACCATCGTCAATGGAGGACGAAGAGCATTCCAAGATATGTGTTCTAAAAAGGTAATCGTAGCATCAAGCCTCATCAACCGGGAATGGCTATAACAGGGGAGGTCATGCAAGGCTAAGTGGGTAGCATCCAAGTAGGATAAGATTTTCCCCTATCTAGAGGTCCCTTTTATTCGGCTGTGTGGGCGGTTGTTAGCCATAACCGCGGGGTTGTCTTATTCGCACTATCCAGTAAGGGGTAGCTTCGGTCTTGTGTTGCAAGGGATCAGGGTGGATCCTCGGTACAGTGATCTAGACCACGTATTATGACGGGCCATACCCCAATAGCCCTGCCATTGTATGGAATCTGATCTCCAATAAGCGCCTGTACAGTTTTGATCGTGCCCAACTATGTTGGAATGTGAGATGTAGGCATTCCAACTATTTCCTATTTTACATTGAAAACCCTAGACACTATTATACTATAATTGGATTTCCTATCAAATGTTTTGGTTATCGTAAGGGAAAACGTTGTCCGTGTTTATTTGCGGAGAGTCTTACGAGATACCTTTGATTTCAAATCTTTTTCAAGTTAAACAACTTAACCGTTTACTCACACCAGACTCATGTCTGACCCAAAGTTTATTTCTATTTTTCTTAAACTCTTGGGTACTCAAATTTTTATGGGTAGCCAAGTGATCAGGTTGGCTTGATGTATTTTGGAAAAGCTTGGAACAGGAGACTTGGCGTATCTATATATCAATTCCGCTGTATTTGTATCATCTATTTTGCATTTTGGGATGTAATGTATAGACAGGTCTTCATGACTGTCTAATGTGATGTTGTGTAACTGTATGACTCTGATGTATGATGAATATTATGTAATACCTATGTGAAGTAATATATTTTTCCGTTCCGTTGTGAGATTCTGATGTTGTTTCATTCTTACTTTCTATCTATTTTCTTTTCTACATATTTCTTTCTAATCTACAATACGTCTTTCTATAGAATGAAAGGCGGGTCGTCACAGTTGGTATCAGAGCGCTAGGTTGAGATAATACCTAGGATTTTGGGTTAATACCTATCATGAGAGAGAGCATACTTGTAATTTATATATATATATACCTATTTGATTGTTGGGTTACCTATCCAGGTTTCCAACATGAGTTCTAGAGGAAGAAGAGGCAGAGGTGTGAGCAGCACGACAACCATGAATGGGAGAGGTCCGAATGCTGAAGGAGGAAGGGTAACTGGCGAGGTTGTAAACCTAATACCGCCTCGAGTAAGTTTTGCAGCATTGTGCAATGACTTTACCAATCTTGGAGGAAAGCTTTTTAAGGGTACAGAGTCCATCATTGAAGTTCAAGCTTGGTTGCGCTCGTATGAGCGGATTTTTAAGAGTTTGGATCTGTTAGTTGAGCAGAAGCGTGTTATGGCATCTTGGCAACTTCAAGAAGGAGCAGCTGCATGGTGGGATGCAGTTACTATGAATATTTTAGAGGATGATATCTCTTGGAGCAAGTTTAAGGAAGTATTTGAGGAACAGTTTATGCCTACCGCTGGAAAAACTCGTCTGTATAGAAATTTTCTAGATCTTAAGCAAGGAAGTTTGTCGGTTTCGAAATATGAAACTAAGTTCAACGAATTGCCACGCTATGGACCTGGTCTTATTGATACACCCCTCAAGAAGAACAAGATGTTTGTGCTTGGTATGAGGCCCGAATTTCATAAGAAAATGACTGCACATCTTAAACGATCGTTCATGGAATTGATCGATATGGCATTGAGATATGAAGAGCTTATGGAAAAGAAACCCTTGGCAACAGCGGCAGCACCGAGTGGGAATTCTTCCAATCCAAATAAAAGGAAATTCAACCCGAACTGGAAGAAGCAAGGTAAAGGCAAATCAGGAGGCAACAATGCAGCTCGGAAGTGTTATGTGTGCCAGCAGGAAGGTCATTTGGCTAAGTAATGTCCTAGAGGTGGAGCTTAGAAGCAGCGTCGGAGTGGACCCATTTCCACAATGGTTTAGAAGCTAACTGTCAACAGCCAGGGCATATGGTGAAAGCTTGCCCACTTCTTCAGAGAGCGCAACAGACCAAAGTGTTTGCTATTCAAAGTGGACCGTCAACTTCTTCGGATGGGAAAGGCAAAGACGTTCTCGAAGGTACTTTGCTTTTAGATAGCATTTATGTTAGAGTTTTATTTGATTCTGGTGCTTCCCTTAGTTTTATTTCTTTGGAAATGGTTGAGAAATTTCATCTTACCCCTAGTATTATGGATCGCCCTATTTTTGTATCTAATCCCATAGGGGGAGTGACCAAGTTAAATATGATCTGTAGAGGTCTAAGAATTTCTTATCTGTCCCATAGCTTCTCGTGCGACCCATTTATATTGGATTTTAAAGAATTTGACCTTATTTTGGAAATGGATTGGTTAGATAAGTATAAGGCTGTTCTGATTTGTGAAGAGAGAATTGTGTCGTTGAAAACTGAGCTGGGAAGGATTGTAAAAGTGACTTGCGATAGTTCAGGAGTTCACTTGAGTAGTCTTTTGCATGGACTCGAGGCATCTTAAGAAGATGTAGGATCCATCGAAGTTGTCAAAGATTTTCCAGACGTCCTCGAAGAAGTCAAAGGTTTATCGACGCATCGAGAGATTGTCTTGTTCTTGGTCCAGATTTGATTTGAGAGGCATCTGCGAAGGTGGAGCTAATCAAGAAGAGAATGAAGGCAGCCTAGGATCGTCAAAAGAGTTATGCGGACAAAAGGCGAAGGCAGTTGGAATTTGAAGTCGGAGATTGTGTGTTTGTCAAGGTTTCCCCCATAAAAGGAGCAATCAGATTTGGTAAGTCGGGAAAACTTGCTCTGAGATATATTGGACCTTCCCATGTGCTCAAGAGAATTGGTGCTTTGGCCTACAGGATTGAATTAGCAGACCGGATGGCTGGGATTCACAATGTATTTCACATATCTCATCTGAGGAAGTACGTGTACGACCCATCACTAGTTGTAGAACCGGTACTGCAGGAAGATTTAGAGGTCGAACCGGACTTAACTGTGGTCAGCCATCCAGTCCATATAGCAGATCAAGATGAGAGGCAGCTCAGGAACAAAGTGGTGAAGCTGGTCAAGATCCAGTGGAGCGAGGATCCCACAGATTGCACTTGGGAAACTCTAGATAGCATTAGGAAAGCCTATCCGGATTTATATCAAGAGAGTTAGTAATGTTTGTTTGAATGAAATGTTGCTTTGGTTGTTAGTATCTGGCTGATATGTATGCTTTGATTGTTTGAATATAAGAGCTTTTGGATTATCTTTGCTTTTAAATTTCGGGGACGAAATTCTTTTAAGGGGGGAGGAATGTGATAACTCAGAATTTTTAGGCAAATATTATTTTGATAATCTTCTATTATAATTATTTAAAATGTGCAAAATTATTCTTTTCAAACAAATAAAATATGTGTTTTCAAATTTCTATTGTTTATATAATATATATGTAGATTGTAAATAGAACTTTGATTGAAATTCAAAGGTAAATATCATAAAAATAAATTGGATTTAAAAACTCTACATTTTAAAACTAGCATATATATATATATATATAGTTATTAATTAATGCATAATTAGATTATATATCATTTTCTTTAAAGTTATATAACTATAAGTAAAAAGAAAATGTATCAATGAAAGTATAAAAACATATAAAAATATTAATGCATGCAAAAAGACAAGTGTAAGCTTAGTACAGCATGCAAAATAAAAGTGTCATATTTTATTTATTTTCTTCATTTTAAAAAAATAATAAATCAAGGCTATATATACCAAACCTGAGAAACAAAAACTAAACCAGAGAAAAGAAAAGGACTAAAACTAAAACAATCTTTTACAAATTTCAACCTGAAGTAAGTAAGCAAGATCAACTCAAAACAAGCAAATCAAAATCAAGTTTCCAGTTTCCAAAAGCATTTCCAGTTTTTCAAAGAAGCTTCTCTGTTCAACCAATATATACAATGAGTAAACATCATTTTTAAAAGCTAAATTTGTTTGATAATCTGATGCATGTGATAATGCTTGAAGTTATGATGTGAAAGATGCTTGCATGTATATATGTATAAAGTGGAATTGTGTGCATATCAGCATCTTGAGTATGCATGACTCTGATTTAAATTTCAACAGGCTAAATAAGTTTAAAAATTCAAATTCGTCTCCCCTAATCCTTTTTAGGCTTTAATGTATAAACAAAATGTGTTTAAATTAACAAGATCTTAATTTTAAAAATACTTTTAAGTATAATTAACAAGTGGATTTACTGGGAACAAGAAAATACAGTGATGTTAAATTAAAGTCAGAAAATCGAATGTTTGAAATTCATGTTTTGATTTTATATTTAGATTTTTTTTCAAAAATGATAAATTTTAAAGGTAATATAATAATTTTTAAGTTTGGGATTGAGGGAATTTGCGAGATGAACTAAAATCGAACATTCGTCGATTTTAGGCTGTCGGGGGAGAGTTGAGCATCGTGATCGATACTGGTGGTAGTTTGAGTGATGGGGATTGAGGGAAAAAAGACCAAAGAATTTCTTGACCAACGTGGTGGCCTGGCGTCGGCGATCTGAGGTTTTGAAGCCTGTTTTGGTCGATGATGATGTCGAGGCAATTGCTTCGTCGTGGGTGCACCGGAATGGATCGGAGGTGGGGGAATCAAAGCGTGGTTTCAAGACGAAGCTTTGGGTTGGTCGGCGAGCCCTTGGGTGGTCGTAGGCGGCGGCGCGAGGTGTTTTCATCGATCAGTTTGGATTCTAGGAAGTGCTTGATTTGCTCGATTTCGATTTCCAATTAGTATCGATGATCTGGGTGGACAGGTCGACTGAGGGGGAGATCGGCGACGTACTGATGGTTGTAGCGTTGATCGAAGCAACGACGTTCATTTGTGCACATGCACATGTGTCTTTTACGTATCTGATGTTGCTGTGTTGATTTGAGCATGGGAAGAAAGGGAGTTGCATCGAGTCAGGCTCGAAGTCGAACGCGAGTTTATCGAAGGGAAGAGATGAGAATTAGATCCTGATTGGCTTGGGAAATTTATGGGTTGGGCTCAGGTTTTCATTTGTAAGTAGCAAGCTTAAAATTGAAAGAAATATTAACCAATTTCCAAGATAAATTTATTAAACAAGTTTTTAAAGGGAAAAGAAAATGATCAAGTTACAAGCAAATTATTAAACAGGTTTCAAAACAAAGGTATTGATCAAGATATCAAGCAAGTTTCAAAGGTTAAAATTTTAAAGTTAATTGTTTTTAAGATTAATTGATTTGGTTTTAAATAAGTTATATATTGGGATAATTATTTAATGAAATCCCTAAGTATTTTTCAAAAACAATGATGTAATTAAGTAAGATAAATGCATTGAATTTTTATTAATCAAAAGGTCTCCAGTGATTTTGTATTTTAATAATAAATTAATTCAAGCATTTAATTTAAATAAGATTTAAATAATGTAATTAAGTAAAATAATTAAGATAATGGTTTATCTTTAATTAATTAAGGTCTTAGGTAATTAAAGGATAATTAATTAATAATTAAAGGATAATTAATTAATGTGAATAATTAAAGGATGATTAATTAATTTCAATAATTAATTAAAAGAATAATAAAGGGTTTATAATTAATTAATGTTAATTAATCGGGATTATAAGTAATTAAATCATAACTAATTAATTTATTGGTTTAAATTAAATTAATTATAATTGTGTGATTAACTAATCTTGCTTATGAATGATAGATTATATTGAATGTTTGGATTGATTAATATCTCTAATCTTTTAACTAGTAATGTTCTGTGATATGCAATAGCTGTTAATAAATGTGAGTTATTATCTGTGATGAAATTGTTGTGTGAATGTGAATTTCTGAATTTAAATTTGACGCAGCGTAGGAAGCGAATTCGATGATGTAAATCGAATCCGTCCAGGATCTCACACGATTAGCAGAAATAATCGGTGAATCGGTGATACATCGATGGATTTAAGAATACTGAAAGGCCCAAATCCGTTGATCACGAAGATACCGGATTTTAGCAATCGTCGACACGTTGATCGCGCACGATACCGTGAAGAAAGATCTACAATTCTTTGAGCGTTGATCAAGCGCACTTGATTCCGCGAATTGGCTTCAACGTTCGTTGATTCGAGCGCACTCGAATACCGAAAGTGGAGATAGGAGATAATATCAACTACCAATTTAATGAAGGCACAAAGCTTCACAAACAAAATTTTATTCAAAATTCAACAACTTTACAAATGACACGACTCGCCTATTTATAGGCTTACAACACCACAACACTACACAAAGTACAACACATTACAAAGCCGTCACGACCTAGTACAACTCACGCGACCTAAAATCAACAATCAACGACTTAAAAAAAATGCAAAAACCTCCATTACAGGACTTAACGACCTAACTTCCAATCGCGACTTAGGTTTAACGCGACTCATCGATCTTCAGCGACCTAAAGAAGGTCGTAGCTCGTTCGCGACTTATGTATGAGGTCGAACTTTGTTTGGGAAATCGCGGCGGCTTGCTCTAGGTCGATCGCGACCTATGGATGCAAATCTAATCCGCTTCATCGCGACCTAGAGCGAAGCGACCTAGGTCAGCTCGCGGTTTAGAGAGGAGGTGGAGAAGTTGCGAAGTACGTGCGCGGCCTAGGTAGGAGTTAGGTCGCGGTGATTGTTCGCGACCTAGAGAAGCTTCTTGCGCGCGCGACCTAAAGAGCACGACAGCGCAATTCAAGGTGGGACGACCTATGGGGGAGCTTCGACCGGTCTCTTCGCCGCGACCTAGGGCAGCGCGGTGATCTCGAGCAAAGGTATGCGCTTCATCATCCTCCCCATGTTGGAAGGAATTCGTCCTCGAATTCACACTCTCGTCATCTTCGACAAATTCCTCCCCATAATACGGAATTAAGTGTTTGACATTGAAAACATCAGAAGTATGAACCTCTTCCGGCAATCTTAGCCGATACGCATTATCATTGATCTTCTTCGAGATTTCTACTCGACCAATCTTTCGTGCTTTCAACTTGTTGTAAGTTCCAACTGGAAAACGATCTTTCGTCAATACTGCATATACAAAATCTCCTTCTTTGAAGACAACACTTCTTCGTTTCTTATCCGCCATTTGTTTATACTTCTCATTCATCTTTCCCAATCGTTCCTGAACGATTCTATGGCATTATGTCAACCCATCAACAAAATCAGCAGCCCGCTTAATTGTCCCCTTCGGTTGTGGCACTATTGTCAAATCCAACGGCCCCTTTAGTAAGCTTGAATATACAATTTGAAATGGACTGAAACCCGTACTACGGTTGATAGCATGATTATGAGCAAACTCCGCTTGACATAACTTCACATCCCAACTCTTCAGATTATCCTTCACAAGACACCGTAATAAATTTCCCAGCGATCTGTTCACAACCTCCGTCTGTCCATCTGTCTGTGGATGATAAGCGCTACTAAATTTCAACTTTGTTCCCACCATCTTCCACAAACTTAGCCAAAAATGACTCAGAAATCTGGTATCTCTATCTGAAACTATAGATTCTGGTAAACCATGTAAACGATAGATCTCTTTAAAGAACAACTGTGACACATGAACTGCATCCGCCATCTTCTTACAAGCAACAAAATGTACCATCTTCGAGAAACAGTCCTCTACAACATAGATAGAGTCATTTCCCCTCTGAGTTATCGGTATACCCAACACAAAATCCATGCTAATATCAATCCATGGTTTAGTAGGCACAGGTAACGGCATATATAATCCCGCATTCGTAGCTGTTCCCTTCGAAACTTGACAGATATGGCATCTTTCCACAAATCTCTCAACTTCTTTTCTCATTGACAGCCAAAAATAAGATTGGGAAATCAATTGCAATGTACGATCTCTACCCACATGGCCTTCCTCATGTAATTCCTTTACAATTTTCATCCGTAAACTGCAATCTGGTACGCATAATCGACTCCCCTTGAATAAGAATCCGTCTACCAACACAAACTCATCAGTACTCCCATCCTTGACTTTCTCAACAAACTTCGCAAAGTAAGGATCTTCTTCAAACAACTCTGGTAATAGTTCAAATTCTATCACTTCAACCTTCATCGTTGTCAACAAATGGTTCCTCCTGCTCAAAGCATCAGCTACACGATTCGTCCCCCTTGATTTGTGATTTACAACAAAAGTAAACTGCTGTAGATACGCAATCCATGATGCATGCCTAGCTGAAATTTTCTCTTGCCCTTGCAAATATTTCAAAGCTTCGTGATCAGTATATAAAACAAACTCCTTATGGAACAAATAATGTCTCCAGTGTTTCACAGCTTGCACGATAGCATAAAATTCCACGTCATAAGTACTATATCTCATCTTCGCACCCGATAGCTTCTCACTGAAATATGCAATAAGACGCCCCATCTGACTCAACACCCCTCCAATCCCAACCTTAGATGCATCAGTATGTAGCTCAAACAACAACTGAAAATTCGGTAATACTAAAATTGGTGCTGACGTCAAGAGTTCCTTGATTCGTTCAAAAGCAACCCCTGCTTCCTCTGTCCATGAAAACTGCTTGCCCTTCATACAATCCGTAACAAGCGCCATCACACTACTAAAGTGTGGAATAAACCTTCGATAAAATGAAGCCAACCCATGAAAACTTCGAACTTTTGTTATAGTCTTGGGCTGTGGCCAATCTTTGATAGCCTCAACTTTACTTTGGTCCACCTGTATTCCTTCTTCCGACACAACATATCCCAAAAATAAGACACTCCGTATCATAAACACACATTTCTTCGTTGCTGCATAGAATTGTTCTCCACGAAGAATAATTAACACCTTCCGCAAACGCTGAATATGCTCCTCTGTACTAGCACTATATATCAGAATATCATCAAAGTAAACTACCATGAATTCCCAATGAATGGTCTGAAAATCTGGTTCATCACTCTCATGAAAATACTAGGAGCATTAGACAAGCCAAACGGCATAACCAACCATTCGTATAGACCCTCCCTTGTTTTAAAAGCAGTCTTCCACTCATCACCAGGTCTAATTCGAATTTGATGATAACCGCTCTTCAGATCAATCTTAGAAAATATAGTAGCTCCATTCAACTGGTCTAGCAAATCATCCAATCTAGGCATAGGAAACCTGTATCGGACAGTAATCTTGTTCAATGCCCGACTATCGGTACATATCCTCCACGTTCCATCCTTCTTCGGCACCAACAATGCTGGTACTGTACATGGACTGAGACTCTCCTGAACACGCCCTTGCTCAAGCAACTCTTCCACTTGCCTTCTCAACTCCTCGTGTTCTTTCGGACTCATACGATAATGTGGCCTATGCGGTAAAACAGCACCTGGCACTAGATCAATTTGATGTTGTATGTCTCTCAACGGTGGAAATTCTTTTGGCAGCTCTTCAGGGAATACATCTTCAAATTCTTCCAGCACTGGCTTTACTTCTTCAGGAACTTCCACCACTTCACTACTCTCACGTCCAATCAACAAAAACACTTCAGGTTCCTCCTCCACTTCTTTAACAAACTCCTTCAAAGTCAACAGAGTCTTTAATTCTTCAATCTCCTCCAACTTGTTTTCTTCTTGTTGTCGCTTCTTAGGAACTAAAGTGATTTTTGTGCCTTCAAACATGAAACTGTAGCTATTGGTACGACCATCATGTTGCACAGCTCTATCATACTGCCACGGTCTTCCCAGCAATAGATGACATACATCCATATCCACAACGTCGCACCAAATCTCATCTTTATATCTCTTCCCAATCGAAAAATTCATACAAGCCCTTCGACAAACCTTCACTTCACCACCCTTCCTCAACCAAGCTAACTTGTAAGGTTTTGGATGTTTCTCTGTTTTCAATGCTAGCTTCTTCACAGCCTTTGTAGAAATAATATTATCACAACTTCCCGCATCAATGACAAATTTGCAAACCTTCCCCAGAATAGTGCACGTCGATTGAAAAATATTACTCCTCAACCAACTTGAATCGTCATCTTGCTTTGGTGTCAAACACGACCTCCTCATCATCAAATTACAACCCTCATCTCCCGACAATTCTTCTTCCTCCTCAACATATGGTGAATTGGAACATTCAGCTTCTGCATCCTCATCTTCAATCTCAGCAATCATCGCCCACTTCTTTGGCTTTAGACATTCATTGTTCTTGTGACCAAATTCTTGACAATTAAAGCATTTGATATTACTATTGACCTTTGCCTTCGCAACCTCATTCACAACTGGTTAATGACAACCTTGGAAACGTTAGCATTGCTACTAGCTCCCTTCACTTGATTGTTGGAATTTGTAAATACACCACCTCCTCTTCTGCCTTGCTTCTCCCAAGCTAAAGCTAACGCCTTCTGGTGTGCTTCTGCAACAGATCTCGGATCAAACATATTTACCATATCTTGAATCTGCATTCTCAACCCTTCAATAAACCTAGCGGTCAACTGTTCTTCCGTCTTCATGATGTTATTTCGAGCAATCAGTTGATAAAACTCATCAGCATAATCATTAACAGTCTTTGTTCCCTGCCTTAGATTTTGTAAGCGTTGATACATAAGAGATTGATAATTGTAAGGTAAGAAAGTAGCTTTCATTAACTTCTTCATCTTCCCCCATGAAACAATCTTTGACTTCCTCATCCGTTCTCGTGTAAGTTTTGTCCGTTGCCACCACGCCATGGCTCTTCCTCTTAAACGAGTAGCAATCAACTTCACTTTACGATCTTCCGGAACCTCCTTGAAATCAAAGATCTCTTCAACATTAGATAACCAATCTAGAAATTCTTCAGCCTGCATACCACCCTTAAACTCTAGAATTTCAATTTTCATTTCGGACTCCCATTTGTGATCATACACTGAATTATTTCTTCCTTGGCTTCGATTTCGACTATGAACACTACCACCATCAAAATCTAATGCATAGCGTTGTCGATCATGACCACCAACATCTCTACCACCATTTCTACCACCAACATTTCTTCGATCTACATTCCTCCGATCACGATAATCCACATCTCTCCGATTTCGTTCATCAACATTTCTATCACGTTCGTCAACATTTCTACGATCATGATCTTCTCTTCTCTCCCTATCTGAATGTGGTGAAACTCTATTTCCCCCATGACTCGATTCAGGTGAAACCCTTCTTCTACTTTGATTCATTTCAAGCATCATTCTCTCTAATCGACCAATTCCTTCATTCAACTTCTCAATGAAACTCTCATTGATTCGTTGCTCCATTTCATCGGCCTCTTCTCTTCCATACAAAGCATTAATATTGCGATGACGTTGAGCTCGTCTCGGCGGCATGATTGAACTTCAACAAATCAAACAATCTTCAAAAACTTCAACTCAAACTTGAAAAAAACAAGTCACGGCTTTCTCCAACACTTGTCTCTCGGCCTTGAACACTTCAAAGTGATGCACGGCTCAACTTCAAACACCTTCCGGACTTTGATCCAAAATGATATGGATCGGAAACTCCAAACTTGTTGTAACTTCACGATGAACACGATGAACACCAAACTTCTCAACAATGCAAATCTGAACTCCAAATGATACAAACTTCCTGCGATCTAGCTCTGATACCAAACTAACGCAGCGTAGAAAGCGAATTCGATGATGTAAATCGAATCCGTCCAGGATCTCACACGATTAGCGGAAATAATCGGTGAATCAGTGATAAATCGATGGATTTAAGAATACTGAAAGGCTCAAATCCGTTGATCACGAAGATACCGGATTTTAGCAATCTTCGACACGTTGATCGCGCACGATACCGTGAAGAAAGATCTACAATTCTTTGAGCGTTGATCAAGCGCACTTGATTCCGCGAATTGGCTTCAACGTTCGTTGATTCGAGCGCACTCGAATACCGAAAGTGGGGATAGGAGATAACATCAACTACCAATTTAATGGAGGCACAAAGCTTCACAAACAAAATTTTATTCAAAATTCAACAACTTTACAAATGACACGACTCGCCTATTTATAGGCTTACAACACCACAACACTACACAAAGTATAACACATTACAAAGCCATCACGACCTAGTACAACTCACGCGACCTAAAATCAACAATTAGCGACTTAAAAAAAATGCAAAAACCTCCATTACAGGACTTAACGACCTAACTTCCAATCGTGACTTAGGTTTAACGCGACTCATCGATCTTCAGCGACCTAAAGAAGGTCGTAGCTCGTTCGCGACTTATGTATGAGGTCGAACTTTGTTTGGGAAATCGCGGCGGCTTGCTCTAGGTCGATCGCGACTTATGGATGCAAATCAAATCCGCTTCGTCGCGACCTAGAGCGAAGCGACCTAGGTCAGCTCGCGGTTTAGAGAGGAGGTGGAGAAGTTGCGAAGTACGTGCACGGCCTAGGTAGGAGTTAGGTCACGGTGATTGTTCGCGACCTAGAGAAGCTTCTTATGCGCGCGACCTAAAGAGCACGACAGCGCGATTCAAGGTGGAACGACCTATGGGGGAGCTTCGACCGGTCTCTTCGCCGCGACCTAGGGCAGCGCGGTGATCTCGAGCAGAGGTATGCACTTCATCAAAATTGAATTGTTTAAACTTAAACAATTGGGCCTTAAAAGACCGCGTTTGGGTTTCGATGAGACCGGGATCGAATATCAAATTGTTATCCGAAAACCACATCGATCCAAATTAAACGATAGATCGTGAAAACCCAAGTGAAGATCGAGATGAAGATTCAGAGTGCAAGGGCTATTTGTCGTTAACTCTGAGGGTAATTCCAAAATGAGTGTAGCGAAGACAGTGCCTTCGGTTTCGTTCAAACCCGGAACGGACTTATACGGTTGAATACTATCAGACCATCGTCAATGGAGGACGATAAGCATTCCAAGATATGTGTTCTAAAAAGGTAATCATAGCCTCAAGCCTCATCAACCGGGGATGACTGAAACAGGGGAGGTGCACGCAAGGCTAAGTGGGTAGCACCCAAGTAGGATAAGATTTTTCCCTGTCTAGAGGTCCCTTTTATTCGGCTGTGTAGGCGGTTGTTGGCCACAACCGCGGGAATGTCTTATTCGCACTATCCAGTAAGGGGTAGCTCCGGTCTTGTGTTGCAAGGGATCAGGGTGGATCCTCGGTACAGTGATCTAGACCACATACTGTGATGGACCGTACCCCAATAGCCCTGTCATTGTATGGAATCCAATCTCCCATAAGAGCTTGTACGGTTTGATTGTGTCAACTATGTTGGAACGTGAGATGTAAGCATTTCGACTATTTCATATTTTATATTGAAAACCCTAGACACTATTATACTATAATTGGATTTTCTATCAAATGTTTTGGTTATCGTAAGGGAAAAGTTGTCCGTGTTTATTTGCGGAGAGTCTTCCGAGATACCTTTGATTTCAAATGTTTTTCAAGTTAAACAGCTTAACCGTTTACTCATACCAAACCCATGTCTGACCCGGAGTTTATTTCTGTTTTTCTTAAACTCTTGGATACTCAAATTTTTATGAGTAGCCAAGTGATCAGGTTGTCTTAACGCATTTTGGAAAAGGACATAGAGCCGGAGACTTGGCGTATCTATATATCTATTCCGCTGTGTTGGTATCATCTATTTTGTACAGGCAGGTCTTCACGACTGTCTAATGTGATGTTGTGCAATTGTGTGACTCTGATGTATGATGAATATTATGTAATACCTATGTAAAGTAATATTTTTTTCCGTTTCGTTGTGATATTCTGATGTTGTTTCTTTTTTTCTTTCTATCTATCTATTTTCTTTTCTACCTATTTCTTTCTAATCTACGATACGTCTTTCTATAGAATGAATGGCGGCTCGTCACACAATCCAATCTCTACACCAATGATAAGCAATGTACATTTATTTAAGTATGAAGGGGAAGCTATTCAGAATGATAGTTAGTACAAAAGCATAGTTGGTGCTCTTCAATATGCAATTATCACTAGACCAGATATTGGTAACAGTGTCAATAAGGCAAGCCAATACATGTAAAGCTCAATAGATGTTCACTGGAAGACAGTGAAAAGAATTTTAAGATATCTCAGTGGAACTCTAAACTATGGTCTAACTCTAGAAGCAAGCAAGGTTATCAATATTACTGACTATGCTGATGCTGACTGGGCCACAGACCCAGATGACAGGAGGTCAACAACAGGTTATTGTATATACTTAGGTCAGAATCATGTATCTTGGTGTTCAAAAAACAACCAACTGTGTCAAGGTCGAGCACGGAGGCAGAATTTAGAAGCGTAGCTAACGCTACTGCTAAGATTATATGAATGGAATCTCTTCTAAGTGAACTACAGATCAAAACAGAGAACAAAACAACCATTTGGTGTGACAACTTAAGCACAACTCACTTAATAGACAATCCTATACTTCATGCAAGGACAAAGCATATTGAATTGGATATATATATTTGTTCGAGAGCAGCTAAGCAGAGGAAAACTAGCAGTAGTCACATACCTTGTACTTACCAAACTGCCGATATTCTAACCAAGCCTCTGTCAAAGGCGAACTTCACTTGGTTCGGAAAAAGACTAAAAGTCAAAAGCTTTCACAATAGCTCACAAACTTTAAAGTAGAAGAGTGACAAAGATGACGACTTTCAAGAAGATCCTCAAGCCATCAAGCAAAATAGCTAAGGAGAAAGCTGCAGTGGTAATTTTCACCCAAAGAATTTCATGTCGAGATCTATTTAGTGCTAATCCTTTCATAATCCTCTATCAAAGCAGCATCTCCTCAGATTCCTTCTTATCTCTCAGATTTTTGAACAAATTTTATAGATTTTATGCATGAATCGATCTATCAAGAATTTGTGGGTAAATCGCTATAAACCCTAGCCGAAGTAGGGTTTGAGGGGGAGAATTAGAATGTTGCGGAAATGAGGCTGCGCATATATGAAGGCTTATCATTTTCAAGGTTTATCATATCCGCACATCATCCAGATCCAATCGCTCTTAATCAATCCGCATTTACAAAATATTTAACAGATGTGGGCTTTGAGTTTTCTAAGCCCATTTATCATATAACTCTATGTATATGACAAACGATGTACATTGTATTTGAAACATTTTTCTTTGTATCAAATATCAATATACAAATCTGTACCACGGAAGAAATTAAATTATGTTTCATATTTCTCATAAAAACTCTGTCTCGATCATTTCTTTGCAAAATCAATTATTTTCCAAAAAAATTATACTGTGGTTCAGGTGTGTGTAATGCTAAAGTGTAACTTCTTATTATCTGTTTTCTAGGTTGAACTTGCTAACTATCATGCATTAGGCCTAAATTTAGCTCAGCTTGAAAGGAAGATTATAATGGAAATCACCAGACCTGAAAGGGTTCGATACTATTTGGCTCCTGGATGACTGGTATGTGTTATATTGTTATCTGCTTGCCTTCACTTTCTAGAAAGTGATAATGCTCTAATCATGTTTGGCATACTTGTTTTATTTTGTACTATAAGATAAACGAAACTAAAAGCATTGATGTTCAGCTGCATAGATTCAGTACGTTTTCCACTGGATTTAAACCTCGGAATAAACAATTATCGAAAGAGTTGTATGCAAACAAACATTCAGTAGCATGTGATTATTGAAGTGTTAAGTACAACTTTGGGGGTGATGCTCCTATTTGCGTGAAAACGTAATAATGTAATCAGTTGCCAATCTATGAAGTTGATATGGTAAAAATCAATTCCACTACTTGCGTATCAAGAGATAAATAAGCCCAGAAGCAATGGAACTTCCATGTAAGTTATCAGAATTGAAGGCTAGTGTGTATATATATTTAACACCATTTTTTTGGAAACTGGAAGTTCCTTAACGAAGCAGCATCTGATGCGTAATAAATAGAATATTAATGAACCCGAGCTCATGTTCTTATTATGATGGGAAGTTAATGCTTCAAATGGGCTCAAGATGGTTCCTTTACATCGTTGTATTCAGTACACTGTGTTATTTACTTGTGCCATATTCCAATGATCATTATACTCTCACTCTCTCGGCCAGTGGTTGAAGTTTTTTTTGAAGCTTTTTATTTTCTTGTAGATTATTTGTTAAGTATGTGTACTAGTTCATGTTAAATAAATTTGTTTGTGACATCCTATTTATTCCTGCAGGTTAGGGAATAGTAGCACACGTGGTGAAAAGGCCTCCATTTGGTTTAATGCAAGTGCAGGTAGTGCCTTAATCTTCTTTTTGTTTGTGCATAATTTGTTCTTATATCATTAGTGTAGGTATATATCCTATTAAACCTATATTATTTTCTATGTTTTCAAAACAAGACCCATTGATTTGTGAACTTGATAAAGATATGTCTGAACCTAAAATTGATACATTCTAAAAGATAATTGAGAATTTGACCAGCATGAACATGCGATGTCGTTAGAGATGTCAAGTTCTCAATAATTTAATACAACTATTATGATCATGGAAGTTGTTATCAAAACTCAAAATTTGTTTTAATGTTAGCATTGTATTTTTTTTACTGTGAATTGGCTCATAAATTGATGTGATAAATATATGGATTTATAATTTGAATTGACTTGATATTTTGCTCGAATATGCTCTTTAATTATGCAAAAATATAATCGATGTAGCAAGCTACAGTGTTAAGGTCCTTAGGAAAATTTGAATTGGTGAAAATGATCGCCGTGCTATTTTTATTATCTTTGTTTCGTAGTAGCTACATTGTAAAAATAAGGTTCAACGGTCAAATGCAGGTCCATCTTGATGAAGAATTTACCTCGTTCGAAGCATTGGCCACCCATCACCGACTCATTCCCATCACCACTTCACCGACCCACGACTTAACTTCCACCGCGACTCATGATTCAATCCACCTCCATAGCAACCCACGACCCACGACTCAACAACCACAGCGACTCACGACTCAATTCCATCTCCAATCGCGACCTACGACTCATCCCCTCCAGGACCCAACTCCATTTTCCCCTCCGATCCAACTCCTCACCGACCCACGACCTATCTCCACCAATGAGACGCAGCCGACCTATTATCACATCGGCCTCCCTAAAAACGCGAATTCCATATGCCGCGTGCGCGAGTTTGCTAAGGCGCGAAGCTCTCTTATCGATCCATCAGTAAGTCGCGAACGAGATAGGTATTGAGTTGCTGATGATATATTTTTAAGTCGCGAAGATATTTGATGAGTCGTTGCCGAGACAGAGCATAAGTCGATTGCCGAGATAAAAGATGAATCGTAGCCAAAGCCTGCTGACCTATGAGTCGTGAACGACCTATGTCGTTAAGTCGTTCTATTATTTTTTTTCCGCGTATCAGTTGAGTCGTTCATTTTGTTAAGTCGTGTACGTTTGTATTGTAATTTTCTTAAGTCTTTTGTGTTGAGTCATAAACCATATAAATAGGGTTGTAATGTCATTGTAATGAAGGGTTGAAAATTGAATAAAAATTTCTTGTTGATTGCTTTGTGCTTTCTTTTCTAATTGGTAGTCGAGTGAAATCTCCTATCTCCACCTACGTCATTCGAGTGCGCTCGAATCTTCGTTTGTGAAGCCGATTCACGGAATCAAGTGCGCTTGATCAACGTCGAAGAATCGTAGATCTTTGTTTCTCGGTATCGTGCGCGATCAACGAGACGAAGATAGCTAGAATCCGGCATCTTTGGATCAACGGATTTGGGCATTGCAGTATTTTCAAATCACCGATTGCTACATTTCATCAATTGAAGTTTGTTTTGAAATATCCGCTACGTCAGTTTGGTATCAGAGCTTGTTTTAGCCAATCATAGCTAAATCGGGTCTTGGAGCCAAGTATTCGAAGTTTGAAGTTCATATTCGTCGTGTTCATATTGAAATTACAACAAGTTGAAGTTTTTGATCCATTTCATTTTGGATCTAGAGTTTGTTGAAGGTGTTTGAATTTGCGAGGGAGAGATTTCACGCCAAAGTGAAGCTCGAAGCAAGCTTGAAGCCGTGCTAGTTGATTTGAATTGTAGCTTTGGAGTTGTTTTGTTGAAGATTTTTGAAGTTTGATTTGTTGAAGTTTATTGTTTAAAGATTTTGCGAAGTTCAATCATGCCACCGAGACGAGCTCAACGTCATCGCAATATTAATGCCTTGTATGGAAGAGAAGAGGCCGATGAAATGGAGCAACGAATCCACGAGAGCTTTACTGAAAAGTTGAATGAAGGAATTGGTCGATTAGAGAGAATGATGCTTGAAATGAATCAAAGTAGAAGAAGAATTTCACCTGAATCAAACCGTGGGGGTAGTAGAGTTTCATCACATTCAGAACGGGAGAGGAGAGAAAGTCAAGAGCATAGAAGTGTTGATAATCGAAGTAGAAGGAATGTTGATGATCGGGATCGAAGGGATGTTGGTAGTAGGAGTGGTGGTAGAGATGTTGGAGGGCGTGAATGACAACGATATACTTCAGATTTTGATGAGGAATTTGTTGGTGACAGAGGAAGTATGCATCGAGATAGAGAACAAACACGACGTCAGTATCGAGATATAGATGATGATCATCGATGGGAATCGGGAATGAAGATGGAGATTCCGGAGTTTAAAGGTGGGATGGTTGCTGAGGAGTTCTTAGACTGGTTATCTAATGTTGAAGAAATCTTTGATTTCAAGGAAATACCGGAGAATCGTCGAGTGAAGTTGGTTGCTACTAGATTGAGGGGAAGAGCAGTGGCATGGTGGCAGCAAACTAAACTTACACGAGAACGGATGGGGAAGTCGAAGGTTGTTGAGTGGGATAAGATGAAGAAGTTGATGAGGTCTACTTTCTTACCTTACAACTATCAATCACTTATGTACCAGAGGTTGCAGAATCTGAGGCAAGGGACAAAGTCTGTTAGTGATTATGCTAATGAATTTTACCAACTCATTGCCAGGAACGATATTATGGAGACTGAAGAACAGTTAACTGCTAGATTCATTGGGGGATTGAGAATGCAGATCCAGGATATGGTCAATATGTTTGATCCAAGATCTGTAGCAGAGGCCCATCAGAAAGCGTTAGCTTGGGAGAAGCAGGGAAGACGTGGAGGTGGTGTGTTTACTAATTCTAACAATCAAGTGAAGGGGGCCAGTGGAAGTTCTAATGTTCCTAAACCTGTCAGTAAGCCAATTGTGAAGGAGGGTGAGAAGGCGAAGGTTAATAGTGGGTTCAAATGTTATAATTGCCAGGAAATGGGTCATAAAAGCAATGAGTGTCCGAAGCCGAAGAAGAGAACTATGATAGTTGAAGCTGAGGATGAGGATGAAGAGGCTGAGTGTTCTAATTCCTTACCGGTTGAGGAGGAAGACTTGTTATCGGGAGACGAAGGATATTCACTGATGATGAGGAGGAGTTGTTTGACACCAAAGCAAGAGGAGGGAGACAGTTGGTTGAGCAATAACATATTTCAGTCTACTTGTACTATTCTTGGAAGAGTTTGTAAATTCGTTATTGATGCTGGGAGTTGCGATAACATTATCTCTACAGAAGCAGTAAAGAAGTTGGAATTGAAAACCGAGAAGCATCCTAAACCGTACAAGTTAGCCTGGTTGAGGAAAGGAGGTGAGGTAAAAGTTGGAAGGAGAGCTTGTGTTAAATTTTCAATTGGGAAGAAATACAAAGATGAAATCTGGTGCGATGTAGTGGACATGGATGTGTGTCATCTGTTGTTGGGCAGGCCATGGCAGTTTGATAGAGCAGTTCAACATGATGGTCGTGCTAATAGCTATAGTTTCATGTTTGAAGGCACTAAAATTACTTTAGTTCCCAAGAAGCAGCAACAGAAAGAAAGTAAGCTGGAGGAAATTGAAGAATTGAAAACTCTGTTAACTTTGAAGGAGTTTGTCAAGGAAGTCGAAGAGGAGCCTGAAGTCTATTTGTTGATTGGGCGAGAGTGCAGTGAAGAGGTTGAACTTCCTGAGGAAGCAAAGCCAGTTTTGAAAGAGTTTGAGGATGTATTTCCAGAGGAGTTGCCTAAGGAGTTACCGCCATTGAGAGACATTCAACATCAAATCGATCTTGTTCCGGGAGCAGTATTACCGCATAGACCACATTACCGAATGAGTCCGAAGGAACATGAAGAGTTACGAAGGCAGGTGGAAGAGTTGCTAGAACAGGGACGTGTTCAGGAAAGCTTGAGTCCTTGTGCAGTGCCAGCTTTGTTGGTGCCGGAAAAGGATGGAACATGGAGGATGTGCACTGACAGTAGAGCATTAAATAAGATTATGGTGAGATATAGATTTCCTATGCCAAGGTTGGATGACTTGCTGGATCAGTTGAGTGGGGCAACTATCTTTTCGAAAATTGATTTGAAAAGCTGTTATCATCAAATTCGGATTAGACCTGGAGACGAATGGAAGACAGCCTTCAAAACGAGAGAGGGGTTATACGAATGGTTGGTTATGCCATTTGGTTTATCAAATGCACCTAGTACATTCATGCGGGTGATGAATCAAATCTTTAGACCATTCATTGGGAAGTTCGTGGTGGTTTATTTCGATGATATTCTGATATATAGCAGAAGTACGGAGGAGCATGTTCAACATTTGAGGGAAGTGTTGATTATTCTTCGGGAGGAACAATTTTATGCTGCTACAAAGAAATGCGTGTTTATGATGCATAGTGTTTTATTTCTGGGTTATGTCGTTTCAGGAGAAGGTATACAGGTGGACCAGGATAAAGTTGAAGCAGTCAGGAATTGGCCACAACCAAAGACAATTACGGAAGTGCGAAGTTTTCATGGGCTAGCGTCATTCTACCGAAGATTCATTCCACACTTCAGTAGCGTGATGGCTCCAGTTACTAATTGCATGAAAGGGAAACAGTTTGTATGGTCAGAGGAAGCGGGGGTTGCTTTTGAGAAGATCAAAGAACTATTGACGACAGCACCGATTCTTGTTTTACCAGATTTTCAGTTATTGTTTGAATTGCATACTGATGCGTCGAAGGTGGGAATTGGTGGAGTGTTGAGTCAGAGGGGACGTCCTATTGCATATTTTAGTGAAAAGTTGTCAGGAGCGAAGATGAGATACAGTACATATGACGTTGAATTCTATGCATGATGTACAAGCTATTAAACATTGGAGACACTATCTATTCCAGAAAGAGTTTGTTCTTTACACTGATCATGAGGCATTGAAGCATATGCAAGGACAAGACAAGATTTCCACGAGACATGCATCATGGATTGCTTATTTGCAGCAGTTTACTTTTGTCGTTAAACACAAGTCAGGAGTAACCAATCGTGTAGCTGATGCTTTGAGTAGGAGGAGTCATTTATTAACGACAATGAAAGTTGAAGTGACAGGGTTTGAATTATTGCCAGAGCTGATTGAAGAAGATCCTTACTTTGTGAAATTTGTTGAGAAAGTCAAGGAAGGAAGTACTGATGAATTTGTGTTGGTTGATGGATTCTTGTTCAAAGGAAATCGTTTATGTATACCAGATTGTAGCTTGAGAATGAAGATCGTTAAAGAATTACATGAAGAAGGCCATGTAGGAAGAGATCATACATTGCAGTTGATTTCTCAGTCTTATTATTGGCCATCAATGAGGAAAGAGATAGAGAGATTTGTGGAGAGATGTCATATCTGTCAGGTTTCGAAGGGAACAACTACGAATGCAGGATTATATATGCCGTTACCTGTGCCTAACAGACCATGGGTTGATATCAGCATGGATTTTGTTTTGGGTTTGCCTAGAACTCAAAAGGGAAATGATTCTATATTTGTTGTAGTGGACAGGTTTTCGAAGATGGCACATTTTATAGCCTGTAAGAAGACAGCGGATGCAGTTCGAGTGGCACAGTTATTCTTTAAAGAAATCTATCGTTTACATGGGTTGCCGGAGTCTATTGTTTCAGACAGGGATACCGGATTTTTAAGTCATTTTTGGCTTAGTTTGTGGAAGATGGTGGGAATGAAGCTGAAATTTAGTAGTGCTTATCATCCACAAACAGATGGGCAAACCGAGGTGGTGAATAGATCGTTGGGAAACTTGTTACGATGTCTTGTGAAAGACAATTTAAAGAGTTGGGATGTGAAGTTGTGTCAAGCTGAATTTTCTCACAATCATGCAAATAACCGAAGTACAGGATTCAGTCCATTTCAGATTGTATACTCAAATTTACCCAGGGGACCGTTGGATTTGGCAGTAGTACCACAACCGAAGAGGACAGTTAAACGAGCTGCTGATTTTGTTGATGGGTTGACGGAATGCCATAGAATCGTTCAGGAACGATTGGAAAGGGCAAATGAGAAGTATAAACAAATGGCGGATAAGAAACGAAGAAGTATAGTCTTCAAAGAGGGTGATTTTGTTTACGCGGTTTTGACGAAAGATCGTTTTCCAGTTGGAGCTTACAATAAGTTGAAAGCACGAAAAATTGGTCCATTAGCAATCTTAAAGAAGATAAATGATAATGCGTATCGGTTAAAGTTGCCGAAAAATGTTCATACTTCTGATGTTTTCAATGTCAAACATTTAATCCCGTATTGTGGGGAGGATTTCATCGAAGGTGACGAGAGTGTGAATTCGAGGACGAATTCTATCCAACAAGGGAAGGATGATGAAGAATTTACCTCGTTCGAAGCATTGGCCACCCATCACCGACTCATTCCCATCACCACTTCACCGACCCACGACTTAACTTCCACCGCGACTCACGACTCAATCCACCTCCATAGCAACCCACGACCCACGACTCAACAACCACAGCGACTCACGACTCAATTCCATCTCCAATCGCGACCTACGACTCATCCCCTCCAGGACCCAACTCCATTTTCCCCTCCGATCCAACTCCTCACCGACCCACGACCTATCTCCACCAATGAGACGCAGCCGACCTATTATCACATCGGCCTCCCTAAAAACGCGAATTCCATATGCCGCGTGGGCGAGTTTGCTAAGGCGCGAAGATCTCTTATCGATCCATCAGTAAGTCGCGAACGAGATAGGTATTGAGTTGCTGATGACATATTTTTAAGTCGCGAAGATATTTGATGAGTCGTTGCCGAGACAGAGCATAAGTCGATTGCCGAGATAAAAGATGAATCGTAGCCAAAGCCTGCTGACCTAAGAGTCGTGAACGACCTATGTCGTTAAGTCGTTCTATTATTTTTTTTCCGCGTATCAGTTGAGTCGTTCATTTTGTTAAGTCGTGTACGTTTGTATTGTAATTTTCTTAAGTCTTTTGTGTTGAGTCATAAACCATATAAATAGGGTTGTAATGTCATTGTAATGAAGGGTTGAAAATTGAATAAAAATTTCTTGTTGATTGCTTTGTGCTTTCTTCTCTAATTGGTAGTCGAGTGAAATCTCCTATCTCCACCTACGTCATTCGAGTGCGCTCGAATCTTCGTTTGTGAAGCCGATTCACGGAATCAAGTGCGCTTGATCAACGTCGAAGAATCGTAGATCTTTGTTTCTCGGTATCGTGCGCGATCAACGAGACGAAGATAGCTAGAATCCGGCATCTTTGGATCAACGGATTTGGGCATTGCAGTATTTTCAAATCACCGATTGCTACATTTCATCAATTGAAGTTTGTTTTGAAATATCCGTTGCGTCACATCTGAACGTGCATATATACTCGTAATAATAAATTTATGTATGTAATTAATGAAAGGATTTTATGTATTATGGTTATGAAATTATTTTATCAATAGTTTTATTTAAACTTAGTATTAAATATGTTTAAAGATATTAATTTATTATGGAAAATGGACTTATGGCTTTAAATAATTATTTAAAAATCTTATATAATCTTAGAAAAATACGAAATAGTTTCTAGTTAATATTGTATGGTTTTTAAAGTATATTTCATGATTTTTGAGTGTAAGAAAACGTTTTTTTTTTGAAATACTAAATATTAGATAATTTTCAATTATAATTGTTAAATACTAAATAATAATTTTACTTCTTAATATTAATTACTAAAAACTAGTTACCAAATATTAGTCTTAGTTATTAATTATTACTTCTACACTTTTTTGTTTCGATATATTTAACGTTGCATATATTTGTCATACAAACTAAGATAGATGACTATTTTCCTCCAATTCAACAAGAGAAGCTGAGGCAAACAATAAAATTTTAATATAACCGTTGAATTTCTTTAACTTAGGTATTTTTATGCGCATCTTAGTTTTTACCGTTGACTTTTTTATTTGTTTATTTGATCTCTGCCGTGTTTACTGATACTTATTTCGATTTAATTGCAAACGTGAACACATTGAAAAATAAACGTGATGCACTGTTGCTACATCACTACTATGTTCAAGTTATTATGTACCATTATGCAAGCAGTAGTTTTTATAAGCTAATTGTTTTCTTACTCCTCTGATAAAAAATAAAAAATAAAATTTAGAAAATAAATATAAACTTCATATTGTTCATATGATGTTTATAGGCTAAATATGACAAGCAGTTCTATATTTGACTGATAACAACAAGAGTTCTAGTTCCTTCTAACTTTTGATAAGAAACATCAAAACATAATGAGATGAAGTAGAATAGTATTGCAAGCATTTATGTCTAATTAACTTGAACTTGCCATATTTGACGCTAAATAAATTCGTATTTTCTCTCTTCTAGCGCTCTCTAATTGAATTTTTCTTATAGGCATATTGGACTCTTGAAAAAGACGAGATTGGGCTTTCCACGGTTTATAATTTGCTCTTTTAGCAAGCTCTTTTTATTAGATTTTATATTGCTAACACTTTTTTTTAAAACATTGCTCATGAAAAGTTGTATATGACTAAAAAATTTGGTGTACAAAATTGATGTAGCTTTTGGTTATGCTTAATCTTTATAACTGCATATATTATCAGATTATATCTATTGTTGTTTTTTGAATTAAGAATTTTGTTTTTAATATATTTTTCATGGCTATTATAATTGTTTTAAAACTACTGTAACAACCAGGTATTTTCAACCATTTGCATCCACACATGCCGGACTTGAATTGCTCAAAATACCGCGTTGTAAATAAAATTTGGCAAATCTCATAATATACAGTAAATAAAAATCACAGATCACAGACACAGAGTAATAATAGTGCAGCGGAAGTAAAAGAAATAGTAGTTGATGAAGCTACTATGTAAATATATCAGAGTTACATAAGATACAACAGAAGAAATAAAGTACAAAAGAAGTCTCAAGATAATAACCAAGTACAAAATGAATACAGCACTGAGATCAACAGGATAACTGGAAGTGAAACAGATAAAATTGAACAAGCACATAATCTCCAGCGATACCAATCTCCAGAAAGTGGAAATCCAAATCTGTGAATACTCAGGCTGACCCGAGCGTAAATAAAATACAAACACTCGAGTCAGGACATACATACTTATACAATGTAAACCAACTCAAGTGAACTATAGTAAAGTACAAGTAACTTAAAGGATGCTTGGGACCGCCCATCCTCTAAGGATCCCTTAAACTATTTACTATATAGTATATTGCGCTATTATAATAATGTCTAACAGTAAAATAAACATACTTTTAAATAGCGTTAAGGCTTTACATTTTCCACCTTAACAGAAATAATGCCAATAATATATACAATACATGCATATCTCCTGATCGGCAGACTATGAGAAGATACTGCATAGGTACGACACAAATAGAAACTCATAGTAAAGGCACGATATGGTAGGTGACACGGCACAAGGCAATACCAGGGTAGATATACCAATTACGCACACGGGCGGGTGGTAACGCAGCAGCCACATACTCCCACCTCGGAACATATTCCCAAAATCGAAGGGGCGCCCAAACAATCACAAAAGCAATAGAATGGTATCGAAGAAATGTGTCCGACCAGAGGAGCTACCCCTTTTGGCCCGAGATCGCTCCTGTTTTAGCCACCTTATGCCAACTCACGGGAGTTGGGTCCACGTAATATACCTCAAGAACGTCGTCACCATCCTACATCATTCTGGAATCTCCACGCGTACACGGTTAGTCAAAGTGGTTTTCGGTATCGACAGAGGGTATGCCCATATCCGATCCCGGTCTCTTTGCCAACCAATCATTATTATAACCCGTGGTTATAACTTTAAAATAATATTCTATACTTCAAAATAAAATATCATTTCAATCCAAATCTTTATCAAAATAAAGGTTAAATCATTTCCAAACCATTTCAATATATCAACATATCATATCTTTCAAATTCAAATATTTATCAAAATAAATATCAAGTCATTTCCAACCATTTTAATATATTAAATTATCATATCCTTTCAAAACTTCCTTTCGAATCATTTCAATATATTGAAATATCATATCGTTCAGAACTTCATTTTCAAATCATTTTAATATCAAAATATCATATCTTTCAAAACATCATTTTTCAAATCATTTTAATACATAAGTATCATGTCTTTCATTTTCAAATCATTTTAGTATCAAAATATCATATCTTTCAAAACTTTATTTTCAAATCATCATATAAGTTTAAATCCAAATATTCAACTTTAAATATCTTCTAAATTCAAGATAACATTCATTTATTATCCTTTCAAATCACCTTTAAATAGTTTATATTCCAAATTAAATTAACTCATTTAAACCATTTAAAAGTGGAGTTATTATACTTTCAAATTAAGTACTCAATTTCCAAAATAATAAACTTCAATTTAAACCATTTAAACATTATAAAAAATCATATTTTAACATTCAAAATGTTTATTAACGTACCTTCAATATATGATTTTTATAAAATAAACTTCTTATAAATAAATCAAAATTTTCAATAAATTTACTTAACAAATTCAAGTGTATAATTTCTTTTCCTTCACATATGCAATTTATTAATACTTAAACTTTTAAATTTCCATTTCACAAATTAAACTAAATTTCCAATTGATTTTATTTAACTAAAACCTTTAATTAAACCAAATTTCACATTTTCAAGTCAAGTTGTATTTCAAAATTACACATTTAAGTATTTATTTATTTAACCGTTTAAATTCATAGACAAATCAATAATACTTTAATAAATCACCTAAATTCAACTTTAAATCAAATTATCATATTTACCATTTTCCAAATACAATTAAATTTCCATTTTTCTATTTATATAACTTATATATCATTTTTAACCAAAATTCCAAATTTTCAAACTTAAGTTATATTTCAAAAATTCAGTTTAACCATTTATTTATTTAACATTTTCCACTTATAGAAAAAATCATAAATCCTTTATTTAAACACTTTAAAATCTATTTAAATCAAATTATCATAAATTTACATTTTAAACCACTTAAAATTTTATTTAAATAACTTAAAGGTCATTTTAAAAGCCAAAGTCCAAATTTCTAGATTTAAATTATATTTAAAAAATCCAATTTAACCATTCATTAATTACATTTTTAACTCAGAGAGAAAAATCATAATTTCTTTATTTTAAAACATTTTAAAATCTGTTTAAATCAAATTTCATAAATTTATATTTTAATATACTAAAAAAAATTATCCAAACACTTTATACAATAACCACGGGCTTGTATATAGTTTTCTAACCTAGGTCAGGTAATACGGATATATATCATTTCAATCTGCAGTTTAAAAAGAAAAATCCGGGTTCTATCATTTCAAACCCACAATCCCAAGTTAAAACAAAATAAATAAAAACCGTTTAGGCCTATCATTTCAGCCCATAACGATTTTTTTTCTATTCTAAAGTCCGTTCGGGTATGTATCATTTGAACCCATTGTGAACCTAATCTACAGAGAACTTGCAGTGTGATAAACAGATATAAATGAACAGTTAACCATCTATATAAATAACATATGATATGACATGAAATTTAACAGGTTGAATATCATATATAAATAATCACATGGCAGTTATAACATCATATATTTTTTTTCTACACATTCAGTTGTTGTTGTTTCACAACTGCATAAGTATAAATGGCGTGTGAGATTTACTCACCTCAAAATGCTGGAGATAACAAAACCAACGACACCACGGAATCAAAAGCACGATGACAAGACTACGGACTTGAGTGGAGAGAAAATCCAAGCTACAAATCTTGTGTTACAACTCAAAACAAAATAGAATAAAATTAAAATTTCAATGCAACTTTGAAATGGAATAATTTTGGAATAAAAGAGATCTGAATGTAACTTCTTTTGCCTTGCTTCCTATATTCTTTGGCACGGCCTAGAGAAGAAATTTTCTTGGGTTTGGTAAAAACATGGCTCGGGTTTTTGCATAGGAATGTACGACCAAGGTGGTGAAACATGGTGTGGGGTTATAACATGGGAAGGTGAAAGGTTTTTGGCAATGTAGTGTGGATTTTTGTCAACAAAAAGGCACGGCCATGGTTTTGTTTGGCTCAGCCATGAAAGATGTTATGCGGTAGGATCGTGTAATATGGAATAACGGAATAGTCTAGGTAGATAAAGTAAGTAAAAGCTAGGTAGACACCAGGATTTTATACTGGTTTGGACCTCTGGTCCTACGTCCAATCCCTAAGCTTCACTTAGGAATTCTACTAACTAAAACCCTCTTTTAACCCGGAGGAATTGGTTTACAACTTACCCGAACAACCGAATGGGATTTCTTGCCTCAACTACCAAAGAGGACTTCAACTCAATTAAAAACAATATTCGACTTGTTGTGTTCTTGTCAACACTAATGAGTCTAATGTAGTACAATGTTCCTATAATCTTATCCTCGAGAGTATGTAATGTGTTTGCGAAGATTTAGAAAATGTGAATTGGTATGAATCAAAAGAATGTTAAAAACAAAGCAGTGATTCAAGCAATAGATTTGTGATTGCTTTGAGAATTTCTAGATAATATGTTCAAGAAAATAGTAAGATTAAAGCAAGAGAATTCGGTGAATTGAAGATGTTAGAATCATGTATTTATACTTGTAGAAGAGGTGCATCTGTTGGCTAAGGGTGCAGACAAGAGATGCTTCCATTTCCATTGGAGAATGGTTGCAACTCTTGGGAGGAAGAAGGTGTCCATTCAGAGAGAATTCGCAGGTTCCAATTCAGTCGACTGAACAGGGAATTCAGTCAACTGAAAATATGAACTAAAATTTTCAGGAACAAATTCAGTCGACTGAGCAGGGTGTTTCAGTCGACTGAAACTGTACATGTTTGTATATGTGTAACAGGTTCGGTCGACTGGTCATCCCTGTTCAGTCGACTGAACTACTAAATTGTGCACAGTGAATGTTTATTAAAAAAATGAAATTTACAAAATGTGTTCCAGTGTTTGTGCAAGCCTCTTGAGGATAGATTTTAACAATAAATCTAAACTAAGACCTATATAAAAATCATACTTATGTTTATCCTTGGTCTTCATCGTTCTTCCTTTAGCTTTGCACATATCTCTTCCTTTTTGTTGAAGCACATTGTCATTGATCAAAATCTTAGCGTATCAATATTCTCTCCCTTTTTGATTCATGACAATACTCATGTGTGTAGAGATTATTTCCTCCCCCTGGATATATGCACTGTCTTTGCTACAAAACATGGTTAGTAACATAGATTTCTCCCCCTTTGTCATCGACAAAAAGAAAGTAATAATCACAGAAGTATATTGTCAAAACAATCACTGATATGCATGTCTATAGTTTAAGAATGTAGCATGAGAAATAAAACATAGAATGTTGCATGAATGAAAGAAACATAAAATGTAGCATGAATGAAATATAAAAGGCTATTTATACAAGCCTTTTTATTAGTGTTTTTGAAATAAAAAACCATAAAAGAGTTATTCATCTTTATCCCAATCATATAAGGCTTCTCTCCCTCCCCTTGGTTCGCGGATAACGGGTCCACTTGTGGGTGGTCTATAAGCTCTTCCACTTTGACCACCGCTATTCCCACTTGTGCTGCTGCTAGGATTTTCTGCGGATGACATCCATGTGAAAGTTGGTGCCGGACACTTTCCACGGGAGATTGAAGTAGTAGTGGAGCTCGTGCATGAGATGGCATCCCATAATTTATTGAAGAACCCTTTAATTCTATCAAGTTTGTGGTCTACCTTCTTGAGGCGATTATCAAGAATTTGTTGATTTCTTAATAAAATTCCTAACGATTGATTGGTAGTAAAACTTGGTTCAATGATACGCATTTCATCATCTTGGTCGAAAGGTTCTTCTTGTTGAGATTGAGGAGGTTGTTGTGGTTCTTGATGTCTAGCTTTCCATTCGGCAAGAGATATAATGCGAGGAGGTCTATCCGGGAGTTGCATAAGGCTTATAGTCCGATGATTAATTTGATGAACCATGGTATTTTCGGACTCCGATAATGGCGTATCAACAAGCCAGGGGGGTGTGGGTCTAGTCAGAGGCTGAAGGGGTGTGTGGTGGTTTGGCCAGTGGTGGTGGTGGCGGCCTAAGGTGATGTTGGTGGTAGAAAGTGAAGTGATGGAGCAATATAGGTCGGCTAGTGTTGTTTTTAAGGGGTTTCAACATTTGTTTGCGGTGTTTTCATCATCTAAAGAGCACGAACACCACTGGTCAGAGGAGGAGAGAGAGGTTTAACGCCATGGAAGGAGAGGAGGAAGGTGGTGGAGGTGATAGTGGTGGTGGCCGATCACAACAAGCAAGAGGAATCAAGGCAAAAGCATGAAAAGTAAGAAGAAAGAAGAGAAAAGGTGGAAGGAGGAGAAGCCATTACCATTTGCTTCTAGCCATGAAAACAAATGAAGAGTGATGTTTTTCTCACGTGAAAATGAGAAAAAACTCGTGGCTAAAGCAGTAGGTAGTACGGCTAAACTGAATTGATGAGAAGGTTATGGAAAATGAAAAGTTTAGGCAATGAAAGGTGTTAGGTTAAAAGTTTTTTTCTTAAACTCTTCACATTTCCATTCTTTTTAAATCAATTAAAAGAAAATAAAAATTTCAGTAAATACTTTTAAAAACCGAAACAAAGTGAAATAAAAATAAAAATAAAAATAAAAATAAAATTTAAAGAAAATAGAAAAAGAATAAAAGAAATTGCTTAAAAATTGAAAACAGGGTCCAGAAATTACAAACAAATTACTATTGACTTTGGAAAATTATCAACTTCATCCTAAAATATTATAAAACAAAATTTGAAATAAAATGATTTTTAAAACATTTTAAAAGTGAAATAAATAATTAAATTCAGAGAAAATAGCAAAAGAATTGAAGAAATTGTTTAAAAATAGCAGCCAGGACATGAAAATTTCAAATAAAATACCATTGGCTCTAGAAAATTTCTGTTTCACTTTAAAACAAATAAAATGTCAAATAAATAAATAAATGAGTAACAAATTAAAGTGGGAATGAGAATAAAATAAGTTCTTAAGAAAAATATAAAGATAAATAAAGAATTACTTTAATTATTTGAAACTAGGAATTAAAACTTACAAACAGAATACAACTGACATTTGAAAATGTCAATTATACCTTTAAAAATGTTTTAAAAACCAAAATATATATATAGCATGTTATTTTACACATGAAAACATAAATTATAACATTACATGACCAAATAAATATTATTTATAAAATTTAAAATAAACAATTTTTGTTAAATACAGCAAATTTCACACAATAGTTTAAAAAGGCATAACTTTCACATTATAAATCAGATTTCAACGAAATGAAAAGCAATGTTCTTAAATTTTATTTACTTTCATAATAAAAGATAAAATTCAAATTTTAAAACTTTTAAATTTTTAAATTTAAAAGTAAAAGTTTGACCATATTGACCAAAATACACTTTTTTGGAAAATATTCTTTTTAATCATATTTGGAATGATAATTCATATCAAAATCAAAGTTTATATTTAAAATAATAAAATTATCTAAATTAAATAAATAAAATAAAGTTAAATCAAAATTCAATTAAAATAATTTAAAATATACAAATAAAACAATCACAAAAATACAGGATTGTTACATTCTCCCCCACTCAAAACTTTTCATCCCCGAAAAGGAATGAGGTATGGGAAAGCACAGAAAAATAGAAATGAAATAAGATTAAGACAAGGTGACAAGAGGATTGAGATTATACCTGATAACTGTTATTATAGGTAAGCTTAACAAGGTGGAGATGATCTTCCAAAGATTCTCCAGAATCAGGAACAAAAGAATGAAAAAGGGTGGATTCAAAATGAGTACCAAAGATTATAGAAAAATTTCTAAACAGAAAGATTATAGAAAGATGCCTATAACAGTCTGTAGAAAGATAAGGAAAATAAGAGCAACCAAAAGATAGTTTGAAAAACAAAATAAGATAATAAGTTAGAAACCATGGAAATTTCAACTTGATAATTAATTTTACACCAGTTAAATAAACCTTAACTATCTCTAATTTTAATATCTTATCATCCAATTTTCTAAAATTAACACTTTTTAAAATCATATATTTGAAGAAAAATCATTTATTATACTCAAGATGTACTTAATAAATTTAATTCTCCCTTATTCCTAATTAAAATTAAAATTATTCCTCTCAATATATTTTTTTTCCTATGTTAAGTATGTTTACACTTATTATAACTATTTTAACTTATTCTTAGTTCTTTTAACATCATTTTATATTGTAAATTATTCAATTTACTTTTTTATTCTATTTACCTCTATTAATCTTTTTATAACAAAATTTAAGTGTATAATATTTATTATAACCACACAAATTTTATTTATAAAATCTTTTTACATTGTATATTATCCAATTACATTGTTAACTTCTGAAATTTTAGGTAAGTTATATTGGAGTGAAATTGAGTATTATACAAATAAAACTTTCTAATTAAATCATTTCATTCTTGAATATTCATCCAAAATTTTGATTTTCTTTTTATAATTGAAATATTCTTTAAAATGAAATTAAAGAATTAAATTTCCGATTTATTCAACCCATTTAGGGATAAGTAATAATATATACATAATATGTCAAATCAAATTTAAATCATATATATAAATATATATTATAAATCCAGTCTTATTTTAGAAATTCAAATCAATTAAATTTCCTAAAATGAATACAGCACTGAGATCAACAGGATAACTGGAAGTGAAACAGATAAAATTGGACAAGCAGATAATCTCCAACGATTCCAATCTCCAGAAAGTGGAAATCCAAATCTGTGAATACTCAGGCTGACCCGAGCGTAAATAAAATACAAACACTCGAGTCAGGACATACATACTTATACAATGTAAACCAACTCAAGTGAACTGTAGTAAAGTACAAGTAACTTAAAGGATGCTTGGGACCGCCCATCCTCTAAGGATCCATTAAACTATTTACTATATAGTATATTGCGCTATTATAATAATGTCCAATAGTAAAATAAACATACTTTTAAATAGCGTTAAGGCTTTACATTTTCCACCTTAACACAAATAATGCCAATAATCTATACAATACCTGCATATCTCCTGATCGGCAGACTATGAGAAGATACTGCATAGGTACGACACAAATAGAAACTCGTAGTAAAGGCTCGATATGGTAGGTGACACGGCACACAAGGCAATACCAGAGTAGATATACCAATTACGTACACGGGCTGGTGGTAACGCAGCAGCCACATACTCCCACCTCGGAACACATTCCCAAAATCGGAGGGGCGCCCAAACAATCACAAAAGCAATAGAATGGTATCGAAGAAATGTGTCCGACCAGCGGAGCTACCCCTTTTGGCCCGAGATCGCTCATGTCTTAGCCACCTTATGTCAACTCACGGGAGTTGTGTCCACGTAATATACCACAAGAACGTCGTCACCATCCTACTTCATTCTGGAACGTGTACACGGTTAGTCAAAGTGGTTTTCGGTATCGACAGAGAGTATGCCCATATCCGATCCCGGTCTCTTTGCCAACCAATCGTTATTATAACCCGTGGTTATAACTTTAAAATAATATTCTATACTTCAAAATAAAATATCATTTCAATCCAAATCTTTATCAAAATAAAGATTAATTCATTTCCAAACCATTTCAATATATCAACATATCATATCTTTCAAATTCAAATATTTATCAAAATAAATATCAAGTCATTTCCAACCATTTTAATATATTAAATTATCATATCCTTTCAAAACTTCCTTTCGAGTCATTTTAATATATTGAAATATCATATCGTTCGGAACTTCATTTTCAAATCATTTTAATATCAAAATATCATATCTTTCAAACATCATTTTTCAAATCATTTTAATACATAAATATCGTTTCTTTCAAAACATCATTTTTCAAATCATTTTAATACATAAATATCGTTTCTTTCATTTTCAAATCATTTTAATACATAAATATCATGTCTTTCATTTTCAAATCATTTTAATATCAAAATATCATATCTTTCAAAACTTTATTTTCTAATCATCATATAAGTTTAAATCCAAATATTCAACTTTAAATATCCTTTAAATTCAAGATAACATTCATTTATTATCCTTTCAAATCACCTTAAATAGTTTATATTCCAAATTAAATTAACTCATTTAAACCATTTAAAAGTGGAGTTATTATACTTTCAAATTAAGTATTCAATTTCCAAAATAATAAACTTCAATTTAAACCATTTAAACATTATAAAAATCATATTTTAACATTCAAAAAGCTTATCAACGTACCTTCAACATATGATTTTTATAAAATAAATTTCTTAAAAATAAATCAAAATTTTCAATAAATTTACTTAACAAATTCAAGTGTATAATTTCTTTTCCTTCACATATGCAATTTATTAACACTTACACTTTTAAATTTCCATTTCACAAATTAAACTAAATTTCCAATTGATTTTATTTATTAAAACCTTTAATTAAACCAAATTTCACATTTCCAAGTCAAGTTGTATTTTAAAATTACATATTTATGTATTTATTTATTTAACCATTTAAATTCATAGAAAAATCAATAATACTTTAATAAATCACTTAAATTCAACTTTAAATCAAATTATCATATTTACCATTTTCCAAATACAATTAAATTTCCCTTTTTTTATTTATATAACTTAAATATCATTTTTCACCAAAATTCCAAATTTCCAAACTTAAGTTATATTTCAAAAATTCAATTTAACTATTTATTTATTTAACATTTTCCACTTATAGAGAAAATCATAAATCCTTTATTTAAACACTTTAAAATCTATTTAAATCAAATTATCATAAATTTACATTTTAAACCACTTAAAATTTTATTTAAATAACTTAAAGGTCATTTTAAAAGCCAAAGTCCAAATTTCCAAATTTAAATTATATTTCAAAAATCCAATTTAACCATTCATTAATTACATTTTTAACTCGGAGAGAAAAAATCATAATTTCTTTATTTTAAAACATTTCAAAATCGATTTAAATCAAATTTCATAAATTTATATTTTAATATACTAAAAAAATATCCAAACACTTTATACAATAACCACGGGCTTGTATATAGTTTTCTAACCTAGGTCAAGTGATACGAATATATATCATTTCAATCCACAGTTTAAAAAGAAAAATCCGGGTTCTATCATTTCAAACTCGCAATCCCAAGTTAAAACAAAATAAATAAAAACCATTCAGGTCTATCATCTCAGGCCATAACGATTTTTTTTCCTATTCTAAAGTCCGTTCGAGTATGTATCATTTGAACCCATTGTGAAACTAATCTACAGGGAACTTGCAGTGTGATAAACAGATATAAATGAACAGTTAACAATATATATAAATAACATATGATATGACATGAAATTTAACAGGTTGAATATCATGTATAAATAATCACATGGCAGTTATAACATCATAGATTTTTTTCTACACAATCAGTTGTTGTTGTTTCACAACTGCATAAGTATAAATGTCGTGTGAGCTTTACTCACCTCAAAATGCTGGAGATAACAAAACCAATGACACCATGGAATCAAAAGCACGATGACAAGACTACGGACTTGAGTAGAGAGCAAATACAAGCTACAAATTTTGTGTTACAACCCAAAACAAAATAGAATAAAATTAAAATTTCAATGCAACTTTGAAATGGAATAACTTTGGAATAAAAGAGATTTGAATCCAACTTCTTTTGCCTTACTTCCTATATTCTTTGGCACAGCCTAGAGATGAAATTTTCTTGTGTTTGGTCGAAACATGGCTTGGGTTTTGGCATAGGAATGTACGGCCAAGGTGGTGAAAGATGGTGAGGAGTTATAACATGAGAAGGTGAAAGGTTTTTGGCAATGTAGTGTGGATTTTTGTCAACAAAGAGGCACAGCCATGGTCTTGTTTGGCTCGGCCAGAGGGGTGTGGGTCTGGTCAGGGGCTGGAGGGGTGTGTGGTGGTCTTGCCAGTGGTGGTGGTGGCGGCCTAAGGTGGTGGTGATGGTAGAAAGTGAAGTGATGAAGCAATATAGGTCGGCTAGTGTTGTTTTTAAGGGGTTTCAACATTTGTTTGTGGTGTTTTCATCATCTAAATGGCACGGCCACTACTGGTCAGAGGAGGAGAGAGTGGTTTGAAGCCGTGGAAGGGGAGGAGGAAGGTGGTGGTGGTGATAGTGGTGGTGGCCGTCACAACAAGCAAGAGGAATCAAGGCAAAGGCATGAAAAGTAAGAAGAAAGAAGAGAAAAAGTGGAAAAAGGAGGAGAGGCCATTACCATTTCCTTCTAGCCATGAAAACAAATGAAGAGTGATGTTTTTCTCACGTGAAAATGAGATAAAACTCATGGGTAAAGCAGTAGGTAGTATGGCTAAACTGAATTGATGAGAAGGTTATGGAAAATAAAAAGTTTAAGCAATCAAAGTTCTTAGGTTAAAAGTTTTTTTTTAAACTCTTTACATTTCCATTCTTTTTAAATCAATTAAAAGCAAATAAAAATTTCAGTAAATACTTTTAAAAACCGAAAAAAAGTGAAATAAAAATAAAAATGAAAATAAAATTTAAAGAAAATTGAAAAAGAATAAAAGAAATTGCTTAAAAATTGAAAACATGGTCCAGAAATTACAAATAAAACACTATTGACTTTGGAAAATTATCAACTTCATCCTAAAAATATTATAAAAAAAAATTGGAATAAAATTATTTTTAAAACATTTTAAAAGTGAAATAAATAATTAAATTCAGAGAAATTAGCAAAAGAATTGAAGAAATTGTTTAAAAATAGCAGCCAGGACATGAAAATTTCAAATCAAAATACCATTGGCTCTAGAAAATTTCTATTTCACTTTAAAGCAAATAAAATGTCAAATAAATAAATAAACAAGGAACAAAATAAAGTGGGAATGAGAATAAAATAATTTCCTAAGAAAAATGTAAAGATAAATAAAGAATTACTTTAATTATTTGAAACTAGGAATTAAAACTTACAAACAGAATACAACTGACATTTGAAAATGTCAATTACACTTTTAAAAATGTTTTAAAAACCAAAATATATACATAACATGTTATTTTACACATGAAAACATAAATTAGAAAATTACATGACCAAACAAATATTATTTATAAAATTTAAAATAAACATTTTTTGTTAAATACAGCAAATTTCACACAATAGTTAAAAAAGGCATAACTTTCACATTATAAATCAGATTTCAACGAAACAAAAAGCAATGTTCTTAAAGTTTTATTTACTTTAATAATAAAAGATAAAATTCAAATTTTCAAACTTTTAAATTTTTAAATTTAAAAGTCAAAGTTTGACCATATTGACCAAAATACACTTTTTTGGAAAATATTCCTTTTAATCATATTTGGAATGATAATTCATATTAAAATCAAAGTTTATATTTAAAGTAATAAAATTATCTAAATTAAATAAATAAAGTAAAGTTAAATCAAAATTCAATTAAAATAATTTAAAATATACAAATAAAGCAATCACAAAAATACAGGGTTGTTACAACTATTGCAGCAATTGTTAAATATAGCAAAACCATTAATATAATGCAGCGTTTCGAAAGTGCTGCAAAATGTTGCAGAGAAACAAACCAAAGCAAATGCAACTATCAAAACATAGTGGCATATGACCGCTGCAATAAAAGATCATTATCTAAAATGATGTGACAATTCCTTTTGCACTGTTTCAAAACTGCTGCTACAGGACTGGTTCTACTGAAGCTTGGTGTTAGACTGCGTTCTTTAAAACGCTGATAAATGAGTTAGCATCGTTTCAGAAACGCTGCAAAATTAATTTACAGCAGCATTTTGGAAACGCTTTGGTATCCATTTTTAGCAGCATTTTTAAAAGCTGCGGTATCTCTTGACTCTATTGCAGCATATGTTAGGTAGCGTCAACGACCTGTGAATGCGTACAACAACATTTTTAAAATGCTGCACAAGGTCTTTTTTGTTGTAGTGCATCAAGGTAAGCCTTATCTATTTGTAAGAGTTAAGATTGTTGTTGAATAGGGACAGAGAAATAGATCTCTAACCTACCGGTCTTCCCTTCTCAACCGGTTAATAGTAAGTTGGAAAATATTGAAAACGTGTTAATCGTGTTGATTTCTTTTTGTTAATGGAGACCACTAATACAATACTTAACACTAAAAGTCGATGAGGTAGACTTTTTAGATGTGAGATTCAAGAATGAAGTGTTTAGGCAATATTTTGATGCAACCGGTCTCTAACTTACCTGGCTTCACCCTTGGACAAGGAATGGTTAAGTTAGAATGTGAGAAACAAGTTAAATTTACGAATCATGATTTGTATAATGATTCACTAAATAATAGATTAGTCAATTATCGAACTTAATCAAATATGAATTAAGAAGTTACCGAAACGCTTCGCTATTTTTATCAATGAGAAACCCTAGGGAGGAATAATGGTACGAAATGTCTCTAGCTTTTTCTTATTTCTGAAAGAACTGGAATTGAGTTGGCCAAAAATTCATCGATTTAGTTTTGAAGGGACCAGGATCGATAAGTGTTTTACTTATTGAATACCACTTCAAAACTAGTATATGAGTTCTATGTTTTCGAAGCGATTATGAAATGAAATGTTATAGAGTTGAATTGTCAATCCTAAAGTTAAGTTCAAGGGAGAGGTCAGTGTTGACATTTCAAATAATGCTATCATTTAGGACTGTCTATCGTGACGAGTATTCTAAAAGAGAGGACAGCGTTAGCATTCGTCAGAGAACTTATATAAGAAACCTATGTGGAGGTTCGAGATCTGTTCGAGATGCTAGAATCTATGTAGTGATTCGTAATCTGTACGAGATATGAGAATCCATTTGGGGATTCATGTTCTATTTGAGTGATGAAGTCTTGAGTGAGAGATGTCGAACGTATCCTCAACATCAGAAATGACTAAAGCTAAAGAGAGGATGCAAAGCCCAAGGGAACATAACACTTTAGCAATCCCAAGGGTGCAAGCAACTCCATCTTATATTACTTACAGGCGTGCATGTGAGAGTGATGCATTCGGAACCACGAGTGTTTTGGCATGGGCCAGTTATGTATTTTCCATTGCACATTCCCTATAGATGTACATTGCTCGGAAGGATATCTCTGGTCCTTGTATAGGAGTTCGAATTTGGCTAGATCCGAGGAGATCTCCATGAAAGATCCATTACATGAATGCGCCTTAGTGTTACTGATTGTATATCTATTACAGTTATGGCATTAACGCAACAGCTATTTGATATGATTTATGTGCTACACTCTAGACATTATCTATCGTATCACTGTATATTAAATTTAATGAATGTTTGGTTTCATTTGAAGTGAAAACCGTTATGGTAATATGTATGTTCTCAATAGTTACTGTTACATGTCATTCATATTTCTTGAGTATCTCACACTGGTTTACTAGATGATTCGGGTGCTATTTTTTTATAATGCTCGGGCCAACCCTGTATACGTTTCCAGATTTAGTTACGGACTCTTTGGAGCTTATGGAGCTGAGCTAGATGATTGCCTACCATAGTATTTATTTCTGCTGCTATACTATTGTACCATTAGAATTTGTGGCGACGTGTTGTTTGTCCATGCTGATTATGGAAACTTTGAAATACTTTGTATCTTAGAACGATAGTTTATACAGTTCTTTGATTTTATATATTATTGTTCTGTTATGAAATTCTGATAATATGTTCCTTCTTCCCTATTATGTTTCCTTTTATTTTTATTTAACCCTAACAATTTGTCTTTTCGACACTTGGATGCTCGGTACATAAATACCGTGGATGTATTAGTGTCGACATTCGGGGGTCGAAAAGGCGAGTCATTACACTTGGTATCAAAGCCGAAGGTTAAGCAAGAATCTCAGCTTTGGTTGAGTATGTCTCATTAAGAGATGGGGTAATGGAATGTCCTAGCATGAGTTGGGTGCATTAGAAAGCGTATTTATTACTGCTATAGAAATGTTTTATATTGTGTTTATTGGTCCGCTGAGTAGTTTATGGATTTTGGTCGGTACATGGGATGTCATGGTATCGATAGGGAATTCTAAACACTTGAACAGAGCAAACCAACATAATATTGTTTTCAAAACTGGCAAATGAAATAATTTTACTTAGGACTTTATTTTGGACATAGAAGGGAAAATTTTCAAAGGAAAATTGATATAGTTATTTATGGTGTGTTTGTTTGTTAGAAAATGATAATATTCAATTATTACAGTTTATTGTTTGATAAGTTATGATCGGCCGGTTTATGGGCATTTACAATAGTTTGTTATTTATAAGAAATTTGCCTTTTTATAGCATGGGTTGAGTAGATAGAAATTTGTAGGAACATTAAATACGAATACCTTATGAATTAAGTTCCACGGTTTGACTATGAGGCGCTCGATGATAACGTTGGGTTAAAATTTAATTTTAACAAGATTTGTTTTTTATAATCTAAACAAAGATATACATTTGTGAAATGAATTAGATAAGAAAGAAACTTTATATAAACTTGGTTATAAATGAAAATGATTATTTGAAAATGTTTTTCAAGATTTTGGATAAAATAATAAGTAGTGTTATTTAAAAGTAGGTATTTGGGAAATTGGTTTATGAAATTAAGATCATGGTACTTAGTTGCATTTACGAAGTATTTGATACCATGTTGAAATGATTTTGATTAAGTTCAAAAGGCATGAATTGGATGTACTGAACTCACTCCTATCACTTGAAAATAATTTGGGTGATGACTTAAACATCATCGACTTTCATTTTTCGGTTTCTAAGTGGAGGATGCTATACGGTAGTTTTAGTAAAATGGATTTAGATTTGATTCCAAAAGTTAGGATTTGTTATACAAAGGATTTGTATTTGTGTGTGTTATTTTAAATGATTTGAAATGAAAACTGGTGTTTGGTTCTAAAGCTTCTTATTAAGTTATATTCATGGACATATGTAGCTTATGCATTAGGAAAGCACGGATGTACATCATGATATAATATGTTGTTTGGTAGTTTTTATTTGTTAAAACGAAATATGAATTCCGGCAATTTTGGATAATCGGGAACTTTTGAATTGTTATAGAACTTGTAGTTAAGTGTTTTTGAAAATATAAAGTTGAGTTTAATAACACTTGAATTGAAAAGATGGCAAGTTAAAATAAGTTCTAAATTGGCTAAACGTACTTGTTACAAATTTGATGTTTTACTTTTAGGATGTAATGGAGTATTATACGAGTATGTAACATAAGGAAGAAACTCATAAATAATTTAGTATTAAAGAGATATACTATTAGGGTAAAAGAAAGTGATATAGGATTTTAGTATAGTTAAGAAACCAATAGGATGAATGCATAAGTTATACATAGGTAGTTTTATTCGGATGAAAGTTATTAATCTAATATTCGAATATATGTGTTTGAGGTGATTTACACCAATCCAAACAAGGATTTTTCACTCGATTCTTGATGATGAACACTTTATACGGATTCTTCATATGATCTTCAAGTTTTCTATCATAGTATATGGCTATGTAAAAATAATAGAGGTTTCTAATCATGAAATCTGATTGAAGTCCGCACTAGAGAGGTAAGGTAGACTATACTAGTTTGGAAGTGGAAATTTATGTGGTCAAGAAAATGATCAGATTAGATATTGCATACGAATGGTCTATGTGCATCATACGGGATTCATCTTGCATGCAAACTATGTTTTTTTGACTCTTTGACTTATTATGAGGTAGCATGAATAATCGTCTAAGTAATAACCTGAGGCTATTGAGCATAGGTATGCTTAGCGGGTTATTTGTCATCCTTGTGCGATGAGAGGGTTTTTGAACCTGAGCAAACTATGAGCTTTATTTTCTAATGATTGTGATATTATTAAGTATTAAGGTGTGATTATTTCTTTGGTTTCTCACGTTAGAATTTCGAGGATGAAATATTCTAAGTGGGCGAGAATGTAACGAACTGGAATTTTGAACACTTTGTTTTTAAATACTAAAATATTTATATATTTGAATCTTGGATTAAATGTTATTAAACTAATTTAATAAGCTTTTTGACACCCCTTTAAATCATAACTAACGATTGTAAACTTGTTTCAAAATAATATTTATGAAAATATATTCTTCGAAGGAAAATCGATAATGTGACCAACAATCGGTTTATCAGTAAACAGCTTTTCGATCGATATGAGTTATTTGAACTCTTGTGCACTTATTTAATGATCAGATGAACAGATTAGCAACTAATTAACACACATACACCTCTTCATAAAGCTTGGAAGGTTCTAGTTAGTTCTAATGGATAAGAGATATTATCATGAGAAGGGTACAAGTATAATTAGCATAAAGGAGAAGTGATGGGAGGTAAAGGCTCCATGGCATAACGGGGGTGAATGAAATATAAAAGAGCACCATTTTCATCCTATAAAAAGGGGACATCCTTATGAATTAATCACAAATTCATAAACTAAAATCAGGCTTCTTTAATGGCTTCTTCTTCTTCCTCTTTAAATGTTCTAAATGAAATAGTTTCAAATCAACTTCAAATCACTTCAAACTTTTCACAAGCCTTAGTACAATATTAGAACACCTTCCACCATGCCAAAAGTTGAAGAAGTGGAGCCATACTCCCCCATCGTGGATATGCCATGGCTTTAGGCATGAGGAGGAGAGGGAGAAAGCAAGGAAAAGTAAGGAGGAGGAGGAAGAATGGGGTTGAAAGGTGAAGGTTTGACTTGGGTGGTTAGATCTTGGTTATTTGCTGGATGAAAGCTGAGTTAACACCGCATTTTGAATGGAAAAAATAACATATATGTTTGTGTTTGATTGTGTTTAAGTTGTTTGGATTGTTGTTGATATATTTTAAAACATTGGTTTGAATTATTGTTTTGAAAGTAAGTGACATATATGATCCATGTATATAGACTTGAACGAACTTGGAGTGGACTTATATGGCATATGACTAGGCCTTGGTCATAGCACATAGGTTATAGATGGAATTTGGTTTAGTTTAGACTCGGGAGTTTGAAAGTGCACTTAAAGTGATAGTCGCTATAAAGGTAGTTGTGAATTGCCTTGTTTTTTGTGATTTCTATGGAACATTGTAGAGAGATCCTTAGGGGTTTCTCACCATATTTATAACATTATATATATATATATATATATATATATATATATATATATTGCTATTAAAAGCTTGAATAATAAACAGTTGAGTAACATCTCGAAAGTGGCTGAAACTTCACTTGTGCAAAACAGCCCCGAAATGGGTTAGAATTGCTAAATGACCAAATGGTTAATTATTTGGTTGCTTATTTGAAATGTAATTAACTATGATTAATACTAAAAGACGACGAAGTAAGGATTATCTATTTATGAGAGTAAAGATTGATGTCGAGTAGGGACGGAGCAACATACCTCTAACCTACTAGGCTTCCCTCTTAATCGAGGAATAGGAAGCCGGCAAATGTTGGAAACGTGTTAATCGTATTGACTTATTCTTGTTTATGGAAATAATTAACTGATGAAGTGTTTACCTTAAGTCGCGGCCGACTTATTACCTCGCTGCCGGCCTATACCTTAAGTCGCGACCGACCCATCACCACCCTAAGTCGCGGCCGACCTATCTCCGCCTTAGATCGTGAACGACTCAACTCCATCTCCGACCCACGACACAACTCCATTCCGCGACCTACGATCCACCTATCCCCGACTCGCGACTCAAATTCAGCCCACGACCTACGATCCCCCCTTTTCCCATGGCCGCGACTTAACCCTTCCCCGACCTAAAACTTAAATCGCGAACGAAGTTAAGTCGTTTCCCAATTTCCAGTAGGTCGCGAGATTTGTGCCGTGCTCTATTTCTTAAGTCGCAGAGGAGAACACTAAGTCGCGAACGAATTAATCCCTTAACCAAAATTGAGTGAACGAGTTTCCTTAAGTCGTTACCGAGTTATCTTAAATCGCGAACAGAGTATCTTCAGTAGGTCGTGAATGTTTTATTTTAAGTCGCTTTTGACTTCTTAAGTCGCGAACGACTTATTCCTTAAGTCGCGAAGTTCTGTTCCGTGAACCATTTTCTTTAGGTTGCAGAGGAGAATGTTGAGTCGTTTGTACTGTGTAGTCTTGAGTCGTATACATATTGTGTTGTAAATTTTTAAGTCGTGGGTTGAGTTGTAAGCCTATAAATAGGTAAGTCATGTCATTTGTAAGGTTGTTGAAAATTGAATAAAATTTTGTTTGTGAAGCTTTGTGCCTCCATTAAATTGGTAGTCGAGTGTTTAGCTCCTATCTCCACTTAGGCATTCGAGTGCGCTCGAATCAACGATTGTTGAAGCCAATTCATGGAATCAAGTGCGCTTGATCAACGTTCGAAGAATTGAAGATCTTCTCTCACTGTATCGTGCACGATCAACGTGTCAAAGATTGCTAAAGTCCGGTATCTTCGTGATCAACGGATTTGGGCCTTTCGGTATTCTTAAATCCATCGATTTATTAGCAATTCACCGATTATTTTCGCTAATCATGTGAGATCCTGGACGGATTCGATTTACATCATCGAATTAGCTTCTCACGCTGCGTCAGTTTGGTATCAGAGCGAGATCACAAGGAGTTTGCATCATTTGGAGACTTGGGTTTCGATAATTTGAAGTTTGGAGATCGCATTTGCAAATTGTTGAGAAGTTTGGTGTTCATCGTGTTCATCGTGAAGTTGCAACAAGTTGGGAGTTTCGATCCATCTCACTTTGGATCAAAGTTCGGAAAGTGTTTGGAATTTATTCTTGAGTTTGTTTGAAGTTCAATCATGCCTCTGAGACGAGCTCAACGTCATCGCAATATTAATGCTTTGTATGGAAGAGAAGAGGCCGATGAAATGGAACAACGAATCAACGAGAGTTTCACTGAAAAGTTGAATGAAGGAATTGTTCGTTTAGAGAGAATGATGCTTGAAATGAATCAAAATCGAAGAAGGGTTTCACCTGAATCGAGCCATGGGAGAAATAGAGTTTCACCACATTCAGATCGGGAGAGAAGGGAAGATCATGATCGTAGAAGTGCTGACAATCGTGATGGGAATGAAGATCAAAGAAGTGGTGGTGGAAGAGATGTTGGTGGTCGTGATCGACATCGATATACTTCAGATTTTGATGAGGAGTTTGATGGTGATAGGGGAAGTGTTCAATACCGAGATAGAGATCAAACACGACGTCAGTATCGAGATGTAGAGGATGATCGTCGATGGGAATCGGGAATGAAGATGGAGATTCCTGAATTTAAAGGTGGAATGGTTGCAGAAGAATTCTTGGACTGGTTGTCTAATGTTGAGGAGATCTTTGATTTCAAGGAGGTTCCGAAAGACCGTCGAGTGAAGTTAGTTGCTACTAGGTTGAGAGGGAGAGCTATGGCGTGGTGGCAGCAAACCAAACATACACGAGAACGGATGGGGAAGTCGAAGATTGTTGATTGGGAGAAAATGAAGAAATTGATGAAAGCTACATTTTTACCTTACAATTATCAGTCACTCATGTACCAGAGGTTGCAGAACTTGAGGCAAGGAACGAAGACTGTTAATGATTATGCTGATGAGTTTTATCAACTGATTGCTCGAAATGACATTATGGAGACAGAGGAATAGTTGACTGCTAGGTTTGTTGGAGGGTTGCGAATGCAGATCCAGGATATGGTTAATATGTTTGATCCGAGATCTGTGGCTGAAGCGCACCAGAAAGCGTTGGCTTGGGAGAAGCAGGGAAGACGAGGAGGTGGTGTGTTTACAAATTCCAACAATCAAGTGAAGGGTGCCAGTGGGAGTCCCAATGTTACTAAAGCTGTCAATAAACCAGTTGTGAATGAAGTGGCGAAGGCGAAGATTACTAACAGTTTCAAGTGTTATAACTGCCAAGAAGTGGGTCATAATAGTAACGAATGTCCTAGGCCAAAGAAGAGAACGATGATAGATGAAGTTGAAAGTGAGGATGCTGTTGAAGGTGAAGATAGTCCAGTTGTGGAGAATGAACAGGATATCACGTCGGGAGATGAAGGGTATAATCTAATGATGAGAAGGGCTTGTTTAACACCGAAACAAGAGGATGAGGCTAGTTGGTTGAGGAGCAACATTTTTCAATCTGCATGCACTATTCTGGGAAAAGTTTGTAAGTTTATGATTGATGCAGGAAGTTGTGACAATATTATCTCTACTGAAGCTGTGAGAAAGTTGAAGTTGAAAACGGAGAAACATCCTAATCCTTACAAGTTAGCGTGGTTAAGAAAAGGAGGAGAGGTGAAGGTGGATAGGCGAGTTCGAGTTCCATTTTCTATTGGAAAGAAATATAAAGACGAGATTTGGTGTGATGTAGTTGAGATGGATGTCTGTCATTTGCTTCTGGGAAGACCGTGGCAGTATGATCGAGCAGTGCAACATGACGATCGGACCAATAGCTATAGTTTTATGTTTGAAGGCGTTAAAAATTATTTTAGTCCCAAAGAAGAGGCAGCAAGGTGAGGGCAAATCTGAGGAGATTGAGGAGCTGAAAACTCTATTGACTTTAAAGGAATTTGTTGAAGAAGTAGAGGAGAGTCCTGAAGTGTTTTTGTTGATTGGACATGAAGCTACTGAATCCGTTGAAATTCCAAAGGAAGTAAAACCGATATTAGAAGAATTCAGTGATGTATTTCCAGAAGAGCTACCAAAGGAGTTACCGCCGTTGAGGGATATTCAACATCAAATTGATCTTGTGCCAGGGTCAGTGTTACCTCACAGGCCACATTACCGGATGAGTCCGAAGGAGCATGAAGAACTGAGAAGGCAAGTGGAGGAGTTTTTAGAACAAGGGCGTGTCCAGGAGAGTTTGAGTCCATGTGCCGTGCCAGCCTTATTGGTACCGAAGAAGGATGGAACGTGGAGGATGCGTACGGACAGTCGGGCTCTAAACAAGATCACTGTGAGATACAGATTTCCTATGCCGAGGTTTGATGATTTGATTGATCAATTGAGTGGGTTTGTTGTGTTTTCCAAGATAGACCTGAAGATTGGATACCATCAAATTCGTATTAGACCGGGTGATGAGTGGAAGACTGCTTTTAAAACCAGGGAGGGTTTATACGAATGGTTGGTTATGCCATTTGGTTTGTCAAATGCTCCTAGTACTTTCATGAGAGTGATGAACCAGATTTTTAGACCATTTGTTGGGAAGTTCGTGGTTGTTTACTTTGATGATATTCTGATTTATAGTGGGAACACGGAAGAACACATCCAGCATTTGCGAGAAGTATTGTTGATTCTACGACAAGAGCAGTTTTATGCAGCAACAAAGAAGTGTGTGTTTATGACGGACAGAGTTTTATTCCTGGGGTATGTTCTGTCAAAGGAAGGTATTCATGTGGATGAAAATAAAGTGGAAGCTGTCAGGAGTTGGCCACAACCGAAGACAATTACTGAAGTGCGAAGTTTTCATGGCTTGGTGTCTTTTTATCGAAGATTCATTCCACACTTTAGCAGTGTGATGGCACCAGTAACCGATTGCATGAAAGGAAAGAAGTATGTATGGTCAGAGGAAGCAGGGGTTGCCTTTGAGAAGATCAAGACACTCTTGACGACAGCGCCAATTCTGGTATTGCCGAATTTTCAGTTGTTGTTCGAATTGCATACTAATGCTTCGAAAGTGGGAATTGGTGGAGTATTGAGCCAGAACGGAAGACCAGTTGCTTATTTCAGTGAAAAATTATCTGGAGCCAAGATGAGATATAGTACTTATGATGTAGAGTTTTACGCAATTGTTCAAGCCGTAAAACACTGGCGACATTACTTATTTCAAAAGGAGTTTGTTCTTTACACTGATCATGAGGCATTGAAACATCTACAAGGGCAGGACAAGATTTCAGCGAGACATGCTTCGTGGGTAGCATATCTACAACAATTTACTTTCGTTGTAAAACACAAATCAGGGGTAACAAATCGTGTAGCGGATGCTTTAAGCAGAAGAAATCACTTGTTGACAACGTTGAAGGTTGAAGTAACAGGATTCGAATTATTGCCAAAGTTGTTTGAGGAGGATCCTTACTTTGCAAAGTTTGTTGAGAAAGTTAAGGATGGGAATACTGATGAATTTGTGTTGGTTGATGGATTCTTGTTCAAGGGAAATCGTTTATGCATACCAGACTACAGCTTGAGAATGAAGATTATTAAAGAGTTACATGAAGAAGGCCATGTAGGCAGAGATCGTACATTGCAGTTAATTTCTTAGTCTTATTTTTGGCCGTCAATGAGGAAAGAAGTAGAGAGATTTGTGGAAAGATGTCATATCTGTCAGGTTTCGAAAGGAACAGCGACGAATGCAGGATTATATATGCCGTTACATGTGCCTTCTAAACCATGGGTTGATATTAGTATGGATTTTGTGTTGGGTTTGCCGAGAACTCAGAAGGGGAATGATTCCATATTTGTTGTGGTGGACAGGTTTTCGAAGATGGCACATTTTATAGCTTGTAAGAAGACAGCTGATGCCGTCCGAGTTGCTCAATTATTCTTTAAAGAGGTGTATCGATTGCATGGTTTGCCAGAATCTATTGTATCTGATCGAGATACTAGATTTCTAAGCCATTTTTGGTTAAGTTTGTGGAAGATGGTTGGAACGAAGCTGAATTTTAGTAGCGCTTATCATCCGCAGACAGATGGGCAAACAGAGGTGGTGAATAGATCTTTGGGAAATTTGTTACGATGTCTTGTGAAAGACAATTTGAAGGGTTGGGTTTTGAAGTTGTGTCAAGCTGAATTTGCTCACAATCATGCAATTAACCGAAGTACAGGTTTCAGTCCATTTCAGATTGTATATTCAAGCTTACCAAAGGGGCCGTTAGACTTAACGATAATACCACAACCAAAGAGGACAGTTAAGCGGGCTGCTGATTTTGTTGATGGATTAACAGAATGCCATAGAATCGTTCAGGAACGATTAGAGAAAACGAATGAGAAGAATAAACAATTGGCGGATAAGAAACGAAGAAGTGTTGTCTTCAAAGAGGGAGATTTTGTATATGCCGTTTTGACGAAAGATCGTTTTCCGGTTGGAACTTACAACAAGTTGAAAGCTCGGAAGATAGGTCCAGTGAAAATCTTAAAGAGGATCAATGATAATGCGTACCGGTTAAGGTTGTCGGGAAATATTCGTACTTCTGACGTTTTCAACGTCAAACACTTAGTTCCGTATTATGGAGAGGGACTTGACGAAGATGACGAAGATAACGAAAATGTGAATTCGAGGACGAATTCCTTCCAACAAGGGGAGGATGATGAAGCGTTTACCTTAAGTCGCGGCCGACTTATTACCTCGTTGTCGGCCTATACCTTAAGTCGCGACCGACCCATCACCACCCTAAGTCGCGGCCAACCTATCTCCGCCTTAGATCGCGAACGACTCAACTCCATCTCCGACCCACGACACAACTCCATTCCACGACCTACGATCCACCTATCCCCGACTCGCGACTCAAATTCAGCCCACGACCTATGATCCGCCCCCTTTTCCCATAGCCGCGACTTAACCCTTCCCCGGCCTAAAACTTAAATCGCGAACGAAGTTAAGTCGTTTCCCAATTTCCAGTAGGTCGCGAGATTTGTGTCGTGCTCTATTTCTTAAGTCGCAGAGGAGAACACTAAGTCGCGAACGAATTAATCCCTTAACCAAAATTGAGTGAACGAGTTTCCTTAAGTCGTTACCGAGTTATCTTAAATCGCGAACAGAGTATCTTCAGTAGGTCGTGAATGTTTTGTTTTAAGTCGCTGTTGATTTCTTAAGTCGCAAACGACTTATTCCTTAAGTCGCGAAGTTCTGTTCCGTGAACCGTTTTCTTTAGGTTGCAGAGGAGAATGTTGAGTCGTTTGTACTGTGTAGTCTTGAGTCGTGTACATATTGTGTTGTAAATTTTTAAGTCGTGAGTTGAGTTGTAAGCCTATAAATAGGCAAGTCGTGTCATTTGTAAGGTTGTTGAAAATTGAATAAAATTTTGTTTGTGAAGCTTTGTGCCTCCATTAAATTGGTAGTCGAGTGTTTAACTTCTATCTCCACTTCGGCATTCGAGTGTGCTCGAATCAACGATTGTTGAAGCCAATTCACGTAATCAAGTGCGCTTGATCAACGTTCGAAGAATTGAAGATCTTCTCTCACGGTATCGTGCGCGATCAACGTGTCGAAAATTGCTAAAGTCCGGTATCTTCGTGATCAACGGATTTGGGCCTTTCGGTATTCTTAAATCCATCGATTTATTAGCGATTCATCGATTATTTTCGCTAATCGTGTGAGATCCTGGATGGATTCGATTTACATCATCGAATTCGCTTCTCACGCTGCGTCATTAACACTATAATTAACACAAAAAGCCGATAAGGTAGAGTTGTCTATTTGTGAGATTCAAGAATGAAATGTCTAGGCAAAGCTTTGATGCAACCAGTGCTCTAACTTACTTGGCTTTATAGTTGGATGAGGAATAGTTAAGTTAGAATGTTGGAAATGAGTTAAGTATATGAATCATGATTTGTATAAGCAATTGTTTTTTACTAAATAATTGATCAGTCGATTATCGAACTTGACCAAATATGACTTAAGAAGTTATCGAAAGGTTCGTAATTTCATATCAATAAGAACCTCCATGGAGGAGCATGGGTATGAAACGTCTCTAATTTTCACTTTAAGAACTAGAATTGAGTTAGCCGAAAATTCATCGATTTAGTTTTGAAGGGACCAGAATTGATAGGTGTTTCACTTATCAAATACCACTTCAAAATTAGTATATGAGTTCTATGTTTTGAAAGCCGATGTGAAGTGAAATGTAACAGAGTTGAACTATCAATCCTAATGTTAAGTCTAAGGGAGAGGTCAGTGTCAACATTTCTAACGATGTTATCGTGTGAGATTGTCTATCTTAAGGAGTATTCTAAGAGAGCGGATGACATTATCAATCATCGGAGGACTTATGCGGGGAGGTTTGAGATCTGTTCGAGATGCTCGAATCTATGTAGTGATTCGTGATCTGTCTGAGATATGGGAATCCATTTGGGTATTTATGTTCTGTTCGAGTGATGAAGAATCGAGTGAGAAATGCCAAACATAGCCTCGACATCGAAAATGACTAAACCATAGATGGGGTATGTAACCAAAGAGAACGTAGCATTTTAGCAATCCCAAGGGTGTAGGCGACTCCATCTAGTATTGCTTTTGAACATGCATGCAGGAGAGATGCATTCGAAACCACGAGTGTTTGGGCGTGGGCCAGTTATGTATTTCCTATAGTACATTCCCTAGAGATGTACGTTGCTCAGAAGATATCTTTGTTCCTTGTGTAAGAGTTCAGATTCGGCTAGATTCGAGGAGATCTATATGGAAAATCCATTATGCGAACACACCTTAGCAGTATTGATTGTATACCTATTACTTTTGTGGCATTCACATAGTAGCAATTTGATATGATTTATGTGCTGCACTCTAGACATTATCTATCATATCACCATATGTTAAATTTAATGAACTATTGGTTTCATTTGAGGGAAAAATCGTTATGGTAATCTGTACGGTCTCAATGGTTACTTTCTTGAGTTTCTCACGCTGGTTTACCAGACTGATCCGGGTGTTATTTTCTTATAATGCTCGGGACAGCCCCGAGTATATTTTCAGATTTAGTTATGGATGCTTTGGAGCTTATAGAGCTTAACTGGATGATTACCCACCATAGTACTTATTTTCGCTTCATTACTATTGTATCATAAGAATTTCTGAGGACATGTTATAACTGTCCAGGCTAATTACGGTAACTCAGAAATTCTTTGTATTTTAGAATGGCGGTTTATACTGTCTTTTGATAATATATATTATCGTTCGGTTGTGAGATTTTAATATTGTGTTCCTCCTTCCCTATTTTGTTTCCTTTTATTTAACCCTAACATTCATTTTTTGGTATTTGGATACTCAGCACGTAAATACCGTGGATGTATTACTGTCGACATTCGAAGGTCGAAAAGGCGATTCATTACACAAATTAAAGCACTTTAGTGAATAAAATGAGATGCTCTTAAAAAAAGAGATGCAATGAAGCATGGTGTAGGTGCATGATGAAGATTTATGCTGCAGCAATCCAATAGAGCAAGGCAATAAAAAAGAGGCTAGGCAAACTTGTGTACGGCAAGTCACGATATCTGAAAATTCTTAAAGATACTCTGAATATGCACTATAGAAGTGTAATGCTCTTAAAGGAAAGTATTTGAGGCTAAGATTTTGAGCCAGATTAGTTAAAGTAGGTCCCAAAATGCCCATTAGAGAGGTGAAGAAATAAACTGAAGCAGATGAGGTTGTAGATGGGCTGATGCTAGCGATCTGAGTAGACATGCTAAAAATCTGAGGTGCCTGTGATTGAAAAAACTGTTGTCTCTTGAATTTATACGTATACATGCTTATATAAATATAAATGGTAATGTGGCTCATTTGGGAATGAATATATTTATAGAAATATTAAATTTATGGTTGTTTAAGAAATATGAGAACGTAATCAAGTGAAAATGTAAAGCTATTACATTTATGCTTAAAGCTATCAATCTTTTATTTTAAAAAGCAAAACACTCTTTGTTTTATAATTTTATATGTAGATATGTGTGTATGTGTGTGTACAAGAAAATGAATCTATGAATATATTAGATAAAGCAATCTATAAAATTACGGAAGAAACTATGCAAAGATGATAGATATGGCTATCTAGTAGTTGTCATGGTAATTTTTTATTAACTATATATATTTGTAATAATTAATATGTGTGTGTGTGTGTGTGGTGTGTGTGTGTGTATTTATGTATGTATGTATGTATGTATGAATATAGTTATATATATATATATATATATGCTCATTAACTATATATAAGTTTATACCTATGCATAAACCTCAATGTCTATGCTTAAAAATATATAGTTTATATATATGAATGAATTGTATATATATTATAAAATATGTACATATATATATTATATTTATATATAATATATACATATATTTATGTATATTAAATATATACATATATATATATAATATATATATATACGTATGTTATAAGCGTATAACTATTGCATTTATGTTTTTACTTGAATTAATTCTAGATACGAGTAGTTGAAATGTGAGAAATTAAAAAAAATGACGGTTAAAGAATACTCGAAAATTAACTTTATGAAACAAATTAATGTGGATGAATAAAAAGAAAGAAAATATCGGTAAAATAGATTTAATCAGTGGTTAGGGCTATTAGTGACCGAGGCATGGAAGAAGAATGGTAATTGAGCCTTTCAATACGAGTTTGCCAGTTTGATAGTCTTCAATTTGGGTCAGTCCAAAAGGAAATGTACCAAATTATGGAATAAATTATGGAATTGGGGTCATTATATATGTTGTTAAAAGTATATTGGTTGCGTTCTGTCCATATGCTCCAGCATGTGATTGAATAGATTGAGTCTAAAGTTTTTCTGGTCGGAATGAGAAAGTTTGATCTAAATTTATTCCAGAAAACAGTAGGTGGGGTACAGTAATTGCATTATTTATGTTAACAGCCTCTAAAATCTTACGAATAATATATTGGTAGAAGGGACATTCGAAAAAAAATGAGGAATAGTCCCAGGCATCAGATTACATGGGTAATATGGGTGCATATTATTATTCGTTATAATTATCGAGTTGAACTTTGTTATTGTGTTTAATTTGTCATGTAAAATGATCCACATGTGAAGTTTAACTTTAGGAGGATCCTTGATTATCCAAATGGCTTTGAAATAATTATACATCTTTTTCCTGAGAAGGTTAAGAATTTGTACATCGATTTAGGGATATAAATTTCTTTTTTGTCCCAGCACCAAACCAAGCGATCGGGATTTTCTTAATATTGTAGTTTTTGATCATATTAATTAGCTTTAGGAATTGTGTGAGAATGTACCCTAACAAATTTTGGTTAAAAGAGATGTCACACCAAAAAGGCGATCGATCTCTATAAACTTCTTTGATAAGAGCATTTTTATTATTAGAGACCATAAAAAGATCGGGAAGCTCATGTTTCAAAGCGATGGGAGATATCCAAGGCTCGTTCTAGAAGGAAGTCTTGTCTTTAGAGTTAACGATGAATTTAGTTCCAATATTAAATATGTGGTATAGATTGGAAATGTTTTTCCAGAAAAAACAGAATTTTTGATTATTTTGAACAGTAAGGTTTTTTGTGCCACTGTAATAATAGTTACTAATGATATCTTTCCAAGGGTAAGTCTCACCTCCCATAAACTTCCAAATCCATTTGCAAAGCAAAGAGGAGTTTAAGGCTCTTAAGTTAATGATGCCCAATCCTCCTTGAGATTTGGGTCTGTAGACAAGGCTCGAATTAATATGGCAGCTCAGGTTAGACTTATCGCTTCTTCTTTCCATAAGAAATTTCTTCTGGTACAATTAATTTTATCTATTACTGAGCTAAGAAATTTATAGTATGACATCCAGTAGACCGAGATAGCTGATAATACAGAATTAATTAATAGCGCTCTACTAGCTCTGGATATGCAGTTAGCTTTCCAAGACAGTGGTTTACTGTTAATTTTATCAATGATAATGAGGCAATCTTCTTTTTTCGGTTTCGTGTATCTAATTGTTATACCTAAATAATTAAAAGGAAATCTCATTGTTTTGCATTTTAACATATTGGCGACTATAGACATGATATTCGATGTGTCATTTAGGATAAGGTCGGAGCTTTTGTGAAAGTTGATTCTAAGGCCTGATTGGAGTTCAAAATTATATAAGATAAGCTTAAGCGAGGCAATATGATGGGGAAGGTGCAAGTAAAATAATAGGGTATCATTCGCATATTGTAGAGAGAAAATCCCTTCTACAGTGCTCTCATTCTCCATGTTGGGCAGAATATTATTTCTGGTGGAAAGGGAGAGAACTCTGAAGAATACATTAGCTACGAGGTTAAATAGGTGGGGCGACAAGGGGCCACCTTGACGAAGACCTCTTTTCGACAAAATTTTGTTTCCTTCGATACCATTCACAAGGATAACAAACACATTAGATTTCAAGATAAGACTAATTCAGGAGATCTGGTTGTCGGTGAATCCTTTAGCTTTAAGAACATCGAGTAAGAAATTCCAGTCAAAGGTCTTGGCGAAGTCTAATTTTAAAAGTGCACATGTGATTTTTTTCATTATGACAATAGTTGATGAATTCTTGGACCACGGAAACCCCGTCTATGATGTAAATGTTGTTTATGTTTTGTCGATTAATTTATTTATTTTGAGTCTCAGTCTATTAGCTAACACTTAGTGATTATTTTAACAGAGCAGTTAATCATAGAATGGGGTCTGAAGCCCGATGGAGCTTCAAGATTATCCCTTTTAGGGACTAAAATAATATCTTTTTGGTTCAATCTACCTAATTGAAGGGTGCCATTGTAAAGTTCTTCAAAAAATTGCATAATATCTTTTTGGACAAGGGTTTAGAATTTTTTATATAACAACATAGGAAAACTGTCGGGTCCTGGAGCTTTATCACTTGCTAAACCCTTAATAGATAACCAAACTTTATCTTCTGAAAACGAAAAGTCAAGTTCAATTAGGAGTTGTCCAAGTTAGGGTAAAGGGCTGGCCAGTCTGCTCAAATTCTATGACTACATCTCCTACCATATGTCTTCTTATAATAGTTAATATACATAATGTTTAAATCACTTTTCTTTTTGTATTCAATATCATTAACCTTGATAGTTTTAATGGTGTTCAAAAGTCTTCTTCCTTTAGCTATGTGAAGAAAAAAATTAGTGTTTTTGTCCCCCTCGTTGATCCATTGGAAGTGCGGACACTGTTTCTATATGGTTTCTTCTTAGTCCATTAGTCTGTTTAGATCCATTTATAAGGTATGTAATTTGAAATTAGAACACTTATGTTATAATAAACGGTTTTGCAAAGTTATTAACAAGTGTATTGCCTTGTTTAGTAAATGTAGACATACTTAGACTTTTAAAAGAATGTTTTCAAAGATAATAACAAGAATGAGATGGTTTTGGATTTGTTGTGACAATGTGTTAACAACATTCGCCTTTAATCCTTTTTATTATACTTAGTAATATGATTAGATCTTTAAAAGACCTTTTTTAAAGATAATTATAAGTGGAATGGTATTGGGTTTGTAGTAACAATGTTTTGATGATAGTTGTCTTTGTGAGAAATGCGGATTACGGATCTTAAGACTAAAATTAACACTAGAAGGGGGTGAATAGTGTTTTAAGGAATTGATAAATCTTTTTGAGTTTATGTTAATTTGAACACAAATGTAAGAAATATTTAGACACGGATATGATCACAGAATCAAATACAGATGCAGAAATAAAGTAAAAGCAGTAAAGGAAAGAACACACCGGATTTTATACTGGTTCAGAGTTACCCTACATCCAGTGCTGCACACAGTATAGATTTCCTTTTAAAAGAAATTATACAATTACACCCTCGATTTCAAGGTCACGAGGTACACCACTCCAGATTCACAATTCCCTGGGTAGAGATAGTTGATTTTATGGCAACAAGTTCACCCAATTGATTTCATGGGCTACAATCACACCTTTTCTCGCTTGATTGATTTCACAGACTACAATCACACCTTTTCTCACTTAGTTTATTACAAAGAAGCCTATAACTCTGAATAGCACTGAGATCTTGTTGAGATAGTGATAGAGAATCAAATCAGAGATGATCTAGTTAGATTTAATGTTGATTTCGACATAGTAATGGTAAAAATTTGTATAAAGAAATGTGGAAGAAAAAGAGGAGTGAAATCAGAGAAAATATGAATACAAATTCGTTCAAAACTACCCCTATTTGTAGTAGAACAACAGCCATGTCCATTCGTGAAAGGATATGACAAATAGACACTTCCTTTGAAATTCAAGTTTTTGAAATAAAATGCTATCATGTCGACGTGGGGTACTTGAGGATGTCGACATGCCTAAGGTATTTTTGGTAATTTGCTTTTCTTTGAAAATAACTTCTATCTTGTATTAAAACTATTTTAAACTTTATAAATATACTTAACTATAGTTAAAATACATAAATATAGAGAATAATATTTTGTTATATATAAAATTTTACTATAATTTTATATTTAAATCTAAGTATAAATATTAAAAGTTAAATACATTATTATTAAAAGATAATTTAAAACTAAGGATAATTTGATTTTGAAAATAAAGATTATTTTGAGCCTAAAAGTATTTAAAACCAGGATACATGTTTTTGATTCTTTTAAAAGGAAGGTTTTGAAATCGTTTTGAAAACAAGATATAATTTTGTAAAAAACATTTGAATAAAAGTTAGTGGATACAAAACAATGTTCCACTAGATTTTTCGTAGGTTCCATCCTACTTAGGGTTCCATCCCTTTAACAGGCTCGAAGTGGATCCCATTCCATGAATAAATTGAATTTTAAGATGCCATTGCTTTTCTAGGAGTTTTAATAAAATTCCTAATTAAATTACTTATTATTGAAATCTTGAACTCTTGATAATCTTGATACTCATGAGTCTTCAAACTTGATATCTTAAATCTCTATATTGTACAGTCTTCATTCTTGGTACATGCATGGTTAAATACTGCATATACATATATATCTAAACTATAATGTTATTATTTATATTTTATAATCTTATTCTAAGGTCGTTGTCATCAAAACTATCATCTCAAGGACTAACAATCTCCTTCTTTTTGATGATGACAACCTTTGTTTATAAAATATCACTTCTATCCTAATAACTCCTCCTAAAACTAATAACTCCCCCTTAATTTATGTCTAACTATCCTATTTTATATTTCTCCCCCTTTGTCATCAGCAAAAATCATCCTAAAACTATAAAACTCCCCCTTAACTAATACTAGAACAAAGTATAGTAAATGAAATGTGAAAGACATTAACATAATTATATTATAATTATTCAATAAATAAATATGTATAAGTATATTTCAAACAATCCAATCAACATGCACATCAAATCCAATCATGTCAAACAATTCAAACAAATCAATCAAATCAAACAAGTCAATCAAGTCAATTAAATCAAACAAGTCAAACAAATCAAAAACTAATAATCATATACTATATGACAATACTACAAACTCCTCCTAAATAAAATACACTTGTTATGTATATATGTATGCAATATGTAGTTTGTAATGAAGTATGAAATGTATGACATATGCAATGTAGCATGAGATAATATGCAAAATTAAGTGCAACTTATGATGCAAATGATTATGATATTTTATGCATTGTAATTTATGTGTAATATGCAATGAAATGTGATATGAAATAGGATGCATAATGATATGTAATATGAAATAAAATGATAACTAAGTAAAAATAATAATATGCAGAATGATATGATGATATATATCATGGTAAGAGATATTCAGATTATAAGATAAACATAAGTGATAAGAAATATCTAATTGACAAGGATATATATATGTCAAACTATTCATTATAAATCACTTCAACCTAACAACCGTAATACACACCAATTACTAGACTTAGGTTAAGGAAACTAATGAATGGGACAGAAAGAGTAGTAAAGATAAGAGTTTAAAGGTAATAAATGGTATTAAACTATAAAATATTCATGAAAGGTAGTAATCAAATTTAATATCAAAAATCAAATATAAGAAGTATGGACTTAAACTATATATGATCAAATATGATTTTTATAAAAAAAGTTAATACCTCCTTATTTAATTCTTTTAAAATAATTTTTTTTAAACTTAACTGTTTTTAAGAATCCAAACTTCTATGTTTATAAAATACTTAACTTACTAACTAAAACCTATATATTAAATTATTATTGTTTTAAATATTTATAAACATGTTTAAACACTTTTGAGTTAAAATGAGTTAAAAAAATATCATAATGAAATATGATATATGAAAGACTAAAAAAAACTAAAATAAACACGTGTTACATTAAGGCCTCTTACACTAAAAAAATTTAATTAATTATTAAAAAATATTTAAACATGAAATTAATTTTAAAATATCCTAATATAAGTTAGAAAATAACTCTAAAAAGAATAGAGAAAAATACTTAGTTTAAATATCGTTTTTTTATATAATTAAAGTTTCAAACAGAAAACAGCATTCACAGAATACTATAAAAGGTTTTCTAAAATATATTCAAAACATTATAAAAACAGAATCTTCAGCATCTACCAAATACTGTGAAATTTTTTTGAAACACGACAGTGTTTTGAAACACAGAAATGCTATAAAAACGTATTTGCAGCGCAACAGAAGCAAAGACAGCATTTCAGAAATGCTATCTAAAGTTTTGGGCCTGCTTTTAACATGATTTTGCACTAATTTTACGACTAGATATTGACATGTAAATAATTGATTTTTTTACCCAATTTTTTATAGTATTTAATTAAAAAAATAATAAGAAAACATATGTAAAGACACTTGGCATTATGCATGTAAAAATGCTTTTCTACTTAGTATAGTTATAATAAATTAGTAGTAACATTTTTATTTGAAAGAAAACACATTTTTAAAAAAACTTTTAAAAAAATAAACTGATATATCGAAATTTATATTATGGTGTATCGATATATGGACCAAAATATCAAAACTTATAAAAGAGATAAATTTCTATACCTAACTAAATGCATAAATATATATTCGTAAATGCAACAATAAAGAAATAATAGTAAAGCGTACCAATTTTTGCACTTCATCTTTCTAACTTTGTTGTTCTTCCATTGTCGTGAACCATACATTTATATCTTTCAGAATTTGACGACGAGATCTGTTCTATTGCGACGGGCTTGTTTTTCTGATCATCGTAGCATATTCATTTGCTGAATTTGAAGACCGTATGAGAATGATACAGATGATTTAGTAGATTGGCTAACTTGGCATCAAAACTTTGAATTTAAATTTTGGATGAATGGACACTTCAACCACTATAAATAGGCCCAACAGTCACCACTTTTCATAAAAGTTTCTCCTCTTCTTCTTTCCGTTTTTCTATATACTATCAAACTTCTAGAAGGCATGTCTCCTTCGTTTCTTAACGGAATTGGATGAAACCAGCGGCAAATCTAAGAAGAAGGCAAGGGCTATGATCTAGTAATAGTTTGGTCATGAATTTGGACGGTATTGTGGTGCAACGGGCCAAACAGTAGGAGAATTGTAGAAAATCCCCTACACAGTTTTCAGTTTTGAATAGCCAACTTCAAACTGTCATATCTCACTCAATTTTGATTGGAATTTGATGATCCACCCATCAAAACGACCGTGAGAACAAGAACTATAATCTTAAAAAGGAATGGGAATAAAATACTCAGATCTCTGGATGCAATTTTAAGAATACCATTGACAGTTTTGCTTTCTTTTTCTCTTTGTTCACCAAAACATCATTTGACCATAACTTGGTCATTTCTTGACGGATTCGCACGAAACCAGTGCCATTGCGAAGCAGATGGAGACAAGTACATTATCAAGTCAAGTTGTAGATGAGAATTAAAAGCTTTGTATTGATCTGGTTCCCATTTCATTGTCTATTTCCATTATATATCCATTTGTTTTTCTTGATCGATGAATGATTGACCGTATCTTTTAACCAACGGTCATTAGACATAACTCTTCTCCTGCAAAACAACATAATTTTTTAAAGAATCAAGTGATTTTTCAAAATAACTAAACATAGTTTTAAACAACAATATCATGATGATTCTGTGACATATTCATACGAAAATAGTATTAATAATTTTGTAAATAATTGCCATTTTAAAAAATTTCAAAATTCAGATTATGAAAACTTTGAAAACCTCTCTTTGATACCAAATGTGAGAAATGCGGATTACGGATCTTAAGGCTGGAATTAACACTTGAATGGGGGTGAATAGTGTTTTAAGGAATTACTAATTGAGTTTATGTTAATTTGAACACAAATGTATGCAATATTCAGACACAGATATGATCACAGAATCAAACACAGATGCAGAAATAAAGTAAAAGCAATAAAGGAAAGAGCACACCGGATTTGATACTGGTTCGGAGTTGCCCTATATCCAGTCCCGCACACAAGTACGGATTTTCTTTCAAAAGCAATTGTACAATTACACCCTCGATTTCAAGGCCACGAGGTACACCGCTCCAGATTCACAATCCTCTACGTAGAGATACTTGATTTTGCGGGCAAAAAGTTCGCCCAATTGATTTCTCAGGCTACAATCACACCTTTTCTCGCTTGATTGATTTCACAGGCTACAATCACACCTTTTCTCGCTTAGTTTATTACAAAGAAGCCTATAACTTTGAATAGAACTGAGATCTTGTTAAGATAATGATAGAGAATCAAACTAGAGATGATCTAGTTAGATTCAATATTGATTTCGGCAGAGTAATGGTAAAAATGTGTATAAAGAAATGTGGAAGAAAAAGAGGAGTGAAATCAGAGAAAATATGAATACAAATTCGTTCAAAACTACCACTATTTATAGTAGAACAATAGTCATGTCCATTCGTGAAAGGATATGACGAATAGACACTTCCTTTGAAATTCAGATTTTTGAAATAAACGGCTACCATGTCGACATGGGGTACTTGAGGATGTTGACATGCCTAAGGTATTTTTGGTAATTTGCTTTTCTTTGAAAATAACTTCTATCTTGTATTAAAACTATTTTAAACTTTATAAATATACTTAACTATAGTTAAAATACATAAGTAAATACAGAGAATAATATTTTGGTATATATAAAATTTTACTATAATTTTATATTTAAATATAAGTATAAATATTTAAAGTTAAATATATTATTATTAAAAAATAGTTTAAAACTAAGGATAATTTGATTTTGAAAATAAATATTATTTTAAGGCTAAAAGTATTTAAAACCAGGATAGATGTTTTTGATTCTTTTAAAAGAAAGGTTTTGAAATCATTTTGAAAACAAGATATAATTTTGTAAAAAACATTTGAATAAAAGTTATTGGATACAAAACAATGTTCCACTAGATTTTTCGTAGGTTCCATCCTACATAGGGTTCCATCCCTATAACAGGCTCGAAGTGGATTTCATTCCACGAATAAATTGGATTTTAAGATGCCAGTGCTTTTCTAGGAGTTTTAACAAAATTCCTAATTAAATTACTTATTAATGAAATCTTGAACTCTTGATAATCCTGATACTCATGAGTCTTCAATCTTGATATCTTGAATCTCTATATTGTACAGTCTTCATTCTTGGTACCTTCATGGTTAAATCCTGCATATACATATATATCTAAACTATAATGTTAGTATTTATATTTTATAATCTTATTCTAAAGTTGTTGTCATCAAAACCATCATCTCAAAGACTAACGGTCTTTAACCCATTAAAGTGTACTTGTGTGAATATAAAATCTTGTTTAAAGATTTGTGAATATTCTTCTACCGTTTGTAATAAAAATATAGATACATTTCTAAGTATTGAAAAGAGTAGAAATGAATAGTGAAAAAGTAGTATACATGATTTTAAATATATATACAAGCAGGAAATGAGGTTTTAATTAATAAAAGGAGTAATCAATTAAAAGGGGGATTAGAAGTCGTTTATGTGAGTTGAACGTGCTTTATGTGACTTAATTGTGCCTAGTATGACTTAATTGTGCCTTTTGTGTTTACTCATTTATGAAAAGTATTTAGTCGTGTACTTAGCACCAAAAGCCGATGAAGTAGGCTTGTCTATCTATCAGAGTATAGAATGAAGTGTCTAAGGAAGTCTTTAACGCAACCAGTGCTCTACCTTATCTTGCTTCACTCTTGACCGAGGGATAATATAAGTTAAGAAGTTCAAAAATATGATAAGTATATGAGACTTAGTTTTCATATGCGATCGTTCTCAATGTTGTTGAAAATGACCGATTTAACTTAGGAAGTATCTAAATGTTTCACGGCTTCATATAATCTGAGAACCCTCAAAAAGGAGCATCGGTATAAAACGTCCCTAGCTTTAAGAACTTATATATACGAGATCCTCCAAAGAGGACTCCTCCTTATATATTATTTGGTTACTTCTAAAAGAACCGTAATTGAGTTAACCGAAAAATTCATCGATTTAGTTTTGAAGAGACCGGAATCGATAAGTGTTTTACTTATCGAATACCACTTCAAAATTAATATGTGGGATCTATGCTTTAGAAGTATTTGTGAAGCGGAATGATGTAGATTGAACTGTCCATCTTAAGGTTAAGTCCAAGGGAGATGTCAGCGTTAGCATTCGTCGAAAAATTATGCTGGAATCTATGTGGAGATTCGAGATCTATTCGAGATGCTCGAATTCATGTAGAGATTCGTGAGCTGTTGGAGATGTTGGAATCCAATTGGGGATTCATAATATGATCAAATGATGAATATTCGTGTGAGAGATGTCGAATGTAACCTCAACATTGGAAATGGCTAAAGATAGACTAAGATGCATGGTCTGAGTTTAGCTAACTCGCGATGGGGTATTATCAGCTCCATATATAAAGATTCTTTCGATAAGTTGGTCGGCAGGGGTTGATGATATTTAGTTCAACGTGATTCATATTATGTTCTATCATGGGCTAGCTGTATTTGCCATATGGTATATTTATTTGAAGATACATGACGCTCAGAAGGTAACTCCTTATCCTTATGCATGGAGATTCACTTCAACTTACTGGAAACGTCTACGTCGAAAACTTATTATGCGAACATACCTTAGCGGTTTTGATTGTACCTCTAGTATTGTTAATATTGTTGTGGTGTGATTAATGTAAGCATCACAGATGTTTTCTAATTTATATTCTTCACTATAGACATAATCTATTATATCACATTATGTCTTTATTAGATGGTTGAGGGGGTAACCGTTATGATATTTATGCATAGAGATTCGCTTTAGTTTATTGTAAGCGTCTACGTGGAAAATTTATTATGCGAACGTATCTTAGCGGTTTTGACTGTACCTCTAATATTGTTGTGGTGTGATTAATATAAGCATCACAGCTGTTTTCTAATTTATATTCTTCACCCTACACATTATCTATTATATTACCTTATGTGTTTATTAGATGGTGGTTCTTTTGAGGGGATAACAGTTATTCCATTCCATGCGGTCTCAAAAGTATTGCTATTTATCGGTTGCATATTTTTTGAGTTTCTCATACCAGACTTATGTCTGATATGTGGTTTTTTTTCCCTAAATTCTTCGTATGTTCTTTCGAGTGGTCAGAAAAATGCAGGTTTTAGTTGATGTTCATTAAAACTCGAGGAGACGAGCTGGATGTTTCATCTGCCTAGTATTCTTATTTCCGCTGCATTACCACTATGTGTATATCAGCATTTTTTAAAAAAAATAAAAAAAAATTGAATTTTATAAATAAACACCAAAAGCTGTCAACATGCCTGACAGGTAACCAAAACAAAAAAAAAGAAAAACATAAACCGCCGAAGCAAGCAAATAGACAAACAATAACAGAAGACCATAATAACAGCGAGAGCAGGCAAAGACGCCCTCTTGAAATATCAGCATTTGTGAGGAAAAATTGTTATAATTATCCATGCTGGTGATAGTATTTTGGTTTGTAACTCTGAAATGATGTGTACCTTAAAGTAACAGTATGTCCAATCTTTTGATATTATATGTTATTGTTCTACTGTGATATTTTAATATTGTGTTCTTTTCATTCTTGTGCTGTTTTTTTTTTAATTTACCGTAACAAATCGTTTTTCCGGTATTTGTGTGCTCGGTATGTGAATACCATGAATGTATTGGTATTGGTATTTAAAGGTCGAAAAGGTGGATCGTTACACTTGATATCATACCTAAAAGCTAAATGCATATTAACATTTTGTTAGTCGATTAAATACCAACTAACATCATGTATATAAATATATTTACATACATTTTACCAATTAACATGATGTATATACGTATGTTTACATTTTGCTAGAAATGCATGTTAGGCTATAACCACTAGTTCACGCTGATGTTTCAAAATATATCAATTCAATTATGTAAACAGCGCCTGTATTATCATCAAGCAGTCTTTTTAATGTGAAACCAAAACCAAAAAAAAACAGTATATGGTTGTATCACGTCAGTCGCATTATTCACATTATTCACGTATTTCAACTCACGATAAATGCGTTGTTCAAAATCATTTTTCAGTTTATATTTATGTTATAGAAAAGCATATACATGTAGTGCTAATAGATAAGATATTGTAATGTTTTCAAAGGAATGATAAGCTAAGTTAGAGAAGAAAAAAATGTGTTATGGAAGCTTCACAACCTACAAAAATTATTAAAGCTTTACTAATACACTCGAAATTAAAAATTGGTGAAAATTAGTGACGTTCTGATGACTATTGTATCTAAAGCCAAATATTTAATTTATTTAATATTTTCGTAATTTCCAAGGTGTCTCAATCATATGATATGTGGAAATTTTTCAGAGCATCCTAATCAAATGATGTACTATTCTGTTTTCTTTTGCTAATAAAAAGTAATTTATACTTGTTTAAATATAACATGTTATGTCTTAAATATTGGTTGATATGAAAAACATACAAGTTGGAATGAAAAATGCACAAAAAAGTCGCATTTGAACGGAAAATTAGATAGGAATATTTAGATACATAATGCTATGTTAAAAAGATATTTAATTATTTTTTTATTAGTAACTATTTTCGTTATTATTTTTATTTTGCTTTTGTGTATGTTTAGATAATGGAGTTAAATAGATTTAAATTGTCTGTAAATTATGAAATTTTGGAAAATTGTAATAAAAAAACAATTCTGAATAAATACTAGTACATTGGAATTCAAATACAAATACGTTAGTGTATGTTTCTTACTAGATAGATCTGTCTAATCTCCTTAGGCCTGTCCAACAGAAAACTGAAGACAAACAGCTTTGTAATCCGAACCCCAAGTCGTCTATACTTAAGTGAACTTCCCTTCGAAAAATGGGTCATCATTTTGCCGCACGATCATACACCTTGCAATGGTGCATGTCATTGCCGCTTCACGCGAACAACCTAACCTCGTAGCCAAATTGCTTTTCCAAGACGCGGAAGCTGCAGTCGATCGGCGTGGATGTGAAGTGGCCTGGAGAGGAGTGGTATAACTAGCAAACATCCAATAAACTTGATAATGTACATCGATTTTACAAAGGTACTCCATATATCGATTATCCGTTGATATTGTATATTTTTTTATCATGTTAAAAACCCAAATTACTCAAGCGTGTCGTTAAAAAAGAAGCACGACAACAATTCATCTAAATAACTAACCAGCTTCAAGGCAAGATTAACATATGTTAGCAGCAAACAAAATCAAGAAGATTAACAGCAATGTTTCAAAAGATTAATCAAATTAAGCAACAAAACATGATAACACACTCATAACTCAAGACCACAGATTCCTGTTACCAAACAAACACCGAAGATAAAAGGCTAATCAATAAAAAGCAAATCAAATGATTAGGCTCTCTTCTTCCTAGCAGAATGCGCCTGAGGCACATTTGAAGATGCTCGACGCTTAGGAGGAAATATTCCTCTTAGAGTTGCCAAAACAGCAAATGCAGCGAAAGGAGTGTACATTTGCATAAGCTTTTCGGTTGCTCTTCCTGATCCTAGCAACTCAGCCATTATTGTGGCCTGAAACAATGCATGCAAGTGTGTTATATAATACGTTGAATTGAAGGATACAGGTTACAATATGTTTCAACTGCATTGAAATCATTTGCTCTAGTTATAGAACCCAACGCATGAGTTTACTCATTGAACTGGACATTTGGATTTTTAAAATGAAAATACAGTTACTGATCTTCAATTTAAACCAGGATTCCAAGTGCTTTTGAACAAATTGAAGGCATATATAATGATTTTTATGCTATAAGTTTCTGCGAACAACTTGTGAAGAGTCTATGTGCTTGAATGTATTTGTGATGACATAGTAAAGAAAACATATATCAAAATCAGGCCCGGACCGATGTATTTAGTTGCCCTAGGCAAATATTCTAAGCAAATCAGATAGGAAGAAAAAACATGTAAAGATAGGCAGGCGTTCCAGGATTCAAGCCCAAGACGTCATGCAAACACAAATACCCATTACCACTTGGACATCTTGACATTTGACATAATTTTGTAATAAAATCTTATACTTATTTGACATCGTAGTTTGTTGCCTCTCCCCATCCCGTTGCCCTAGGCGGCTAGCTTGCCAGCCTTGCCCTAGGGCCAGGCCTGATCAAAATCAATATCATTATCTCATCGCTCTTAACACTTGGTTAAATATATCAAACTTGATGTGTACATAAGCAACACTACATATAAATACAACCTGAAAGATTTTCGTGTATTATATACGCTTGCCGACATGCAGATGCCCTTGCGTTTACACAATTTCTTGTACATTTATGTCAATTATGGCATTTTCTCTTGGATCGCATTAATATTGAACCTAACCTAGTCTAATAAAGACGTACATATTGACGTTGGCCAAATTTACAAGTTAAAAGAAAAAGTCCTCATTACGCCCAAAAATTACATTATCTGGAGCAATAATATTTCCATTTTCAGCACGAGTGGTAAAACATGGATAACAATCATAATCTTTGTTATCTACCAATGATCAGTAATAGAAGAAACATCTTACGCATCCACCACCAAAATCAAGGATTATTATACCACTACCAACAATGGACCCGTTCAGTTCATGTCTCTTCCTTTTTGCACTAAACGAACCAGCTATGGCTACGGACTCAGATAAGTACAAAACTAGCCAACGGAGCACTTTAATAAAATAGAAGGGAAAATTAAAACGGCGAAACTTGCGCCACAAACAACTTCACATAGAGTTTAGCAAACAAACTAAACAACTTCACACAAATAGCAAACAAACTAGGAGGAAGGAAAAATGACCCCGTGGCCGGTTTGTTGGGGGTCAAAACGGCAAAGTTTGCTCCGTTTTAAATAAACGGCTTCACATCATTTTTTCTTCCACCTGGTTTGTTTGCTATTTATGTGTTAGAAAAGCAGTATTACTGCAATAATATTTTCTATACATTTGTTACACTATGTGCTTCTTTATATACAAGCTAATACAACGGTCAGAAAATAATATTCTTTATATTGAGCATTGGGCTACACTTTAGTCTCGAACCTGTAACGACCGGTAAAATTCTAATAATTTTTTTTTTAACGCATTTAATTGGATTTTTGGTAATATTTTAAACAAATTAAATTACGAATAAAAAGTTAATATTTGGGTTACGCCCAATTAAACATAGCAGATTTTGAAATTTCAATTTATTTTATGAAAATTTATTTATTAGGTAACTCTATAAAATTCAAGCTAGCCAATAATTACTGATAATAAATTTATTTTCAAGCCTGAATATTCTCTATGGAAAATTTCTAAATCCTCTTCTGAGTGAGACGCCATCCTTCGTTTTTCCAAATCCGGACGTCTATTGCTCTGTTTACCTTATTTTCTGCAAAATAGCAGCAATTTCGGTACCGATTATCGACTTTTGATCGAATGATCGTACCACAGATATCAGTTTACCATTTTGTTCGCCTCATCGTACTGATCCACGCAGCATATTTATTTCTGGATTTTGAACTCCGGTAGCAGTGGAATCCGCGAAACCGGTAACCATATCGGTACCGGATCCCTGACCTTTTATTTTCTTGTGCTTTCAAACTTGAACCTTGACTGCCAAGAAAAAAATAAATTGCTATAAGTGTTCTCTATATTAATTGTGGTCGATTCCTTTGCAATATCAATGGACAGCCGCTCCTAGTCAAATTTTCTTTTGATCTTACGTTACTCTGACATAAATTTACAGATCTATGTCATAGCCCCTGACTCCCTTTTTCTCTTTGAATAATTTATTTACCTTTCCTATGTTGTAGCCGTGATTTCGACTTTTGCTCTGCATTGAAATTTTTCTACGCCAACGTTTAAAAATAAACGACCCGTTACTTCTCCATCATTTTCATTGAAGGGTCAAGGCCACGTTCTTTCCCAGTTTCTCTGTACGTTTTCTTTGAAATCATATATTTACTATTGGAGAAATTTGTGGCTAGTCGTTTCTCTGTCTCTTCTACTTTCCATTCGTTGAAACTTTTAAATGCAGATCTATATTTTACGTTCATTTCCAAGCCCTTGCTATTTTGATCTTCACCACGCATACAAAGGCCTACACCTCCATTTCATGTGAAACCGCTCCCCTCTTCACAAAGTCGACCACCTGACACTGCCTTCTCTCGGCAGTCTCCACCGTGCCTCACCTTGCCCATTCTTCTCCCCTCTTCCCTTCACCGGAGCCTAGTACGGCCACCCCATCTCCTACCAGCAACCACCACGCCGCTGTCTCCCCGAGCTCTGCCCCAGCCTGGCCTCACCTACCCCATAGCACCACCCCACTTCGGCCTCCTTCCTCTTCCACACCTTCTCCCGTGTGCCGCTGAACGACACGGCTACCTCCTCACCCGGTTCCGCTACAGCCGCACCCCACTCCCCTGCCGATAACCGAGCCCAAACCGATGCCTACCCCAATCACCCTCGCGGCCACCTCTGCCACCAGCCCGCCTTCGCCGCCTTTCTCGTCCGCAGCCGAAAATGGCATCACCGGCTCAAATCTTTTAGCCGAGCCAAGCTACTGACTTCGGCTTCACCACCTGACAGTTTTTCCTTCCGACCATTTTTTTTTTAGCTTCCTGCCGAGCTCGGCCAAAGCCAGCCGAGACCCTGGTTGCCGGTCCATCCTTTGATTGGCGGTCTTCTTTATGTTGTGTAAGTTCACATAAATTGTATATATATATATAATAGGTTGTTAAAGATTGTATATGTTCTGTTTCCTATAAAGGTTATATAGGATATTCATTTTGTGCCGTATATATATGCTATTATATGGTTGTGTATATATATGTGTTTTCATGGGTTGTGTGTATCAATATTTATATGAAACTTACTTGTTTATGACTTGCATATCAACTGTAGATAGGTCTGCATACATATATAATATATATAGTTTGGAAATAAAATGTATTTATATAAGATTTTGAAAATGACATTATATACACAAATTTGTTATAATTATGATTTCATATATTTTGTTTACAGTAGGTTTATATTATGTTGTATATTTATATGTGTTTACTTGTTACAACATTCGTCTTTATATCCAAAAGTTATACAGTATACAGTTTAAATATATAGCTTACGAAAAGGATCTTTTATAAATATTTTATCTGTTACAAAAAGGTTGTATTAGTGTATAATTGTATTAGATATTTTATTTGTTGTATAGTTTATACAGTCTAGTTATATATGTATAATACTGTGTACAGTTTATATATGCATAGATTTTAATATTTTATATATAAGAAAGTACATAACATACATAGTAGCTTATATAAGTGTCCTATTATTAAAAAAATTTAATACTGTGTAAAGTCAAACATGGGTAGCTAGATATTATATTTATGGCTAGTCTGCATATGTCATGTTAGTATGCTAGTTTTACTTAAGTATAATAGTTGTATAAAAGTTGGATATGAATTTTTGTTTTTAAGTCACATGTTATATGATGTCAATAAGGTTGTACATATCAGTTATAGGTGTCATAATGTATAGTATGTTTGATATTTAAAAAGGAGCATGTTATGTTAGTATCTACACATACATACGATTTAACTGAGTTTAGATAATTGGTTGGGATAGTTATATATTGGGGTTTGGTATATATAGATTTTGGAAGTCATTTATTTATTTAAATTATAAACGGAATTTAATTCAATTGGTATTTCAAATTTATATTGATTTTTTTTAAAAAAAAAAAAAAATAATTTATACTTTATTTTAGCATATGTTGGAATTTAGAATACGATTTAATATATAGTATATATATAGTCATATATATGCTTATATCACCGATCTGCATCGACCCCGTTCTGATTTGATTTCGCAAATTCCTATTTTTCCAGCTTCGTTCGTCAAACTCGGGCAAATTTTGTCTTGTTCTAAATCATCAATTGGATCGGTCGTGTCGCAATTCAAATCGTAGCCTATTATGTTGACATCTTCTGTATTCTCTAGCCCCGGAAGGTGAGCAATCACTCACGATTTACGTTCTTTTATTTATTAAATTTGATCTCAATTGAAACGACAATTGAAACATGCTGCTATTAGTTTGTTTTACTGTTATGACTGCTATTATTTGTATTTGTTCACCTATGACACCTGATACCATTATCGGTAAATTATTTATGTGATAATAATACAGATTGGTTGATAATTGATTGATTGATTGATTGTTGTTTAAATTGGATGTTAATGATTTTGTTAAAGTGATAACTAGTTTGCTAGTTAAATTGGGGTAGTATAGTTTACAAATTAAACGGATTATATATGACGGACCTTGATTTATTAAAACCTGACCCCGCCATATGTAAATTTGATTAGTTAAATTTGACCCATTAATTGTCGTAAAAATTGATAAATTATACGTTAAATCTTTGAACGTAGTTGGGTTAATTGTTGTAGTTTTAAACTGAAATTGAAATGGAACGTCAAGTGAAAACGGAAATGTAATAATCTTTAATCTACATGAAATGATAGTGTAGATTTTGGAAATAATTATACAAATAACAATGCGAATTAATACGATTATTTCGGGGTTATTTGATTTATCTATTGAATGGTTATTGATTGTTGTTATTGCTTGATTATTCACTTGGACACCATCCCTGTCATCACACTGCAAGTTCCCTTTGTTATGTTTGGTTTTGAATTGAAATGGGTTGAAATGACAGGCCCAAGCGGTTTCATTTAATTAAATTGGGATTACGGGTTGAATGCTATCCATCCGTATACATTTAGTGTACGGATTGAAATGATAATATCCATAACACTTGACCATATGATAAGAAAGATATGGTCTTATTAAATGTAAATTCTTAGATACATATATAAAGAGTAATGATAAAAATAGAGTTAATTATATCTAGTTTAATCAAGATTTGATTAAATACATAAAATATGATAAATATTTATTTCGGATAAAGTTTACAATAATATTGAACAATTAAGATTTGGGAGATAAATTTGGGTTATTTTAACATGGTAGTTAGATAAGGATTTATTTATATGAATCAACTTGAAATTTATCAAATGAGATATTTCACGTTTAATAAAATTTAAGAAATATTGAGTAAGATGTAATTTAAGGCCGCTAAAATGATATTGAATCAAATAAGGGAATGTTCAAGACTAAATAATAATGATGTGAAAATCGAGAATCTATATGAAACTGTTAAATTTAAATTGTTATGTTTAAGCTATGAACTATATTGGAATTAAATGGTTTAGAGATTTGAATATGATTATTCAAAGTAAAATTGACCATTGGGTTTGAAGTATAAATTAAGTGAATAACCACGGTAATAGTGTATAATTCTATCCTATAGATAGTTCTATAGACCCTTAGGGGATGGATATCCCAAACATCCTTTAAGTTATATTGTATTTCAGTTGATATTTCATTTGAATTGAATTTATTGATATAAGAATGTTAATCCTGACTCGAGTGTTTTGTGTTTTGCTTTACGCTCGGGTCAGACTGAATAATCCAGCATTCGAGACTCACCTTCGGAGATTGGAGCTTCATTTGGAGATCCAACTATCGTTTCAGCTTTCAGTTTTCTAGTTGACTGTTTCAGAGAAGTCATCGGCTCGTACTGAAGACCTTCCTGTATTCCAGAGATTCTGATGTATTTTATTTTAAACTCTGATGTATATAGTAGCTTCATGAACTACTATTTTTCTATTCCGCTGCATTATATTACTCTGTGTCTGTGATCTGTGTTTGATTTATTTACTGTATATTTTAAGTTTTGCCATAAAATTTACAATTCGGTATTTTGAATTTTTCAAGTCGGACATGTATGGTTTTAGTGTCGATTTGAGTGGTCCAAAATAGCGGGTCGTTACAGTTGGTATCAGAGCTTTGGCTCTTGGCAAAACTTAGCATATATGGTAAATTTATTAACAGAATCACTTTCGATCGAGTTGAATCTCTTTCTTTCTGACTCGATTTCCTTTGAATTTTGGAATGTCCCTCGGTTCCAAAAATTCATTCTTGTCTCTCTCTATTTATATTCTTTTGATTCTGGAGTATCCCGTGACTCTACTAAATGATTTGTAAAGGGGATGAAACTCCTTTACAATTGGCATTGATTCACCTGAGATTTATGTATCCCTCGGTTTAGATGCTACTATCTACTGTTATTCCGAATTCTATATCTCCGACGATCGAATGTCGAATTGCCTCAGAATTCTACACCGATCTAATTTTGGAATCACGGTTGACAGGTAAAGGTCGCCCGCGATTTATAGAAGTATATCCATCTTCTATTTTGTAACTTAATTATCTCATCTTCGATCGAGTCTATCTTCGAATCAGGATTCTATTGATTAGAGTTCCTTTAAATTAAATCTCTATCTTTGTTTTGAAATCCATCCTTAAATCATCCTTTGAAAATCGGGTTTTGTTTGTATTTTAGAAATTGTTTATACCGAAATTATTATTTTGATAATTATGATTTTATTCTATATATATAAAGAAAATGTTTTCGGTAGAGATTATATACCTATATATAAAGCAAATAAGAAATGTTATTCTATATAAAAGGGGTTTTGAAAGGATTTGAAATTTTGAAAAATTATAAGAAATTGATTTATATAAAAATGATTTATAATTGAAGTGTTAAATTTGAAATTCGAGAATTGAATTCTGGTATTTTGAAATTGGTTTTAAGATTTTGGAAATTATATATAAATAATACGATTTAAAAGTATTTTTCCGAATAAGAAATATTTCAAATAAATTCAAATGAATTCCAATAATTTTGAAGAAATTTCAAAGAAGTTTTCAAGAAAATAGAAGTCCAGAACTCACTTATGTCGCTGGAGAATAATTTCGGTGATGAGTGCACGCATCATCGACATTGATTTTCGAGTTTCCGAGTGGGGGAGAGGCCACTTTAATAGCTTCGCTATGCGAGTGATTTTGTAAAACCATCTTGATTTCAAATTCCGAAGTAAATTGATATTTTCGGAAGATATATGTATATATTTGAAATGATTTAAAATATGCCGGTGTTCGATCCTCGAGTTTTCGATTTGACTTAGAATAACCCTACTCATAAAAAATTTATTTCCAACTCTTGGATTTGAAATTGATTTCATCATCTATTTTGAAGGTTTTAGCACTTCCAAATCAAGGTTTAAAATTTTAAATCTAAGGAATTCGAAAAGTATAAAATATTTGATAAAACATATAAGTTGAGTTTTTAAGCTTGAAACCTTTTGTTAAGTAAATGAATATGACTACCTTGAATTATACTTATATGGAATTTAGTTTTGAAATGTTTTGAAAAAATTTAATAGTTTGAAAAATGGTTTTCAGAAAGGTAAATTGGATATTTCAAATGGAAATAAATACTTTAAAGGTTTTAAAGGGATAAGTATAAATTTGGAACCATTTTGAGGATAATTGATTTTGAGGAAAATAATTGGTTTTGAAATTAAATTGGAAGTAAAACCAGTACTTATATAATGATTTTGGCAATGAATTTGTTTTACTTGAATTATTTTAATCTGGAAGCTGGGATAATTTTCTAAACCTATTATTTGGGAACTTTGGAATTTAGATATCTAATTTGGAAGAAAATTTGGTGAAATCGTATATGATTTTGAAACTGAATTTATATTGAAATGATTTGAAATTGAGAACCTTACATTATTAAGCACTTGATTTGGGAGTGGCCGAACTTATATAAAATGGATTAGTATAAGTATGAAAGTGATTTGAAATCAATTGATTTGAAAGGTACTCAATTTGGAAAGAAAATTTATATAATCAAAGTCTATGTAAGTATGTTTTGATATACTATTGATTTGGAAAGTATTCGATTTAGAAAGGAATCCTATACATATGGACTTTATATAAGTACGATATTTGGAAGTATTTGAAAAGGTACTATATATATATATTTTCCAAGTAAAGATATGGAAAGTGCCTTCTGCTTGATATCCGCTTTGTGGCCACAGCGTGGATTCATTCTATCGATATTATTCTCTCTGATTTTTGGTTTTCCGGATGTAATACTCGAGTGTTCCCACCGTGGCATAACCCGCGGTTTCTTTTTCTCTCGTGAATGCACAGCGAAATTGCCTGGCTGAGTCTTGCCTGGGGGTACGGATTGTTTCCTGGGGGAACCAGGCGTAACCATTGTGTATCCTGCAATCTGTGTAGGTCGCGAATAGTAGCGCAAGTGCCTGGCTGAGTCTTGCCTGGGGGTACGGATTGTTTCCTGGGGGAACCAGGCGTAACCATTGTGTATCCTGCACCCTACTAGTCATCATGGCGTAACTCGCAGGGCTGTGAAAGCTTACGGATATGGATTGTTTCCTGGGGGAACCAGGCGTAATCATTGTGTATCTGCGAACCATGATCGGACAAAGGTTTTGGTTTGATTGTTTTGTTGGATCGTACTTTCCATATCTGTTTTTAAAAGGTTTTCCAAGTATTTTCACTGGTTGTTGAAACAAAGTCTACTAAGTACTTGAAGAATTCTAGCTTTGCGCCTGATCAACGCATGGCCAGAGTCTGCAAGAACAAGGATAAACTTGTTGAAACATCGAGTTATAAAAGTATTTTCGAAAGGAATTTACTTTGATATAGTAGTATCTTATTTTAAAAGTATTATTATAAAGATATTTATTATAAAAATATTTTTTCCCAACAAAGAAATTTTGAATTAATATTTGAAATTTAAACTCTTTGGGTTTGATGTTAACAAATTCGTGCCCGATCCCTTCTTTTGAATCTACCTTATCTGCTCAGCTTATTTATTCACCTTGATTCTGTTACAAATCTACTTTCCTTCCTTGTGGGTTTTATCCTTTAAAATAATGTCTAATTACATACTACATTGTTTAAAATAATTATTTTGAAGTTATGAATTAAATAAAACATTTTAGAAATGATCATTAATTTATTTGATAATGTTTGAAAGATATCTTGAGTTAAACTAAAAATCTCATAAATATTGGATTTAATATTTTCAATAGTCCTTGTAAATTTAAAGTAAATAATTATTGATTTATTAATAATGTTGAAAAGTATTTTGAGATAAAATTTATGAACTCAGGATTAAAATGACCTTCAATTTACTTTATTCATGGTTGTTCTATTCCCCTACCTCTTTCCTTTTCGGGGACGAAAAGTTTTGAGTGGGGGAGATTGTAACGACCGGTAAAATTCTAATAATTTTTTTTTTAACGCATTTAATTGGATTTTTGGTAATATTTTAAACAAATTAAATTACGAATAAAAAGTTAATATTTGGGTTACGCCCAATTAAACATAGCAGATTTTGAAATTTCAATTTATTTTATGAAAATTTATTTATTAGGTAACTCTATAAAATTCAAGCTAGCCAATAATTACTGATAATAAATTTATTTTCAAGCCTGAATATTCTCTATGGAAAATTTCTAAATCCTCTTCTGAGTGAGACGCCATCCTTCGTTTTTCCAAATCCGGACGTCTATTGCTCTGTTTACCTTATTTTCTGCAAAATAGCAGCAATTTCGGTACCGATTATCGACTTTTGATCGAATGATCGTACCACAGATATCAGTTTACCATTTTGTTCGCCTCATCGTACTGATCCACGCAGCATATTTATTTCTGGATTTTGAACTCCGGTAGCAGTGGAATCCGCGAAACCGGTAACCATATCGGTACCGGATCCCTGACCTTTTATTTTCTTGTGCTTTCAAACTTGAACCTTGACTGCCAAGAAAAAAATAAATTGCTATAAGTGTTCTCTATATTAATTGTGGTCGATTCCTTTGCAATATCAATGGACAGCCGCTCCTAGTCAAATTTTCTTTTGATCTTACGTTACTCTGACATAAATTTACAGATCTATGTCATAGCCCCTGACTCCCTTTTTCTCTTTGAATAATTTATTTACCTTTCCTATGTTGTAGCCGTGATTTCGACTTTTGCTCTGCATTGAAATTTTTCTACGCCAACGTTTAAAAATAAACGACCCGTTACTTCTCCATCATTTTCATTGAAGGGTCAAGGCCACGTTCTTTCCCAGTTTCTCTGTACGTTTTCTTTGAAATCATATATTTACTATTGGAGAAATTTGTGGCTAGTCGTTTCTCTGTCTCTTCTACTTTCCATTCGTTGAAACTTTTAAATGCAGATCTATATTTTACGTTCATTTCCAAGCCCTTGCTATTTTGATCTTCACCACGCATACAAAGGCCTACACCTCCATTTCATGTGAAACCGCTCCCCTCTTCACAAAGTCGACCACCTGACACTGCCTTCTCTCGGCAGTCTCCACCGTGCCTCACCTTGCCCATTCTTCTCCCCTCTTCCCTTCACCGGAGCCTAGTACGGCCACCCCATCTCCTACCAGCAACCACCACGCCGCTGTCTCCCCGAGCTCTGCCCCAGCCTGGCCTCACCTACCCCATAGCACCACCCCACTTCGGCCTCCTTCCTCTTCCACACCTTCTCCCGTGTGCCGCTGAACGACACGGCTACCTCCTCACCCGGTTCCGCTACAGCCGCACCCCACTCCCCTGCCGATAACCGAGCCCAAACCGATGCCTACCCCAATCACCCTCGCGGCCACCTCTGCCACCAGCCCGCCTTCGCCGCCTTTCTCGTCCGCAGCCGAAAATGGCATCACCGGCTCAAATCTTTTAGCCGAGCCAAGCTACTGACTTCGGCTTCACCACCTGACAGTTTTTCCTTCCGACCATTTTTTTTTTAGCTTCCTGCCGAGCTCGGCCAAAGCCAGCCGAGACCCTGGTTGCCGGTCCATCCTTTGATTGGCGGTCTTCTTTATGTTGTGTAAGTTCACATAAATTGTATATATATATATAATAGGTTGTTAAAGATTGTATATGTTCTGTTTCCTATAAAGGTTATATAGGATATTCATTTTGTGCCGTATATATATGCTATTATATGGTTGTGTATATATATGTGTTTTCATGGGTTGTGTGTATCAATATTTATATGAAACTTACTTGTTTATGACTTGCATATCAACTGTAGATAGGTCTGCATACATATATAATATATATAGTTTGGAAATAAAATGTATTTATATAAGATTTTGAAAATGACATTATATACACAAATTTGTTATAATTATGATTTCATATATTTTGTTTACAGTAGGTTTATATTATGTTGTATATTTATATGTGTTTACTTGTTACAACATTCGTCTTTATATCCAAAAGTTATACAGTATACAGTTTAAATATATAGCTTACGAAAAGGATCTTTTATAAATATTTTATCTGTTACAAAAAGGTTGTATTAGTGTATAATTGTATTAGATATTTTATTTGTTGTATAGTTTATACAGTCTAGTTATATATGTATAATACTGTGTACAGTTTATATATGCATAGATTTTAATATTTTATATATAAGAAAGTACATAACATACATAGTAGCTTATATAAGTGTCCTATTATTAAAAAAATTTAATACTGTGTAAAGTCAAACATGGGTAGCTAGATATTATATTTATGGCTAGTCTGCATATGTCATGTTAGTATGCTAGTTTTACTTAAGTATAATAGTTGTATAAAAGTTGGATATGAATTTTTGTTTTTAAGTCACATGTTATATGATGTCAATAAGGTTGTACATATCAGTTATAGGTGTCATAATGTATAGTATGTTTGATATTTAAAAAGGAGCATGTTATGTTAGTATCTACACATACATACGATTTAACTGAGTTTAGATAATTGGTTGGGATAGTTATATATTGGGGTTTGGTATATATAGATTTTGGAAGTCATTTATTTATTTAAATTATAAACGGAATTTAATTCAATTGGTATTTCAAATTTATATTGATTTTTTTTAAAAAAAAAAAAAAAAAAAAATTTATACTTTATTTTAGCATATGTTGGAATTTAGAATACGATTTAATATATAGTATATATATAGTCATATATATGCTTATATCACCGATCTGCATCGACCCCGTTCTGATTTGATTTCGCAAATTCCTATTTTTCCAGCTTCGTTCGTCAAACTCGGGCAAATTTTGTCTTGTTCTAAATCATCAATTGGATCGGTCGTGTCGCAATTCAAATCGTAGCCTATTATGTTGACATCTTCTGTATTCTCTAGCCCCGGAAGGTGAGCAATCACTCACGATTTACGTTCTTTTATTTATTAAATTTGATCTCAATTGAAACGACAATTGAAACATGCTGCTATTAGTTTGTTTTACTGTTATGACTGCTATTATTTGTATTTGTTCACCTATGACACCTGATACCATTATCGGTAAATTATTTATGTGATAATAATACAGATTGGTTGATAATTGATTGATTGATTGATTGTTGTTTAAATTGGATGTTAATGATTTTGTTAAAGTGATAACTAGTTTGCTAGTTAAATTGGGGTAGTATAGTTTACAAATTAAACGGATTATATATGACGGACCTTGATTTATTAAAACCTGACCCCGCCATATGTAAATTTGATTAGTTAAATTTGACCCATTAATTGTCGTAAAAATTGATAAATTATACGTTAAATCTTTGAACGTAGTTGGGTTAATTGTTGTAGTTTTAAACTGAAATTGAAATGGAACGTCAAGTGAAAACGGAAATGTAATAATCTTTAATCTACATGAAATGATAGTGTAGATTTTGGAAATAATTATACAAATAACAATGCGAATTAATACGATTATTTCGGGGTTATTTGATTTATCTATTGAATGGTTATTGATTGTTGTTATTGCTTGATTATTCACTTGGACACCATCCCTGTCATCACACTGCAAGTTCCCTTTGTTATGTTTGGTTTTGAATTGAAATGGGTTGAAATGACAGGCCCAAGCGGTTTCATTTAATTAAATTGGGATTACGGGTTGAATGCTATCCATCCGTATACATTTAGTGTACGGATTGAAATGATAATATCCATAACACTTGACCATATGATAAGAAAGATATGGTCTTATTAAATGTAAATTCTTAGATACATATATAAAGAGTAATGATAAAAATAGAGTTAATTATATCTAGTTTAATCAAGATTTGATTAAATACATAAAATATGATAAATATTTATTTCGGATAAAGTTTACAATAATATTGAACAATTAAGATTTGGGAGATAAATTTGGGTTATTTTAACATGGTAGTTAGATAAGGATTTATTTATATGAATCAACTTGAAATTTATCAAATGAGATATTTCACGTTTAATAAAATTTAAGAAATATTGAGTAAGATGTAATTTAAGGCCGCTAAAATGATATTGAATCAAATAAGGGAATGTTCAAGACTAAATAATAATGATGTGAAAATCGAGAATCTATATGAAACTGTTAAATTTAAATTGTTATGTTTAAGCTATGAACTATATTGGAATTAAATGGTTTAGAGATTTGAATATGATTATTCAAAGTAAAATTGACCATTGGGTTTGAAGTATAAATTAAGTGAATAACCACGGTAATAGTGTATAATTCTATCCTATAGATAGTTCTATAGACCCTTAGGGGATGGATATCCCAAACATCCTTTAAGTTATATTGTATTTCAGTTGATATTTCATTTGAATTGAATTTATTGATATAAGAATGTTAATCCTGACTCGAGTGTTTTGTGTTTTGCTTTACGCTCGGGTCAGACTGAATAATCCAGCATTCGAGACTCACCTTCGGAGATTGGAGCTTCATTTGGAGATCCAACTATCGTTTCAGCTTTCAGTTTTCTAGTTGACTGTTTCAGAGAAGTCATCGGCTCGTACTGAAGACCTTCCTGTATTCCAGAGATTCTGATGTATTTTATTTTAAACTCTGATGTATATAGTAGCTTCATGAACTACTATTTTTCTATTCCGCTGCATTATATTACTCTGTGTCTGTGATCTGTGTTTGATTTATTTACTGTATATTTTAAGTTTTGCCATAAAATTTACAATTCGGTATTTTGAATTTTTCAAGTCGGACATGTATGGTTTTAGTGTCGATTTGAGTGGTCCAAAATAGCGGGTCGTTACAGAACCCATACTGCTTGAATTGAGATAAGTATATGCAGCTTCTCTTCATTATCCTTATTAATCCCCGCTCAAATTTAGTTAGGGTTTCATATGTTCTTCCTCTTTTCCACCGACATCTTCAATACTCAAATCTAACTTCAATTTGAGAAAATTTCTTGCTAAGAAAGGCTTGATTAATATATTACTTTCTGAGAGAGGCTTGGTTAATATATCCGCGCACTAATAAATGGCAGGAACATAATTCACCTCAAGTTTTCCCTTAATGATTTGCTCACGTACGAAATACAGATCTATTTCGATGTATTTCGTACATGAGTGAAGAACTGGATTAGTAAAAAGAGGGACTGTGCTGAGGTTGTCGCACCAAATATTTGGCTTTCTGGTGGATTTGATTTCTATTTCATGAAGGAGTGACTCAATCCACAAAATTTCAGCAGTAATGCTTACTCCACCTTGGTGCTAAATCGAGAGATCGTCGACCGCTTTTTAGAGCACCAAGATATGAGATTTGTCCTAAGGTAAATATAGTACACAAATGTCGATCTACGATCATCTGGGTCTGTAGCCTAATTGGCATCAGAGCAAGCTTGAATATTTTAGTTCTTTAAGAGTTTTTAGAAGTAATCCCCGAGTATCTTTTAGATATCTTAATATGCGTTTAATAGTCTTCCAATGTTCGTCTAAAGGCTTTTGCATATATTGACACACCTTACTGACACCGAAGCATATTTCTGGTCTTGTTATATTTTGCACCCACCACACTTCTGTACTGTTTGACATTACTTATGGGCTCTCATTTGTCTTTTGAAAGTTGTAGATTGCTAATCACAGGAGTTGATGATGGTTTGGCTAAGTGCATGTTTGCTCTAATAAGAATCTCTGATATATATTTCATTTGGTTCATGATTAATTCTGTCTCTGATTTTCTAGAAACTTCAATCCCCAATATATGATTTAAGTTGCCAAGATCTTTGGTTGAAAAGGTTTGATCTAGATACTAAATAGTGCTGATGATTTCCTCGACGTTGTTTCATGTGATGATGATGTCATCCGCATATACAAAGTATGTATGTTGTTTTATGTTTTCTTATCTCTGTATACAATGAGTTATCAATCTAGTAGGCTTGTATTCCAGTTTGATTAAGGTTAGCTTGAGCTTTTCATATTATACCCTTACTGCTTGTTTAAGCCCACACATAGCTTTGTGAAGTTCGCATGCTAATTCGGTGTCCTTGCTTTGATTGTATCCTTTTGGTTGTTCCATGTACACCTTTTCTTGCAGCTCACCATTTAAGAATGTGTTATTTATATCCAAATGCCTTATCTTTTAGTGTGTATGCAGTGCTATGGTTAATATAATTCTTATTATAGTTGGTTTTACAACAGAAGATAATGTCTCGTTGAAATTAAATCCATATTGTTGAGTATCTTTTTGTAACAAGCCTTGCTTTTTACTTTGATATGGCTCCATCTGAATTTCTTTTGATTTTGTAAGTCCATTTGCAGCCAATAATGTCTTTATGACTTGGTAGAGCTACTAAACTCCATGTTCCATTTCTTATTAATGCATTGCATTCTTCATCCATGGCAGGTTTTCATTTATCATGTTTAACTGCTTCTTCTTAGATACTTGGTTCTGATTGATCTAACAATGCAATATATATTTTGGCTTAAAAATCTCACTTTGGCCCTTGTAATTATATGGTGTTTTGTTCTTGTAGGGGTCTCCCTCTTGATCTCTGACGGTGTTGTTAGATGGTTGAGAACATGGTGTTTGAGTTTCATCATGTTCTGAAACTATTTCATGATTAGGACTGCTTTGAGTTGGTTGGATAAAGTGACCAGGGGAGTCGGTTGAACTATGACCTGATCGTGTGCTAGATGTTGTGAGTTGATGTCTTGATGTCTCTTAAGTTGCTTTATCATTCTCCTCAGTGATCCAATCTAAAAGCACAGATATTGATAAAATAGATATTTTTGAATTATATATCTTTTGAGTAGTTTTGATTCCTTTATCTGCAAATGGAAAGACATTCTTATTAAACACAATATGTCTAGATGTGAATAACTTACCATTGTTACTCAGACATTTGTACCCTTTGATTATTAGAATAGCCTAAAAAGTGCAAGGAACAGACCTCGTCTGAGACAGGGAAGCACAAGCATGCAAATGTCTTTAGACCTTTATAGTCTGATCTTACATTAACAATACCTCAGCTGGGATTTTGTGCTTTAGAACCTTGGTTGGTAACCTGTTAATGTGGTACGCTGATGTTGCAAAAGCATCTGGTCGGAATTTCATAGGCAAGGAGTCATGTGCCAGTAAAGTTAAACTCGTTTCAACAATATTCCTATGTTTTCTCTCTACTGTATCATTCTGCTCAAAAATGTGGGGCCATGTTCTATGCAAGATTCTTCTCTTTTGAAAATAGTCTTTCAAGGGTTTAAACTCTACATCTCCATCTGGTTGAATGATCTTTAGATCACTATTGGTTTGCTTTTCCGCTAAGGTGATAAACTAGATTACTGCATTGTGTGTTTCTAACTTTGTTCTAAAAAAATATCCAGGTGAATTTAGAGTATGCATCTACAAATGAGAGATAATATCTAAATCCATAACCGGGGTTTACTAGAGCTAGTCCCCATAGATATGCTGCTACAAGCTCATAAGGTCTTATTATAACTAGCAAGTAAATCGAAAAATGGTAATTTGTGACTTTTACCAAGTTGACAGTATATGCATACATAAGGAGTAGCTAAATTCTCAAAAGAAATACTATTTATTTTTCAATACTTGTTTTACAACATTAATACCGAGGTGTCCCAGTTTACAGTGCCACAAATCAAGTACATTCTTACTACTTATCACATTAGAATCTATGTCGTTGCACCATTTTTTCCTATCAGTGCTATTTCTTGAGTTTGCAGGATTGAATTTGTATAGTCCATTGTCTAGTCTACCCTGTAACAGTACATTTTGATTCAGTAAATATTTAACTAGACAGAATTAGGGGTGAAACTCAAAGTATACATTGTTGTCATTGGCAAACTGTGATATACTTGTTAGATTCTTTTTTATTTTTGGAACTCTTAGTAAATTGTTAAGATAGTTGCTTTTTACCTTTAATACTGTCATTTCCAACATGTGTAATGCTTATAGCTTCACCATTACTCATATGTACAGCTTGCGTACATGTATAATCTCTATTGTCAAGATTAAGATACTTAATGTTGCTAATAATATGATTGGTAGCACCTAAGTCTGCATACCACTCTTCACCATGCATATCTTTTGATCTGATGAGATCATCTAAATTTGTCTACTGAATTCTTGAGTTTTATGTTTGACTTCTTGGTTGTTGATTCAACTGAGCAGCATTTACGTTTGGATTGTAGCTTCTTTGCACATTTTGATTTCGCCGATTCACATTAAAATCTGCATTGAATCTAAAATAACACCAGCTTGCAATGTGACCAAATTTCTCACAGATTTGACATTAACTCTGTTGTTATCATTCCATCTTCCACTTCTTCCTCTGCCCCTCTGTTTGTGTCAAAATTGGGCACAACACTCGTCGGAAGTTTTTGAAGAGATAATAAATGAAGAAAGTAAATTAAAATGTGGATTATCTAACAAAAACTTCAAATAACAGGAAGTAAATTGCACAAGAGACAACGATTTAGAGTGGTTCGGCGTTTTGCCTATGTCCACTATGAAGTTTTGTTACTTTATTGCTTGATATTCGGAGAATACAACTTTTTGATGTCAAAGTACAGCAAGTAGTAAGCCAAAATTTAAAATCAAAAGCAGTGGTGGTGCTCTGAAGCAATTCTGGCAGCGTCTAGTCGTGCTTTATCTTCACAATTCTCCGATCCCCTTTCTGAATGACCAGGGGCTCTATTTATAGGTGCTGGAGGCTGATATTTCTCCTAAAATCCAGGAAGACCAATTCTGGCACGTGTGGGGACCCACACGCTCGTCCTTAGAAAATTGGGCCCACATTGGGATCAATTCAAAGTAAGGTTCGAATCGATCAAGAAATCATCCAATTGAGCCGAAATTTGGTGAGAACATTTTTCAACATGTATATAAGCTCCTGTAAAAAAATTATTGCATTTGGATCAACGGTTTGGAAGATATGATGGATTCAAGTTGGGAATTTTCGGCATGCTGGTTGGTTCGAGTCGACCTATGGGTTTGTTCGAATCGATATGGCTCGAACCCATAGGGTCGAATCCATGCTCCTGTGACGTGGCGCGCGTTCTTCGAGTCGATCCCTATTTTTCGCCGAGTTGAATGAGTCGAGTCCTAGGTTTTAGCTGCGTTGACCAAGTGGGTTCGAAGGATTGGATTCGAAGGAATGCTTCGAATCGATGGAGCTGGTTCTTATTTGAATCGATCCAAATACGTGACTGTGGATCGATTCGAAGTTGCTTCAATATGGGGATTTGAGAGATCCTTCTTTGATGGACTCGAGGGTATGGATTCGAGGCAAGGTGCAGGACGGGTTAGAGGTATAGCAACTCTATGGATTCGAACTCTTCAACCTTGAGGGATACGAAGAGAGGCAACATCGTGGATTCGAAGGCAAGTCATCGTGATGGATTCGAAGCAAATGGAGTCGAAGCCGATGGAGTCGAAGCAGGCATTGGCTGATGGATTCGAACGATATTTCTGCCTATCGATTCGAACATGGTACCTGCTCTGATGGGTTCGAGCTTAATGAAGGGGCGATGGATTCGAACCGAGCAAGGTTCATTAAATCGAATCCATCATAACTTGAGCATACGAACTCGGATTGACTTGAAATTTGAGATGCGGACTTCTATGGTCTATCTTGCTATGTCCTATCAATTGTAGCTCAATCTGGACTCGGACAAAATCCATTAATATTCGTAGTAAACCAACAATCATTCAAAATTGAGGACATGCAACCCTTATTTTCCAGCCAGTTCCTTGGTATCTCGGCCTTGCCAAAAGGCGGGATAGCATTTGCCCCCCCAAAGTACGTCTTGTTAAAACATGACGTGCTTTGTAAAACTGCAGTTCCATGTTGGACAATCAGGACTTGCTTTTCCGAAAGTCATCAGCTGTCGTAACTATAACGAGGTGAACATTTGATCCCTGTAAACGTTAAAGATCAAGTGTTAGTCATACGCATGTGGATATATGTACCGCTTTGGATTTGGTTAGCGTTGCGTGATTGCTAGTTGTCACCAGTTTTGGTTTGTTATCGAATTCTGCATCGGCCCTCTCCTGAACCGATTTGAGATTCGGGTTAAAGTATTGTTGTTATAGTCATCTATGATCATCCTCTTGTATCGATCCTCTCCTAAATCGGTGTAAAAGGTAGACCAGTAATTTTTCATATCGAAGCGTTGTATTCATTCTTATCGATGGTGCCTAATGGATTCGAAGCACGCTTGTTCGAACCGATAGGGTTTCGAATCGATGGAATTGCTGGTTATGGAATAGATACTTCGAATCGATAGGATTTTTCAACTCGGTTCTCATTCAAGTGCTTCGTATCGATGACGCTTCGCATCGATGCTGTCTTGATGGATTCGAAGTCATGTATGTTCGAATCGATGGTCTTGCCTTTGCTCAGTGCTTCATCGAATCGATGATGCCTCGCATCGATTAAGCTAGGATGGATTCGATTGTGTAAAAGATTGGAAGGCAATGGATTCGAAGTGGAGTATGGATTCTGCCGTGTGATGGATTCGAAGTAACGACTCTACGCTGTGATGGATTCGAATGCAGTGGGTTATTGAGCGATTGTTCGAATCGATGGGGTATGGCGAGTGACCGGTGGTAGGAAGTAAACACAAGCGGGAGTCGAAGAGTCACGCGTTTTCTGTGGAACCCATATAAATACCCAACGCCATCTTCACTTTTACTTTTTACTTTTCACTTTTTACTGTTGCTGTTTCTTCAGCTCGAGCCTTCAAAGCAAGAAACCACTGTGTCTTTGCATTCGAATCGATAAAATTCCATCAAGTCTTTGTTTGTAAACGAATCCAGTCAGGTAATTTAAGGGATCAATTCGACTGTAGAACGACGAAACTGAAAATTTATCATCGATTTGAATTCTTCCTTTCGAAAACCTTGAGGGATAGTGAGATCCGATATGGGTTGACTGGATGGATCTGGGGGACGAACTTGTTCAAGTCGTATCGATCCTGTGTGTTGCCAGGGAGAAGTGTAAGCAATGATGGATGTTATCTTCCTTCTTTGCTTCGCATCGATCTGTGAATGACCATTTCGAATCGATATCAAGGAGAAGGCTTCGAATCGATGGTTGCAGGAGAAAGAAGGCATCGAACCGACCGATTCGAAGTAGTGTTACTTCGATCGATTCGAAGGTGCACAATTTTGATCGATTCGAAGCCACGCAGGTTATATGGATTCGAAAGGTTTTTTCATTCCAAGGCTTCACCGAGTCGACCTTCATGGAGCCGAAGTGTATGGATTCGAACGTCTTCGATTCGACTCGTATCGATTCGAGTCGATCGATTCGAACGTTCGAACATCTGAAACTTCTGATTGGCTCCAACTTCTGAACTATGACCAATTTCAAGTTGAACTTTGACGAGCTTAATGAACTTTAGCATACTTGACCCCGACGAGCTTCGGCCTTGCATAATCGAATTTGACTTGACCTCTCTGTTGGAGCTCGTCGATGGCACCATGACTTAAACAAAATATAACGAATTTATACTTGAATTGGCCAGTAGCATCTGGGTGGCGTGAAAGTGACGGTCAGCGATGACGGTCGTTTTCATTCTCAAATTCCAAAGTTTCGTCGTTCGGACACCTCGTTTCATCTTGTAAAATCTGCTTAAATTTTTTGCCTAGCACTTGCATTGCACGACATACTCATACACTTTAAACTGTGGGAATGCATGGGTTTTTTACGTATTTAACGCCGCTTTCTGGTGAGTTAGTTAATTATGGAGTCTTCGAGTTCTCAACAACAAGAAGCACAAAGCTCGCCTCTTCCAGCGCTTGAGATTCCGGACATCCCTCCTGAAGTCGTAGATCCGGCCCCGGATGAATTGCCGGAGGCCATATTTATCGAAGATCATGTCGATTCTGTTCAGTCCAATATCTCAGAGTCTCTGTTGGGCCGGATATGTTCGAAACATAACATATCTCTGGATGATGTTTTATTACCTAGTGCTAGTGATAGACCTCACAACCCTCCTGAAGGATATACTGCCTTCTATCGTCATGCCTGTGCGGCTGGATCTCTTCCTCCTTTTAACCAATATATCCGAGAGATGCTGTCGTATTTAGGAATCGCTCCTTCACAGCTTCATCCCAACGGGCATGCATTACTAAACAGTGTCTTCGTCATATTTATGGATTGCCTTTTTCGCCCGCCAAGACCTAACGAGATCAGGCATATTTTTGACTTTAAGAGTAGGGGTGATAGCCCGTCTTTTACTTTTCTGGAGGCGGTTAGGAACTGTCAGGTCGTGACTGGGGTCTGGACCAGACTTAGTTATTTCAAGAACGAGTGGTTTTTGTTCGATGCCCCTCAGGGTTTGCCAGGAGATGGTTATCCAGACGTAAGTATCATAATTCGTTCTTGAATGGTCATTTTTTAATACTTTATGCCAATACCCTGCTATTCTTGCAGCTATCATTTCGAGACCTACTGGTGGGCATTATAGAGGCGTCGTTCAAAGCTTACAAAGGGTTCCCCGCGACTCAAGGCACATAGATTTGCTGTTGATCGATGATAACTTCAGGATACTGCGTTTGATTGAAATGGGCCAGAGTATTGTAATTGAAGGTTTGGCGAAATCGGCCTCGAGGAAGAAGAAGAAAATGGCAAAAAGAAAACCTGGCGTTGTGATAAGAGACATGAGCGATGATGAAAGAACGCCCACAGATACTGAGATAGCAGCCGACCTTTCCCGAATAGAAGAGGGCCAGACAGGCAAGGCTGCTGTACTTAAGTTTAAGAGATGGAAGTCCGTAGTCGTAACCCGTTCCCAACTTGGGGTTACTGTTTCCAGCGCCTCTCCTTGCCAGTCCGGAGACCTTTTCACAGGGTTGGACGATATTCCCATTCCGGACTACGTATCTCTCCACCACGGGTCCGGGTTGGAAGAGCTCCGGGGAGCGCTTGATATAAGCGAATCTTTACCCGTTAGTGTAATCGATGCTTCTGGTTGGTCGGGGGGTTTACGCATTTATACACTTTTCACAACACTTCACAACTTCCACATGCATTGCAGTGCTTTTTCTTGGTACTTAATCGAATTGTCCCATTTTTTACAGGTGCCATGTCGAATCGGTCTTCTACACTTGATAAACTTCGGCGAGTACACCATTCTTCATCCTATTATGAGTCTCGCCGTAGGGATTCTGACCGAGATCGTGAGCAGAGGTATTACGAACAAGAGCATCGCGATAGGGACCATTCCCGATATTATTCTAGCCAGGAGCGTTCTGATAGGGACCGAAGGTACCGTTCACCCTCTCGTTCTCCTCCGCCATCCAGGGGCCAGGCACCTGCAGTCGAAACTTCGCGGCAACAACCATCTTAACAAATTTCTAAACCTGGTCCACCTCGTTCAAGGATTGATACGGCTCCGACCGTAACTGTGGAGGAGGCACCTCTTGAACCGTCTGGTGAAGGGGCTATTAGAATTGCTCAGTTGAAAAAAAACTTTACAGAAATATGCTCTGATGCCTATATCTTTCCACCCAATCTCAAAAGAATTCCCTAAGAGGCCGTGAATACCGCCCTCAGCTATACCCGGGATTTTTATGCTCAGTATAAAGAATGGTACAGGGCGGCTGTTAAAGCCTCGAAAGTAGCCTTCGAACGAGCCAAAGTTATTGAGAAACTGGAAGCGGACTTGGCTCAGAAGAACCGTATTGTTGACGTACTTCAATCTGAAACGGAATCTTCTCGCAAGGCCGAACTGGAGTCGCTACAGAAGGTCGACGAGACACTAGCTGAGATGGCGAAAATGCAACAAGCGCATTGTACTTTAGTTGAAGATTTAGGCCATCGATACAAAAATGTTGAGGCCGAGCGAGATGCGGCGGTCAGAGAACTTGAGGAGTTAAAAGCTAAATTCGCCAGCTTAAACAAGGAAAAAGATGACGCTAATACGGCCGCACAGGAAGCATGCGAGCAAGCTGTGTCTCTCCGAGCTGAACGAGACGCGGCGGTTGCTAAAGTTGAAGCGGTGGAAGCAGAGGTAGAAGGGAGAGTTCAAGCAGAGATATTCAGAGTAGAAGCTGAGTTTGACGATCTTCTCGACACTTATAATGCTAATGTACTTGAGCATAGGAATCTCTCGTGGCTCGGAGATTATTCTACGCTTCTACTCAGTGCTTGGAAAAAATTGGTGGCGAACAAAAGAGCATCTCTCCATGAAGGCGTCGTAAACGAATTTGAACTTGAATCTCGCTTGTTGAGCAAAGAGGAAAGGAAACTTCTCCATGATGCGATGATCTCTACTGAGAGAGAGAGACTTGGTTTTCACCATGTGGAGACTGGTGAGGGTTCTGGAGCCGCACATTATAGCGAGAATGCTTCAGTTGATCCCCCAACCTCATCTGGAGTCACCACTACAGCCGGTCCACATGTCATCCCTGCTTATAACCCGGATCGACCGGAACCGTCTCTCGGTACATCTACCGTTTCTGAACTCGTCCCACCACCGAGCTGCGGCAAAGAAGGTATTCTAAATGTTGCTTAAGTGTTTCTGGAATTTTGAACTTGGAGCCGATCATTTGACTAATTATCCTCTTTTCTTTTTAACCAGTGACTGAAAGTGATGCGCCAGCACTTCCAATACCACAAACTTCGCAGCCTATGCAAGGAGCCGTTGTTACTGAGGCCATCACAACCACTGCCATTACCAGCGAGATGGGAGAGGGGAGTTCGATATCGTTTGATGTTCAGATGATTGAGGAGCTTCTCAAACAACCCTGTGAACCTTTTCATGATCCTTCCTTCACAATGGGTGGAGTTGCTCCAACTTTTAGCTCGTTTATGCCGACCGCCAGTGTTTCCAGCACTGCTCGATCTTCCCGAGAAGAAGAAATTCTTGCTGAGATAAGCGCCGAAATGGCTACGGTGACGACAGTTGGTGGTTCCGGAGGCGATGTTGCTCCACCAAGCTTAACTCCTTCAATTGTTACTTCCCTCACCGGCACAACTATAACTTCTAGCGTCGAAGCTTTGCCACCTGTTACGGCTTCCCCGCCTCCGGTTCGTCCTCACAAAAGGATCTCTATCCCTTCCAGCTCTGAGGAAGACGTGGATATCATGCCAGATCCTGAGGATGCTTCAAAGAAAGACAAGAAATCCCACAAGAAGCCGGGCAGTGAATCCAGTGGCTCAACTCCGAAGAAGAAACCCCGGAAGAAGAAAGAGTGAACTTCTTGTTTTACCATGTAGTTGTGAAAGGGCAATTCTTTTTACTTCTCCTTTTCTAGGCCGTGTATGAGTGTGGATTCGGCACCCACTTTATGAATTGTTTTTAGTTTTATCATGTAATCAAACCCCTTTTTTTTGTTGATAACATGGAAAACAACTCTTTTCTTTTTTTTGCTCAAGTATTGCATTAATTAGCTTGTGCTCACATATGTCATAAGCCTTGTATACATGTCCACACTTCGGGGACTTAACATAATTTGTAGTTAACAGTTCGGTGTACTTGTGGTGTTTTTACCGTCAAGTAGAGTTCGTTTTTATTTGCCAAGTCTACGAATCTTGGTCGCAAGTTGTAATCGATGAATAATCGAACTTCGGACATTGTATCACTTTGATTAGCGATTAACACTTAGCTTTTTTGCCCCTAGTCTCGGGGAATAGCATTTGTGTTTTGGTGGTTGAGTGCGTTTTTGCAAACTTTGAGCACATGTCCACATTCTGGGGACTTAGGATAATTTGTAATCGATAACTTGGTTCGCACCACGGGAATTTGAGAGTTATCGACGTTTGTAGTATGGTTCGCGTTCCGGGAACCTGGAATTGATGTTTACACTCCACTTCACGCTCTGGGAATCTGGAGTTAGCACGGATGCTTCGGTTCGCGCTCCGAGAACCTGTAACTTAATGTTTATACTCCAGTTCACACTCCGGGAACCGAAAGTTGAAGTTTATACTCCAATTCACACTCTGAGAATTTGGAGTTAGCTCACACTCTGAGAGCGATGGATTTATACTCTGGTTCTCACTCCGGGAACCGAAAGTTGAAGTTTATACTCCAATTCACACTCTGAGAATTTGGAGTTGGCTCATACTCTGGGAGCGATGGATTTGTATTCCGGTTCGCGCTCCGGGAACCGAAAGTTGAAGTTTACACTCCAATTCACAATCTGGGAATTTGGAGTTGGAGGAGGGATTGTCGTGTATCAATCCCTGTGAATGTTGATGTAGTGTTCTGCCCCCGAGCTCGGGTTTCACTTAGCGAGTGGCTGGTCGTATCACAGTCACTCCCTACTTGAATAAATCCCACCGCGTGATGGAACTTAGCTCTCCGTGTATTGTGATATTGTATGTCATATTCAGTAAATCACAGCTTTGGCTCGAAGATGGCATTTTATTGCTGAAACGAGAAAATATGCAAAGTCAGTTGCCTCATTACAAATTTAAATCTCAAAATGCTAGAATAAAATGCAAAGGAATAAATTGACAGAAAATAAGTAAGTAAAGTTTCTCATATGTAGTAGCGACGAAGACTTTCGCTATTCCAATCTCTCGGCAAGGTAAAACCGTCAACTGTCGATAATTTGAACGTGTCATCTCCGAGCTTTTGTGAAATTACATACGGCCCTTCCCAATTTGGCTTCATGTGTGAAGGGACCGGATAAACCTTTTTGAGTACGAGATCGCCGAGTTTGAAGGTTCGCGGACGGACCTTGGCATTGTATAGTCGGACGACTCGATTTCGATATGCGGCTGCCCTCAAATCAGCCTCTTCGCGTTTTTCATCGAGTAAATCCAAAGATTCAGCAAGTAATATGGCATTTGTTTTCGGATCGTAATACGTTACACGATGAGAATGCACTTCCATTTCGACTGGAATAACGGCTTCAGAACCATAAGATAGAGAAAACGGGGTATGACCGGTTGCAGTTTTATGAGTCGTTCGATAGGCCCATAGTGTCATAGGAAGTTCATCGACCCATTTGCCCCCGGCTTTTTCCAGTCGCTTCTTTATAATGGACTTGATAACTTTATTAACAGCTTCAACCTGACCATTTGCTTGAGGATGCGCTACTGCAGAGAATTTCTTATGGATGTGGAATCGTTGACAGAAATTCTTGAATTCAGCACTGTCGAATTGAGTTCCGTTATCGGTGATGATAGTATGTGGGAGACCAAAACGGCAGATGATGTTGCGCACTACAAAGTTGATTACTTTCTTTGTTGTAATTGTCGCAAGGGTTCAGCTTCAGCCCATTTGGTGAAATAATCAACTGCGACGATGGTGTACTTCGCGCCACCTTTGGCCAGAGGCAATGTGCCGATGATATCTATTCCCCATATCGCGAATGGCCAAGGACTGACCATTTGGGTTATCTCAGTAGGAGGAGCTCTTGGAATTCGAGCGTGTTTCTGACATTTGTCACACTTCCTAGCATTGTCTGCAGCATCGCGATTAACAGTAGGCCAATAATACCCATATCGAAGTATTTTCTTTGCGAGCGCTTGCCCCCTGTGTGATCGCCACATTCTCCTTCGTGTACATCGTGTAATACTCGCCTGACTTCATCGTGCGCGATACACCGGAGGAGAGGAACAAAGTATCCTCTCCGGTACATGATTCCATTTTGAATAACAAATCGTGAGGCCTTTCGTAGAACTTGTCTTTTCTCGCTTCGTTGCTCGGGCAATACACCATGTTCGATATAATCTCGATAAGGGGTCATCCACGACTCTTTATTGGAGGTAGCTTCAAATGTGAAATCAGTCTCCCTTTGATCAATGCTCGGAAAGGATAGGGTTTCAACCGGAACAACCCCCAACTGTTGAGCCTCACCCGTACTCGCTAACTTTGCCAATGAATCAGCCTTTTGATTGTGCTCTCGGGGTATGTAGAAAATGGCATAGTAATCGAATTGGTTAAGAATCTCCAGAACCCGAGTTAGATAAGCAGCTAATCTTCGGTCTTTGGCCTGATATTCTCCTCGAACTTGGCATACTACCAACTGGGAATCGCAGTAGATCTCTACAGCAATGATTTTCAGATTACGGGCAAGCTTTAGCCCGGTAAGTAGGGCTTCGTACTCGGCTTCGTTGTTGGTTGCACGGAACTCGAACTTTAAAGCATAACATATGGATCGCCCCTCGGGGGTTTTAAGCACTACCCCGGCTCCTGAGCACCGATCGTTTGACGCACCATCGGTGTACAACTTCCAGATGTATTCGGGAGATTTGCTGGTCTCGGGCAAGTCTTCAGGGATAGTGAATTCGGCTATAAAATCTGCTAGAACTTGGCCGTGAATGGCTCTCCTTGGAGTATAAGTGATGTCGAATTGACTCAGTTCGATGTTCCATTTTAGCAACCTACCAGACGTCTCGGGCCGCGTAAGGACCTGTCGTAACGGCTGGTCGGTGTACACAGTAATAGGATGAGTCTGGAAATATGGACGGAGCTTCCTCGAGGCAATGACTAGGCAATATGCCAACTTTTCAAGCTTTGGATAATTTCTCTCGGCTCCGGTCAATCGTTTACTCACGTAGTAGACCGGCTTTTGCACTTGGTCTTCCTCCTGAATTAATGCAGCACTGATTGCATTCTCTGATACTGCCAGGTAAAGATATAACTGTTCATGATCTACAGGCTTTGAAAGGATTAGTGGTACGAAAAGATGTTGGATTAGCGATTGAAATGCTCCCTCACATTCTGCAGTCCATTCAAAATTTCGTTTCCCCTTTCGAATCAAATCAAAAAAGGGAATGCATTTGTTGGTCGATTTTGAGATAAACCTGCTCAGTGCTGCAACTTTTCCATTAAGACTCTGAACTTGTTTTACGGTTTTTGGAGTTTGGAGATTTCTGATAGCCCAGATCTTTTCGGGGTTGGCCTCTATTCCTCGGGCATTGACAATGAACCCAAGGAATTTTCCGGATGCGACTCCGAAATGACACTTTAGTGGATTAAGCTTCATTCCGTATTTCCGGAGGATATTGAACATTGACTCCAAGTCTTTGACATGATCACCAGAGTATCGTGACTTCACCAACATGTCATCTACATAGACCTCCATAGTCTTTCCAATCTGATTGGCAAACATTCGGTTGACTAAGCGTTGATAGGTTGACTAAGCGTTGATAGGTTGCGCCAGCATTCTTTAATCCAAAAGGCATGACCTTGTAGCAGTACAACCCCAAGTCGGTAACGAATCTTGTGTGTTCTTGATCCGGTACATGCATGGGTATCTGGTTGTAACCTGAGTAAGCATCTATGAAGGATAACAATTCATGTCCGGCGGTTGAATCTACCAGTTGATCGATCCGAGGGAGTGGAAAGCTGTCTTTCCGGCAGGCTTTATTCAGGTCGGAGTAATCGATACACGTTCTCCATTTTCCGTTTGGTTTCCGGACAAGTACGGGATTGGACATCCATTCTGGGTATAAAGCGTCTTTAATGAACCCATTTGATTTCAACTTATCGACCTCTTCTTTCAGGGCAGCAGATCTCTCTGGATCCATACTACGCCTTTTCTGTTTGACCGGGATATACCGCGGGTCAATGTTCAAGGTGTGGCTCGCGATGTCAGGCGAGATTCCACACATATCAGAGTGTGTCCAGGCGAATACGTCAAGATTTGCTCGGAGAAAATCAACCAATTCCTGTTGTGTCTTTTGGTTAAGCTGAGACCCAATCTTCAACATTCTCGAGTCATCGTGATCATCGTCAATCGGGACATCAATGGTTAGCTCGGCCGGAGAAGCCTGACTTTCCGTAGATTCTTCTTTTTTATCATTGTCCCTTGGATCAAGATCCTTTTGGAATTGGTTGTGGTGCCCAGGCCGAGGCCCGGACGCTAATTGTCAATCGTCAGTAAAACGGACGCAGAGAGATTCTTCTACGCCCTTTCCTTTCTCTTTTCGCTGTGCCTCCCGCAGCTCAGCAACATAACAGGCTCTTCCAGCAGCCTGATCTCCTTGTACAACTCCTATTCCGTGGTCAGTAGGGAACTTCAGAGTTAAGCACCATGGGGCAATAGCAGCCCTAAATTCAGCAAGGGTCGGTCGGCCCAAAAAAGCATTGTACGGGGAAGGAATATCTAAGACAACAAATTGCAGCATCCGAACTCTTCGACATTCTCCCGCTCCCAATTCTACTGGCAATTCAACTATTCCGGTTGGTATCGTTGCACTCCCGTTGAAGCCGTGGACTCGTGATTGACAAGGCTTTAAATCCTTAGCTTCCATTTTCATTAAATCATATGCTCTTTTAAATAATATATTTACGGAACTTCCGCTGTCTACTAAAATCCTCTTCATCCAAACAGGACCAACTTGAGCGGATATGACCAACGGGTCAATTGTGGGAGCCTCGACTCTATCGGCATCTCGATTTCTAAACACGATTTCATCAGCCATTGTTTTTTGTTGTTTAGTCGGTGTTCCGTCTTCCGTGTTACTATAGCATTCAAAGTTCACATGCCTGATTGAGCTAGCATATGATTCCATTTCTCTCCAGCTTCTGTCTGCTGGATGGGGACCACCACTTATTGTATTGATAACCAACCTTCCGCCCGTGCGAGCGGGTTCACCTTGTCTTCCCTGATTCTGCGTTCAATTTTGATTAGATGGGCCCGCTCCACCAGACTGCGGCGCCCGAACAAACTGGTCCAACTTTCTTTCTCTGATCAACTTTTCAATGAGGTTTTGCAAATGTCTACACTCATTGGTATTATGCCCATAACTTTCATGAAACCTACAGAACTTCCCTGTCTGAATCTGTCTCTCCGACGAAGGCTTCAGAGCAGGCTTCTTGTATTGCATAGTATTACAAGTCTGTAAGTATACGTTTTCCAGTGACGTGTTAAGCGGTGTATAACTGTCAAACATTGCGGCCCTACGTCTCGGACCACGATTCTGGTCTTGCTTCTTATTTCGGTTATCACCGTTTCTTGATCGTTGAGTCTGTTTATTTTGGATATTCAATTCGACTTTTCCTGAACTTTCTCCGGCTTGTTTAACCGCAACATTACTATGAATCCCTTCACTGTTGGGCCTTGCATTGTCTTGCTTCCTAAACTGTTTCGCATCCTCTCGCCTCAAGAATTGAGCGGCTTTGGAATAGAAACGATCCAACGATGCGGGAGGTTTTCCGGCTAACCAATTTCCAAACTCGGAATCAGGGTCGATTCCTTTAGTCAAAGCCATTAGAATGGAATTATCATTGGGGTTGGTGATCTCTGCGCATGCAGCATTGAATCTCTCCAAATATCGTCTAAGTGTTTCTCCGGGAGCTTGAGTGACACTTGATAAGGTATTAACATCTTTAGGTCGGGCAATATGCATGCGAAATTGTTCAACAAATTTAGTAGCTAACTGGTCAAACGAAGAAATAGATCGTGGCGGTAATCGTGTAAACCACATTGTCGCAATTCCTCATAAGGAAATGGAAAAACTGCGGCACTTTACTGCGTCATCAGCACTCGCAGCAGTCATCGACCATTCATATTTCAGAATATGTTGATTTGGGTCGGAATTTCCTTCATACATGGGAAGGGTTGGCATTCTGAATCGCCGAGGAGGTTCAGCATACAATATGTCATCGGTAAATGGGGTATGACTCCGGGAGATTCCCCAATCGTCATTTGTTAGGCCTTGACTCTCACGAATCATTCGTCGTACCATGGCTGAGAAGTCTGGTATTGGAAAATTCTGTGGGTGGTGAGCCAAAGTATGGTCGGGTACCATAGTGCGAGGTGGGATCAGGCGCTGTCGACGATCCTCATCTCGCCTCCTTGGCTCAATGTCTTCTGAGACATATGGCTCTGGAGCCTGTCCCTGCTGATGATAATTTTGATTGGAGTGATCTCGAGCATCAACTCCTATGTCAACTACAGCGGCTGTAGCAGCTCGATCATCTGCAGTGTATTGTGGAATAGTGCCTCCTCGGGAGGAGGGTCCAGTATGGAAGCTGGTAGATGGGCCAACCCTTATTTGCCCAACGGTTAACGCTTGTTGATTGTCAGCAGCTTGCGCATGGTTTCCGTCTAGCCTGGGACGGATAAATCTGTTACTGTAGTCAGATGAAGCGGAGCTTTCGGTGGAAGAATGAGGAGCTTGATCCCTTCTGGATCTTCTTCGCTTTTGGCGATTCAGTTGATTGGTTAACTCAACGTTAGCGCGCAACTGCTCAGTTAGCTGTTGTCGACTTTGGATTAGTTCCTAGAGTAGCGCCTGGAACTCTTGTCTTGTGACCGGACCTGACTGATCCGTATGCCCAGCAGCATCTTGATTAGTGGACTGTAGCTGTGTAGGATTTTGCCTATCCCGACCTTCTTGATCACCAATGTTAGAAGTGGTTCTTGTACTCACCATCTTGAAGCGTTGAATTCTTTCCTAGACTTTTAACAAATCTGAATAGAACGGAAGGAATCTGAATATGAGGTCTGTATCTTCCTCTTAGATTTACGCAATCCGGTATCGAAGATAGATCCAAGGAGCAAGAGGAAAAAACTGGGTTTTTTCTCAGTGAAAGCACCAAAGTGTTTGTGTCAAAATTGGGCACAACGCTCGTCGGAAGTTTTTGAAGAGATAATAAATGAAGAAAGTAAATTAAAACGTGGATTATCTAACAAAAACTTCAAATAACAGGAAGTAAATTGCACAAGAGACAACGATTTAGAGTGGTTCGGCGTTTTGCCTACGTCCACTATGAAGTTTTGTTACTTTATTGCTTGATATTCGGATAATACAACTTTTTGATGTCAAAGTACAGCAAGTAGTAAGCCAAAATTTAAAATCAAAGGCAGTGGTGGTGCTCTGAAGCAATTCTGGCAGCGTCTAGTCGTGCTTTATCTTCACAATTCTCTGATCCCCTTTCTGAATGACCAGGGGCTCTATTTATAGGTGCTGGAGGCTGATATTTCTCCTAAAATCCGAAAAGACCAATTCTGGCACGTGTGGGGGCCCACACGCTCGTCCTTAGGAAATTGGGCCCACATTGGGATCGATTCGAAACTGAGATATGATATATGAAGTTGTTGTTGGAAACTGAGATGTTGGTTTTGATGACAACGACCTTTTAACTATCTTATTATAAAATATATACTAACACTATTGTCTAGATACATGTATATGCAGGAACTATGCAGGATATATATATATGCAGGTATTGATTACTGAAGACTGATCAGTATAAAGAATCAAGAGTCAAGAGTCAAGAATCAAGAGTCAAGACAACGACCTTTTAACTATCAAGATTGAAGATTCTAGAGTATCAAGATCAAGATTTCAAGTTAAGTGTCTACTTTTTGATAAAACTTCATAATACCACAGTAATATTCATTCCAAATTTCATTTGGGATGAAACTAATTTCTATCTTCTTAGTGGCTTACAAACCCACGACAAATAACTTACAAACCTATGACAAATGGCTTACAAACCCATGACAAGTGGCTTACAAACCCACGAACATCCTGCTTTTGTACAAGTTTTCAAGTCCTGATGTGATGAAATATTCTGCCAAAAGAAGCCTTGCAAAATTACTTCAAAATGGGTTTTCAACATTATTTTCAAAATAGCTTTTCAAAATGTTTTAGCCTTAAAAATTATATTTCCAAATAATTTTCAAAGAAATGTTTTAGCCTTAAAATATTCTTGGTTTTTGTTTTTAAATAAACTCTTGTTTTAAACTTCATTTGTTTTAAACTATCTTCTGATTTTTTTTTTAAAAATCTTATATATATGTATATATATTTGAGATTTAAAATCAAATTTATATATATACATTCTTAAAATTTATTTTTCTACTCTTCTTTATTTGAAGACATAAGAAAATTAGTTTATTTTACTCCAGAATCATTTTATCTTATTTTTTCTTTCAATATCATATTCAAAACAAATTTTACATAGTTTTTAACTAAGGGATGTCGACATCATGGGATACCACATGTCGACATGGTGGCCGATTAATTCAAAAGTTTCAATTTTCAAAAGAAGTGTCTATTCGTTTAAATCTCTTTACGAATGGTTATGACCGTTACTGATCTATAAATAGTCTTCACAAAAGAATTTTTTAACTAACTATTTTTTCTTATTTTCTTCACTTCTCCACAAATACATATTCTAAAATTTTTATATTTTTAAGATTGTACCAGAATTCTGCCAAATTTTCAAGTGAATCAAATTAGAATCTCATTCTTGTTTGATTCTCTGCCTCTCTCGAATAATAAAATGCTATCCAGAGTTATAGGATCAATTTGTAATCAAAAGTTTATCGAGTCTCTCTATAAGGTGTGGTTGTGCCTGAAAATCAATTGGATGATCTTGTGTCTCGTAAATCAAGAGAGTTTGCCCCGGACTCGAAGACAGGAATGTACCTCAAGGCCTTTACAAATTAAGGATTGTAATCTCGACATTGGTATAATAAAAAGCTGTACGAGGTGTTTGCCTTGGTACAGGACTGGACGTAGGGTAACTCCGAACCAGTATAAAATCCAGTGTGTTTTTTCTTTTACTGTTTTTATTTATCTTCTACATCTGTGTTTGATTCTGTGATTAAGTTCTGCATTTGTTTGTGTCATAATTTTAATTTAGTCCACGTAAGTCTTAGAATCCATTAAACACTATTCATCCCACATCTAGTGTTAAATTATTAAGATCCTTAATCCGCACTCTCATTCAATTGGTATCAGAGCCAGGTTTTTATAGTTTTCATAATCTGAAACTTGAAAAATTGTTTTAATGGCTACCAACACTGGTAATGTCAACTCTGGCACTAGTTCTGTTAACATTAACACTAGTTCATTTATAGAAGGTCGGTCTACTGTCAGACCACCATTTTTCAATGGCAATAACTATGCATATTGGGCTTGTACAATGAAAATTTATTTACAATCAGTGGGATTAGATACTTGGAATATCACAAAAACTGAGTATGTTGAACCAACTACCGATTTTGCCCAGTGGACTATTGAGCAAAAGGGTGTTGCACAAAATAACTCAAAGGCCATGAATATATTATTTTGTTCGCTAGATAGGAATGAGTTTAATAGAGTGTCTGTTTGTAAGTCTACATTTGAAATCTGAAAAACTTTGCAAGTTACTCATGAATGAACAAGCAAAGTTAAACAGACTAAAATTTTCATATTAACTAATCAGTTTCAATTGTTTAAAATGCATGCAAATGAGTCCATTTCTGATATGTATTGTCTATTTCAAGATATTGTTCATTCACTAATTGTACTGGGAAAAGGCTTTTCAGAGGAAGACCAAGTCGGAAAAATTCTAAATTCACTCACTTCAGAATGGGATCAAAAGACACTTGCAATCGAAGAAGGAAATGATCAGTCTAATGAAAATAAAAGAATTGATTGAGAATCTGATGTCTTGTGAAGTTCAATTGCAAGGAAGAAAAGAAAACAAGGCTACAGAAAAGAAGTCATTAGCATTCAATGCAGCAACTGAAGATTCGAAACCAAACAGTGATGAGGAGATTGCTTTCATGACAAGAAACTTCCAGAAATTCCTAAAATATAGAAAAATGAATAATTACAAAAGAAATGATCAAAGGAATTTCAGAAATAATACAAAAAACATCAACAATGATAGATGCTACAATTGCAACAAAATCGGGCATCATAGGAAAAATTGTCCGTATCCAGATAAACAGTTATTCCCTTCAAACAATGATTCGTCAAGGAAAAGAAAAAAAGCATACACAGCAACTCTTGATGACTCATACTCATCATCCAGTAACGATGAAAAGAAGACGGATAATTCAAATATGTGTTTCACTGTTATTCATGAATCAGACGACGATGGGAGTATGGATCTAAAAATAGGTATGCATTTACATTATTTTTTCTTGTTTGAATGGATGCTTGTTTGTTTGCTTGATTTTTTTCTAAAATTCCTTGAATTTTAAATTCAAATTTATCCCTTGAAATTTGAATTTTAAATTCAAAAATAATATTATATTAATAATATTTTAAATATTAAATTATTAATATTTAAATATTATTATATCTAATGTTATCACAGGAATTATGTAAGTAGAATATATGATATAATATATACATTTATTATAAATTAGGAATGCACTTGTCCTTTGATTCAATAAACATACGTCGACATACCTGGATTGTAACGACCCGTTAAGTTCGACCATTTAAAATTGTTTGTTTAATAGGATTTTGTAATTTATTTTAGTTGAAAGAATAAAGGTGGTAGATAAGTATTAAAATGAAGGCTAGAATAAATTATATAGAAGTGACTTAGAAACCTATTTAAAGACATTTGAATAAAATTCAAATGAATTAAGTAGAGAAAGAAAGAAAAATTCTTACCTGTACATAAAATTTAATATGGGAATATTAAACCAATTTAATGCAATAAAAGATTGTGAACGATAAATTGAATAGATTAAGAAACCCTGTTATTGCAAGTCAATAAATTTGTAAACCCTAATGAACATCTCAAAATTTATAAATTTATTGAAATTTAAGACATAGCATAAGCGTAGAACTATAGGTATGATGACAAACTTTTATAAATTGTCTAATTAAGGGTCAGCAAATTTATTTGGAAATCAAACTCAATTAAGGGTAAGTAATTATGATGGATTGATGGCATAAACGTTACTAATTTTTATCATAGTAACGGAAGTGCAGATGGAAGGCAACTGTAGAAATTTAAGTACGTATTAACAATTGAAAGGGACTGTCGATTGAGTGGAGTACTTTAGGTTGTCTTACTAAATTTAGAATTTAACATAAGACAAATAGAAATAAATCAATAAACGTATAGATTTTAAGTTTATTATGATGAATTATTTTAGTGATATGACTTAGAATAAATGAAATAATTTGGGTTAATTGGTATTTAATGGAATTAAAGGTTGCAATATTCATAGGTAAGGATTTAGATGAAATAGATTGATGTATGAAAAATTTAATTTGATAAATGGCAATTAATTCCTTTAATTTGTGCAATTAATGTATGTTTAATTGATAACGATAAAAAGTTGATTTTTTTCAGTGTAACCAACGTAAAATATTATCATAGCATGATACTTGGTTTGAATAGAAGGATTTGATTTAATGTGAAAATTTTTGTTCTAAGTATTGAATAAAATTGGGAATCAAATTTTTTTTTTATGATAATAACGTTAGTATTGGTTAATAAATAGATTTCAATGCAGTAACCAAATAAATGGAATAAGATGAGTATATATTGCATAGAAATGAAATGATAAATTATTGATGTAATGGAAGATATAACCATGTCAATTATGCATATAAGGTAATAAGGTAATGAAACCGAGGTAAATTAATTAATTGAGACTTTAAGTAAAATTAACGTGTGGAATTGACCAAGGTTCAATAAAATGAGAATTTGATTGGTTATATTTATTGGTTGAGAAATGTAAATGTGTATTTGGGGAATAAATTTAGTCAGACTTAAGTATTGAATTTAATTAATTAATATATATGATAAATGATGATTAAATAAAAACCCAATACTCTATATATATGTATAATATTTGAGTGAAAATAATAATACACTTATAAATGTGGAATTAAGAGTTTACAACAACTATTTTAAGTAAAGAAATTGTTCATTCAAGTAAATTTGAAACATCGCAATAGGTGTAGATTAAGTGTTGCGTTAAATAAATTATAAAGGAATAAATTTATAGAAACGTAGGAACGGAAGAATGAACATTATAGTAACGTAAAACGTATTGTAGGATAATAATTAAGTATAGGCTTGTAAATTAGATGTATGACAATAAATTTTGTACGTAAATCTTTCTATTAGTTGATAAGTCTTATTTTGATCAATTTAAAGGAATACACTAAATTTTGTAGTTAGTACGGAATATTGATGAGTGAATGAATAAGATGAAACAAAGGTGGAATGTATTAGTTGAGGTTTTAAGTTATTTATGTGATAAGTTACCAAAATTATAATTTTATCTAAATACAGTAATTTATGCAAACAAAAGATGAACATTTTGAAATATTACCACAGTGATATATAAAAGAAACGTTAACTATGTAGTTGGAGAATAATTGATATATTTTGAGTTGGATAATAGAAATCAAGTTATTTATATAATTAGATTTAAGATGAGAGTATAAGTATATGATTAAATAATTGGGTTTTGCGAATAAAATTTATAATTCCCAAATAATAAGAAAACGCAGAGGTTAACACTGCGAAATTTATATACTTATAAATTTTAATTCACATCCAAGCTTGCTAAATTATTTGGAATTGATTGGATTATATAAGTAATGAAATTTGGCCAATATTTAAAGTTGAAAGAAAATTTGGATTTTATGATTTATTTTAATTTATTTAATAAATATTAAAAATAGCCATTTTTGTCACGGACTCGGATTTCGACGAAACTAGTTTCATCGGATCCGTAACGGTGAATTATAATAAAGTTTCAAGTTTCGTTGCGATCGGACTTGTCGTTTGATCGTACGGACTCGAAACGCCTTGAAATTTACGCATTTTGAAATCAATTTGAAATTTTTATTTTTTTAGCATAACTTCTTCATACGATCGAATTTGGTCGCGAAACTTTTTCCATCGCGTTCGGAATATTTTGAAACACCTATTTGGATATATAGTTTTAACAAATTCGACTCCGGAGGCAGAACGGGCTTTTTGGGCCAACTATCGTTTAGCACGTTCGTTATCCGTACCCACCTAGCCTTCTTTTATCTGTCTATATATTTGCGATTATAAACCCTAGCCACTCCTTATTTTCATTTTTCTATACGTACATCTCCTTCTCAACTCCTCATTCCAATGGCAGAAAAAACCCTAATTCCCAAATTCCAAAAATTTATTTCAAAAAAAAAAAAAAAAAAAAAAAAAAATTTGTGGATCTGCAGCAGCTTCTGGTCGCGCTTCGGGTTTCAGAGGAGAAAACCCTAGAGCAACTTCGGGTCAGGAAGAAAATGACTCGGGACGCTCCGGGTCGTTTTGGCGAAAACTCCAAGCAAGCATCGGGGAAATGAGGCGGCGCCCCGAAGTCGAACCCGAAGTTGACCCAGGACCAGAATTTTCCATTTTTCAAATTTTCATAACTTTTGCATACGAGCTCGGATTCACGCGCGGTTTGTTTTGCTGGGATCGTATCGGAATTTCTGACGTTTTGACGCTGGTTTGGATAGATTTGGAGACCGTCAAAATTTTGAGTTTAAATTGAATTCAAATTCGATTTAAATTCCAAAGGTGAGTGTTTTAACCCACTCACAACTACTAGAAGCTTTTATGTTTGTTAAATAAATTTTAGAAATGAATAGAAATTTATTTATGAGCTTTTGGCATGTTATTTCATTCATATCTGTTGAATTACATTTTATTGAATGTAACTGTTAATTTAATTGATTTATTGCGTGTTAATTGGCTGTTAGAAATTTTTGGTTGCATATGAACTGCTAGTTAACAGTTATGTCAATTATCACTGAATATAAATTGTTAGATTAATAGTTGAAAAATTTAATTTGAATAAACTGCCAGTTATCACCTGTTATATATGATCATATATATAATTGTTATTGATTGATATTGCTTGATGTTTGTGATTGGATGATGGATGTGTTATTGAAGGGATGTTTTATTTGATATCATTAAACTGCAAGTTAGTATGCATTTTTCATTTCATTCGGGATTGCGGTTTGAAATGATATACAACCGCAGTTTTATTTTTTAAATTGCGGATTGAAATGATAAATATCCGTATCACTTGACCATAGGATAGAAAACTATATACAGGCACCGCGGTATATATATAACTATTTTAAATGTGATTACTATGGTTTGGATGGAATACGGTTTATAATAATCTAAAATTTTATACTGTATAAATATTTTCTTCCGTATTCATATACATGTAAAGTTAAGAATTTTGAAATTAAAAGGTGCACAAACTCCTTTAAAAATGGAAGAAAATTTAGAAAATGGAGATTTATAACTTATATCCTATGTTTTAATGTTAAGTTGGAAATTTTAAGATATGATATTTGTAATTGGATTTTCCCCAAAATAAATAGAAATGAATATTCTAGTAAAAATTGAATTTGGAAATATATATATATATATATATATATATATTTTACTAGAAATTGAAGTCTTATTAATTATGGATTTTATGTGAATGGTCAAGATTAATTAATAGAATATTGATTTTTGAAAGGATAAAAATCCAACTTTAGTTGAAATATTAATGCTCCAAAATGGATATAAATATATATAAAATTGAAATGGTTTTGCGACTTGAAGTAATATTTTGGATTTTGGTTTAACTTTAAAAGAAGAAATATTTGGAAAGCCATGTAATTTATTTCTTTATAAAGCAACAGTAAAGTTAAACTTTTTTTTAATTCGCATACCGTTGAATATCCAAACCATTTAGTTTTGAAAATAATGGTTTTAAAATGCTATGGATTTTCGAAGAATTATGTTGAAAGTTACAAACAGAATATTGGTTACATGGGATATTAAATAATAAAAAGTGACATAATTTTTTAGAAAGGAATAATTTTATTTGGGATAAACGATATCATATTGTTTTGGGTTTTAAAAGAAGAAATGATATCGTAATATTACGGTTTGAAATGGATTATATTCTGGTTTTAAAAGTATAAACTATTTTTAAATGACCGCGGTGTTATAATAACGATTGGTTGGCAAAGAGACCGGGATCGGATATGGACATACTCTCTGTCGATACCGAAAACCACTTTGACTAACCGTGTACGCGGTGGAGATTCCAGAATGAAGTAGGTGGTGGCGACGTTTCCTGTAAGGTAAATACGTGGACCCAACTCCCGTGAGTTGGCATAAGGTGGCTAAAACAGGAGCGATTCTCAGGCCAATGAGGTCATTCCTCTGATCGGACGCTCCTCTTCGATATTATAATTTGACTTGGATTTGATTCAGTGGCCACTTCTATATTTTGATTTTGGGGAGTTAGTCCGAGGTGGGCGGTAACTGCGGCTACGCGTTTCCACCAGCCTGGATAGCAATTGGTATATCTACCCTGGCATTGCCTAGTTGTGCCGTGTCACCTACCATATCGCGCCTTGTACGAGTTTGGTTTTCTCCCGTAGCCCGTGTGGTATCCTCTAGTGGCTTCCCGATCAGGAGGGGCTATGATATTGGACGGACTACTGGGACTATTACGTGTTAAGGTGGAAAATGTAAAGCCTTAACGCTATTTAAAAGTAAGTTTATTTTATAAATAGACACTATTATAATAGCGCAATATACTACATAGTAAATAGTTTAACGGATCCTTAGGAGATGTAAATCCCGAACATCTCTTGAGTTACTGTACTCATATTTATATTCTGTTTATTTAACTCACATAAGATATTCTAGTCTGACTCGGGTGTTTTGTCTTTTCAAATTCGCTCGGGTCAGTCCGAGCATTTCAGGATAGCAGATTTTAGCTTTGGAGGACGAAGACGAAGAATAAGTATTATGTTATATATAGTATTACACCACACTCTTTCTATTCCGCTGCATTGCTTGTATTGGTATGTGTAACTCTGATATTTATTGTAAAAGAAGAATCAAGCTTTTGTAAACTGTTTATGAACTGTATATTTGTTATTATATTTTATCCTTCCGCTGTGAGATTCTGTTTTTGTTTTTATTTCTTCTCTGTTTTTCTTATTTACCCCATAACAATCCGCCCTTGCGTATGCTTTGAATTGGCACGTGTGTCGGTTTAAAGTGTGCAAAAAGGCGGGATGTTACAGTTGGTATCAGAGCTTTGGTTTAGCGATAAACCTTGGCTTTGTGGGGTTTGACTCTTTGTTAATAGGGTAGAAATATCCTATGGGAGTCGCTGAGTGTATATATAAGAGAGAGCGTACTTGTTAGTATTAATAAAAAGATTTTAATATTGTGTTAATCTGTTCCGCTTTGTATTTATAAATTCTGGTTGATGCATGGGACGCTATGTCATCAATAGGGATTTCTAAACACTTAATAGGACAGACCGACATAATATTTGTTTTTAATATAGGTGAATGAAATAATTTGCCTATTATATTTCTATATATAAAAATAGTTTTATAAAGATATATATATATATATATATTTGGTTGCTATAGATTGGATGTTAGGCAATAAAAATATTTATAATAACTGAAGCTAAGTGAAATTATAATAAACCAAATTTGGAGATTTAGAACTTAAGTCCGGGATTTTTGAAAATTTGCTTTCAAAGAATTTGTGAAATTTATTGATTTGGTTTATAAGTATTTTCTTATATAAATATTTCGTATAAATTAGAAGAATTGTTTTAAAGAAGATTTTGAAAAAGAATTAAATTCTGTACTTTCCTCTCTGTCGCTGGAAAATAAATTCGGTGATGACGGCCGCATCATCGACTTTCATTTTCGAGTTTCGAAGGGGAAAGGCCACTGTAGTAAATTCTACTGCAGATTTATTTTTGAAATTTTCTAAAAATTTTCTTCTATTGTTCTAAATATAATTAGAGATATAAAAGTTGTAAGAACTTATTTATCTATTATTTTGAAATAGATTAAAATTTGACCCGGTATTTAATTCTAAATTTTTCCGTTAATTAATTGTTTAAACTTTGTTAGTGAAATATTAAGTAAGAAAGTTAATGCTAGGGATAAGGGAAGTAAAAGTTTTTAACTGATAAATAATGGAAAAGATTTATTGAAGAATGAATGAATTGAAACCTCTAATTGAAATAAGAGAATAACTGCAAAGCTATAAAGAGGAATTTGCATACATATGAGACAAAGGGTAATATGAATAAACATTAAATTTAATTAAAAGAATGGAGATTAAACTTGTATAAGTTCAATTGCAATTTCCTTAACATAAATAACTTACCCAAATATAAAAGTTGAAGTGTTAAATGAGAAACTGGAATTGAATATTTTACAAGTAGGAATTTAGGAAAAATAAAGTATTCAATAAATTACTGTTATAATAAGAATTTATTGGTATAAACTTAAGTGATAATTGAAATTTTACCCAAATTAAAGGTGAGTATTATTAATAGGTGATTTTAACTTAAGTAAATAAAATGAAATTCTTTAATAAATAAAGATTGATGTGTACGGTTATAAACTTAAGTATGTTTTAAAATGCTACTAGTAATATAATAAAAAGTAGGTAATATAAATAAATGTCTGTAAACCCTAGATAATGAATTAATAAGATCCTTTATTTATAAAAATGGAGGTTTTAAGGTTAATAATTTAAGTGTAAGTAGAGGGTTACTGTAATTAAATATAATAAAACGTAAACATTAAATAAAGGAATGAAATTAAGGGTAAGTTGAAATTGTAATTTATAAAACGAATATATATTTATTGAACCATTAATAAATAAAAAGGAATTGAGAAGAAACTTGTAAATTTTCACTTGCATTCTTAAACATACATAACTTACCATATAATAAAAGTTGCAATGTTAGTAAGAAAATGTAAGGGGAAATCTTACAAGTGAAGCTTGAGGTAATTAAGGTATTCAATAAATTTGCTGTTATAAATGAGAATTAATTGTATAAACTTAAGTTAAATTGGAAATTTTACTATATAAGAAAGGGTAAGTAGTATAAATAGATGATATAAACCTTAGTCAATAAATTGGAATACAATATAATGAATTTTGTAACAAATGGAAATTGAAAATTGTAAGAAACAAAGAAATCCCTCCATAAATGAAAGAAAGAAAATAAAACCACTGAAGCATGAAATAAATGTATAATAAGCTATTGTGGTGTTGATTTGAATTGTTTGGTTGATGTATGGTTGTTGGGTAAGGAATTTTGAAGTTGTGGGATGGAGAAATAATCTATCTTTGTTCCATCTAAGACTGTTGAGTAAAGGATGCACTTGATAGTTATTTTACATTTCGTATAATTTCAGAATTTGAACCCGAACAACTAATGGTTGTTGATTGAATGATTGTTGTTTGTGGTGTGTGCTGTTTGTTAAAATGTATGGTGGTTGCATTTGATTTGGATATGAATGATTGAATCTACCCAAACATTTCACTGTAATATAAATATTTAACCTCTTAGATTATATAAGTGAATACAGGTGTTGGAAGCAACTGCTACTGCTTTTGGTTCCAAAATAATAAGCGTATTGCCCGACAAATAGGTACGTTTCCGGATTACGTATAAAGCGCTATTTTATATATTTTCCCGTGTTGGGATATTTTATTTTGGATAATATATGTAATATATTTGTATATTTGGATATTATATTTTCTCCAGAGTCCCTCCGTACAAAGGAGACTCTGCCAAAATTTTCCGTAAATTTTGGACTTAGAAATTTTGTTAAAATATTTTTCCAACTTTAATAGTTCAAGTATTAAAAGACATAATGATTATAAAACAAGTGTATTTCATTAAAGGAAATTAATTTAGTAAATTATTGTTATAAGTTAATATTTGAAATTAGATATACTGTTTTATTCTTCCTTCTCCCTTCCTTTCCCTTTTCGGGGACGAAAAGTTTTGAGTGGGGGAGAGTGTAACGACCCGTTAAGTTCGACCATTTAAAATTGTTTGTTTAATAGGATTTTGTAATTTATTTTAGTTGAAAGAATAAAGGTGGTAGATAAGTATTAAAATGAAGGCTAGAATAAATTATATAGAAGTGACTTAGAAACCTATTTAAAGACATTTGAATAAAATTCAAATGAATTAAGTAGAGAAAGAAAGAAAAATTCTTACCTGTACATAAAATTTAATATGGGAATATTAAACCAATTTAATGCAATAAAAGATTGTGAACGATAAATTGAATAGATTAAGAAACCCTGTTATTGCAAGTCAATAAATTTGTAAACCCTAATGAACATCTCAAAATTTATAAATTTATTGAAATTTAAGACATAGCATAAGCGTAGAACTATAGGTATGATGACAAACTTTTATAAATTGTCTAATTAAGGGTCAGCAAATTTATTTGGAAATCAAACTCAATTAAGGGTAAGTAATTATGATGGATTGATGGCATAAACGTTACTAATTTTTATCATAGTAACGGAAGTGCAGATGGAAGGCAACTGTAGAAATTTAAGTACGTATTAACAATTGAAAGGGACTGTCGATTGAGTGGAGTACTTTAGGTTGTCTTACTAAATTTAGAATTTAACATAAGACAAATAGAAATAAATCAATAAACGTATAGATTTTAAGTTTATTATGATGAATTATTTTAGTGATATGACTTAGAATAAATGAAATAATTTGGGTTAATTGGTATTTAATGGAATTAAAGGTTGCAATATTCATAGGTAAGGATTTAGATGAAATAGATTGATGTATGAAAAATTTAATTTGATAAATGGCAATTAATTCCTTTAATTTGTGCAATTAATGTATGTTTAATTGATAACGATAAAAAGTTGATTTTTTTCAGTGTAACCAACGTAAAATATTATCATAGCATGATACTTGGTTTGAATAGAAGGATTTGATTTAATGTGAAAATTTTTGTTCTAAGTATTGAATAAAATTGGGAATCAAATTTTTTTTTTATGATAATAACGTTAGTATTGGTTAATAAATAGATTTCAATGCAGTAACCAAATAAATGGAATAAGATGAGTATATATTGCATAGAAATGAAATGATAAATTATTGATGTAATGGAAGATATAACCATGTCAATTATGCATATAAGGTAATAAGGTAATGAAACCGAGGTAAATTAATTAATTGAGACTTTAAGTAAAATTAACGTGTGGAATTGACCAAGGTTCAATAAAATGAGAATTTGATTGGTTATATTTATTGGTTGAGAAATGTAAATGTGTATTTGGGGAATAAATTTAGTCAGACTTAAGTATTGAATTTAATTAATTAATATATATGATAAATGATGATTAAATAAAAACCCAATACTCTATATATATGTATAATATTTGAGTGAAAATAATAATACACTTATAAATGTGGAATTAAGAGTTTACAACAACTATTTTAAGTAAAGAAATTGTTCATTCAAGTAAATTTGAAACATCGCAATAGGTGTAGATTAAGTGTTGCGTTAAATAAATTATAAAGGAATAAATTTATAGAAACGTAGGAACGGAAGAATGAACATTATAGTAACGTAAAACGTATTGTAGGATAATAATTAAGTATAGGCTTGTAAATTAGATGTATGACAATAAATTTTGTACGTAAATCTTTCTATTAGTTGATAAGTCTTATTTTGATCAATTTAAAGGAATACACTAAATTTTGTAGTTAGTACGGAATATTGATGAGTGAATGAATAAGATGAAACAAAGGTGGAATGTATTAGTTGAGGTTTTAAGTTATTTATGTGATAAGTTACCAAAATTATAATTTTATCTAAATACAGTAATTTATGCAAACAAAAGATGAACATTTTGAAATATTACCACAGTGATATATAAAAGAAACGTTAACTATGTAGTTGGAGAATAATTGATATATTTTGAGTTGGATAATAGAAATCAAGTTATTTATATAATTAGATTTAAGATGAGAGTATAAGTATATGATTAAATAATTGGGTTTTGCGAATAAAATTTATAATTCCCAAATAATAAGAAAACGCAGAGGTTAACACTGCGAAATTTATATACTTATAAATTTTAATTCACATCCAAGCTTGCTAAATTATTTGGAATTGATTGGATTATATAAGTAATGAAATTTGGCCAATATTTAAAGTTGAAAGAAAATTTGGATTTTATGATTTATTTTAATTTATTTAATAAATATTAAAAATAGCCATTTTTGTCACGGACTCGGATTTCGACGAAACTAGTTTCATCGGATCCGTAACGGTGAATTATAATAAAGTTTCAAGTTTCGTTGCGATCGGACTTGTCGTTTGATCGTACGGACTCGAAACGCCTTGAAATTTACGCATTTTGAAATCAATTTGAAATTTTTATTTTTTTAGCATAACTTCTTCATACGATCGAATTTGGTCGCGAAACTTTTTCCATCGCGTTCGGAATATTTTGAAACACCTATTTGGATATATAGTTTTAACAAATTCGACTCCGGAGGCAGAACGGGCTTTTTGGGCCAACTATCGTTTAGCACGTTCGTTATCCGTACCCACCTAGCCTTCTTTTATCTGTCTATATATTTGCGATTATAAACCCTAGCCACTCCTTATTTTCATTTTTCTATACGTACATCTCCTTCTCAACTCCTCATTCCAATGGCAGAAAAAAACCCTAATTCCCAAATTCCAAAAATTTATTTCAAAAAAAAAAAAAAAAAAAAAAAAAAAAATTTGTGGATCTGCAGCAGCTTCTGGTCGCGCTTCGGGTTTCAGAGGAGAAAACCCTAGAGCAACTTCGGGTCAGGAAGAAAATGACTCGGGACGCTCCGGGTCGTTTTGGCGAAAACTCCAAGCAAGCATCGGGGAAATGAGGCGGCGCCCCGAAGTCGAACCCGAAGTTGACCCAGGACCAGAATTTTCCATTTTTCAAATTTTCATAACTTTTGCATACGAGCTCGGATTCACGCGCGGTTTGTTTTGCTGGGATCGTATCGGAATTTCTGACGTTTTGACGCTGGTTTGGATAGATTTGGAGACCGTCAAAATTTTGAGTTTAAATTGAATTCAAATTCGATTTAAATTCCAAAGGTGAGTGTTTTAACCCACTCACAACTACTAGAAGCTTTTATGTTTGTTAAATAAATTTTAGAAATGAATAGAAATTTATTTATGAGCTTTTGGCATGTTATTTCATTCATATCTGTTGAATTACATTTTATTGAATGTAACTGTTAATTTAATTGATTTATTGCGTGTTAATTGGCTGTTAGAAATTTTTGGTTGCATATGAACTGCTAGTTAACAGTTATGTCAATTATCACTGAATATAAATTGTTAGATTAATAGTTGAAAATTTTAATTTGAATAAACTGCCAGTTATCACCTGTTATATATGATCATATATATAATTGTTATTGATTGATATTGCTTGATGTTTGTGATTGGATGATGGATGTGTTATTGAAGGGATGTTTTATTTGATATCATTAAACTGCAAGTTAGTATGCATTTTTCATTTCATTCGGGATTGCGGTTTGAAATGATATACAACCGCAGTTTTATTTTTTAAATTGCGGATTGAAATGATAAATATCCGTATCACTTGACCATAGGATAGAAAACTATATACAGGCACCGCGGTATATATATAACTATTTTAAATGTGATTACTATGGTTTGGATGGAATACGGTTTATAATAATCTAAAATTTTATACTGTATAAATATTTTCTTCCGTATTCATATACATGTAAAGTTAAGAATTTTGAAATTAAAAGGTGCACAAACTCCTTTAAAAATGGAAGAAAATTTAGAAAATGGAGATTTATAACTTATATCCTATGTTTTAATGTTAAGTTGGAAATTTTAAGATATGATATTTGTAATTGGATTTTCCCCAAAATAAATAGAAATGAATATTCTAGTAAAAATTGAATTTGGAAATATATATATATATATATATATATATTTTACTAGAAATTGAAGTCTTATTAATTATGGATTTTATGTGAATGGTCAAGATTAATTAATAGAATATTGATTTTTGAAAGGATAAAAATCCAACTTTAGTTGAAATATTAATGCTCCAAAATGGATATAAATATATATAAAATTGAAATGGTTTTGCGACTTGAAGTAATATTTTGGATTTTGGTTTAACTTTAAAAGAAGAAATATTTGGAAAGCCATGTAATTTATTTCTTTATAAAGCAACAGTAAAGTTAAACTTTTTTTTAATTCGCATACCGTTGAATATCCAAACCATTTAGTTTTGAAAATAATGGTTTTAAAATGCTATGGATTTTCGAAGAATTATGTTGAAAGTTACAAACAGAATATTGGTTACATGGGATATTAAATAATAAAAAGTGACATAATTTTTTAGAAAGGAATAATTTTATTTGGGATAAACGATATCATATTGTTTTGGGTTTTAAAAGAAGAAATGATATCGTAATATTACGGTTTGAAATGGATTATATTCTGGTTTTAAAAGTATAAACTATTTTTAAATGACCGCGGTGTTATAATAACGATTGGTTGGCAAAGAGACCGGGATCGGATATGGACATACTCTCTGTCGATACCGAAAACCACTTTGACTAACCGTGTACGCGGTGGAGATTCCAGAATGAAGTAGGTGGTGGCGACGTTTCCTGTAAGGTAAATACGTGGACCCAACTCCCGTGAGTTGGCATAAGGTGGCTAAAACAGGAGCGATTCTCAGGCCAATGAGGTCATTCCTCTGATCGGACGCTCCTCTTCGATATTATAATTTGACTTGGATTTGATTCAGTGGCCACTTCTATATTTTGATTTTGGGGAGTTAGTCCGAGGTGGGCGGTAACTGCGGCTACGCGTTTCCACCAGCCTGGATAGCAATTGGTATATCTACCCTGGCATTGCCTAGTTGTGCCGTGTCACCTACCATATCGCGCCTTGTACGAGTTTGGTTTTCTCCCGTAGCCCGTGTGGTATCCTCTAGTGGCTTCCCGATCAGGAGGGGCTATGATATTGGACGGACTACTGGGACTATTACGTGTTAAGGTGGAAAATGTAAAGCCTTAACGCTATTTAAAAGTAAGTTTATTTTATAAATAGACACTATTATAATAGCGCAATATACTACATAGTAAATAGTTTAACGGATCCTTAGGAGATGTAAATCCCGAACATCTCTTGAGTTACTGTACTCATATTTATATTCTGTTTATTTAACTCACATAAGATATTCTAGTCTGACTCGGGTGTTTTGTCTTTTCAAATTCGCTCGGGTCAGTCCGAGCATTTCAGGATAGCAGATTTTAGCTTTGGAGGACGAAGACGAAGAATAAGTATTATGTTATATATAGTATTACACCACACTCTTTCTATTCCGCTGCATTGCTTGTATTGGTATGTGTAACTCTGATATTTATTGTAAAAGAAGAATCAAGCTTTTGTAAACTGTTTATGAACTGTATATTTGTTATTATATTTTATCCTTCCGCTGTGAGATTCTGTTTTTGTTTTTATTTCTTCTCTGTTTTTCTTATTTACCCCATAACAATCCGCCCTTGCGTATGCTTTGAATTGGCACGTGTGTCGGTTTAAAGTGTGCAAAAAGGCGGGATGTTACATGGATACCCCACGTCGACATGCCCCTCGGAAATTTGATTTCAAAATTTGAATTCAAACTTTCGGAAATTTGATTTCAAAATTTGAATTCAAACTTTTGAATTTTCCTCATCTTTTCACCAACTTCAATGCTCTGGAAAGATGCCTCTTGACCAGAGAACATGTCTATAGAATCCTACTTATTTCACCCTCTTTATCATCACTTTTCACTTTTATTTCAAATTTCAAATTTATCTTCAACTCCTCTCAAACTTCTTCAATGGCCTCTTCAAGCACTCCTAACACCATTAGGCTTCCAAAAGCTATCAAAACTTTCTTTTTAATGACCCGAAAGCTATCAAAGCTTACATCAACTATGTAAACTTTGGTAAAATTCATACAGAGAAATTTGCTATTTTTGAAGATTTTCTTATGAAATTGAAAATATTTTCCAACAATGTTCTATTCTTAGTGTAGTAGATAACAAACAAAATGATTTTGTATGTTTTCCAAATCTTGTTAAGATGTTTTATGCGAATTTAAATCGTGGTTTTTATGATAGACAAGATGGACAAATTTGTAGTGTTAAAGGAACAGAAATAGTTTTGGATTGTGAAATTTTAGGAAATATTTTGAGATGCAAGTATACAGAAATGAATCTCTCGGATTTCAAATAAATGAAAATGATCGAGAGACATTTCATCACATCTTTGAAGGGGACGATAATTTTAAATTCAAAAATCATTATTTTCGTCCAAAAGCAAGAATTCAACACCCTTATACCAACATCGGGAAACTACACAACCCAACTTTGAAAGTTTGCAAAGCTCTTTTTGCAATTTTTGAAAATTATGATATCAATTGGGCTCAAGTTATTTTGGATGAGCTAAGGCCTAAGAATTTTACTATGGGTGAAAACAGATTATATCATGTAGTCTATCTCACTCGGATTTTTTTTATTACTTTGGAGTTGATTTCAAAAGGGAAGAATTTATAACTAGAAAAGTGTTCAACCATGAAAACATTTTCCTTATGCAAATTCCATTAGTGTTTCAACCATATGAAACACTTACGGAAAAGGAAGAAAGACTTGCTTACGAAGAAATGGAAGAAATGGAGGAAGAAGAAAAAAAGGAAGGAATGGAAATTATAGAGGAAGAAATCAAGAAACTTCTTGAATATCCTACTAATCCCGCTAATCCATCCAATAAGACCATTCTCAATGATCAAAGAATTATAGTGGAAAATCAAAAGATACTCAAAAGATCAATGAATAAGAAAATGGATAAAATTTCCACCAAAATCAACAAGTTCTTCAGGAAAGCTATCATCTTCTTCATCTTCATGTAATTAGTTTTAGTACATATTATCTTGTTTGCTTCAAAATCTATCCATGTATTTTTCTTTATTGTAGTTAATATTATATTATATTATGTACCGTTGACTAGAATCATTAATGAAATCTTTTATTTCCTATTATTCAACTTCCCTTATCTCTGTAATTGCTTGTTTTCATATTATACAAATTTTAGTTGCATTGATTTGTCCATAATATTCAAAACAAAGCAAAGTGTCACTTTAGGCAGAGGCACGTCGACATTCCCCATCCTCATGTCGACATGCAACGGGCAAAAAGTAGTTACACTTTCAAATTTTAAGTTCATGTAATTAACTTGTGTCTATTCATTTTAATCTACTTTCTACCCCTATTTATACATGTTTCTTTCAGAATAAATTATCAAACTTCATTTTTAATCGCTCTCTTTCATATTTCTTCATATTCTTGAATTATGGCTTCTCCGATTAAGAATCTAAGTGATAATCTTGAAGAAACTCTCACTTCCTTCAAGAATATCCTTACATTCATACTTCGTAATCAGCGCCACTTAGAATTGAGTCAAATGCAGATGATCAAGGAGCAAGAGGGACATTTCGACGCCCTTCGTTGGATGATCTCAGCCCTTAACAAGGACGATCTCGAAGAAAATTCATCAGTCACTCTCGACAAAGATAAAGAAGAATGGGATGTCATCAAAGTAGACCCTATCTTTGGAGAAGATGGAAGGGTGGAAGTACCAAGGAATGTCTAGTCATTCTGTATGTTATTTATTTGATTTGATTGGTGCGTTTTAAACTTGATTGACTTGACTTGTTTAAAACATTTGGTGTGGTTTGTATATATGATTGAACTGAATAATTATTGTAAATATGATTGGATGATGATTGATTTACTTCTGGATATCACATTCATGATCACATTTCACATTTATGATCACATTTCATACTTATGATCACACTTAGCACTTATTACACTTATATATGGATTACTCTATTGTATTATTATGGTTGATTATCTTATATCAAGTTTAGGGAATTTATAAAATAGTAGTTGGCTTGGAGTAAGGGGGAGTCATGATTGGAGCAAGGGGGAGTCATGGAGTAAGGAAGAGTTATGATAGGAGTTATGGTATGGTAAGTATATTTTACAAATACAGCTTGTCATCATCAAAAAAAAGGGAGATTGTTAGAAACAACTTTTTTAACTTATCTTATTATAAAATATATACTAACACTATTGTCTATATAGATATGTATATGCAAGAACTATGCAGAATATATATATATATGTGTGTGTGTGTGCAGGTATTGATTACTGAAGACTGATCGGTATAAAGACTCGAGACTCAAGATTGAGAATGGAGATATCAAGATTGAAGACTCTAGAGTATCAAGATCAAGATTTCAAGATAAGTGTCTAGTTTTTGTTAAAACTTCATAATAGCACGAAAATCTTCATTCCAAATTTCATTTGGGATGGAACTTATTTCTATCTTCTTAGTGGCTTACAAATCCATGACAAGTAGCATACAAACCTACAAAAAGTGGCTTACAAACCCACGAACATCCTGATTTTGCACAAGTTCTCAAGTCCTGATGTGATGAAATATTCTGCAGGAAGAAGCTTACAAAACTACTTCAAAATGGTTTTTCAAAATTATTTCCAAAACTGCTTTTCAAAATGTTTTAGCCTTAAAAATTATCTTTTCAAATAATTTTCAAAAAGATGTTTCAGCCTTAAAATATTCTTTGTTTTTGTTTTTAAATAAACTCTTGTTTTAAACTTCGTTTGTTTTTAAACTATCTTCTGATCTTAAAAAAAATTCTTTTATATATATATATATATATATATATATATATATATATATATATATATATATATACACACACACACACACACACACACTAGAGATTTAAAATCAAATTTATATATATACATTCTAAAAATATATTTTTCTACTCTTCTTTATTTTAAAACATAGAAAAATTAGTTTATTTTACTTCAGAATCATTTCATCTTGTTTTTTCTTTCAATATCATTTTCAAAACAAATTTTACATAGTTTTTAACTAAGGGATGTCGACATCATGGGATACCACATGTCGACATGGTGGCCGTTTAATTCAAAAGTTTCGATTTTCAAAAAAGTGTCTATTCGGTTTAATCTCTTCGCGAATGATTATGACCGTTACTGGTCTATAAATAGCCTTCACAAACGAATTTTTTAACTAACTATTTTTTCTTATTTTCTTCACTCCTTATTCTCCACAAATCCATATTCTAAAATTTTCATATTTTTAAGATCGTGCCGAAATTCTGCCAAATTCTCAAGTGAATCATATTAGAATCTCATTCTTTTTTTATTCTCTGCCATCTCTCGGAGATCAAAGTGTTATTCAAAGTTATAGGATCAATTTGTAATCAAAAGTTTATCGAGTCTCTCCATATAGTGTGTTGTGCCTGGAAATCAATTGAGTGGTCTTGTGTTCCGTAAATCAAGAAAGTTTGCCCTAGACTCGAAGACATGAGGGTACCTCAAGGCCTTTAGAAATTGAGGATTGTAATTTCGACATTGGTATAATAAAAATTTGTACAAGGTGTTTGCCTTGGTACAGGACTGGACGTAGGATAACTCTGAACCAGTATAAAATCTGGTGTGTTCTTTCATTTTACTGCTTTTTATTTACTTTCTACATCTGTGTTTGATTCTGTGATTGTTCTGTGATTAAGTTCTGCATTTGTTGGTGTCATAATTTCAATTTAGTCCATATAAATCTTAGAATCCATTAAACACCATTCACCCCCTCCCCCTCTAGTGTTAAATTAGCCTTAAGATGCTTAATTTGCACTCCCTTTCAGTTGTATAGTTAGTTCTTACTAAAAAACAAAAGTTGTCAAATAATGGTATTTTATTTGAAATAAAAATCATACAACATAAGTACAGACTCAGTATAAACACATTGACCATACAAATACATAACTGATACAACAAACACTAAATAACTACAACTTATACTTAATATTCATCCCTAGAAATGTCACTTCCACTTTCTCTCTCTTATGACATTCGAATTTTTCAGTGATTAGTCCTTGTTATAAAGGAGAAAACTTGTTAAAATCACGAGTCATTAGTTCAATCCAGTTCTTCTCTCTGATCAAAGCTTTCTTTCGTGCTTGGACCTGATGCTTAAATTCACGATCTCACGTAAGAATTTGTTGAAACTCCGTATATGATTGCATCCGTTGTGTTTTGTATGTTCTCTTGTTTCACCAATAAATTTTTCTTGAGGCTATAATAATCTCGCAAAATTTGTCTTTTGTTGCTCCAATTGAATTGCTTTGTTTCTTCCAAGTGGACGACCGTCAACGTTTCCAAATAATAACGATCTTTCTTAAGAATTAGAATCGCTCACTAGAATAGAATCGAAGTAATTCATTCTTTTTGCCTTGTTCTATTGTGCAAACATGAAGTTATTTGAGTTTTTTCATTTTTGTAGAGATGAAAAGGTTTAAAATACTATTGAAATTTGAACGGATAGCCGTTATGACCTTGGTAAGCCTTGCGCTTCTTCTATATGTTTAATTAAATCAAAAATATATGAAAATTATACGGTATATGAAAACTATATATGAAAATTGCTATCAAACTTACAACGTTATAAGGGATACCGCTATTTTGTTGCCTAGTTTCAAGTATAGTTAGTATTGTCAAATACGTTTGGTATGCAAGGTTCACCGTCCGATAACCTTCTCTCAAAGAAGCTCGGTCCTCTTTATTGGCTCTAGCGTATTGTAGAAGCCTGTAACATTTCCTCAAAAATTCGATCTTTCATGATGTTTCCCGGATACTATCATTTGAAATTCTTACCCAAGATTTAACAAACGATATTGTTGCGGAGTAAATTTAATTTGCCACATTTGCTAATGTATCATCTTCAGCCATTTCGACTTCAATGCACTCAATTCCAATGTTAAATCCATTTGATTCCTGCAAAGTCCTTCAAACATACCACTCAACGATTTCCACTTCCATTCTTTTTGTTGCACTGCGGGCTTTGAGACGCATGCATTTCTTAAACAGCTTCATCGTTGTATTCTTCAACATTTTCTGTTTCCGTCTCTTGATCATCTTGTTCTTTGAAACTGCTGCCAACTTATGTCAACATCGACAGTGGTGTTACGAACATACGAAAACTGCCTTATTAGGTTCCACGTAGCATCTCGGACACGAATTTCTAATTGTTGTGCACTAAGATGATGTTGTTAATCACCTTGCATCATCAATAACATGTAGGATGAATGATCTTAATTCGCACCAACTTAATGATTGGCATGGCGGCGGTGGTAATAGGATTAAGGTGCGTTAAAATAACAGTAAGATTGTGTATGGTGAGGGATGCTAGGTGGAACATGAGAATGATAAAGTTGATTATAGTACATATTTTGATATGACATATAACCATACTTATGTTATGATAGAAGCATTTATTGTTGGTTGGTATACGTACGTCGAAAAAACCAATAGAAAAATATGATAGATTGAATGATTGATTTTAAGGAACGGTGTTGAATTTTTGCTTATAATTTTTTACTTCTTTTTTCTGTAAAAATGCATTATTGTATAGTAAAGAAGAAGGAAGTGAAGCAATTTGGTGTGGAAATGGAAAATTGAATTGTAAAGTGTATATGGGGTTGAAAGGAAGAAGGTCGTTGAAAACTAACCGTTTAGATCTAAATGCTGGAGGAATTGAAATGGCAAAGGATTGTCATTTTAAAAATAAAAGGGCAAAAACTTCGCCCTTTTAAAATTAAAATGATGAAGACTTGCATCGTTTTTTTAAAACGGCAATCTTTTTGTTGTTTTAACCACCAGTCTCATGTTCAGTTCACTAGTCACGAAATCATAGAAAACCAGCCACGACCAACTGAACAAATCATATTTGACTGTGTATTAGCTAGTTCGGTTCACTTTTTCCACTGAACAAGCTCTTTGTCGTTTTAAAAGAAATCAATTCCTTCGTCGTTTCAATTTCTCAAATTATAAAATTCAAAGAGCTAGTTTTCAACTGCCATTTTCCCCAACCTCATATATATCATTGTATCTCTTCTTCCATTCACACCAAACTTCTTCACTTTCTTTCTCCCTACTATACAATCATGTCTTCTTCTATCAAAAGAACAAGCAAAGAACTTTAAGCAAAAATCTAATACTGCTTAAAATCAATCATGTAATCTATCACATCGTTTTACCGGTTTTCTCGACGTCCATCGTTCCAACCAACAACAAATACTTCAACCGCAACACGAGTATAGTTATATGTCGTATCAAAATATGCATTACAGTCAACCTTCCCTCCCCGTGTTCCATCTATGCGTCCATCACCATCTACAACATTATCATTCTACCGTTCCACAATCCTACTACCACCACCGCACTGCGGCTCATGAAATTAGCGCATACGAAGATCATTCATCATACATGTCGTTGATGATGCAAGGTGATCGCATCATTTTTGTGTGCACGGTTAAATATTTGTGACCAAGATGTCATAAGTAATCTAGCAAGGCAGTTTTCGTACGCTAGTACCACCCCTACTAATGTTAAGGTTGAAGTTGGAAGCAGTTCCTAAGAACAAGAATATGAACAGGTGGTGGAGGCAGAAAATGTTGAAGAATGCAATGATAAAACTGTTGAAGAAACGCATGTGCCTCAAAGTTCGAAGTACAACAAAAGGAAAAGGAAGTAGAAATCGTTAAGGATATGTTTAAAGGACTTCATAGGGGATCAACCTCAGCTGGATTTGACGTTGAATTGAGAACAATGAAGTTAAAACTACTAAAGATGATACAAGAAAATGAGGCAAAAAAGAAATTAAATATACTTCGCAACAGTACGTATCAGTTGCTAAATTTTGGATTAGAAATTCAAATGATAATATAATAGAAACAACAGGAAATGTGTAAATTTTTTGCAAAAGGTCGTCGACTTCAAAAATACACTTAAGCCAATAAAGAGGACTTGAGCTTCTTTCATGGGAGGTTATTGGATAATGAAACCTGCATGCCAAAACTACTAGACAATACTAACCAGACTTAAAAGTTGACAACAAAGCGGAGTTGCACCTTTTGACGTTGTAAGTTTGGTAAACAACTTTCATATATAGTTTTCATATTGCATAATTTATACATTTTTTTTTGTTAAACGAATAAAAAAAGCGTGCAAAGTTTACCGGGGAAAGTTTATCAAGATCAATACAGTCATCCATTCAAATCTCAAGAGTGCTTTGAATTTCTTTACTCTATACCGAAATGGAAGAAACTAACTAACTTCATGTTTGCGCAGCAAAACAAGGCAAGAAGGATGAATATTCCGGTTCTAGTCCAAAGAGTGACTCTAGTTACAGCCATTATTTGAAAACATTGACGGTCGTCCATTTGAACGAAACAAATCAATTCAATTGAAGCAGCGAAATGCAGATTTTGTCAAATTCTTAGAGACTCGAGAAATATTTGCTGGTGAAACAAGAGAGAAGACAAAGCTTTACTGAACAATAGACGCAATCAAATACGGAGTTTCAGCAAATTCTAGCGCAAGATCGTGAGTTTAAGCATCAAGCATGAAAGGAAACTTTGATCAGAGAGAAGAACTGGATTAAAAATATGACTTGTGATTTAGCAAGTTTTCTTCTTTACAAAAAAACTAATCATCGAAGAACTCGAATCTCGTATAAAAAAAGAGAAAGTGTAAGTAGCACTTCTAGAAATAGATATTAAGTATAAGTTATAGTTATTTAGTGTTTATTTTATCAGTTATGTATTTGTATGATCAATGTGTTTAAACCGAGTCTGTACTTTTGTATGATTTTTATTTCAAACCAAATATCATTGTTTGACAAAATTTGTTCTATTAGTAAGAAGTGAATAAATAACTTCATATACCATTACTTGTAAAGCTATACAACTAAAAAAACATACTATTCAGTAAAGCATCGTTCAATAAAAATCTTACATAAAGCAACTTAGAAAACATGCTCACAACGAACTTCACAAAGACGTCTGCAAACATTCTACACAACTTAGTAAGCAAACAACTTAAACATGTGTTACAAATTAACAAACAACTTAAATATGTGTTACATACTAACAAACAACTTCACACGGAGTTTAGCAAACAAACTAAACAACTTCACACGGAGTTTAGCAAACAAACTATGAGGAATGAAAAATAATGCGGTGGCTGCTTTATTGGGGGATCAAAACAGCAAAAGTTTGTGTCTTTTAAATAAAACGACGAAGACTTCGCCGTTCTATTTAAAACGGCATAAGCTTCGTCGTTTTAATACCCCCTCCCTAGTTTTTTTAAAGCGGTTTGCACGGCATAAGCTGCGTTGTTTTAATACCCTCTCCCCCTTTTTTTTCTAAACAGTTTAGTTTTGTGCTTATTTGGGTGTGGAGCTACTCCCTTCGGTGCAAAAGGAGATAGATATTAACTGAACAGATCCATTGTTGGTTAATGGTCTTTTTAAGTACTAGTCAACAGTCTTGGACTTTCACCGATTGCCCCAATAAAACTAATAGAATTCCATAACATAAAAATTAACCTCATAATAATTACCTAAGTAATAATTTTTCGACACTAGAAAAGGACTAGTCTTATTTATAATCATGAAACAAATTAGAAACAATAGCATCGACATGATTAGAGAAAAACAGAGTAGAAGCAATAGCATCCACATTGTCCAATGGAAAACAAATTAGAAGCAATAACTTGGTAATTCTTCTAAAAGTTAGATCCCACTCTGTAATAAAGATATATTATTACTGTACCCTCGTTAATTCAAATCAAGTTGATGGGTGACTCCAAATTCAAATTTAAACATTATCACCACTATCAAAATGTGATCTTTCTAGCTACAAGCATCATACCTACCATAAATAACATCAACTCGTATAAGGGAAAACATAATAAAGTTTTGGAAAAGAATCAAAATTTACCATAGACGTGGCAGCAGAAGCACCAGCTAAAAGCAAGGTAGTTTTAACCCAGCTCTTTTTCTTAATGATACCATATATATTCAGAACCGAAACTGGCCATAGAAACAAGATCTCAACCCAAACAAGCCCAATGAAGAAATGTGGCTTCTCCTTCATCAGATAATCTCCATATTCATCTGCGTACCATTGTTTTAGCTCGATCAGATAAGGATGGTATAAATGAGAAGGAGCGATTGTTTGAGAGTCGATTACTGGGATCGCAATTGTAAGAATTGTAGAAAATAAAACTATAATTGCATCGACTAGAAACGAAATCAGACCCATTGATTTTGTTTTTATTTGTTGAGGAGGAAGAATGAGAAAGAAAACAAGAAAATTAGGGACGCAGGGAACTGGCGAACTGCTCTCCAAAAAAGAGTGGTGGTACGTTGCGCTGAACGATCAATTTAACATTACCTTGAACACGGATAAGCATTATTTTTTCGCGCAAAATATTTTAAATAATTTGATCAGTTAATTTCGTTTAAATGGAAAAAGGTTGGAATCCGTTTCTCTAACACCTAAATAACTAGTCATTTTGTTTGTCAAGAGTTCCAAGTGCCATTATAGCTTTTTATATTAGTTGGAATCGGTTCAAATTATACTTTTGATTTATCAATATTATCACATATGATAATATTTGATATTCATCCAAAAATCAATGGATTTTTAATATTCGATAATAATTTTGATACAGATGCAAATATGAAACTATTCGAATTTTGAAATATTATGCATGGTTATAATGTAAAGGGAATAGAATTAGTGTTAGATATGTTGCAAGGTAGCAATTCCCACCAGTGATTGATCAATCAACGAGATAAAATGTCTAGACGAGTGGGATGACATTAAATGAAGTTGATAGAACACGGAATGGCGGATGATTATAATGAGACGCAACATGATGAAAATCAAAATTTAAAATATTGGTTCGTGTGAGAAGCTGAGAAAAAAAAATATCTTGCATTTGACTGTCCTTTGGACGTATTACATATGTAGTTTCTTACAACCATATTTTGTTTTGGAAATTGTCGTTTTAACTAAATAACCATTATTTTATTGTATCGAATCAAATTGACATTGAATATTAATTGGCTTTGAACATGGAACCAACTAGTACATAATTTCAAACTTCTCTATGCTTCAAAAACATTATAGATCTATTTTAGGAGTTGTTTCATGTTTTTCTTCTTTAATTTGTTTCTTATGGTTTGAAAGATGTTACTTTAATAGTAAATTTACCGTTATTGTACATTGCTACATAATTGATTACCATTTACTAAAAAAATTGGTTTGTTGGTGTAATCGGTATGACATCGTTAAATTTATTATTTTAAACGGTAATTTCTTTTTTAATATTTATTCAAAACCAACGGCAACGGTAATTTGTCAGCCATTTATAGTAATGTTGTTACGGTGAAAATGTATCATTTTTTTTTATAGAAATGTCAATTTACCATTAACAGTATCACTAACAGTATAACGGTTATTAGCTTACTGGTATATTAGTTTTCGGTATACCAACTAGTTGATAAGATAATGATAAACAATTTTATCTTATCGGCGATGATATTTGCAAAATGGTAATATCAACTGCTGCGTGTCTCTTTTTTTTCTACAAATTGGAAATTATAGGATAGCTAAATCACAAGGCATCGTTCAGTGGCAACTGGCATCATTGTTAGGAATACTGTACCCGACAAAGCCATTGAAAGGTGCCAGCCTTATCATTTGAGTACCAAAACTTGAATGCACGAACAATAAGTTGGACAGTGATTTTAAATATTTTTAATAGGCTTGGTAAAGAGAAAGTAAGGTGCTTCAAGAGTGGACCATGTGTACAAAACATGCATAATAAAGTAAGGACTGCGCGCAGAACGTGGCTGATAAAATAACATAGAAAAAGACTTTGTAGGCGATTGAACTAATTTCAATTTAATCATGTTAACGTTAAATTCAAACTTGACATTAAGTAGAGTCAGGTTCAAGTATGCAGATATGAACAAACATATATTGTTAGATTGCTAAGTTTTTTCATACGATGAATTCATCACCGCAGTAACCAGCCAATAAATGCAAATCATATATGCATACCGAGAGGCAGTCAAACAATAGGTAATATTTAACGACTGTAAGCAACTGTCACGTTGTTGTAGAAAATTCAGAAACAATGTATCAAAATATTAGCGGATACACAAAATTAAAGACTGTAACACATCGTTGTTTACTATATATAAAAAGTTACAAAGAAAACACGGCAATATATTGTACCATAAAAGAAAGGGAGCAGGTTAATACAGAAGAAGTCATGTTGAAACAATCAGTATTTGGATCATTGTTTTAAGTGTAATAGTTTACTAGAAAAATAATACCTAGTAGCATTAAACCTTACTGTCTACTTTAAAACACAGTTTATGCAGCCTTTCAAACAAAAAAATAACAAAAGGAGAAATAACAATCAAATATCTAGATATCACTCGTTATTATCAAAAACAACCCAATATCATATATTGTTGGACAAAAGCAAAAATAATTAAATAGTTTATACACAAAAAATGGTCGATCAGATATGTAAAGACATGTTCTTGCTGTAGAAAAGATTGCAAGGGATAGCTGTTTATGAACAGTTATGGTCTATTGCAGAAACAAGGCAATTATGCCATTTTAATATACATTAAAAAAAACAAAAACAAAACGTTACGACAAACTGTACAGTGAAATATGATCTATAAATTTAGATCTATGCTAAAATAACATCTATTAAAACTTAAATCCAAATCTGAAAAATTAGAAAATACGTATAGAATTGTGAAATAAGAACACTTAAATCTAGATCTAAATTAATCATAAAACAAAATAAAAAAAACGGATCTAGAAAATTTCAAACCTGATTTCATTGGTTGAACAAGAGGAAGAGATGGATCTGATTTCGGTAACTGAGTAAGAGATGTAAGGGAGAAAATGGATAGATTAGAATATCCAATACAACTGAAAAAGATCGTGTTAATAACGTGTTATAAAATAAAGAAAGCAAAAGTCATCAGAGAGAAAACAATTTTATTCATCCAGATATTAATAATCTATTTGCATTACATAACCTACTTTATATAAAGGCTTCAGAGCTATTGATCCGAGACTAAACAAACCAATATACAATCATATTTACCTATACTGTAACAGTCAACATTATATGCTCATTTTTTTCATCTTCGTTTCTTCACTTCGTCTCCAATGACGACGCACGATCGTTCCAGAAGATCTTCTTCACATACATGCTCTACCTCCGGTCTTCTTCTCTTCGCTTCCGTTACTCTCTCCTCTATCCCAATAAGACATACAGTCAGTCACTCTTAATCGCATATTTCTTTTACTCACTAAATCACTATGTTGTGAGCTAAGATGGTTGGATCTGAACATAGATCCTTTTATGTTCAGATCTAAGGCATTGCTTTTGTTGCTGGGTGTTGATTCCAAGTTCGTTGTTGCAACCCTAATTTGTTGCCAAGGTCATTTCCATCAACAAAGATTTGTGCACTGCTGTGATGTATTCCAATATTTTTTTTTATTTTGTCCATGAATAATTGGAATATATGCAATTAAAAAATAGATGATCATTAATTTCTTGAGAATTACATAATATACACATTGGGTTTTCAATGTTACGTCACTTAATGGCTTTGTCCTCAGCGCGGAGTCTATCTTTGTATGCAATATATGAGCAATAAGACATTTAGCGCCTTTTGATCCATTCCAAATGCATTTGAACCACTCCACTTCTAGTTGATTATCCTTAATTTGGTTACATACAGGTGCAGATCATCTAGGTCAAATGCCCTATGTCCTCGTGAGACAAACCAATCAAAACTTTGAGATTTTTACAAAAAAATAAATTCTTATCTCTCTTTTAAAGAATAGTTCTTTTACAAAACTTTTATAAAATCTCGAGTTTTGATTGGCTGCTTCATGAGGACGGGGGCATTTGGTCCGAGTCATCTGTACCCGTTCCAAACTATTTTGAAAGAAAGGTTTCCATTTACACAGAGCAACCATTCCCAGTTATCATGTTCTAATTATTGATTAATTGACATACATTTAATACTTACATTATAAATATATTTACTGCACAGTGTAATTCGGCCATCTTATATTGTCTTTTATGATTTCTGAAGCATTAGCTTTACCATAAATAACTAAGTTGGTCCATCCATGTTTTTCTATTAATGATTGGTTATTTAACTAAAGGTCGAACACTTGTTGTATTGTCCTTTTTTAAATTTCTTTCAGTTTTATTTCCAAATCTCCGGAATTCAATATATGCTTCCAAGCACTTGAATGTAATTAGCTTGTATCATGCTCCAAAAATTATCATTTTTAAAGTATTTATGTTTGGTTCATTTTGCCCATTATGATTCCCACTTATGAATCTTTGGAATAGTTTAATATGACAAATGGCAATTATATCATTGAGATCTCTATGACCCATGTCATCATCTTTTTTAGGTTTTCATGAACTATTCTACTTTACATTGTGATAATTTTCTTTCCATAGGAAGTTATCACATATCTTTTCTGTTTTTCTTATTGGAGCATATGATAGTTGAGTTTGCATCCAATTTGCAATCGTATCTTATACTACAGTCTAGATGAGTTCAACTCTTCCACTACAGAAAGAAGTTTTACAGACCATGAATTGATTTTATCTTGAATTTTTGTCAGTTAAGTTTGCACATTCTGAATCCTTTAACTGGTTTGCAAACCACAACGACCCAGAATTTTACCACTTTGATTTGCGAATATTTAATTAATTTTAAATATTCAAATAATATATTTTATAATTAAAATAAAACTCTTTTAAAAAATAAATAATCATGGTGAAATATTTTTTCAAATTTGTTTACTAAAATATTTAGTTCAAAGAAAAATCGAAAATGTGACTGGAATTTGATTTTTGAATTTTCGACCTTTTGTCCGCCAAAAGTAATCGAAAACGTTGTAAACTCTATTGTATAATTATATATATACAAATATAAAGAGTTAGGATTATAGGATGTATATGTATGTATATAGGTATATATTTATAAAAAGAGATGATTTTGATGAAAATAATAAATGAATGAAAAATTGTCTAGTCATTAGCAAACATAGAGTACACTATGTACTAAAACATGTTTAAACATGTTGGAACAAGGATAAAGGAAGGGGATATGTGTGTGGGCTTGAGGTACGTGGTGAAGGGGATCTTGGTGTGGTGGCAAAAGGAGGTAGAGGGTAAAGGACCAAGAGCATTAAGGTAATTTGCTTTGTTTCTTTCTTATAAATACCTCTTTCATTTCTTCAATTTTGTCTTCTCTTTCTTCTACCATATCTTCCCCGTATATCTAAATGGAGGTTTTTTTTTCAAACCATATAAAATTACAATGGCTACAGACTCATTTTCGGACCCATAATTTCAAGTTTGAATATACCTCATTTTCTTTTAGTCATATCTCTCTCAAAAAAACTGAAATTGATTCTTTTTTTGAAATTATGGAGAAAGAATTTTCAAAAACTTTCCCTTAGAAACATTTTCAAATTCTGTTAGTAACTTTTCCAAAAATCAGTTGGAAGATGGATCATTTTCGGGTTCGATTTTTGTGAATTCGACAATAATCCCAACCCCCTCTACCTTCCACGACCGATCTAAACACATCATGGTCGAACTCTTAAACCATCTTGGCCGAATTCGTTTCTCCTTCCAAGCCTACAAAAGCTCATTTCTTCCAAGTTAAAACGTGAATTTAGGCTTGGTTCAAAAGTTTAGTGGAAGTTCGGGTTAGTTTGGTAGCTTTAAAGTGAGTACACTTTTGTGTTAAATTGAGTGTTTTGTTGAGAAATGATGTTATATATATATATATATATATATATATATATATATATATATGTATGTATGTATGTATGTATGTATGTATATGTACATGCTTGGATCTAATGGTATATTGGACTTGAGATTTGAAGTCTAATTGTTGTTTATATGTGTAAAGATATGATCTTACTTATGTTCTTGTATTGGCATGTGTATTTATGCTATGGATGTGAGTATATGGTTGTATGCTATAAAAAGTTATCACCTTTGTATGGAAATGGCAATTTGAAATCCTTATGAAACCATAGTTCTAGTTTTAAAAATCAAAATCATTTTCAAAGTTCAAACTTTGCTTTAGTTTTCAAAACACTTACTTAAAGATTGATAAAGTTAGTAAGCTTCCATAAGTTAAGTTTTCAAAAGAAAGAGCCAAAACAAGTATTGAAGTTACGGTATGCATAGCGATAGTAGCTGTGGGTGTAGTTTCGCTAAAAAGTCTGATTTTTGAAAAATTAAGTTTTATACGTATAAAGGTTTTTAAAATGTTTTATAAACATAATAAACTTGTTTAAGAAATTTAATTAAGAATTTAATAATTTATTATTAATTAATTAAGTTTGGTAATTATTGATTAATTAAGTATTAAACAAGGTTTATTGATTACAATTAAGTCAAGATTCGTACTAATTAATTTTCTTTTAAAGTAAGGTTAATTTTAATTAATTATTGATTAACTAAGATTAACTTTTAATTGATTATGAATTAAGTATGTGATGTGTTTTGAATTAACCACTAATTCAGTGTAGGGTTAACTATTAATTAATTTTTAAGCAAGTGTTTGATTATTTTTAAATATAAATTAATTAAGGGTTTAATTTATAAATAAATTATTTATTAAAGGTTTAATTTAATTTATTAAATTTTAATTAAGGATATTTAATTAATTAATAGAGATTAATTAATATTTAATTATTACTTAAAAGTTTAAATAATTATTTAATAATCAATTAAAGATTAATTATGGTTTGATTACTTATTCAAAAGCTAACTATTATGTAATTATTTATTTAAGGATAATTATTATTTATTTATTTATTATCTAATTGTTAATTAAAGGTTTAGTCATTATTAAATAGAGAGTTTAAATGTTATTTAATTATTAAATAAAAGTTTTACCTTTTAAATCACTTTATTTCTAAAATATGTTTTGTTTCAAAGCAATCCTTTTTTAAAAGGATATTTCAAACTAAAGGATTTCTTTGTCAAATACCTTAAAGTAGTCTCAATTGAATATGAAATCCAATGACTATGTTTAGCAAAATAAATCACAGTTCTGCTAATTAACTTGTATTTGACATCTATTTGACAGAATAAATCACGTTCTATCGTAGTTCACCTAGTAGATTACGTTGACATCTATTAGGAAATATAAAACCCATTCCATCACTATATTAGACATGTGTTTAGCAGAACAAATCTCTATCTGCTATCTTGGCAACTTAGACATTTACTTATATGATTGATTGTTATTGGTTGTTTTTTTTATACATATCTGCTTGTTATACCTATATTATAAATTAAAAACTAAACTCAGTTAAATGAGAGTCATTGTGGTCACTAAGCCTCTTTCTGATTTTTAAGGTCAATCATTCTTTTAATAATGGTTTCAAGTTAAGTAATGATTTTAGTAAAGGTGTTTAAAATGATCTTTTTTTCCTTGAAAAGGACTTTATTAAATGAGTTTATTGAAGGATTTTTGTTTGAATAAGGAATATTTATAAGAAACTTTTATAAATGATTTTGGATATTTATAAGGAAGTTTTATAAATAATTTTGGTATTTATAAAAGATTTTTAAAAATGGGTTTGGAATTTAAGTAAAGGAGATTCATAAATAAAACAGATTTATTTAGAGAATTTAAAGAAGGAAATTTATTAAAGGATTTGAGATTGGATTTGCTTTAACCGACCTTCTTAATTCTAGTGGTATGGACATTTGTTCCACACTTAATACCGAAGGAATATTGTTTGAGGTTATCTTCATCTCTAATTTAAATAAAAAAAATTAATCCTTTGATATGATTTGGAAATGAGAAATCTTTCACAAATGTTTTGTGAATACACTTATGTCAGCGAGATAAGTATATGAATGTTTTTGATAAACAATTTTAAAAAGAGATTTAAATAATTAAAAGAATTATTTTGAGGCTATTACTATGGGTAATTAAATCTCTGATTTTGTTGTTGTTTGTTTATTTGATAGTTAAATAACCAACTACAAAATCTGGACCAAGATATAACTCTGAAAATATATAGGAGAAACGCGTGAGTTGTATGGCACAATCATCTTTTGATGATGTTGTATTGTGCGTATAAATCTCATTTTGTTCTCTTAGGATAAATGATAGAGAGATCCGTCCACTTAAACGGTTAGAGGGTGATCTATGCTCCTATGTATTGTTTGATTATTTTCGAAAGAACCGAGATTGAGTTTACTAGAACTATCGAATATTTTTCCGAAGAGATCGGGATCGGATAAATATAAATTATCAGAAACCACTTCGATCCAACTCAAGCGTTTAGAACTAAAAATATCTTGAAGATTTTGAAGATGGAGCCTTTGAAGTGCAAGGGCTACTTGCTACTAATCCTAATGGTGATTCTGAAATGGATGTAGTAGAGATAGTGTTTTCGGTTTTGTTCAGACCCAAAAAGAACTAGTATGGATGAATGTTGGCATTGCATTTCTAACGGTAGGGCAGTGTTAGCATTCCAAGATGGTTTTTAAAAATATAATTGTAACCTCAAGCCTCACAACCGAAAATGACTAAAATCAAGGGGATATGCTTTAAGGCTATGTGGTTCGCTACCATTAGAGTATGGTCATAACCTAATCTAAATCGATATGATTGATATGTATGCTCGGGGCCCATTTAGGTTGTTGATCCTAACAAAGGTCACTACACCAAACATGTCATTTTGTAACACTTTTTTCGTTTCATGTAACGGTTATTACTGTTACAAAATTCCAACAGATATATCTGTTACAAATGTTTACAACGCTTATTTCCGTTAGCAAACATGGTAATTTCGTAAATAGGTAAAAGTTATATGGACATGACTATCATTTTATTTTTATTATTACTTACCCCGTTTCTCACGCTTCAACCTATCGTTCTCTATGATTATCGTTATTTCCTAAATCAAAGTTTCTCGTTCTAGGGCTACCGCCCCCACCGCCTCTGGGTTATCGATCGCTACCTCCACATTTAGGTTAACGCCCCCATCCGCCTCGTTATTCGTCCTAGGGTTATTGCCCCCTAGCACCTCGTTCTAACACCGCCTTTGCCAGGTATTTTTCATTTTTAATAATCTAAATTACGTTTGCAGCAAATTTCTTTTACTATTTAAAGCCATGGTACATCGATTTCAAGAAACCCTTCCATTTGTTGTTGAGTATGTATTTGATATTTTCATTCTCATAAGGTAAGCGGCAAATTCCTTAAGTCTGCAGTCAACTCATTAATTTTGTAGTATTTTGAACAAATTCCTATTGAATTCTTGCATTTTTTTCATTATTATAATGTATCGGAAGATAAGTAAGTTACAATCTCTTTAGTAGTCATGGATATGAATTTTCTTTCTTTTAGGCATTTAGTAGGTTACCTTGTAGCAATTGACACATACTTTAAACTCTAGACCGTGTATAGGTTCGTAGATGGAAATGCATCACTTTCTTACATGTCAAGAAGCTTAACAAAGATGTTAAAAAGGTCAGTATTTCTCATTTATAATTTCATGATATTTTTCTAATTACTGTTTGTTAAAAGTAGGATTTATGTTTGATAGAATTTCACTAATTTGAAACTTAAAGACACTAATAAACAGGGATGCTATTTAATCCAATAGTCACCAAAAACTTCAAAATATCTTGAGATCATTAGAGATGATATGACACAATTGTAATCACTATTTTGTAGGCAGTAATTTTATAATGGCAAGTTTGAATACACCAATGTTTTGTGAATACCTTTCCTAGGAAAGCAACATTTCCATATTATTACCATTAAACTCCAAGAAAGTTCAGGCTATTCATCACCGGGCATAAAATAAAGAACTTACAGTATTTTTTGCACCCCACTAAAACAATTTACTGTAGAGATGCACATTACAAGTGAATGTCATGATGCTTCTTGATCATGTTAATATTACGTGTTTATATATAAGGTTTTTGGAAACACTATACTTTATGAATTTATATAATCATCTTATTATCCTCAAAGTATACCTGATACCAGTGCGACTATCCGATGATCACAAAGGTCTAAAAGTTTCAATCTTACAATATTTGGATTGATCTCTAGTGAAGAGGCCACAGGTAAGGCAGCAGGTAATATAATTTTCTAAATTTTTTGTTTCATATTTCCAAATTGAATAAACTGAACAATAAAAATAATAATATTTTGCTTTTGTAAACTTACCAGAAAAGGAGGCATGCTAATATGACTGCAAAATATTCGCTTGATAGTCTTTTACAGAGTTTAAGATATTAAAGTTATAATAACAATGAAACTTATTCCAACACATATAAAGCAAAATGGAAGTCAATGAAACAACTCTTAAGAATTAATACATATCAAAATCATAGGGTATATTGCACATAATGGTGACTAATGATATTATTAATTAGCTAGCATATGTTGATGTGCACATGTACGAAGCTTGCAGTAGGTGGAAGAAATAAAAATTAAAGCAGTTCTATAACCATAAATTCAATATTTTAATCTTACATTCATAACATTTGCATTCTACTTACCAATAACGGAAAATATTAATATTATATACATTGATCAATTTTATATAAAGACCAAAGAGCCAACTTTTTTCTCTAAATCGTGCATCTCACGTTGTGTTAAGAAGATTGGAAAAGGATATGATGGTAAAATTGAAATATGAATAAAAGAGACTTATTTACAATTGAAATTGGTCGGTTTTAGTTATTATTGGTAGATATGTAATCAGGTATACTTGCATAATTTGGGTATAAAAGATGTAATATGCTTAAATTTAAAGAATGGATTTACTGATTATGTTTGTATTTAGATGTGCCACACTTGGTGCTGCCTTATCTTGATATTACCACTTCGCTGACATTGTTGTGGTTGATACTGAAAAGGCTCAAATGTTATAAACAGATCAAGCTGTAGTCGTCTAGACTTGAGAAAAATTCCACGGGAGATATTGCGATAGTAAATCAAATACTAAGGCTTCTGACTTCAAGAAATGGTAGTGTATAAAAGAGTTCGTGACTTAAATATCTTAAACGTTTTTTCTGTTAAAATAATAATGCCGGATTCTCCATCAATACTTCCACAAAAAACTAACTCCGTCAAAGAGATGGTACGATACTTCGATAGAAGAAAGAACATAGAGATGCAAGGATACTTCGATAGAAAATTAAATTACTGGAAAGTATTGGTGTAAGAATGTTTCTAATCAGATCAACTTGGATATACTAACATCATTTTACGAGTAAAGGATTAAAGTTCGGATTATCTTGACATACATACATACATACAAAACAGATGTCGATGACCCAAGGGATGCATGTATGTCATTGACATACACCACAGTAATTTACCGAAGATGTACTTCAACAAATGATAGATTGTATATGTGATCTGAAATTAAAGATAGGATGACATTTTGATACAAAATTAAATTACACTAAGGAACTGTTGTACCGGTAATTTTTGTCAAATCTGCACTACAATTAGATTTATGAATTTAAATAACTTAGATATATAAGCATTATCTACAAGCAATAGAGACTAATATATGTCTATGTCAAACTGGTTGTTCTTTCCTTGTCTGGGCTATGAATAAGGAAAGAGAACTAACTATACTACTCGAGCCGGATCCCGGTAGAAGCACTCGTGTTCAAAATTTGAGAACCTCGAAAATGCCATCTACTGTTAAATGACTATGTATGCTTGATTGCTAGATATATGCACGTAATTAAACTAAGGCCACTATGTCCTTTGTGCCTCAGTTTAAAAACTAATCGAGGCACTGTGCCTCAGTTTAAAATTGAGGCCACCGTGGCTTCAGTTCTAATCTGAGGCGCCTCATTTTAACTGAGGTACCGTGCCTCAGTTAAAAACTGAGCTATAAACAAGTTACATTCATTTGATGACGAGGGAAGGAATATATATATATATATATATATATATATATATATATTACTATTTTTATAAAGTTGAGTCGGTGAGTAGTGTGTGCAATTGATAGCCTGCATGTGTGTGTGTAGCTATATACAAGTCAGTTTATACATTTTTGTTTAAGTTGATGTTATATCTATCTTGTTCAACTACCAACCTAAAACTATTCTCTAGATTTTTGTCCCTTCCCGTAAAAACATTCACGTACACTATTTCATGACTATCTTCCTCCCGAAGCATTAAAAATACACAAAAAAATTCCCCAATTTGAAAATTGAAAATAAATTAAATTAATTACCTAAATTCCTCAAATTAGAATATGTATATTTACATACCTATATGCATCTATAATGTGAATCTTGTGTATTGTAGTGTTAGTGAGTTGCGTGGGTTTGTAATGGAAGAATGAAAGATGGAAACACAACTTTGAGGTGAGTTCTTTACTCACGAATACTATGTCCAATCCTCTGTTTTGCATAAATAAGTATGAATTCAATTAATGGTTGAATATATTTTTGCATGTACTTTGAATCGAGATGTCATGCATGCCAGTTTTAGTTGCAGTTGTTTAGGAATGTGCATATGTCACTTGTGTGTGTGTATGTAAGTGTCGTGTGTGCATATGCATAAGTGTGTGCCGACTCCAACTTGTTTGGAAAAAATGGCTTTATTTTTGTTGTTGTTGAGTTTATATAACCGTACATATATTAGTGTGTATACAAGTGTTAGTTGGTATGTGCATTTATATTTACATGTGTATGCACTTGTTATATGTGTGTGAGTGAGAAAACATATGTATAAATATAGAACAAAACAAATGAATAAATAAAGAATAGGTTATCCACCAAGTTTTAAATATAGAGCTGGTGTTAAGCTAGATAATAAAATCAAGCAACTAAATTTATAACTGATGGAACTTTAGAATAAATATTCTCAGTGGAGCAAAGATGCTTGCGTGTGCGTATATGTTATGTAATACTCGAATGCCTTGCTGTGTATATCTTCATGCCAATGCAATTCTAGTCATAGAAAGAGTTACATGCGCGAATGAAATAATATAGATATGATGAGCTTGATTTATTATCATGTATATTTCTTTAGTATGCTGCCCTTCCCTTAATTAAATTTTCTTTGGTTTGAAATTATAGATATGATGCACTCGATCTTTGGATCTAAACCCAAATGGTTCGGTTAATGTGGTACCATGATGCTGGGATGGTAAGCTAAAATACCATTCTTATTAAAAAAAAAAGGGTATTATGCAATGAATCACTTTGATGTTTTCAAGTAATTGGCAATGAATCACTTTAAATAAATCCAGTATGCCCTTTTATTTAAAAAAAAGCTTGTGGGCAGCTACCAAAGGTCTTTAATTTTATTTACTAATAGAATCTGCATTCAAGATTGCGATAGCAACTTGAGCTGTAATCCAAGTCTGTACAATTATGCCTTTTATTCCTTGCTTAAAGCAAATAAAATTATTATCTCACACTCGCTACTTCTTGGATCAACGTCTACTAGAACTTTATCTTCATAAATTTCTTGATTAGACTTAAGCAAATGTTTTTAAATTTTTGTTTTATTATTGATGTCATTATAAGCAAAGAGAATGGTCACATTGTATGTAAACTTAGTGGAATTGCAATCAAATAAATTATGTAGTAGTGCAAGTGGTGTGTCTGTGTCAAATTTGAAAGTGATATTTCAACAAACAAAAGCCTAGTACCAAGACTAAAGATAAAGTAATTCGGTTACAAATGTCTACAAAAAATAAGGAACAAGAATAAAAAAACAAACAAAAGCCTAGTACCAAGACTAAGGAGTATACTGCTTTTGTTAATTCCATGATTTATGGCCGCAGTAAAATTAGCCTATCTGATGTAAAGGTTAGTCTTCACAATGAAGTGTTAAGAGGTAGATAGCGAACACTATCTTGGATAGTGATACCGAAGGCTTATCTGTTCAGAGAGGTAGAAGCAAAAGCAGGTCGAAAAAAGGTGGATGACGGAATTCTTCGCGGTCTCAACCTAGGGGCCTAAGAAGTTGACTTGTCATTATTGTAAGAAGCCAGGACACTTCATAGCACAATGTCCCAAGCTTGAAGGTAGAAGAAAAGATCCAAAGCAAGTCAATAGAGAAATTAGATACAGAGAGTGACACCGATATGTTTACAGCTTCTAGCTCTTTTGGAAGAGCAACTTATGGCTGATTGATTGCGGCATATCCTATCATATAACACTTGATAGGAACTGCTTTTCCACTTACCGTCAAACTCATGGAGGAGAAATTTTGATGGATAATGATGCTTCTTGCCGTATGCTTGGTGTTGTTAGTGTGACGATTAGGATGTTTGACGGTGTTGTTCGTACGATCACTAATGTTAGACATGTACCTAATTGAGGAGGATCTTGATTTTTTTTTGGGCATTGAGTGAACTAGGTTTGAAGATTATAGTGGAAGGAGAGAACATGAAGATATTGAATGGTTCCATGATTGTTATGAAAGGTGTGATGGCAGGAAATCTTTATCTGTTAAAGAGAACTACTATAGTTGGTAAATCAGCTTCTGTTACATCTGTTGATTCAGATTCTTCCAGATTATGGCACTCACAGATAGGTCACATCGATAAGCGTAGGATGGATGAGTTGAGAAAACGAGGATTGATTGATGGAGTTCATCATTCAAAACTTAGTTTTTTGTGAAAAGTGTGTTCTTGGAAAGCAGACGAATATTTCTTTTGGTACATGAGAGCATAAAGCAAAAGCTGTCCTGGAGTATGTTCTTATAGATGTTTAGGGTCCCTCCCCTTGTCAGTCTTTAGGTTGAGCCAGGTATTTCATTTCATTTATAGATGATCTCTCTCATAAAGTATGGGTATACTTTCCTCAGTCAAAGAGTGAAACCTTTGTCAGGTTTCGAAAGTGGAAATCTATGGTTGAGAAGCAGTTAGGTAAGAAATTGAAAGTTCTCCGTTTAGATAATGACGGTAAATTTATATCACATGAATTTATCCATTATTGTGAGTCTAAAGGCATTAAGAGGCATTACACCACATCAGGTGACCCCCAGTCTAATGGAGCCGCGGAAAGGATGAATCAGACATTATTGGAGAGAACAAGATGCCTCAGACTGACTGCTAAATTAAAGAAGAGAATTTAGGCTGAAGCTTTATCTATGACGACTTTCGTCATCAACCGCATAGCTTCTACTGCAATAAATATAGAGATCCCTGAAGAAGTATGGAAAGGAGAGCCTATTAGCTATTCATTTCTCAAAGTTTTTGGTTTTACAGTTTATGTGCATGAGAGTGAAGGAAAGCTGGAACCTGTGCAGTTAATGCGCTCGGCAGATTCAAAGCGGTGGAGGTGCAAAAAGTCATAGCGGGGATACAGCGAGAATATAGCGGATGACTCTAAAATAGCATATAAAACTCGTACTTAATGTTTTTACAAATATATAAATGGTAATTAAATGAAAAATTATCATTCAATTGAATTATAATTAATACATAAATAATTTTAGATAAAAACATGTGCGAATATACTTTAAATAAATGTAAAAGTGTTATATAACATAATTGAATTTAGTAGAATATTAGAGCATTTTCATTTTTGAAAATATATTAAAAATTAAATCAAATAAATTAGTTTCATAATTTTTATAATGTATAAATGCAATTTTTCAATTCATTTTGTTAAAGAAGATATAGCGGAAATAGCGGAATATAGCGGGAATAACGGGATATAGAGAAAATAGCGGGGCTTAAAGCGAAAAGGCTATATTTTGGGGCTACATGGAAAATAGTAGCGGTAGAAATCCTCTATGAGATATAGCGGGGTTATAGCGGGGTAATAGCGGGGCATTAACTACACCGGCTGGAACCTAGAGCTCGCAAATGTATCTTTCTATGTTATAGAAGAGGTGTGAGGGGATATAGGTTGTGGTGTACTATTAGCAAGAAGATCGTTATGAGAAGACATGTGACTTTTGATGAGAAGGCTATATGGAAGGTGGAGCCTTCCTCATCGGATGACAATGAGAGGATATGTGAAGAATACCAGACACAAAGAAAGTCATCTGTTGATTTTTTCCATAAACGTTCAGATGGTGTTTCCAATGACACCATGGTTGATGAGGATAATACCGATGTTAGTACAGAGGATCAGACTCAAGGTAGAGCTCATTCAGAACCTAGGCCTATCACTAAGTGACTTGATGAGTTTGTTGGATTGAGCATCGAAGACATTAACTTCGATGATATGGCATTATATGCTTTAAATGATGTCCATGATAAGCCCTGTGATTATAGAGAATCTATCGTATCAGTTCCAGTTGATTAGTTGTTATGGAGGAGGAGATTGAATCATTGCACAGAAATCATACTTGGAATTTGGTGCCTCTTCCCACCAACAAGAGTGCTATTGAATGTAAGTGGATCTATAGAATGAAAGACGGTGTAAATGGTGATTTCAGATACAAGGAAAGATTAGTCACAAAGGGGGTATGTTCAGAAGAAAGGGGTAGAGAATCATGATATCTTTGCTCCAGTGGTTAGGCATACTTCTATTCGTATTCTCTTGGCGTTAGTTGCTTATTATGATATGGAATTAGAGAAACTAGATGTCAAAACTGCATTATTGCACGGTGATCTGGACGAGAATATTTATTTAAAGCAGCTGGAAGGGTTCATTGATAGTAGGAGACCGGATTATGTTTGCAAACTCAACAAATCTCTATATGGACTGAAGCAGTCTCCTAGACTATGGTATAAGAGGTTTGATAAGTTTATGCTTTCACAGGGATACTCCAGAGGTTTTAAAGACCAGTGTGTTTATTTCAAAAGATGTGATGGTGATATGATTTATTTGTTGTTGTATGTTGATGATATGTTGATTGCATCACGGAGTATGGTCAGAGTTAAGGAGTTGAAAGCGGAGCTCAGTAGAGAGTTTGACATGAAGGATTTGGAAAATGCACAAAGAATATTGGGTGTGGAGATAAGCAGGGAGAGGAAGCGAAGAGGGTTAAGGCTCACTCAGGCGCAGTACATTGAGAAGGTCCTCGCTCAATTTGGTTTGGAGAAAACCAAATAGGTTGGCACTCCATGAGGCTCTCATTTTAAGCTATCAAAAGACCTATCTCCCTCATCGGAAGAAAACGAAAGGTATATGGCTGATATACCTTATTCTAGTATTGTTGGTAGTCTTATGTATGCGATGGTATGCACAAGACCAATTTTGGCCCATGCAGTGGGAGTTGTGAGTCAATATATGTCTAACCTAAGCAAAGAGCATTGACAAGCAGTGAAGTGGATTCTTAGATATCTTCGAGGTACTTCTTCGGTGGGCTTGTTATATGATAGAGTGGATGATGACATCTCTCTTAAAGAATACTATGATTCTGATTATATGGAGATAGAGATGTTAGAAAGTCAACGTTGGGCTGTCCTTTTACACTTGGCATAGGCTCGATTTCATGGAGAACAAAACTGCAATTTATTATAGCCTTATCGACTACCGAAGCAGAGTTGATATCGATTGTGGAAGCAAAAAAGGAGGGATTATACTTACTTCAGCAGTTGGATGATCTTTCAGTGGTGCAGCAGATAGTAAAGCTATTTTCAGACAGTCAGAGTGTGATCATCTTGTAGAGAATCAAGCTTATAGTTCATGGATGAAGCACACTGATGTTAGAGGTTTCTTTCTTATGCTTTAGGAAGAATGAAGCAAGATCAAATTGTTGAAGGTGAGTACTTTGAATAATCCTTTAAATATGATGACAAAGTCACTTCCAAAGGACAAGTTTGAGCATTGCTCAAACTTGATCAGTTTGATTCCTGTTACTCGAGCGCCATATGGTGCTAGAACCAATAACTTCTATGTTGATTGTTTGATGATGAGACATGCATATTTGAATCGTGGTGGAGTGTTGAAATTGTGCGATTTAAACATGTGCAGACTAAATTGGAGAAGTCATGAAATCCTAGGTCGACGAGGAGGAAGATGCAATGTCGTTAGGTGATGTGCTAGGGCTTCTAGGTGAACCAGGAATTTTGTTCGGTGGTGGAGATGCCGGACCAGAAATCAGGTGCGATGATGATCTTACTCTTAAGCGGTGATGTGTAGAATGCTGGACGAGAAATCTCATCCGGTAAAGGGTTACTCGGTAGTTGATGAGAAGAGGAGATGGTTGTTTGATGAAGTACCAATCTCGTCTAGTAGTCATAGTGATACCGAACCAAATATTTGGTTCGGTTGAGGAGTGGTTTCGTTCGGCGATGACAGTATTTTTTAGCAGAGGGAAGTATGGATGCCGGTCCAGATTTTTGCTTCAGTAGAAATACTGAACCAAAGTGTTGCCGCTCCAGATTTTTGGTTCGGGTGTGCTTTGCCGATCCAGATGCCAAGTACTAATGTCGAACAAGATGATTGTCGAACCAATCTTTGCCGAACTAGACGACTGCCGAACCGATCTTTGTCGAACCAGATCTTAGAACTGATATGTTGCAGCTGCCCTTCTCACTTTCTTATTCTATAAATACTGGAGCTTCTAGACTTTAATGGAGGACGATTTAGAGAGTTTTTGCTAATTTTTATGCTCTGTTTTGTAACTCTTCAATTGAGTGATAGATTAGGGAGAATCTCCACATATGTTTTAACTCTTTAATCTTGAGTGATTTGTAATCTCTTGTACTTGTTGAATAAAAGAAGTTGTTGGGTTTCCGTGGACGTAGGTATTCATATCCGAACCACATTGAATCTTTTGTGTTTCTTATTTCTGCTATTGTATCTGTGAGATTGCATAATTGATTTTTTAAGTTGCACTGATATCTAAATAGACAATACTAGATCCTGATCAAATAATTTGCTTCCGCTCAAATTAAAATAAAATTTCACTACATTGTTGTGATGGAAATCTTGATATACTTCACAACGAGTAGATTACTTGTTGCTTTTAAGTATTATTGCACTTAATCTCTTAAAATCCATCGAAGATGTAGTTGCAATATGAAAAACTAATTTGAAACACCAAAATGATAGCACATGAAGTGTGTATTTTTCTTCAAAAAGTAGCATACGAAATGCATAAAAATGAAAATCATATTTGGTAGAAACATTTTTGGAAAAATCTATTGCATTGGAGACATATACATGTACATATACATATACGTGTATGTATTTAAGAATGGTGACAATAATGAACTCTTTTGATTTCAGTTTCCTTTGTTTTTATCGAAGAAATGTTATACATATTTATAGACTTAGAAGTATCCATAGCTCATATGAATTATCAAGACATGTATTCTAACTCAAGGGAAAAATGTTATAATTTACTTTTTTTCCTTCACTGAATTTTTTCCATTGGGTTTTGCTAAGTAAGGTTTTAAAGAGGCATTACATTGATCCAAAAGGATCAAACTCCCTCTAATGCAATAAACTATTAAAATATGTCATACTATATTGTACTTTTTTTTTCATTCACTATGATTTTTCCCCACTGGGTTTTTCTTAGTAAGGTCTTAACGAGGCATTATCATGATCTAGAAGTATCAAACTTCTTTTGATGAAATAAGACATTGATATGTCATTGTACTCATTTTCCTTTACTAAGATTTTTCAGCTGGGTTTTTTAGAACGTTTTAATGAGACGTTATTTTATTCTGAAGTATCAAACTCTTTAGAAGAAATATCATTTTGATATGATATCTATGATTCTATAAGTTGCACTCTTTTCGTTATTCAAGATTTTTTCCATTAGATTTTTCTAACAAAGGTTTTTATTGAGGCAATAAATAATAGGGAGAATTAGGAAAAAAGGCAAAATTTGAGAAAAAATTAGGATGAAGGACATGAAGTTTTATTTTTAGGCTAAAGGAAAAATGCTAATTATATTAAGCTTTTACACTATACAAAATGCTAGTTCTAACTAGCATTATACTCAGTTTTACACTATACAAAATGCTAGTTATATCTAGCATTGTTCTTCATCCAAAAAAGCATACTTGTTGTCCTTCAGCCTAAAAAAATTTCTAGGTTTGTCTTTGTGCCTATTTTCCTATAAATAATATCTACATCGAATGAATAGATATATGTAAGAAAGATAATAATGATGGGGAGCAGTCATCATATATGTTTCAAAAGAGACAACTTCAAGATACCATATGATCATCCAAGATTTGAAGACGCATATTCAAGGAGGAATGTAATAATATATACAAGCAATAAGGGTGAAAATGCTAAATGTTTAAGGATATTATTATAATCTTCACTACATATAGAGTCTACAAATAGAGAGCTCATTTGCACTGTATTGATATCCTGAATGAATAAAAATATCCTCGTTATTGGCTTCTACTCTTGTTTATTTCCTATGACTTTGTTTATTTTATGACATAGTTTGCTTTTTTACATTGTTTGTTGTAGATTTTACTTTTACATTCATTGATTTTTAACCCCGCATACTTGTCTACTTCATCAAAAATCTTTTTGAGTGAAGCTACATTTTCTTTAGTTGATTTAGTGAATACCATTAGGCCACTAACATATATTAAGTGCGTGATGCTTGGTGTGACCCTATTTATTAGTTGATTATTCTTTTTAATGAATTCTATTTCCATTTGAATTGAAAAAACTCCATGGTAATAGTGAATAAATTGGGGGAACAAAGGGCCCTTTGTACTTAGAGTTGTTATGGTAATGGTAAATTTCTCATTACTATACCATTACCAGTCAATCATTTGCCTTTTTTTAATAATGTTGGTATGCCAGTATAATCGGTATGGTAACGGTAAATTTACCAGTTTCTAAAATAAAATATTGGTAATATTTTCTCAAAACCAGCAGTAACAATAACTTACCAGGTCACTTATAATACATGGATATTCATGTCAAATATTACATTACAAGAGGCATTTAGAAGTAAGAAAATAGTTAGGCTCGGTTTAGGAATTCCATTCAAATGGCACTAAATGCATTTCTTTTATTTCTCAATGATGTCTTTTACTAAGCGGCACAATGAAATTTATGATGAAGCATCATGACAACGTAAAAATATATCAAGTTTTTTATTTCTGCTAAACAAACAGTAATTTACCTTTAGCAGTGTAATCGCTACTGGTTTATCGGTTTGAAGCCCATAAAAGGCTGGTGTGTTTCAGCCACGATGAGGACATGAAGGGGTGCAACTGCTAGGTGGGTTTGTTTTGTATGGATAATGAAAAGAGAATTGATAAGAGATAAAAGAGAATCTATATCCATTATAAAAGCATCTCAACCCACGCCAATTTACGATCACAAAATCAAAGTAAAACAAATAATATTCGATAGCTAGTAGTCATCGGTTTGGGGACTAGCACCTTATTGGATTGGAAACTATTTCAAGGAATAAATCTCATTATTTCAAGGTGTACTTCTAGGCATTGGCAACAGGTAGATTTTCCAATCTACTAATGAATATCAATGTTTAAATAATATTTATATCATGTAAATTATTTTATTAATTAGGTGATGATTGCATATCAATATATTATCACACCTAGATTAGTTGTATGTTTATATATTTTAAAGTAATAATAATTTTTTATGTCATTATCATGTATATAATTCTTATGGTGGGAGAGAAATAAAAATAATAATTTAATATTCATCATTTAATTTATATAAGCTTTATAATTCAAATATTAAATCTTATATTGCATAAATTATGGTTTTAAAATTTTATATAAGTAATATTATACATAAAATGCTCTGGTTTCCACCTTTTAATATTATACATAAAACATTTTCGGCACAATTAAAATAATTTCTGTTTTTATATTTATTATTATCATTTAATTCTACAAATAAATAATACTAATACATATATATGTTACAAAAAATGTTTTAAATTTCGTAAAATTCAATTTACATATAACATCACTTTTAGCAGTAAAAAATTTAAATTTTATATAATTTAATTAATTTAATTAATTTAATTAATTATTGAAATTAATAAATTATTTGTAAATTAATTTAAATTATATACATATATTAAATAACGTAATATCTTCGAGATTTTTATTCTGAAATACTTAAATTAAAATTATCTTAAAAATTTATGTTTTATTATTTTATACTAATTTCCATATATATATATATATTTGTGTGTTTTATATAAGAAAATTGATATATATATATATATATATATTATTAATTTTATAAGACATTAATGCATATATATTTTCAGATTTGGATTTCAGATTTTTAGTAAAATAAATAAATAAATTTTAATATAATTTAAATGATTTTTAACACACACACACATACATATATATATATATGTGTGTGTGTGTGTGTGTGTATGCATGTGTGTATTATAAGTTTCATATATGTATATATTTCTCATAAAATAATTTCAAAATAAAATATACATATATAAATTTTTGTGTGTGTATATATATATGTATGCATGTATGTATGTATATTCTGCAATATTTTATATACATGAATTAAAGTATATAGATAGATATTTGGAAATATATTTGTACACTAGATGAACTAACATGCCCATTGTAGTGTAAATTGCAACACTTATACATGAGCATGTTATACCTTGCACGGATTATTATGTTACACATGCAGGCATACATATATGTGTATATGGTATACATATATGTGTATGTGGTACACACACATATATATTATAATATTAATTGCATAATATAAAACAATATTATAAATTTAAATAAATCAATGAATTTATTTAAAAGAAATTTAAAACTGTTCCAAATAAATTAGATTTCATAGGCCCAATAAAGATCCAAAATTGTAAAAAAAAAAAATAACTCACTCATTACTTCCGCTGCTAGCTGGCCTACTTACAACATTTCTAAGTCCTGCTTGTTGTTATTTTTTGGTTTGTACTTTTCTTATTATTCTGTAATAACAAGCTAGACCTCGATGTTCTGAACACATCCCACTATTCAACCTCTTGAAGTAGTGCTGAGAAAAGGACTCTTCCTTAAAAGCAAAACACAACAAAGAACCTACAGAATCTTCTAACCTAGCAAACTCAACCTCGCAACATCACAAGTAGGTTAAATCAAGTGCAACCTCTTGGCACCGGACTACACTTGACCGCAACCTTTCCTTCTCTGCAATTGCATATCCATCACACATTAAATACCAACTAATTGCCATTATTCTAACTAACCGGAGGGTTCACCTACAACCTTATTAGGCTCATGGACAAAACTCTTCCAAAAATCACTAAAAAAAATTCTTTTCCAGACTTTTCCTTCCAGTTTTTCCTCAATTTTCGTTTTCCATGAATTTTTGAAAAAGTAGTTTCTAAAAGAATTCCTTCCAATGATTGATGGAAGAAATCATAAATTTCCTCAATTTCCATGGAATTTCCTTTCTTCTAATTATATTGCTCCAACTCATATGCTTGTGCTTGACCTGACAAACAGATCAAATCAGATCATAAAATGGTTGGATAAAAATTCGATGTAACGCATTTTTGATCTAGCTCATTTGACCTATTTAGTATAAGAGTCAATCTGACCGAACTCACTTAATATATAGGTTACCTATCTAACACATTTAACAATATAAATCAAATTAGGCTAATAAATAATTTAGAAAAAAATACGGTTTTCTTTTTAACCTTTGAATTTCTATAATAATTTAAATTTAAATTCTATTTTTCATCAAAATTCAATTTTTCTTTAAAATCAAGGTTTAGATATGGAGGGTGTAGCCTATTATTTACTAAGTACAACTTTCGACCGTTCAATATTGTCTGTAATGTAACGTGAGTTCATTGGTCAAAGTCTCGCATGAGTGCGAGTCGGTATGAAAAAGCGACTGCATTTTGAACGGAAAAAATAACGACTTATGCCTAATCGTTCAAGCGAAAAGTTTCAATATTTAAATTGCAATGGGTGAATTTCCACACAACTACCCGGTGATTTAGAGAGAAATGAATTATTAAAGTACTTTTTATATCAAAGTTGTGATGTGCTGATGTAGCTTATTATTTGCTATGTACAACTATTAGTCATCATGGAAAACTATAACACATTCAAAATATGAGGTATCCAACTGTTCGATATTGTCTATAATGTAGACATGTGTTCACTAATCAGTGTCTTGTTTGATTCCGAGTAAGTATGGAAAAAATAGCGATTTCTGCATAATCGTTCGAGTACACATTCTACATTATCAAATTCACTGAATGGATATCTAGAACTTTTCATTCCGAATTTTCGAACGTTCGTCAATTGAAATTCCGGTATCGACGAAATGAAATTCGGAATAAATTGCATTTCTCCATCAATGGTCTGAGGTCAGGTGTATATTTTGTAGCATTGTTTGAGGTCTGACTCGATCCGAGGCTGTAAAGCATCCAGTCCGTGGTCATACGGTTCTCATTTATAACATGATTTAGTATAAGAAATAATGTTTGAAAATATGTCCGTCTGAAGATGCTCGATGATTTTTGTTGTCTGAACATTATCCGTCCATTGTTCGGCTCGTACAAACAATGTCCGAACATAAACCTTGTCTGGTCCGTGTCCGTCTGATTCTCGTATAGGACATAACACAGACACACCTTCGCCCAGTCCGGTCTAACCCGTTTATACTCTTAGTAGGAGGGAATCAAAAAATTCTTTGGACCGTACGAAAATTTCTTGTACAACACTTTGATCGTAGAAGGGTATTTTTGAAATTGCGGAAAGACGTGATAGATCATATTCATTGAAATTCAATTATTAACACAAGTAAAGAAGAAGTAAAGAAATAAAGATAGATTTACCTCAATCATACCAATAGAGTGGTGTTAAATGCACCGCATTAGGTATATGCTATATTTTACACATGAAATTCATTCGGCAGTATACCGTCGAGTTATTATGAAGTAGTACAGCGTTATACTGCTGAATAAACTGCATTTTTTAAATCAAATTTCATTCAGCGACATACTATTGGAAGAAACCGGATAATTTATATACTGCGAATGCCTGTAGCCCTCTATAAAAAAGGGTATTATTACCGGCACTCCACTTTCAGTTAAGAGATGACCATTTTTTATTTGCACTCTACTAAATTTAATATTGTTATGAGGGGTACTCATGCTATACAAATAATATATAGCTTTTCATATTTTACCCATCATTTATTTTTAACCAATCTTCTTCTTCTTCTTCAATTATTTTTTTTTTCACTAAGTTCAATTTAGCCTTCGGTAATGGTGAAAATTAATCTTCTGCTTCTAGACCAAAAACATATTTCTATTTTACCCATCTTTAATTCGATTTAGAATTGTCGATGATCAAATTAACGTATAAAAAATAGAATTTTTTAAAAAATACATATTTATTTTGTTGAACAAAATCTACATTATGGATGCTTTGTTGGATAACAGTTAATCTTGTTTCTTTCTTTTTTGGAACTTCATCCGCAGATAGGTTTAATTTCTCCATTAATTATTATTTGAATTACAGCATAAAGAAGAAGAATAGTGAAGATTGAAGGAAATTATGGTAAAAAATAATGGGATAAAATAATCAATTTACAATATAATTATATGAGGGGGCTATATTTGTTCGTACCCCTCATAGTAAAAGAACTTTTTTTAAAAAAAGCCCCCCACCTAACCAAAAGTAGAGTGCCAGCAACAATACCCATAAATAATTAAGAGACCTTTACACTAGTACAATTAAATATCCATAAAAAATCTGAACATATTAAATGATAGTAAAACGTAAGAATTCGAAGTTCTCTCGTTAATTCTAGAAATTATCTATATTCTCCATAATTCTCTCCAAGTGGATAATTTAATTTTAAAATCCTATGATTTACCATTTTATAATCATTCTACTAAACTTTTCACTCTATTTTACATTCAAATATCTGCTTTTAAAAGAATATACAATCATTTACAAATCTTTCACGGTTCTCTTTTGAAATTTTATATTATAGTCTGCATATTTAAATTAATTATATAATCTAAAATTTAAACTAATTGATTAACTTAGTCAGCTGATATTTATTAATCAATCCTATAAGAAGAAATTTTCAATATTTATACTAAGGCGCATCAACAAATCGGTAAAAAATTCATTTAGATGCAAATATATATATATATATATATATATATATATATATATATATATATCAATCACATAACATAAATTATATACATTAATGACAATTACAAATCTATTTTATAATTTATTTACTAAATGAATTTATCATACATTGCACTATAAAATTCTATTAACTTCAAATACCTAAAATTTTAAATTTTTTACAATTATTTAGAAATCCTTCTCGATTATCTTCTAATATTATACATTCAAGTCCATATACTTAACTAATTATGTAATCTAAAATCTAAACTATTTAAATAAATATGATTAACTAATATTTATTAATCCATCTAATAAATCCTAAAAATACGAGAATTTCAATATATACAATATTCATGTATAAGAGAAAATGATAAAATTATTTCTTCTTTATTCAGATATATAAAGATATTTAAATTTATAACACAAAATGTATACATAAATAATAATAAGTCTTTTAATTTCTAATCTATTTATTTCATAAAAATTATCATACATTATATAACATTATGTACATAAATAAAATGTATTTTTAGTAATAGTTAAAATATAAATACTACTTTTTAATAACATTATTGTGTGCAACGCATGTGTTATACACCAGTGAAGAAGAAATCAAGGGTGGCTACATCAGCACCAACTTACCACTATATCAGCCAAGGTCAATCAACATTCTTTAGTTATAAATGTATACTTTCCTTCCGGAGGAAGAGGATCGAATTCATAATTATGCAATACAGCAAGATTATTGTAATTCTTCAAGCAATAGAATACCAACACCATTCAAAGTGAATGTAGATCCCTCACAGACGGAACAATATAAAACGTTGTCTCATCTTTCAAAGGAATCTAATGGGATAAGGCATTCTTTCCCAAGAGGCTTAAGATAGTTGCATGCACAAAAAGACTACATAACATTGAGGAAAAATGACAAGATGTTCGTGTATATGTATAGCAAAAAGTTTAGCTGAATTCACTTTTGATACATTCAAAATGAGGAGACTGCTCCCAAGAATAAATATTTCTATTTACACCTTTAAACATAAAAAGCAGTCATTAACTGAATAATAAGCATACAGCTTATTCTCAGCAAATTATCTACGTGCCACAACTACAACATCAAACACTGTATGACCTAACTCTACGGTTTCAAGTGTATTCCCTCATGCAAAGGACTCATCTGGACCCTGCTCACACTTCATTTGCCTTTCGCCGATCTTTCTCTTCTTACCACCCTTAATCTCCTCTTCCTTCTTATCGACAAAACTCATCAAATCCTTAAAACTCGATAATCGAGAAGGCCGCTTATGTATAGTTCGTGATTCAAAGGAGGAAGCTTCGGCCCCTGTTCTGGTAGTGTATTTGTTATATTGACAGTATATACGCATGAAGAATATCAAGAGAGCAATGATGCATGAAACCCCACAAATAAGAAAGAGGCCCCAGAAGCTTTCTAAGCTTAGTCTGTTTGCATCGATGGTTGTGTCTTTTGAGGAGCAGCCGTTTTGGTTCAGCCATTTGTCGTGGATTTTTTGGAGTTCTCCGTTTTCCGATAAGGTTAATATGGCGGTTGATAGATCTATTGCTAATGGAGAATCTCTTTGAAAAGCCTGTATCAAAATATAATATTGAAGTTAAGGAAATGAGAAAGAGTCATTCTTATATTGATAATGTGTAGCAGAGATTGGATCAAATAAGGGATGACCGGTGATATTTTAGGCCTTGCCTCTCACATTGCCGTTCTTAAACTTTTTTATTATTAAATTTATTAAATAATAGTAAAACGGAAGAATTTAAAGCTCTGTTATTAAATCTAGAAATTTCCTCCCCTCTCCTTAATTCTGTCAAGATATTTTATTCACATCCTTATAATTTATCATTATTATAATGTTTCTACTGGTTCTCTCTTCTATCATAAAATTTAAAACTAATTTTAACAATTATTTATAGGTCTCTTCCAAGTTTTCTATGGCATTTTGCATTTAAGTCCATATATATCAAATTTAGTTAGGTGATCTTAAAATTTAAGTCTTTTTAAATAAATACAATAAATGAGTAGCCATTAATTGATCTAACAAATTTTAAAAAATAACAATTCAACATGTGTACCGCATTCATATTGACAAAAATGGTAAAATTAATTTTTCATGTCCTATAGTTTTAAATTTCCACAATTATGTGCAAACTATTACGATGTCATGCTAATATTCTCTCTTATCATTTTGCATTTAAATGCCAACATTCAATAAATTTTACAATTATTTACGAAATTCTCCTATGCATTCTTATATTATTTTACATGCAAGTCCATATATTTGAATTTATTAATTGATCTTGAATTTAATTTTTAACTAAATTCAATTAACAAATATATATCAATTGATCTAATAAATTAGAAAAAAATGATAATTCAATGCGTATGTATTTGTATTGATATAAATGGTAAAACTATGTTTTCATTCAAGTTCATATAATTTAATTTTTTTCATAATTATATACAAAATTATATTTGATACTATTACATTTTTCCACGTTTATGTTCATAAAATTTCTCTTTATAAGATTATTTATTTAATACAAAGAAATATGTATATAATTTTTTCTTTCTAAAAGTGGTACTTCATTACAAACAAGTGTATACAATAAAATTTGTTTTTAAAATTGGTACATCATTACAAACATAAATAACGTTTTTTCTTTATAAAATTGGTACGCCAAATGGACTCTTTATCATTATTAGATTATATTTTGTAAAGAATAACATTACATTTAATGATAAGTGGTGAATGTTTGTATTGTATAATATTGAATAAAGAATAAATATTCTCAATTATTACATTTTTGTACAAAATGTTACATTTTGATTAGTTATATTTGTATTCCGAGTTAACCAAACTGACAAAAATCATACCATATCTTGTTTAGAAATATTTTTCTTTCATATTTTATTACCTTTTTCACATAAATGTTAAGTATTTTTTGAAAATTTCATTATAAAATAAAAATTGTAAGGTATGAAACAATGTATTAAAAATCATTTTTTTTACATAATTAAAATGAAAATATGATTTCTAACGTTTCAGGTCTTATTTTCACTTCATATTTCTGTTAGTAGTTAAATAAATATTTTTTATCGATGTGATAATATCATATAATAATTTTGATAAACATGCCCTGTGAGAACTATAAATGCATACAAATATATTGAGTCTTCGGTATTACACTTTTATTTTTAGGCATTTATCGTTGTTCTCTCAAGTAATATTTGAAATTTAATGTATACATCATTTATCAAATGTATCAAAATCTGAATGTCAATTTCAGAATATATGCATACGAATTTATTTATGAAATACTATAAAAATATTAATTTCAAAATTTATTAAGAATGTTTACTTTCATTTATTTAATTGTCAGATAATGGATTCTAAAAAACAATAAATCGAAATATAACTCATTTTTATCAATAAAAATGATAATTTTTTTTATTCAAATATAAAAATAAACAAATCTCATAACAAAAATACGCATTTATAAATATAGCAATTTCAATTTATAACTCATTTATCCTAACAAAAAGCATCAGATATTGCATAATAAATTATATTCTTCAAATATATAATATTATTTTCAACAACATACCGTGTGCAACGCACGGGTTACACACTAATTTACTCATAAAAGGAGAAACTAAACGCTACTATCTACATAGAAATTGTTGTGACTTGATTTGTGAACATGTAATTCTTGTTTTATACACCATGTTATACTGTCATTTACATTTTTCCCCCCAATTCAGATATGCATTAGAAGTATCTATAAATATCTATAAATCTGCATGAGAGTAATTAAAACCGACTTTTGCGCGGTAAATATCTATAAATCTGAGCTTTATTTGGTAAGCATCCTGACGTCGAGGAGTTAGAAACCAAGACTTCTAAATCATACAACCTGAGTTAGGGTTCTAAATTAAAAAAAAATCTCCTATGCCAAAACTCAGAAAATATCATGTCATAACACAGAGAATCTCATGTGTCGCTAGATAAAAAAAACCTGATAAAAAGCTCCCAGAGTCATAACAATGATTCATATAACTCTTTTGAAATCCTTCACAGACAAAATTCAGTTAATGTATATGCACGAACGAAATTCACTCCTGCATGTTTCTTTAACTTAAATTCTACCGACGGTGTTTATATTACATATGTATCGCTTCAACAGCACTAAAAATTTACCGATCTTTATTTTACCTATCTTTTCAAGTAAGGGGAATGAGAAATGAAGGTAATAGCAAAAGTACATGGGCAAAAACAGAAAAACAAAAGGACAATCAAATTTCAAATTGAAATCTTGGTAAATAGCCATAAACATAAAAATACAACTTACAAATCCCCATCCGCTCCTCGTGAATTCTTGCCCAACTGTCTTGAAATTACAATAGCTAGACAGGAAAAGTTCAACATACGGAAGTTCATCTACAACTGCAGCAACTCCTCCGGCACCAGGCCCACGTTCAAGTGCGTCTGCATACTCTTCAGGACTGCCTAACTCAACCAACCTCGATTCTGAAATTTTCAGTTGCTCTATCAAATAGTTCTTCGCAAACGAACCTACTTGGTAGCCTATAGGATCAGTGCTTGCAATTAAACCATCAAGTCCTTCCACTCGAGAAGAAAGTTGTTGAACAGTTAGAATCGATGTCAGGCTTGCAGTGTAGCTTGAGTTTATTATAAGTACCACGAATAGCCATATGATTAGTACCAGTCTCCCTAGTGTGCTTACAGTATTTTCTCCTGAGATGAAGCAAATGTGCATGTATGTGAATATTTTTTAACAAGAGTACAAGGAATTAAGTGTGTAACAAAAAATTACTTACTATGAGCAAAAAACATGGTGGATAAACTAAACCTGCAAGATGAACGTGACACAATTTAGTAAAATGAATGAGAATACTAACTGAATAGAGGAAAATGGATTAAAAGCTGAAATAAGTCATGGCTCTGATACCACTTGCAACAAATATTTTTAGTACAGCTCACCCTTAAAAGCAAGCAAGAAGAGGATGTCTGATAAATAATATCTTCATCAACTTTCTAATTCTAGGCGTTGGGGAACATTACGAATGCATAGTATGATTATTTGTAAGCATTCAATGTTTATACTCATAAAAACACCCATACTTTCAAGTTTCTTATTAGTTGTCTTAATTTTTCAAATTCTACATTAAGGTTGTTGTACTTAACGATATGGCTAAAACCATTTCATCCATTTTGACCTAACAAAGGCATATTTTCAATAATATATGCTGAAAGTGTGATTTTGATCGTATTCAGTGCTATCCATTAACTAAACCGACAAAATCAATAACAATCTTCATAACAAAAATCTGAAAAGGGTAATGTATAGCTAGAAAACTCTACTGCCACATGCTATACACGCTGAACGTTTATGAATTTCTGATGTATTATATCATGATTTCAAAATCAGACCCAGGCAAAAACACTATATCCAATAGCCATGGATCCACTTCTTATTAGGAAAATGTAAAGGTTTGAAGAATGTACGAACCAACAAACAGTGACTAGTTGTTGGCGTGGAGAGCCACGAAACTCAGTATTCATCCGATGCTCAAGAATCCAAACAACAGCTCCAACAAAAAGGAAGAAAGCTCCTGTAACACACCACATTTCTATGGAGAATGGTTTCAGAAAAGCCCAAGCACTTGATTGCACTGCTTTGATCTGAGCTACTATCACAAGGCCTGATTCGATGAATGGCTGTGTAAAATCTACAATCCTCGTTCTATTTGTTACAATGGCAATGTCTCCTACTGCTGCATCAAAGTACTGTAATATAATACGTAATTATTTAACAGTTAATATATTTATATAACTGCATTGAATGGTTAACATATCTGGCTAATATACTGGAATGTCAATAGAAACATAAGGTTGAATTTCAACGATCACAATATGTTTATTTATTTATTTTTCCTCTATAACCCAGAGGGTGAAGGCTTTATGCCATTGTTTCTTATAATTTTACAAGAGGTGTGAGGTTCATTTATATTAAAAAGCTCCTGCTTTTTAAGGATCATACACTCTCCATGATTGGTTGAAAACACACATATGTATCAATCAATTAATATTATTTGAAAACTGTGTTATGTTTCAATCAATCAAAAGCAGTTTATAACCTCTCACTTCGAAAGAGCAACCCCAACAATAGAGTGTGAAGTTTACTAAGTGGCATCTTAGATGTCCTCTCATACACTAATGGTGATATTTTACAGCAATTAGTGATCCACAAAATAAGGATTGTGATTGGATAATTTACTTATACAGTGTTTTGAATGTTGGATAAATCAATGCTACAGAGTAGCGTTCCTGCTATTCATTATTAAGCAAAATAATACTACATTGCTACCCCTACTGAGTATTTCGTGAGTAACAATACTCGCAAAATATCCTAGTTGGAATGCTTTAAGAAAATGATGTGACTAGCATTTCTCAAAAAACGCTACTATGGAACAGCACTTACATTATCAGCGACCTTTTGCACAAGTCCATTGAAACTAGGATTTTCAACACCATTTCCAAATAGCACAAAAGTATAAGGAACAGGATACGGTAAAAGCTCAACTGCAGCTTTAAAGACATCGATAGTGTAACCATTCACTCCATCAGGACTATTATCCTTAGCCACAAAAGCTTTATAACTCGCTCTATTAGGCACACCAATTCTTAAAGGCTTTCCATTGTTTGGAAATACCCAACCACGTGGCCTAGTAATAGTTTCTCCAGGCCAAATTACTGCATTCAGTTGTTGACCACTCGATGTAATATTTGGTGGTTTCTTATATAATATTTCAGGTTCAACGACCGATAAACCCGAATAATTCGACCAAAACCCAATACTTCTAACACCCGTTCCAACAATATTAAGAATATCATATGCAGGATGAATCAAATTCCTATCAGGACTAAATTCCACTTTGCCTATCAAACCAGTAAAATTCGTAAGCATTATTTTGTCAAGCAACTTGTTTCCTCCAGTGAAATAATTCAGCATGTCCAGATGCAAAATGCTATCATTTGCAGAGCGTAGTTTAGGATCTTTACTAAAAGATACATTGTTCCCTTCCTTTAAAAATTCATCCAAAGCATAAGCAACTGACCAAACTGAATCATAAGCATACAGTCCATAACTGTTCAAACTCGAAATCATGTTTCCATTTCCACTACGAATCATTCCATTCCATCTAGACACAAATTTCTTTTTCAAATTTGAATTTGAAGTATGATGATTAAGAACAAGTAAACCTTGAATGAGGTTCATAGTATCCGAGTCAGAAGAGTAAGAAGAATCCAATGCAGTAGCTAGCCAGTCCGTAGCGATCCAGACATAACCATTAGCCATCATACCAAGTTGTCGTGCAACCAAAAATATATTGATACCTGAGTCTGGATTAACATGAATAACATATACTCTAGACTCCATTAAATTTACCTTCCCCAACAAATCGCTAATTGTAGTTTCATCTGAGTTAGGAGGTATGGCAGCTTTGTACGATATTTTGGCACGCTTAGTTGCTAGTGCATCACCTAATGCAGTTGCTCCACCTCTTCCATAACTGTTATCACAGTATATGGCAATGACTTCTCTCCATTTGTAGTATTCTATTATGTCAGCTATTGCATTCATTTGGAAGTAATCACTTTGAGTTGCTCTTACAAAGTAAGGGAATTCCAATGTGGAAAGGATAGGGTCGGTCGCTGCAAATGAGACAAGTGGTACATGGAGTTCGTTTACTACATGTGATATGACTTGTGCGATTCCAGATGACTGTGGACCGATTATTGCTACTACGTTGTTTACCATAAGCTTTAAGGCTGTACAAAAAGAAAAGGCCTCAGTTGCAAATTCATTAACCACTTTGATGTATAACTTCAGACATATGTGATGTTCCATTAGACCATAAGTTTGATAGATCAAATTCACAATATTATAGCATATTTACAAAAAAGATGAATTGCTAAAGTGCACAGATGGTTGAAAACAATAAGTGGGTCTTTTGTTTGATTTTGAACCAACATAGATAGTCCTGCATAGATACAAAATCACTAATGTAGCATATAGCTTAACAAGATATATAACATACGTCATTACTGGGACTTCTCATCTGCTATTGATATGCATAGCAGATGCAACTGGAGGCTAGAGTAGTCTATGTGCCTATGAAAATTTCTTAAGCTCGAGCATATTTTGTATTTAACCAAATTTTACTCAGCCATATCTGATTCATCTATTCTGAACTAAATTTCTAAATCGGTTACTGATTGATGAGTAAAACATTTGCATCCATATACAATAATCCATCTTTAAAATACAGCAAAAAACATGAAGACTACCTTCAATGATCCCAACAAAACCACTGCATTCAGTATCCTGTGCAATGACATTAAGCTTCACACCATTAAGAATATTAGGATTTCCATTTATATCTTCAACCGCGAGCTTAATCGCTTGCCCAGCCACTCTCCCAATAGTTGAATTGAACGTGAACAGAGCTCCCAAATTCACAACAGTTGGCTTTAAGAAGGCAACAGTGTCATTTTCGCCTTTGGTTAATGCTATGATGAAGCACAAAGCCAGCAGCCTAATTGAAGCTAGACTCATTGTGGATTTGTATGTACAAATCGACAGGGGTCCTATATTTTCCAAAACATGAATTAAGAATGGTATGAAAAGCAGCAGCAAATTCAATTTATGAAGTTAGAATCTATGTAGATGAAACAATTAACAAAGGGAAAATGGCATGTGAAGAAATACCAAAACCCATTGAACAAGTTACACAAATGAACAACTATAATAATCAGAAACCAAATAACATTATTCTTATGATCTTGAAAAAATAGAAAAAGAATATGCTATCTAATGAAAGAATGATGGTAGCTTCAATAAAAGAGGATACTGAAATAAATATCTATAAATTATTGTCAATGGAATATAATAAAGTTAATGATTAGGTCCTCATCTGGCATCCAAATATTTCAAAAATAATATCTAATGTCAAAGATAAAACATGGAAGCTACTAAAATGTTAATAGGCAAGAGAAGAATTGGTCTAAAAGCGAGAATACAAAAATCGAAAGATGGGGTTTTCAAGCATCCCATTGTGCAGGTTACATCATGAGAATTAAACCCATAAGTTAATCGAAAATGAACAGTGACGATACCTAAAGCTTATGTGACTTGATACCATGAATTTGAGATAAGAGAGAAATTAAGAAAATCACAAAAAGGGATCTTTTTTATAGCCACAGAGATGAAGCGAAGGACTGCAATCCTTGAAAATAACACCAATTTGAATTCTTGGAGAAATTATATTATCTTAATAATGGAACAAGGCAATTTGCAAACTGAAAGGGAACTGTAAGACTTTAGCATCCAATTAATTTGATTTTATTTGTGTTTAAAAAGAAAACGTTTTGGACTAATTTTAGCCATTGAATATATTCGTACTGCAAACTTTTCATTACTCAATAAATACATAATCTTCAAATCTTTATGATGATTGTGATAGGACAGATGTGGAGTAATTGGCACATTTACCATGAGTCTTTGTTCAAATTTATATGAAAATTTTGATCCGTGTATTAGATCTGTCAATCAAACGTACATGGCCCAAAATCTGTTTTTTTATTAACCTCAAATGAATAAAGTGCGGATTGAATTGGTAATTTTAATAGCTCAGGTTAAATTTGAACTTACATGAACAAAATAATGAAATATGTTCACAAGACGCAAATTATAATTTAGCATACAATAATATAATTATATAAACAACAAAGAATTTCAGGGGAAAAAAGTTCAAATTTAGATGTAATTTGTAATGCTAATTACAGAACTAAAATTCGAATTTCAGGTAAATGGTTAGTGATGCTACAGACCCGAATTAAATTGCTAAAGATGTTTGATCTTTAATTACGAATCCAGTTCATAGTACGGCCCAACCATCGAATAATGACAAAAGTACGTATTATGACCCATACAATGAATAAAACACAATAATGTACCGTGCCGTCGTAGGATCCCACCATTCAACCGTAGTTGTAATAATTTTGATGTACGGTTTATTTTGTATTGATAGCACGCAAAAGGATTAAAAACACATCAGTTTTCTTCGGGGGAAAAAAATGAAATTTAGGTTTTTTCCACCGTCGGAGTAAAACACATCTATTCTAAAAAATTATTCATCAATTCCCGACAAAAACTTTGATAGCTCAATGGGGATTCTATATAGACGAAGACAGTTTTCAATGGCCATTTCCATCCGTCGGAAGACTATCCAGAAGGAGCCACTAGTAGTGCTGAACAAATCCAATGGGCATGCTGATAAAAGAAGGGACCCAAGACCCTAAAGACCCTAAAATGTTGCAATCCAAAATAAAGAAGCATCAGATAATGCCAGAAAGCCAGCTATCTTCTCACTGAACATAACCCAAGATATGAAATGTGAAAATACACTGTTGCAGGGAGCAAGAAGATCAAAAACCAATGAATACAATCTAAAATACATCCCTCCCATAAAGATTAGTGACAAAAGGATTAATGTTATCAAATAAGTAGTACGTAAAAAAGCCGAAGAACAATGAAAAAATGCAATTCATGCTTATGTCGTAGGTGCAAAAACTTGTTTTGTATATTTTAAAGCATATATACAAAGAGTTTGGAAAAAACGGGGGGGGGGGGGGGGGGGGGGGGGGTTTAGTTGGATTCCAGAAAACATAAGTTTGTCTTGATCAATTTTAACGAGTTATCAGATTGCCATAGAATCTTCGAAAGTAACCCTTATTTTTTCGATGAAGACTCATCATTATTAGAAGGTGGTCTGGCGACATCAAGCTGAAGACAGGTCAATTGATAACTATGTCAATTTGGATCAAACTGCCAAATGTGAATCTAAATTTATGGGGTCATGAAATGTTTAGTGCCATGACCAAGATAATAGAAAAACTAATTAAATGTGATGCTGCCACTAGGGTCGGTTCTAGGTCATTTTGGGCCATGGACAAAACTTAAGTTTGGGTCCTTTCGTACGATTGCAAATAATATTGTCAAACGATAATAACCATATATAAATAATAACAAAAGCGCTATTTATTTTCAAAGGCTAATTAATTTGTTCATTACGTTCCTAAAAGTATCAAACTTAAAACTTCTTAATCATTAAAGAGACAAATGGTAAATCCAACAATAACATCATTTAAAAATTTCTCTTAATGCATTTCTTGAAGCAAAATCATTGATTATATCGCCCTGTTAATATTTTCGAACATATCCTTTTCGATACGTAGAATTGCTTGCCCATTCAACATATCTTGAGACATAGAAGTTCACAAACATGATTTTAACAATTTCAATTTAGAAAACATTCTTCTGGCAGATGCAACGGTCACAGGGATAGTCAATTATATTCTTTAAGCAATCATCACATTCGAAAACATATATATTTCTCTCACAAACTCAATCATTCTTGTTGAAGTCTATGGCTTGTCTGTTTCATATGATTCCTTTGGAAACATTGCTTGCAATACCTGTAGTTTAGAACATAATTTCTTTCCAATCACATCAGAAATATCATCCTTTTTAAAGCATTTTCAAGACCCACGCAAGCAATTACAATTCCTAGTTATCTAGATTAATTAATTTTTAAGCAACGTATAAGAACCAAATACAGACTCAAAGAGTTTCATTTGTTTAAATATGGTCCTTAATTGTGAGAGAGCGATATCAACCATGTGAATAAAATAATTAATCCTAATTGATTCTTGTGTATATAATTGTTCTCTATTATTATCAAATGTTTCATCAAAATGCTTTTTCTTAAAATTCGTCGTTTTGTTAGAAACGTTGGCAAAATTTTCGTATCTACAGCGGTTTGTTTTGCTTCTTCAATTGCTATATTAAACTCATCTTCTTTATATATTTTTTAAAAAAAAACAAGACCTTTCAATTGTTAACTACAATATCAAGATGCATATCGTCCGATTGTAACTTTTTACTTACTACGTTTGTTTTGTTTTAAACATCATGTCAAATACCAAAGATAATATAAATTCAAAACATGAAAGTTCGCTTGTAGCTAAAGTTTGAGCATCTCTACTTGGTTGAGCATCTTCTGTAATTTTTGCTAATTTGAATAAAGTTTCTCTAATTTTAGAAAATTATGATTTTAATGCTTTCGATATGACTCCCCCATCATGTATTTGACAATGATTTTAAAATTAAACCCTTTATATGATCAAGTAAAACATGTCATCGTTTTGTTTAGTTAGACAAGGTTAAATATATACATTAGCATACTCCAAAAAATGGTTTCACTTTATGAGAACAATTTGTCATATTACATAATACTAAACTAAGACAATGAGAACCACACGGCATGTAAAATGCTCTTGGATCTATTCCAAGTAATCTTGTTTGTACACCTTAACGTCGCTCATTCATATTAGATTCATGTTCTTGTCCCCTCACATCATCAATGTTAAGTCCAAGATTTTTTAATGCATTTTGTAATTTATTGAAAAGAGCTAGTCTAGTTGTATCCACAACATTTATGAACTCCAAAATAAATTCTTCTATTTTTATTGGAGAACATGACACATCAAAAACATCTTATTATCAAAGTCATTTTTTCTTTGTGAATTGAGTCCGAGTACAATCAAGAATAATAGAAAAATATTTTGCCCTTTAAATTTTGTCAATTATAGTATTTCTAACTTTGGACGCTAGAATGATAATCAATTGATTTTGGATTTTATTAATAAGATGGTGGTGATGGATTTCTTTATTTCTAGTAAGTGGAAAATTATGTTGCATTACTGGATCAAACTCAGAAATCATTTTGATAAGATCCAAAAATTACCGTTAGCATCATCATCAATTATTTCATTTTTTCCAGGAAAAGCCAAATTATTTATTACAAGACATTTTACAACAATAATAATTCGGACCGTTACATTTTTCCAATATAATGTGTTATTCCTAATTTGCATTTGCAATTCTTTGTCTATAGTATCATATACAAACGTATGTATGCATGCACGTACAACAGAATAATGTGTACATAGTTTGACAGCAGTATATAGATATATGGATTAATACTGCAACAGACATGTTAGCCCCTCCTGTATAAAAATGGATTATCTAAATGTATATATATGCGTGCATCAAAATATTGTATAAATAAACGTATATGTGTAAAAATATAATTATATACTTACTATAAAATATTGATTATAAATTATTTACACAAAGCATTTATAAATATACATACATGTGTGTCGTATATATATAGTTAAATTATAAAATTATTTCAAAATTAATTTTCTATATGAAATCCAAATAGAAATTATTTATTTATATATAATTCTTTTTTTAAAACCAATTTGCATCCATTTTACATATTAACATATATATATGTGTGTGTGTGTGTGTGTGTGTGTGTATTGCAGCTGCTCTTAGCCATAAGTTTTTTTTTAATTTTTTTAAAATTTTCTTTTCGTTTTTAAATATTTTATTAATAAAAACTAATGATTAATTAAAATACCAACAAAATTAAATTTATTTTCAAAAATATATTGTATATTTTATATTACATAATTTTTTTATAGAATTTTATCTTATTAATAATTGTGAATATGTGACAACCCAAAATTTTGATCATTATATTTTAAATGTTTAATTAATTTTAAATATTTAAAATCATTAGATTTTAGAATTCATAACTTGCACTCGAATATGTTGATCAAATTTAAATATTTGGACTATAAATTAAATATTAATTAATTGGATTTAATAATTATATTTTACTCCTTTTAATTAATAAATACTATTGATGATTCAATTTCTAAATTTACTGACAACAATAAATAGATCAGATAAATATCGACGTTTGGATCGAGAATATAAAACGATATTTAGATATGTGAAATTAGCACTTTGGGGCACTGTCATAGATTTTGATGAAACCAGTGCCCTTAGATCTGGAATAATAAACTATTGTACGCCGCCGAGTTTCATAATGATTGGATGAACCGTTTGGTTGTACGAGCTAGAAACGCATAGCGATTGATTTTAAAAACATTTTAATTTAAAAAGCTAACTTATGTATACTTTAGAATTTGGTCTCGAAAATAGCTTCATTGGATTCGGAATATGGATATTTAGAATAGAATGCCAGTCGGCATGCTTCGATTGAAGTTCGAGATTTTTTTGGGAGTGTAATGTCGAATATTATCGAATAAAATAATAAATATCAAATCTTTTCAAATCACGAGCTTCTATCTCAGCCCATACACCGTCAGTTCAACCCCCATATCCCACGTTCTCGCATACCTCTTTCTTCTCCATAAAACTGTTACTTGTAACAAAAAATAAAAAACTTTCTCCTCTTTAAAAATTGAAAACAAATTTTTCTAAACTAAAATCTTGAAGGAAAAAAAATAGATTTGAACTGGGAATGAGTATAGCTTCAATTCCCTACAATTAGTGTAGCTTGCGGCAATGTTTTGGGTGGTCAAACGTTAGGGGAAGCAGTTCTAGGGCTCGGGATTTTAGGTGATAGGGGAAGAGTTAGGTGATGGCGTCGGTGGTAATGCGGTTTATAGTAAATAATGTTTTAACAACATTTGTTTTTTACCATTGTTTTAATACACTTAGTATTATAAATTATGTCTTATAAAAGAACGTTTTTAACGAGTATTTCCAAAGTGTTTTTATTAATATTGTAATATGGAAATCAAGCACGAGTTCAGTTTTTGAAAGTAAAGTTCGATTTCAGTTATGAAAAAGTTGTTCCGTAATCGATATCGCTTATATGGAAAGGATTTAGTCGTGTTTTTAACGCTAAACGTTGAGGCTTAGGCTCGTTTCCATCTTGAAGGTTAAAAATATCGTCAAGGCGATGCCTAGAGGTAACACTACCTCCACTTGTCTGGCTTCATTTTCAATCGAGGGATAACACTTGTTTGGAATCGACGAGTAGTGTTAAATATATGATATTTAATTTTCATATATGATCATTTTAATTATTCTCGATAGTTAGTTTATTAATTATCGGATTCAACCTTATTCATAGTGTATTGTCACCTTAAAACCAATTTAATGCTCTTTGAACATTGTTGTCCTTTGCTGGAAATGACCAAATCCAAAGCGCGAGAGGAGGCCAAGCTATGTGGGTTGCTTCCATTATAATACTTTCACATCTCATCTATATTGGATTCGGTTGTGTACTTAGATGTGAAATATTTGGATACTCCGTAAGGTTGGGCGAGGTCAGTCTTATAGGGTTCCGAGAAGTTTCACATAGCAAATGAGCTTCTCAAAAGCATATTACTAGAGGTATACTTCAAGGGGGTTCACATTCCTAGTCATTTGTTGGAAATTTTAATTCCCTTATTTGATTCGAACCTTTGAATCTTTTATTCTTTAATTACAATGGGAAGAGTCAACCACTCTTCGTAGCGTTTAATTATTGGTTTTGTCCATTTTATCAAGTTTGGGCTGTTATCTTGTTTTATCCATTCTGTCCAATTTAGATTTTGCTCGGATTATTTTCGTTCTCTCCAGTCTGGATTTTTAATACTATTTATGCCCTTTCTTATTCGGATTTGTTTCCTGTTGTTTGTCTCCAATCTTTCCTGTATGGATGTTATTCTTGTGAAGTAAAAAACCCATTCTGCGTTAGCGGCATGGTCTCACAAAACTTTAATATATTCCCCATTATTTGAGTTTTCTCATGCTGGTATTTCCAAACCGATCCAAGTGTTATTTTATTATAGTGTTCGAGTGAGACCGGGTATTTTTCTAGATTGGCTTTGGTATTATGGAGATCTTGGGAAGGAGCTTGAGGTTCCTCCATTGTAGTGTTTTATTTTCCGATGTAATTATATAGTATCCATATCAGCAATTATGAGGTCAGGATTTTATAACTGTCCAGCTGATAAGGTTGTTTTTAACTCTGATATGCTCTATATTTATGGAGTGATAGTTTTCACTGTCTTTATTATATTATATATTGTCAATTCCGTTGTGAGATTATGATTTTCTCCATTCTCCGTCATTTTCTTTTTATTTACTCTAACAGTCCGTCTTTTTGTCGATTGGATGTTCGACATTTGAACACAATGGTAGTATTTGGTGTCGACTTTCGATGGCCGAAAAGGCAGATCATTATAGCTTGGTACCAGAGCTGAAGGTTGAGCGATTACTTTGACTCTGGTAGGGTATGGCTCATTAGAGATAAGGTTAGCGATAACCTAGAATGAGTTTGAGAGTATAATATATACGGGAGCGTATTTGTTAATGTTATAAAAACATATTCTATTAATTGGTATATTGAGTTGTTTATGAATTCTGATTGAGATATGGGATGTCACGGTGTCGATAGGGATTTCTAAATACTTGAACAAGGCCAGCAGACATAATATTGATTTTTTGAAAATTTGGCAAATGAAATCTTTTGTCTAAGATTATATTTTATATATACAAAGGAATAATCTTCAAAACTTTATATAGTTATAGAGTGTGTTTATTTGAATGTGATAATGTTTATTTATTGTCACTATTGTTTGATCAATCATGCTCGATTAAATTAGGAGCGTTGATTGCCATTTGTTGATCGTTGATTATTTGTATTTAGCTTATTTATAAGCATTCGTTGTGTGAATTTATATACGAAACCCTTGTGAATTAATTTTCACAATTTGACTATAAGGTTCTTGGAGAACATGTTAAGTTAAAATCCACCTTTTAATAATGGTGAGTTAAAAATAAAATTTTAATAAAAGTTGTTAATATAATCTAAATGGCGGATAAGACATTTAGAGAATAAATATTTGAGAAAATTCTATTATAATGAAGAAGAGTTATTATAATATAAGATGATTTTATATAAAGGAAATCTTATATAAATTTAGTTTATAAAATGTCTTCTAAAAAAGATTTTTGAATCTAAATCCTGTAATTTTTGAAAATAATTTCAAAAGGATTTTGAGAAATGAAATCGTAGTAATTTTGGAAGTATTTAAAAGAAAAAATATTTTAGGAAGTGAATTTGTAGCGACTCGCTGTTCCGTACCCTTTGAATTGACATTAAACAATACTTGTCCAACACAAATTATACGAAAAGACGAATAACTAAGAGAAAGAAGAGGATAGAAGAAGAAACAGAAACAACAATACCGAATCTCACAATCGCAGCGGAATAAAATATAATATATAATAACAGGTTTTTATACAAAGAAATTGTAACTGTAATATACATATGTACAAACATCAATCAGAGTACAACAGTCAACATAACAATCTGGACAGTTATAATAACCTGTCCTCACAAGTACTGAATATACAGTTTAACACACACACAATGGAAAATAAACAAGTACGGGAATACCTCTCTATCATCCAGCTCGTCTCTTGAGCTCCATAGCATCCTAACCTGAATCTTTAATACTCGGTCTGACTCAAACATTATTATAAAATAACACCCGAGTCAGTTTGAAAAAACAGCGTGAGAAAACACATTCAATTTGAATTATTACTGTTATCAAAATCGTTTGAAAAAAAGGTACCTCATAAGACCACGCCACACATAAATAAGATGGGTTTTTACCTTATGATAACTAAAACATTTTTATAGAAAATCCAGCGATATTATAATAATGTCTAAGGGTCAAAATAATAATAATCAAGTACCCGTGATGCTCGTACTGTGTACATCACAACAACACTAGTACAAAATCAAAAAATCGATAAGCCTCGTTTGCTATGTGTAGGATTCCACGAAAGTGCCCTCAGTACTTCGAGAACGGTCCTCCCGTACAAGGATCAGAGTTATCCTTTTGAAGCTTCATACCGTCTAGTCGGGGTATTATAGAAAAAAAACATAACTGGTATTGCTAAGACCGAGTGCATCGCTCCAGCATGATAAAAACAAATGAAGGTATCGGTATTGCTAGAAAAAGGAGCCGATTACACCCTATGGATTTGCCAACCCTACTAGCCATGCCTCATATCTCTGGTTTTAGTCATTTTCACTTATGAGGCTACGTCCGGCGTTCTAGCTTACGCACCACTCTAGAAATAGATCACGAAATCGCATAGGGATTCCCATACAACAATGGCCTTAGAATCACATGCAGATTCCCACATCTTAAATAGATCTTGGAATTACACACGGATTCCCACACCCAACGGTCTTGGAACCACACATGGATTTCAATATCTCAATATAACACGAAACTCCTCCATAGAACCGTATATGGTTTTGGAGTGGTAACGGTTCAATGTCATCTCTTACGAGTACACTCTCGCGCTTCTCGGGTGCTCCATAAACCAATCGTCGATTTCTGGAATGCTCTATACCAGTTCTTTAGGAAATAATCAGACAATACATAAGAGTGGGGATCACCCTCTAACCGTTTAAGTAGATGGATCTCCTAATCATTTATCCTAGATGAACAATGAGTTTATACGTACAATATTGCACCACCGATGGTAACTGTACTATATAATTTCGATGTTTTCCATAGATATTTCTAGAGGAAAATCTCTCGGTGCTAAGTAGGAAATCGTTTCCTACCACCAAAATTAAGAAGGATACATATTTGGGCCAAGATTTGATTGTCGATTATTTAATTTTCAAATAGACAAACATTCAACCACATATCACATTTCCCACTGAAATCGCTAAGCCTCATTTTATTTGATTTCGATAAATCGAATCTCCTTACTAAAACATTCACATACTTATTTCATCGAAATTAGTATATTCGCAAATCCTTTCTTTCAAAAATGCTTGAAAGCTATTTGAAAAAAATAGATATGGAAGTGCCATTCGGTATCGACCATGGATCGCAGCTCGATGGTTACGTCTCTATCCCAAAAAAACCAAACTTAACTTAGGCAATCTCTGCCTTTCAATTTCCGCTATGCAATCAATCATAGAACACAATTTGCACAATGGTTATGTCACTATTCCAGCGAATCCATAACAAACTGTCGATAATCTCTGCCCTTCAAATTTCGCTATGAAAATATACCATTACTTTCCAAAATATCTTTATTTTATAAATATCTCAAAACTATTTATAAGGCTTCTATATAAATGTCCAAGTTTAAATTAGGAAAATATTCTTTTATAAATCTCAAACCATTTGTAAAACTTCCCTTTTCAAATTTCAAACCTCTTCCAATTTATAGACTTCTTTAACAAAATTCTTTTACAAAAAGGTTTCCCTTTATAAACAGTTTAGTATAAAATTATAATAAATAAGATTTTAACAACACAAAAATATCTTAACCATTTTTAATAATATAAAAATAAACCTTTAATAATAATAATAATAATAATAATAATTAATAAATATAATAATTTAACCTTTAAACTTTTAAAATCTAATATAAGTAATTAACTTTAAATCAACTTTTAAATAAAATTAATTAACTTTATAATAACTATTATTAGTGAAATAATTATCTATTTATAAATCACTAAAAATATAGCAATTCGTTCTTTAAATAAATCAAATAAACAATTAACTTTAAAATATAATTTACCTTACTAAATAAAGGATTTATAAACATCTGTAAGACAATAATTAAATAAACAATTCGTATATATAATGATTCAATAAAACATTTACTCCAAATTATAAAATTTGAAGTTAACCAAAAACCCATAACTTTCCATATTCAGAAAGAGGCTTAACGATCACAATGGTACTTAACAAGCTACCATTAAATTCAATTTAGCTTCCTAAGTTAAATTACATGCATTTACATAATAACAGGCATATATGTAAATCAAATCCATAATTATCAATCAACTTTTAACACATCAATTTTCCAGTGTAAATCCACTGGCACTTAAAATAAATGTCCAAATTAATCTAATAGAATGAGAATTTGTTCTGCTAACCAAGGTCATTCACAATAAAACTCCTCCATTTATTATTCAATGGTGTTTATTTGGCCAAATATATCCCACCAATATATTTAAATTCAGTTTACATTATCCTTGAACAACGGAATTTAAAACAATCCATTATCAATTCCATACATGATTCAAAACTGGAAATAAGTTTAAAAATAAACTCAAACAGTTTAATAGCAATTCAAGATGTTATATCGTGATCCTAAATCCGGTTCAACCAATCTAATAGCATTTCAAGATGCTATATCGCCATCCTAATAAATTTCAACAACCACTAATTTTAATAATCAAACAAATTTTATTTGCTATAAAACATTACTGATTAACCAAATGAGCGAGTTTAACTCACGTTGAGTTTTTAATTTGCCAACTTTCCAATTTTAAATCATATCGAATGACGTTCTATTTAACCTAAAATTTTAGCTATACTCAATCGTCTCCAAATCAGCTCTAGAATGTAGTGCTCGTCGCCACGATTCAATTGCCGCTTGTTTCGTTCGTTTTCGACCTCGCACGAATTAAATATTGTATTGATAAGGTTCACGATTTATAATACATATTAATTTAAAATCCTTCTTTTTTATAAACTTGGTGAAATCTGGCCACTGATTTTGGATCAGCAAATCTAGGCCGCACCCTTTCCCATTTCTTCCTCGTTCATCTTTGTTCACGAACCCACATTGTCGCTTCCTTCCATGATTTTCCGCACCTCGATCACGCAACTGGAGCTCGATCGAACCATGCCACCAAACATGCCGCCCCAGGCTCCACCATCGCCCAAAGTCCGACCCTCCATACCCTAGCCAATCGGCAGAAAAACATTGATGAACGGCGATCGAACGCGATGCCATAGCTCCCTCCTCGCTGCAAATCAGGCGATCTCCACCGTTGATGATGAAGCTCCTCGATTTTCTTTTGGGAAGTTTGTGACATAAGTGGATGCATTGAGTGGAAATCGAGGAGAAAGGATGAGAGTTCTTGGCCGTAGAAAACATGGGTGGCAGCGGCTCCAATTAGGGTTAGGGTTTTTCAAGAAATGAAGGCAAAAGTCCATATTTATAAGCAATCCAAATAACTATTCGAGCACAAATTATCCCAAACTCCAAACGAAGCATTCAGCTGGCATTTATAATGTTTTATCCCTATTCCAAACATAATGGAATAAGTTTTTGAACCTAATTCAATCATATGGAGAAGATAGCTTTTTGAATCCAATTATAATATTAAATTTTCGATATTAATTTCAACGCGTTGCTATCCCATACGACCAAACCATAGCTCCAAACGCTATGAAATTTGAAACTCGATAACAATAAGCTATTACTGATCTAATGGAACTAGTTTCGTCGAATTCCGAGACTGTGCCCTAGATCGCTATTTTTACATGTTAATTAAATCGATAAATTTTCAATTTCTGTAAATTAACTTTTAATTCAATTTTAAAAGTTTACTAATTCTATTCTAATTCAAATAAAATTGAAATCCACATTAGAAATTATTTTTATTCACATTAGATTCCAAATTCAATTATTTAACTAATTCCGTTATTCAAATAACCATTATATTTGAACTTAATCTATTTAACTTATAAATTCAACATTTCACTATTCAAAATCAGTTAAATATCCTAGTTTAAACGACCGAAAAATCCAGGTCGTTATAGAATTTTGAATTGGAATGCATTTTCTTTGGAATAACTCGAAGGAAAACATCTCGATTAGTTTTGTGGTAATCTGAATAATCTTCTAAGTGATGATCGGATGTTTGCTTAGGCGAACGTTGTGGGGGTACTTAGTAAATTATTCTCTTTATCATTGTGCAATCGAAACGAGCTAAAATCCGAACGAACCCAAAGTGAGTTTTGATAAATAATTTGTTTGAAGTTATTATATAAAAAACATGTAGTATGATTTTAAAGAAGAGTTTTTGAAATAAAAAACGGGTATTTAAATTTTAAGTTCCCTTACAGGGAATTGGTTTCAAAATAAAATGTATTTCTGATAAGAGATTGTTTTGATAAATGAGATTTTGCCCTCAGATAAATTGGGATAGTTTAACACAGGTTTAAATTGGATTAAATTGGATAGGAAGGTTTTGATAAATATTGTTTTATTAAAAACCATATAGTTGTTTAAAACATCTAAGTAGTGTAAACTATTTGTTGATTGGGTCATCCCATAAATATCTTTCATTTTAACACTCTAAGTTAAAGTGGTTGAGAGGTCGACTTAGTTTTAAAAGACCCAAATTTTGATTAGATCTTCACCTAAATTGTGAAAAGTAAAATAAAATTTGTCTGTACTCTTAGGATATAGAAGAGTATTATACAAGTAAATAAAATGGAATAAGTTATTATTTGATGTTTTATAAAGAAATGACTTTATAAAATATTTTTTAACTTAGGTGGAAATTTATGAAATAATTACTAAATAATTTTAGTATAGAATAAAGTACTAGGTGGACATATAAGTGATTTAGAAAGAATTAATGTAGTTAAGAAACTAATAAATTTAGAGTATAACTTTCCATTTTATCTGAGTGAGTTTGGATAATCTTCTAAGCAAATAAAGGCTGATGAGTAAAATGATACGCTTAGATAATTGTCTATATTTTTGGACAATCAAGGAAGTTTTGAACCTGAGTTAAGATTTGTGTGTTAACCATTTGATATTTTAAAATTTAAATGTTAGATTTTAACTTATGGTATTTGATTGACCGATAGTGTTAGTTTATTCCTCTATGGAATTTGATTTGATTGAATTTGATTGATAAATTGTGTGATTTTATATACCATAGTTTATAAAGTTAAAAATTTAAAAACCAAGATTTTTGAATTGTTGTTTATTAGGACCTAAATCCTAGTGATTTGGAAAAAAAAAGAAATTTTGTAGATTTTAAGGAAGAAATAATATTTATTCACTCTAGTTTTTGTTTTAGAAAGAACCGGAATGCCGCTGGAAGCTCCATATTATTTTGATTCTAGAATTTAACGTACTTTATTAGGAGGAATCCCTCCTTGTCGTTTTTATTTTTGATCTCTACTTTAATTCATGTCTAACAAATTTGAAAATAACATTTTGAATTCGAAACCTGGGCATTTAGATCTAAATTTATCATTTGAAATTATTGGATGCATTGCATTTATTTCAGAATATTCTCTATATTTTATAGCTTATGATTGTGATGTTGTTGTTACTTGCATGTGGCTTTCTTTTACACTAGAGTTGCATGTAGATTTATATCACGCTAGTTTTTTGCATGTAGAATTACATCATTTTGGTTTTGTCAATCTGATTCTCTTTTATATTATGTGAGTGCAGGGAAGCAAGAGATTTCTGCTTGATTTCTTGCGCACCTGCATTTACAACGAGATAATAAATTGCTTGCCAAAGATATAAAACAAACGCAAAAAAGGTACATAGTAGATTTAGAAATTTAAACTGGTTGATGATTTTATGCCCTAGATTTGGGAAGCCACTTGGCTTTTGTTTTTTTGGTTAGTTTAGAGCCCGTAGTGGCAATTTGTAGTTGTTCCGATCGAGTCATGCAAAGGAAACGCTGTCGAAATTTTCTGTAATTTTAAGACCTTAAAATTTGATAGCAAATTTCAACTAATTGGTTTTTCTAAAGTTTAAGGATTTTGAAGCATTTTTCTACCTTTGGAATTTTGGGGATGAAATTCTTTTGAGGGAGAATGTGACAACCCAAAATTTTGATCATTGTATTTTAAATATTTAATTAATTTTAAATATTTAAAATCATTAAATTTTGGAATTTATAACTCGTATTCAAATAAGTTGATCAATTTAAATATTTGAATTATAAATTAAATATTAATTAATTGGATTTAATAATAATATTTAACTCCTTTTAATTAATAAGTTACATTGATGATTCAATTTGTAAATTTATTGACAATAATAAATAGATCAGATAAATATCGACAATTGGATCGAAAATATAAAACGATATTTAATATGTGAAATTAGCACTTTAGGGCACTGTCTCGGATTTTGACGAAACCGGTGTAATTAGATCTAAAATAATAAACTATTGTACGCCATCAAGTTTTGAACGATCGGATGAACCATTCGGTTGTATGAGCTCGAAACGCGTAGCGATTGATTTGAAATATAATTTGATTTAAAAAGATAACTTCTGTATACTTTGGAACTTGGTCTCGAAAATAGTTCCATTGGATTTGGAATAGGGGTATTTAGTATAGAACGCTAGTCGGCACACTTCGATTGGAGTTCTAGATTTTTTGGGAGTGTAATGTCGAATATTATCGAATAAAATAATAAATATCAAATCTTTTCAAATCATGGGCCTATATATCAGCCCATGCCCCATCAACTCAACCCCCACACCCCCACATTCTCCCATACCTCTTTCTCCTCTATAAAAAGTTATTTGTAACAAAAAAAAGCTTTCTCCTCTTCAAAAATTGAAAACAAATTTGTTTCTAAATTAAAATCTTGAAGAAAAAAAATAGATTTGAACTCGAATTGAGTATAGCTTCGATTCCCTACCCTTAGTATAGCCTGCGGCATTGTTTTATGGGATCGATGTTAGAGGCCGCAGTTTTAGGGCTCGAGATTTTAGGTGGCAGTGAAAGGGTTGGGTGATTGCATCATTGGTAATGCGGTTGTTCGAGTCGAGGAGTTTCGAGGGTGAATTGTTGGTAATGTCTGATCGTTTAGAGAGGAAGCCGACATTTTAGGGCTTTCTTGCATCACGTTAGGTCGGAGATAGGAGGAGGAGCGTGGTCGTGGCATTAAGGTGTCGAGCGGATGGAGATTGCGAAGTGGGGAGTGACCGTTTGTCGAACGATGGAGGGTAGCTTCATGTAGAGGTGAAGATGTGCACGTTTTGGGTGGGTTAAGTGTCAGGAGTGCATGGATGAGATTAGAGAAGAAGGAAGATGGATTAGGGGGAGTGATTAAGGTTAATGATCTGTTAATTAATTATTAACTGATTTAATTTAATTGATAACTTATTAATTGTATAACTTTCGCGTATGATGTCAGATTCAAACACCATTTGCTGCATTGCGCTTGTATGGACATTATCTTCGTGATGGATTTAGTTTCAAGGATTTTGGAGTTTGTAGATTTTTGTGCTAAAATCGAACACCTGTTTGATTTTAGTCCAAATCGAAACGCTTCAGCGAAAACCGAAATCAGTGTGAGTTTAACTCGCATTCAATATTAATATATCATTTCAATGATGCTATAAACTAATGCTGATTGGTTGGATGTCAGTTAAATTGTTGGTTGAAATTCAGTTTGAAAAATGGATGACGTATTAACTTGATTGTTATGAATCAATGTGATTATATATAATGTCCTTAACCATTGTTTTGCAGGGAGAATTTGTAGAGGGACCCTAAGGGGTTTCTCGCCAATAATTATTTATTTACATTCTTATTCTATTTTATTTTTATTTAATTGAAATAAATCTTGATATTCGTTTTAATTGTTTAAGTGTTGTTATAGCGATTTTCACTATACTGTCATCTACTGATGTTCATCCCCAAAACCTTCGTGTGTGTTCTAAACTTGAGCTTGTGTTTTCACTAATTCATTAATCATATTGATTAATAATATTTTAAATTTATTAATCTTTTTAATTAATGGTTATTAAAATTTAATTAACTATTTCAACTAATGGTGTTTTAAGTTAACTAATCATGTTAACTAATGATTTTGAAATTAATTAATTTCTTTAATTGATGATGTTTTGAAATTTATTAATCTATTTGATTAATGAATTTCGAATTTAATTAAGTCATTTTAATTAATGCTTTTGAATTTTTATTAATCATTTTAATTGATGATTGTTTTAAATTTTATTAATTGTTTTAACTAATGATATTTGAAAATTAGTTAGTCATTTTAATTATCGATGTTTTATAGTTAATTAATCATTTTAACTAATGAGGTTTGAATTTGATTAATCCAATTAATTTATGATTATTTGAACTTAATTAATTATTTTAATTGATGGTATTTAAAATTTATTAATCATTTTAATTAATGGTGTTTGAGATTAATTATTCATTTTAATTAATAGTTATTTGAGTTTAATAAATCTTTTTAATTAATCATATTCAAAGTAAATTAATTAATTTAATAAAAGTGATTGAAGTAAATTAATTAATTTAACGAAAGTGTTTTAAGGTTAATAAATTGATTTAATAAAGGATATAAAGTTAATTACTTATGATATAAAAGTGTTTGGAAATAATTAACTATTTGATTAAAGATAATGGTTTTATTTATTTAAAAGTGTTTTAAATGTAATTGATTATCTTTCAAGATAATTAATATTGTTTTAATCTATGAAGGTAATTAAATTGTTTTATTATCTTTTGTGATAATAAATATTGCTTTAAATTTATAAATAGAGCTAAATACAAATTGTTTTGGATTTATAGTGAATAATGTTTTGACAACATGTGTTATTGACCCTTGTTTTAATACATTCATTATTATAAATTTTGTCTTATAAAAAAAATTAAAGAGTATTTTTAAAGTGTTTTTTTATCTATATTGTGACAAGCACAAGTTCAATTTTTAAAAGTAAAGTTCAATTTCAGTTATGGGAAAGTAGTTTCATAATCGATATCTTTGATATGGAAAGGATTTAGTCAGGCTTTTAACACTACATGTTGAGGCTTGGACTCGTTTCTATCTTGAAGGTTAAAAATATTGTCAAGGAGATGCCTAAAGGTAACACTACCTTAACTTGCCTGACTTCATTTTCAATTGAGGGATAACACTTGGTTGGAATCGATGAGGAGTGTTAGATATATGACATTTAATTTCCATATATGATCATTTTAATTATCCATGATAGTTGATTTATTAATTATCGGATTCAACTTTATTCATGGTCTATTGTCACCTTAAAATTGATTTTCCACTCTCCGAGATTTGTTATCCTTTGACTGAAATGACCAAATCCAAAGTGCAAGAAGAGGACAAGCTATGTTGGGTTGTTCTCATTGGGATACTTTCACATCTCATCTAGAATGGATTCGGTTATGCATTTAGATGCGAAATATTGGGATACTCAGTAAGGTTTGGCGGGGTCCAGCTTAGAGGGTTCTGAGAAGTTTCACGGAGTAAATAAGCTTCTCAGAAGTATATTATTAGAGGTATACTTCAAGTGGGGCACACCTTCGTACTCGTTTGTTGGAAATTTTCCTTCCTACGTTTGATTCGAACCTTTGAATATATTTTTCTTTAATTTCAACAGGAAGAGTGAACCATACTTCGCGGTGTTTAATTATTGGTTTTGTCCATTCTATCAAGTTTAGACTGTTATCTTGTTTTATCCATTCGGTCCAGTTTGGATTGTCCTTGGATTATTTTTATTCTTTCAAATCTGGATTTTTAATACTATTTATTACGCCCGTTCTTATTTGGATTTTTTTTCTATTGTTTTTCTCTATTCTTTTCTGTATGGATGTTATTCTTGTGAGGTAAAAACCTGTTCCGCGTTAGCGGAATAGTCTCAAAGAATTTTTGTACATTCCCCATTACTCGAGTTTTCTCATGCTGGTATTTCCAGACCGACCCGGGTGTTATTTTATTATAATGCTCAGGTCATATTGAGTATTTTCCCAAGTTGACTTTGGTATTATGAAGATCTTAGGGAGGGGTTGGAGGTTCACCTATCGTAGTATTTTAGTTTCTACTGTAATTATATAGTATCCATATCAGCAATTGTAAAGTCGAGATTTTATAACTGTCCAGTTGATAAGGTTTGTTTTTAACTCTGGTATACTCCATATTTTTAAAGTGACAGTTTTTATTATCCTTATTATATTATATGTTGTCGATTCCGCTATGAGATTCTGATTTTCTTCCTTCTCCATTCTTTTCTTTTTATTTACCCTAATAATCTACCATTTTGTCGATTGGATGTTCAGCATTTGAACACAGTGGTAGTATACGGTGTCGACTTTCGATAGTCAAAAGGTGGGTCGTTACGGTATACAATTAATTAATTTATTTAACAAATTTTAATCAAGTAATTAATTAAACTATATATAATATATATATATATGCGAAAATAATTTTCATTTTATTTCATTGCCGAAAGCTTTTCAAGTATAAACAATTTTTTTATAAAATTTAAAATATATTTACTATACGATTTAATCCTTTTTGTTTGGATTCAATTCATTAAAATCATTTAGTAATATTATTTTAGTGAATATTTTTATTAGGCCGTGAGTAGCATACAAGTATAAATGAATTTTTTTAACACATACACACACATGCAAGTATATAAATCCATCAGCATATGACAATCCATCGATATACCAATTTGTGATATTTCTGATTAAGCAACATATGAAACAATGAATGCATAAACATTATTATATAATAATAGACCAGCAAAGTACCTTTCACCAAAGCTTAAAGTTTTAATTTTGAAATGAAGAAAAAGAATCCTTGAATCCAATCCCAGTCTTGAAGTTGCTAGCTTTTGAATTATCTTACCATCGACGATCTAATCGAAGCAAATTGATGTGAATTGATGCTTGGATACTTAGGGTTGTTATGGAGGTGGGTGGCCTGATATGAGCATCAAAGGAAGAGTGTAAAAAGTGTTTACAAAGTGTAGGTTAGAAGGATTATATAGGAGAGAGACTAGAGAGTGAAATGAGGATCATGATCCACTTATTTCTCTGACCATTTCTCTCTCTTTTGAATTCAAAATTCCTTCCCTCCATCATATAGCTGGCCCTAATTGCTGCCCTTTAGCCACATATACCAACCCCTTATGGGCCTTAAGACCAATCCAAGCCCGAACAATAATTGCTGCATTTAATTTCATTTTTAAATGTGCACCAATATTATCGATCAGTATATTTATAACTATTATAAATATATTATTTAATATAGTTCAACACAACAATAAAATTTTATAATTAATATTTATAGATATAAATTAATTTAATTAATTTATAACAATTACAAATTAATTAAATCAGATGATAAAAGTAGTATTCAATGTTTCAATTATGTAGCACTTATGTGTAAATTTGATTAGCGATTATTATCGAACAATTCGAATATTAACGTTCACACTTCATTTAGCAGGTGGTGTGACATACGGCCAAATTTATCGCTTAATTGGTAATAGTAAAATCCAGTTTTACCATAATGATAATTATTTACACTAATTCTCTTCGTCAAAACAATATCACTTTGAACTTTTGGAGTTTGGTAAAGGTCAAACTTCCAACATCTTACATATTAAACTCTATGGTCCAAACATAAAGTCTTTGATTCAATAATAATAATTATTATTATCAGCCGAACTACTCTGGCCAGAGATTTTGACTTTGAATTGACTTCCATTGACCATGATGCTAATTTCATATAACCATGGAGACAAATTCTCCCTTGAATAATTTCTCACTTCCAATGATTCCACTTGACCAAACTATAGTCGTTCGATGGACATTATGACAAAACTAAATTATAATTAAAGCGAAGCTTCCACATTGAAGATTAGTTATATTCTCAGGTCAAGGGAACCATGTAATTTTGTCACATTAATGTTTTCTATTTGACCTTAGTTATATTAACCAACAAAAAATTATCTAGTGGGTCATTATATGATTATCCAATAATTATCAGTACCTAACCCTGGGTGCCCCCAACAGTCATAAGTAATACACAACCTAACATATAGGGAGCATTATGACTCCAATATCAATGGATGTATCAATATCCGGTCTCGATATATCTTGACTAGGAATATTTAAAATGTTATACACCTTATTTATTATGATAAATCACTCATAATTAAAACACATTGTAACTACTATCACAAAATATATCGTTTATGGATTTTCTTTTAAATATATTTTTAATTTAATTAATTAATTAACATAACATATTATATTAAGTATACAATAGAAACAAAACACCTTTTAATTCAAACAAGATTGGTTACTGAGTTAAATATATGTAACAATTACATAATTCCTCCTATGACATACCCCTAGCTCTATCAATCTCCCACTTACACTAGGGGTTAGTTATTGATCGAGTTGGACCCTCCGTGAATGGATATGCTATGTTTTTCAATTATTAACTCTATCAATCAACTCTCTCTGATGCTGATAAACTACCTTAACGATATGGAATTATTCAGAATATGTTTCTTGACTTCTGGTAAACTCTTATCTTCACATCATTATCATATAACAATAGTGTGGTGTTCTTAATACTTGGAACCACCCCTATCTTAGTTATAAATATATGCACATATATACATTAATTTTATTTTGGCGCTATTAATGGTGATGTACTCGGCCTTTTCAATAAATCGGCCACAACCTTTTGTTTCTTTTGCAACATTTCCAACTTAAAGCTTCTTAACTAAAATCTGAACATGAATTTAATATCATTGATAAAGTTGGAGTCTGAATTCTCCTTCATAAGGAGTTCATTATTTTCGTAAATAATTTTCCAGTATTTCGTAAATACCGGAGAGCACCATTCACTATCATTTAGCGATCTTAACTTGGATTTGTTAGTCATTTCATGCATCAAATACATAAGCAAATTACGGTATTGCAGACAATATAACATGCATCATAATTCCTATTGCCAATGTGTAAGTAATCCATTTTACTTGTTTTATGTCAAACATTTTAATAATGTGTCTTTGCATGTCGCTTTAGGACATTTCCTACATCCTTTATACTTGTTAAAAAAGATATAATTTACAAATTCAATATTGAGTATTAAACTACCAAACCATTACTTGTTTTAACATATGCACATTTTAACATATCCACAACGATAACAATCAATCGTTAGTTATTTACCGATAGTTTTAAAAATATCTGTGTACCTTTTAATGTTCTTTCTAATGGGCACATGTTTCCTATGCATTTTGATTGAAAATCAAACCATTTGATATTTCGATCGAAATACTTATCCAATTCTGACGCTTATAGAATGATACTTTCATGTCATTTCATGGACCATATCCAAAAACTCACAAGCCCAATATCGCCGCTAGTGACTTCGAGATACTTGGTTGTTATGTGCAAATAATCTATTTAAAATTATTATTTAGAATATTCCATTTCAACACATATGTACCAAAGTACATAGTCATAACAAGTGATAATTTTGTGAGTATATCCATATTAACTTGAGCACACTGAATAACAATCTATTACATTAATTTCAACAATTGAAATTTACGATGTAATTTTTATCAATGTTGCTAATTGTATTCCAATTGTATTAGTCTTGCTTTTGAAAACTCATTCGCGGTCGATGGTTCATGTCCCTTCAGGTACAACTATCAAATCATATTTTGATAAAGTACTTAGATTCCATTTTGAATTTGCACATCATACCATATCGTAGAGTCAATAATCTTAATGTTTTAATTGACCACTAGGAATTATTTATTCTCGACATTGATAAGAAACTCATAGTTTCTCTTCAAAGTACAAAAATATTTATTAGACATTGTAATGCATTGTGTTTATTTAGATTTAGTCAATTTCATTTCATCCCACATAATAGTTTCATCTTTAGATCATATCTAAATCCATTTTACTATCAATAATCTGTAAAAGAAATTCATTTTCTACGAAGTTGGTATTTCTTGAAACAATAGTTATTTCTCAGTGTAACAGAATATGTATTCATAAACACTTTATAAATTGCCTTAAATATAAAACTGATTTGGTTTTAGTTTATAATACTATTGTTCAAAACATAAATTGGTCATCCAATGATAGTCGTCCCAAACACCTTTTGGGGCGATTCATACAAGACCTTTTACGAAAAATTATTATATGTAGTCTTTCGACTCGTACAACTGGCCGACTCTATGGCCTGGGATATATTGGGGCTTTTTTATAAATCCTTATCTTGTACGATTTTGTAAAATATTATTTAAATGAAATTAATTTTAACCTTGTTTACTACTCTTAAGTACATGTCCTTTTAACAAAAAGTTAACTAAACTTGACTCATAATTAATCGTACATTATCCAACAAAGTTCGATTACTCCTTATCGTTGCATCATTATGTACCATAGGGAGGAGTGGCTTTTGAGAGCGAACCATTTTTACTTTCTATTTTAGGTTATTTTATTTACTTACATTTATATTCTATGAGATTATCGTAGACATACATCATGTGTATCAAATTCACATATTTATGTCTATGATAACTCATCGACGAATACTATGAAGTACGTTGAACCATTTTGGAATTAATAGACTTTCATTTATATATATCTATATGTTTCAAACCATAGAATTCATCAAGTCTTATGATGCTCCCACTAATGGGTGCATATCCTTTAATTGAGATACAATTACTGGTATCATTTGATTCACAATCAAAAATTATTTCTCAAAAATATGGCTTAGTCCATAAATTCGAGAATAATTGCAAATAAATTTTGCTACTTCTTTCTTTTCTAATGCGTCAAAGATACCACTATTATAGTTTATTTTATAATGAATATTCATAATATTCATACTGAAATAGAACTATGTATGTTTTTAATCAGCACTAAAAAGCAGTTATTATTTCATAAATACTGTTTGGTGTGTTTTATGAAAATATACGGATGAAAAAGGTCGTAATATCGGTTCGATACAGAGTCTAGTAAGAGTGAGTAATGAATAGGATTCACTAGTAATTCCATACCTTGTATATAAATAACTTGACTGTGGTATGTCTATTGAATAATGAATGCAACTTGTAAATGAGTAGGATGTGATATCCCAGTTGACAAGAGTTGCAGTTGTGATTCACTTTAAATAGTGTCGTGACACGTGTATTTAAACTGAAATAATCCAATGGGATGTGAGCGGGTTTAGATTATGGAGTGTGTGACATGTCATTTTCTTTTAATATCACATATATAACCCGACTCCACACATTTATATGAATCCTTGTTACATTATTATACTCATAGCTAGTTTTATTACCTGACTCGACGTTTTATTTTTGACAACTCGGTCTCGGGTCAGACCGAGGTTTTTCAGGATGATTAACTTTTCACGCATTTGAGATAATTTCATACGACATTGAGATGGACGCCGACTGGCATACGGTATATAAATTTATGGTAGTTGTAGATTTAGAGTTTCACAGACGTACGCTTGCTACATGTCTCAAAGGAACTGTTAGAGTCATCTGGAGGAGAAATGCTAGAGAGATACATTTGGAGTCCGTTGAACTATGCTAAGTTGATTTTATGTGGTCATGTTGTATTTCCTTTGTACATATTTGTCTTTGTATGTATTAGGACGTCATTTTTGGGGCAGTTATGTGTAGTTGTAGTTGTAGATATATGGTGATAGTCTGACGTCTATTTGTACATATGTATATGTATATATATCTATCTTTTTGGTCCTCTATTTCGTGAAACCATTATATATTGTGTTCTGCTATATGATTTAATACAAATTCTACGAACTCGTGTATACTACATTGTGTCGAGATGAGATACGTATCATTTCAGAAACGTTCAGGTATTTTAAACGTATCCATGTTGACCCAAAGTAGTGTAGATGAGTGATCGCACCTTTAGTGCCCATTGATCCGAGCTATAGTACGGTAAACTCCCTTTGATATTTTGGTCACTGGATCCAGGGCATCATAGCGTGGTATCAGAGCGAGGATTCTAAAGAATTTGTATAAATCAGTAATTAGAACACATTTGACCATATAGGAGTCGGATTTAGTATTTACTCAGCCAGTATAATCCCACAGGAATTAGGATTAACTCGTATAGGTGATAGACGAATTCTATTGAATGTTTTAATGGGAAAACACTGGGAGAACATTTGATACGTATTTGTGTTACATACGTAATTAATAGTGAAATTTTATTATATAATAAAATGACAAATGTTCTTTTTCAGAAAATGGTAGGACCAGGTAGACCCAGAACACGCTCGACAGTTGAGTCACCAAATGGTCAATCAAGCAATTAAAATGTACTTTTAACTATGGATCAATGGGTCGAAGTCATGAAGCATGTTCAAGATACGGGCTTGCTTAAAGACAATAATCAGAATCCGAGATCAGAGTTTACCAAGCTCTATAAAGACTACTCAAGTCTAGGTGGTAAACCATTCTTGGAAAATGAAGGCATAATGGGATTTCATGCATGGCTAAGAACATGCGAAAGAATTTTCCGAAATTTGAATCTCTCCGATCAGGACAAGAGAAGGTTAGCATCTCGATAGTTACATGGAATGCCTTAGATTGATATGAAGTCGTAACTGCTACAACTCTAGAGGATGACATATCTTGGCAAGAATTCTTTCAAAGCCCATCTTCTGCTCGAAGAAGAGAGAGCAACACTGCTTCAAAAATTTATTGACCTTACTCAGAAAAATTTATCTTTGATTGAGTATGCCATTGAGTTTAATGCACTATCGAAGTATGGACCAGCACTCATTAGCACCCCATTGGAAAAGAATGAGAAGTTTGTGCTCAGTCTAAATAATGAACTGAGAGATAAATTACTAACTCGACTCAGATTTCCATTTGAGGAGACTGTGGATATGGCTTTAAGATTTGAAAAGGTATGAGAGCGAGGTTCGATTTCTAAATGCCATCCTGCTTCGAAAAGCCAGCAACAAAGGAAGAAGTCATTCTTCTCGAAGAAGACTGCAAAATTTCGAAAGAATAAGCAACCATTCCAACCTAAGCAAGAGGACCATAAGAAGCAACAATCTAAAGCACAAGTAGAATGTTACTTGTGTAGAAAGAAGGGTCATTATGCCAATGAATGTAGAAACACATGTCAAGGTCCTATGAAGAAATGCTACAATTGCAATGAAATGGGACATATAGCGAGATAGTGCACAAAGCCGAAGAGGCAGACTCAAGGGAAAATGTTCGCACTAGATAGTCCCCGTTCAATGAAACCAGATGAGGGAAAACAAGCTTCGGTCCTAGAAGGTACAATTTTATGGCATGGATTATATATTAGAATTCTTTTTGATACAGTTGCATCACATTCATTTATATCGAAAGGAATAGTAGAAAAATTAAAATTGGATGTATCTTCTCTTAACAATTCTCTTAGGGTGGCCAATCTTGTTGGAGGATGCGTTACCATGGGGATGAAATGTAGTGGAGTCGTAATTTGCTTATCTGGGTATTCTTTCTCGTGTGATTTGTTTATTATAGATTCATTAAGTTATGGAGTTATTTTGGTTATGGACTGGCTCAAGGACTATCAAGCTCAATTATTCTGTTCGGAACGAGTAATCACTATCCAACATCCCGAGTACCCCAAGCAAATCCTTATAGCTCTAGAAAGAGAAAATGCCAGTTCAGGTTATTCTTTATTTGCTTTGGAATCTAAAGAAGATGAAATAGGACAGATTCCAGTAGTTAGAGATTTTTCTGATATCTTTGAATCAGTTACCGGTCTACCACCACATCGAGCAGTTGAATTCAGGATAGATTTGAAACCTGGAACTCAATCTTTTCGTAGACCACCTAATCGAATGTGCCCCAGTGAGATGGAAGAATTAAGATCTCAAATAGAGGATCTTGAGCAAAAGAATTTCATCAGAACGAGTAGTTCTCCTTGGGGAGCATATGCTTTATTTGTTAAAAAGGCAAATGGATCACTTCGAATCTGTATAGATTACAGAAAATTGAATGACTATACTATCAAGAATAAATATCCACTACCGAGGATTGATGTTATATTCGATCAACTGAGTGGTGCAAAGGTCTTTTCACAACTAGATCTAGCCACAGTTTTTCATCAACTAGGAGTTGCAGAGAACATTATTCCCCTAATAGCATTTCGAACTAGATATGGTTCCTACGAATGGTTAGTAATGCCATTCGGATTAACGAATGCTGCAGCTCATTTTGTTGATTTGATGAATAGAGATTTCAGAAGCTATTTGGACAACTTTGTCCTAGTTTTTATTGATGATATCCTTGTTTACTCAAAGAAAGAAGAAGAGCATGTGATTCGTTTGAAACTAGTGTTAGAAACATTAAGAGAGCACTAACTTAAAGCAAAATTTACAAAATGTCACTTCTGGCAGAAGAAAGTGAAACTTTTGGGAATATAGTCTTGGAGAAAGGAATTTCAGTTGACCTAGCTAAGGTCAAAGCTATTCAAAAGTGGAAGCGACCCGAATCAATAACTGAAATCAGAATTTTCTTGGGTTTAGCACGGTATTATAGAAGATTTATAGAAGGTTTTTCCAAGATTTTTGCTCCACTAACTAATTTAATGAAGAAAGGAGTTAAATTTATCTGGTTAGATAAATGTGAAGGGGCTTACCAGAAGTTGAAAGAATTACTTTCTATGCTCCAATATTAATAGTTCCAGAAGGAAATTAGGATCTAGTAGTATACACAGATGCCTGTGGAACAGGGCTTGGTGCAGTATTAATGCAACAAGACAGAGTTGTAGCCTATGAGTCTAGACAACTTAGGCCTCACGAAGTAAAGTATGCAACTCATGATCTTGAGTTAGCAGCCGTGGTATTTTCCTTGAAACTTTGGCGGCATTATTTATTAGGAGAAATGTTTGTTTTATACACAAATCACAAATCGCTAAAATATTTATTCTATTAAAAAGACTTGAATATGCGACAACAACGATGATTAGAATTTGTAGCTGCGTATGACCTAGAAATACAGTGTTTGCAAGTAAGGGCAATAAGGTGGCAGATGCTCTCACTCGAAAACACCAGGACATAGTATCAATGATGTTGATAGAATGGAAAGAATTAGAAGTGTTATCTTCTTATAACCTTTAGTTTAGAAGAGTGGATGAAACAAACGCCATGTTGGCAAGTCTGGATATTCGACCGAGTTTACTCGATCGAATTCAAGCTAATCAATGAAATGACCCATTCCTAGCCGATCAAATTAATAACTTGAAGAATGGAAATGCATCAGAAGATCTCAGCAGGTTTGAGCTAGACTTGAAGGCGAACTTGAAATTTAAAGAAAGACTGTGTGTTCCTAACACAACCAATTTGAGAAAAGTAGTTCTAAACGAATGTCATCGATCTTTATTTTCTATACATCCTGGTGGTACAAAAATGTACAATGATATGAAGCGGATGTACTATTGGGAAGGCATGAAGAAGGATATCGGTGAATATGTGAAACTATGTGTTACATGTCAGTTAGTAAAGGGCGAGCATCAAAAACCCAGTGGACTTTTATTACCTCTCGAAGTTCCTCAATGGAAATGGGAACAGATTTCTATGGATTTCTTTGATGAACTTCATAGATCAAGGTCAGGAAATGAAAGTATATGTGTGATAGTTGATAGACTCACTAAAAGTTCCTATTTCATTCATGTTAAAATGAATAGAACTGCATAAAGTTTAGTCAGACTATTCCTAAAACATATTGTACGATTGCACGAAATTCCAAAGAATATAGTATACAATCGTGATTCGATGTTTACCAGTCAATTCTGGCAAAGCTTGCATTCAGTCTTAGGTATACAACTCAATTTTAGCACAACATACCATCCTCAAACGGATGAGCAAACTGAAATAATAAATTAGTTGTTGAAGATCTACTCAGGATATGTATCTTAGAGTTTGGAGGTTCATGAAAAGAATATCTTCATTTGGTTGAATTGTCCTACAATAATAGTTGTCAATCCAGTATCGGTTTATATGGAAGACCATGTTGTTCTACAGCCTGTTGGTTAGAGACTGGAGATAGACTTATTCTAGGACCAGATATGGTCCGAAAAACGACTGAGAAAATCAAGCTTATTAGAGATCATATGAAGATTGCTCAATCTCGACAGAAGAGCTATACTGACCAACATAGAAGGGACTTGGAATTTGCGATCGGAGACTATGTTTTTATAAAGGTATCTCCAATGAAAGGAGTTGTAAGATTTGGAAAAGCAGGAAAATTAGCTCCAAGATATATTGGACCTTATCCAGTTATGAAGCGTATTGGAAGCCTTGATTACCGAGTTGTATTACCAGCATATCTATCCGAAGTTCATAACATGTTCCACGTATCCCAATTAAGGAAATGTCTACAGGATTCTGATATTATTATAGAATCAAAGCAGCTAGAGGAACTAGAAATTGAACCGAACTTGACTTTCACCGTTGAACCAGCCAGAATGTGGATTCAAAGATGAAACGGTTAAGAAATAAGCAAGTTCCACTAGTCAAAGTTCAATGGTCAGATAATCCCAAAGACTGCACTTGGGAAACAGCGGAGCAAATTAGAAAATCACATCCCGAGTTAATTGAAACCCATTAGGTACATACTTATATATTCATCGAGTCATGGATGTTAGGACTTTATAAGTTGATAGGACGATTTTTAACATAAGAATATAATACAGTACTCTTTAGTAAATTGCGAGGACGCAATTTCTTTAAAGAGGGAAGTTTGTAACATCCCACTACTATATTAATAAATTTTGTTACAAAAAATAATAAATAAAATAAAAATCATTATGGATATAAAATAAAATTTAGAGTAAAATGCCATGAGCAGAATTGTAATCGGAGACCAAATTATGGTAGGGCAATATCGCGGCTAAGGGTATAAAAATTTATTTGAGGGGAATAAAATTTATTTACTAAAAAATAAAATAAATAGCTTTATTTTGATTCGACAGATGTTTTCATACTTATCCTTTTCATAATTTTCTTTTAACCTATTTGATTGCTTAAGCCTAAAGTGTCACTGTAACACTATATAATCAGTGCCTCCTTTCTTCTTCAACGCAAGCAATTTTACATTATTTTATTTCTTTTCATCTTTTACAGACTACGCAAATCAATGTGAGTATTTTTCTCTTTTTCTTCTGTTTACGTGATTTAATTCCATTTCCTGTTCACGTTAATATGAGTGCACATATATATTTCACTGTTTCATTTGAACATTATTCCATAGGTTCTTTTTTTTCTTGGATAAATTAAAGATAGTTTAAGAATATGATTTTCTTGAATATGAACCGCAAAGCAAAACGTGAGTTTAACTTCCTTTTTTCTACTTATTTCTACTAAGTAAATCATTTTAACAGTAGTTATACTTTACATCACTTTTTCCATTTTTCCTCTAATATGTGTACACCGTTGTGTTGCAAGTGTATGTGTATTAATGAGTGTGTGCTCTATCTTTGCTTGTGCATGCGTGTGTGTTAATGAGTGTGCGCTCTGTGAATGCAAGTGCATGGTTGTGTATGTGAAGGAGAAAAGGAAGCAGGGTACGTGCGTGAGTATGTGTTCGTATATCTTTTATTTTAATTATGTAAATGATTTTTTTTCCAAGATTTCTTGGACACATGTAACATTTATTAAGATCCTCTCATTTGCTCCTACCATATAAATGTTCTTTTTTTTCTTCATATTTGCATGTATAGAAGCTTGCTTTTAAATCAGACAATCATTCCTTAACTTTATTTTTATCAAAAAGCAAAAACGACGTAAGTTAGATGCTTTGGTACTTTGGAATCATGGTATCAGAAAAAAAAATGCTTGCTTCGACGTGCATGCTTGATTTATAATAGAATGAACATTATCCGTACTAACATTTATAAAGCAACTTTTGTTTCAAAACTTTAATTATTAATAACTCAATATTTACAATGATTTTGAGCATGCAACCAAAAGGAAATATGTATAGGAAATTGAGATGAACAAATCGACCAGCTTTCACCTAACCGACGGACCCCGTGGTGATCAGAAATAATACCGCTATATCCACGACCTATGATGAACGGGAGGATTATGGCCAAAACGGAAGGTACCAGCAAGACCGTATTGCGTAGCGGAACACGACAATAGTCTCGTTCGGTCATCGGAGGTGTGTAAAAGGGGTGAACATAACTAAAAAGTTTTAGAGTACGACGTTGTACAATATTCCGTTCGCATACGGGCTGTGAATGACCGAAATAAAAATACAATCACCATGACAACGTTGCACGATCACAAAACAGAAATACAATAAACCGGTTAACCCTTTATGTAAACTTTCAAAAGAACCGGTGTTTGATGCAAAATGCGTCAACCGAAAATATTTTATTTTTCAAATTAAAAATTATGAATTTTTTTTATAAATTAAATTAAAATGACGCCATCAAAAATCAAGTCTAAATTTAAAACATATATTTATTATAATTTAAATTCAAATCCGATGAAATTCATCCAAGTTATGTTTACATGTTACGTTTATGAATGTTCATTATATATATGAGGCTATATATTGTAAGTTAATGCTATGTTGTTCGAACACGACATTTACATGTGATATAAAATAGAAAATGATACAATTTTGGGGATAAATGGTATATTAGGAAGTTCAATACAAAAGAATTTAAATGAATTTAACCGATGAAGTGAACGAGACGAGGTGAGACTACTAGACACTAGAATCCATCCTAGCAGATAGATTCGGGGTCGGTCTCTGAATCGTGACGACCTGGTCTCTCGTCACTTATTGTCCAAACGATCTGTTGCATATACACAACCACGGTAACAAGCGCAATGCAAACGGAAAACGAGGAAGAATAGAGAGTAATCTCATTGATGGATATTTGGTGAAACAAAGATGAAGATTACAACACAGCGGGGCGAGCACCAACGATGAACATGAGAAGATAGTGCAACTAATAGATCGTCTGGGAGCACCCACAATTTCTGATCGAAAGATATACGGATGAAAAAGGTCATAATATTGGTCCGATACAGAGTCTAGTAAGAGTGAATAATGAATAGGATTCACTAGTAATTCCATACCTCGTATATGAATAGCTTGACTGTGGTATGTCTATTGAATAATGAATGCAACTTGTAAATGAATAGGATGTGATATCTCGGTTGACTAGAGTTGCAGTTGTGATTCACTTTAAATAGTGTCGTGACATGTGTATTTAAAATGAAATAATCCAATGGGATGTGGGCAGGTTTAGATTATGGAGTGTGCGACATATCTTTTACTTTTAATATCACATATATAACCCGACTCCACATATTTATATGAATCCTTATTACACTATTATACTCACAGCTAGCTTCATAGCCTGACTCGAGATTTTGTTTTTGACAACTCCTCGGGTTAGATCGAGGTTTTTCAAGATGATTAACTTTTCACGCATTTGAGGTGATTTCGTACGACATTGAGATGGACGACAATTGGCATATAGTATATAAATTTATGATAGTTGTAGATTTAGTGCTTCACGAACATATGCTTGCTACATGTCCGAATGAAACTGTTAGAGTAATCTGGTGGAGAAAGTTAGAGAGATACATTTAGAGTCCGTTGAACTATGCTAAGTTGATTTTGTGTAGTCATGTCATATGTCCTTTGTATATATTTGTCTGTGTATGTATTAGGACATCATTTTCAGGGCAGTTATGTATAGTTGCTGATATATGGTGATAGTCTGACGTCTGTTTGTACCTATGTATATGTATATATATCTATCTTTTTGGTCCGCTGTTTTGTGAAACCATTATATATTATGTTCTGTTATGTGATTTAAATACAAATTCTATGAATTCGTGTATACTACATTGTGGCAAGATGAGATATGTATCATTTCAGAAATGTTCAGGTATTTTAAACTTATCCATGTTGACCCAAAGTAGTGTAGACGGGAGATCGTTCCTTTAGTGCCCATTGATCCGAGCTATCGGACGGTAAACTCCCTCTGATATTTCGGTCACTGGAGCCGTGGCGTCACATATAGTCCTTAGGATCATCGGGCCATTTTACTTAGATGGGTGAAACATCTTTATTTCGAAGGCGTTTAACCTTTAAGGCTACACATAAATAGAGTCTTTCCATAAGTTATATTTTGTGAGATCTCAAGTATAACAAGGATTCTACGCTTAAAATTAGAATCAAAAGTTCTAAAACATTTCCAAAGCCGAAACATAAATGAAGATTTGATCTCCCATAAAAAATTCCTAAATCTTTCTAAAGGATTCACAAATAGAGTTGGGACTTGAGATCAATTCCTTTCCCTGATTTAAGCTAACAAGAGAGTGATTGACATGGCCTCTCATATAAAGACTCAAAATGAGCCATATAGATATCAGATTGGAAACTATCAATAATAGGAAAAATTCAATTAAGGTAGACAATATCCTCCTAGCGCTACCAAGGTCTAGAATATAATCATAAGGTAGATTTCTAAGATTTTTATTTACACTCAAACCACTAGGAGTTTTGTATTCAATTGCCATAAGATACAGTTTTGTTCATTACTTATTTTAGATAAATTTAAATGATTGGTTTGAATTCTCAATAATCTTTTACTTTTAGAATTTTTTAGTTACCTCATTCTCAAATTGCACTATGAATTAGTTCTATAACTTATTTAAAAAGATTTAAAATTTATACATTCCAACCTCAAAAAATTAAATAATGGGTATAACCCAAAAGAGGTTCTTATTTGTAAATTTCTAAGCAAGTATTAATCTTAATTTTCACATCTCAGTTTATTAAAAGTATTTCCTTTGTTTTTAAATACTTATGATCCTTAATATTCCAAGACACTTGCTTAATTAATCATATTTAAAAGTTGTGGGTTAATTCTAGGATTTCTCTTTGCTATAACTTCAAGATTTATAATATACGTTTATCTTACCAGAAAAATCCTTCCCATGGGTTTTAACTTTAAAAAAAAAACTACACAATCCCTAGTTACAAATTACATTCTTTCGAATATGAAATTTTCTTACTTCTATTTTGATTAGCACTCTTACTTTACATTAATTTGAAAGATTCAATTTATATAACTCGTGTTAAAATGTACATGTTATCAATTCGGATTTTCAATAAGGTCTTCGTAACTCAATTCCTTAGAGTTCAATCACTACCTCTTTATTACACATAGATGAACCAAAAGAATTCATTAATAAAATTTGTCTTTTCTCAAAATTTAGATGAGTTTTATATTATTTCAACAATACTTATATTGGGTAATAACCGAAAAAATTGATCTGGTCTTATTTCTTATCCTTGGCTTTTCACCATTTTCAATTTCAGAAAATACTTTCCAATTTTTGATTATTTCTAGCTAATATAATGTTGAATTAGTGTGTATATATATATAGTGGAAATTAGCCACAAGGGCCTCTTTAGCAAGTGCAATTAGTTTCTAGGACACACAACTGAAATAATTACTTTTAAGGACAAAATACAAAATAATTAGTTTCTAAGGCCGAAAAACCTGTGAATTTATGTACTTAAAAGTAACTGGACTGCTAAATTTGTCCTTAAAAGTAATTATTCTGTTGACTTTGGCCTTGAAATTAATTTCTGTGGATGTGTGTCCTAGAAACTAATTGGACGGTAAAGTTTGTCCTTCTAGTGAAATGCCATATATATATATGTATATATATAAAAGACATATATATATATATATATAAGACATATATATATATATATATATGTATCACATATTCTATTTACTAGCCTCTTCTTAGGAGTTTATCTAATTTCCTTTTAATGTCTTAATTAATATCCAAGAGATGAATTAATTCATAAAGTCATTATTAAGGTTTTCAAGAAACTTTAAAACTCTTAGTTGCTTTAGTTTAAATAGTTAACTTCCTTAATAACAAGTTTGAAAAGTGAGTCAATGTATATAACATATGTTACATAAAACATTGCCAAAAACTTCTTTTAATACTAGAATTAGTACCCAAAAGAGGAATTAATTTATAAAGTTATTTCCACATTTGTCATTCCAAATACAATTAGGGATGTTTTCTTAAATTTGCATATTATTTAATGTAAGCATATTCTTTGAACTCAAAAGTATTTTTTTAGGACAATACTTAAAACATTCCTAAATGTTATAAACAACATAAAATGTTACTTTACTATCTATTCATAACAAATTATCTTGACCATTGACCGCGATTTTGATAAAATCAACATTGCCTCGCCATTGTTCTCGGCAAACTCTATGATGAAATATTTTAATCCACTATTGAATTATTAATTCATATAATTTATCTTTATTGATATTCCTATTCTTCAATAATATAAAAATATTTTTATATTTAACGATGGGAAAGAAATATCACATTCGAACTTTAATATATAATTATATACATACCTTTGTATGTATTTCCAAATATCATTTTATTTTAAGTCACATTAGTCTTCAAATATATTTTTTATCCCTTATTGAATTAACATATTTTCAAAAATATGATTTTCCAAAATACTTACTTTAATAAAAGTGCACGTCCAACAGTTTGAATGTTTAGGAATCCCTATCGGGTATGTTGGCCAGACGTCTCCAACTAGATTGTTTAAAGCACCCAACTGGCATTTAACACTCATAAATATATATTTCAAAAATCCTCTTTTAAAATGAATAATACTTATATCTTTATATACTCTAGTTTTGACATATAATAACAAGCATATAATTATCACACTAACCACCTTATAAAAAACTTCATAGGATTGTATTTCCTAATTAGGCGATGATTTCATTAAAATAATTCTTAATCAACTCTTTATTTGGAGTAAATAATAAATCATTTATTTTTGGTTAATTGGTAATCAAATACCAAAAATTATCTCCATTTCCAATTGATTAATTTTTATAACTACAAGATTTGATCCCTATTTATTTTATATTTAAAAAATTCAGTTTCACTTGCAGTGATTTCCAATATGAAGATACCTCAAGGTTTGATTATTAATCTTCAAATTGGATTCTAATTATTAAAGGATAATTCTTAATCGGATTAGAATTGCTACTCGGAATCCTATGCAAACCTACATCCAATCAAACAATCACAAATTTACTGGATAATGTGCCCAACGAAAACAATCCATCTGCTTCTACTGCACGACTCTAATTACAAAGAGGGTTGACAACGAGCTTTATGATTTGCTGGGCGGACAATGTACTACATCTCAACTGAGATTGCTAGATTGCCCAATACTAGAATGAACGACTCTGCCGCCAGCCCACGACACTTCAGAAATGGATAAGATGGGATTAGAAGTTATTCGAAATCCACATGTATTGATGTTAGAATTTTAAAGGAAGAACGCAAAAAGGACGAGTACTTAGAATCCTTATAGATATTCTCTTATCCTATAGGAGATTATTTCTATTATCTGACCTATGAATCCCGAAGGACAGATCCTAAAGCACTACTGTGAGAAGATTATCATCCTTCATATTATATTTTGTTTTAAACTCTGCTTTGATACCAAGCTATGACGCTTCACGACGAGATCCAAATTAGCAAAGGATAATATTGAGTAATACCATCTGTTAGTATAGAGGATAGGGCTGGTTATGAGTGATCACCCGTGAATTTTGCTTTAAGCGAGTATTGCTATGTCGATGTAGGTGCTAGTTTTTTTTAGAATAGACATATGCAATCTAGGCTTTAAAAAAAACCACTTTGGCTATAATACTAATTCAAAACGGTATGTAATATCATAGAACACGGAATCACGGAGTATAAAATCTATGTAGCAGAATATGCAATAATACAAATTGAATGGAGATGATAGTTACATAATGTCAACCACAAGACTGTGGTCATGCCAATCCACAATATATAAGTATTACATCTTATGGATACAAATACGTACACTTAAATAAGTCTAAACTTGATACAAGGTACAACATAATATCAAATATACACATAGAATGACAGAAGTAAACTATTAGATAATTGATAGGATATCCACTCTAAAGCATCGAGCTGAAGGACTTGAAACATCTCAGTCTGATTCGATTATTAAAAAAAAATAAACGGTTCAATCTAGACTAAAATAAATGAGTTAGCAACATGAATGATAGAAAAAGTGAACTAGATCCCAAATAGTAATATATCGACAAATATCAATCATGCATCAATAACTTTAAATCACCAAATACTAAAAACTCAAGGTAGCTTCTTAAAAGCAAAAATACCCGAAATGATTTGGTGATAATTCAAACAACATCAAATCTAGAAATCTCACAAATAGAAAATCAAAAATCTTACAAAAAGAGGAAGGTGCCAAACTTCAAGATTGGTGAATAAATTCACCTACATGCGTGTAATTCCAAGATAGACATACAAGTCTATAGACATCAAGATAGGTACAAGACCTATAAAACATCAAGATAGGAACAAGTCCTATAAACTCAAAGATAAGTATGAGACCTATAAACATCGAGATAGGCATGGGACCTATAAACTCCAGAATAAACACGAGACCTATAAACATCAAGATAGGTACGAGACCTATAAATTCCAAGCTAGGAATAAGTCCTACAAACTCCAAAGGCTAGTCATAAACTCGTCAATATAAGTGTTATGTACAATTATATAGCAATTAGGTAACGACCATGTATCCCACACCACACAGGTTCACTCAAACGTTTACTATACGATAGTAAACTCCACTTCTGTGTAACAATGGTTCGGTCGAACGAGTCTAGGAATTAATCGGTAAAACAAATGCGTGCGTTCCATACTACTAGTTTTATATAACCGTTTAAATCAATTCCTTTTTCGATTGATGTCGTGCAAATTTTATAAAATTCTTTGCTTTAAAATCATTTTTGTAAAATATTGATTTATAGCAGATATATATATATATATGTATGTATGTATGTATGTTAGTACACTTTTCAAACCATTGGTCCAAATCATTCTTTTAAAGTTATTGTTATTATAGATAAATATATTATATATATTACGAATATCCTTTAACAAAATATATTTATATTTGAAAAGATTTCAATAAAACAATTCAATTTAAAAATCAGCCTTTTTAAAACTCTTGTTGAAAATGTGCGATAAAATTTGTGTACAACCTCATGTATCTATAGAATATTTCTATGGAATAGAAACTCCAAGATGAATTCACAAATTCATAACTTAAAATTCAAAAATAGATTAAAATCGATAGAGAAAACAGGTCCAAAATCAAGCAAATAGGTTCAGGCAATCAACCGACGAGTGGAGAAGCAAACGAGAACATATGAATCTCGGAATGGCATGACCTGGGTCTTAGCCATGGTCATAGCCAATGCACCAGCTGGCATGCCTGAGCTGAGCTCTAAGCGTCGTCAATGGTGCTCCGTTCGCCCGTTGGCAATGATTTCTTCGCTAAATTGAACCTAAATTTCTATCACGTTGAATTAGCTATCATGCAAGCAACAAAACAACTTAAAATCAATGATTTATAAGATCATTAGACAAGGGTTTCTAGCAAGCTGAGAATGAAATTTCATGTGACTAGAAAATCAACACAAGGTTGAAATCAATTTACCTGTGAATCCATCCAAACAAGAAAACAGCAACTAGCAATTCGTTATAATCTAGAAGTGTGAGATTAACTCACCAATTTAAATCAAATTAAATGCAAAATTTACAAATTCTCCAAAGCCACCATCTTTTAGCCATTAGCCAGGTTCAACTCAGAAATAGGAGAAAATAGCATTACAACCTAAAGCAAACTGCAACTAATTATTAAATTTAAGCACACTAAGAGATGGAGGAGATTACATGAACTTGTTTTCTTTTATTATGGACCAAAAATCTTATGATTTACTTGAGATTTGGGGAACATTGCATTCTAGGGTTTTGAATGAAGGAGGGTTTTGTTTCAGTTTTTTGGAACTGAGAAATGAGAAGAGAACAAGGTATATACTTATTTCTCTTCTCATACTCCTTTCTTTTTGGGCCAAATACGGGTTTGGGTATGAATCCAATAGCAAAGTGTTACAAATTTTATAAGATAAATGTTACTAATACCTTTTTTTCTCTTTTTAAAAATCTAACTTACATCACAAACAATGCTTGTAAACAATAAATTTAATTCCTCAAAATTCAATCAATATAACATTGAATTCTACTCTAAAAGCAACCCCAGAAGAACAGACCAACCCCCTTCAATTTAGCTCCAATTGATCAAAAAACTGGATTAAAGTACGTCCAACCAGTGCACCCGTTGTGCCAACCGATGCATATGTTATGGCCGGCTGAACAGGCATCATATTATATATGTTTTTCTTATTTTTGTTTTGCTTTTTTCTCACTCGTTTTGAATCGGTCGATCCATTTTCTTCCAAATTTAGATATGATTCTCTACTCTCTTTTTACTTTCATATTATCAGAAGTTAGAATAGAAATCGTTTCAAAATTGTTGTAAAAATTAGTGTTTTCAAGTTAGTTTCCATAAAATAGAAATATTGCATTTCTACACATATATCTTCAAACTACCTTTAAAAATCATATAAACTCAAAATAAAATCATAATAAGACCTGATATATCAAATTGCAATATATATATATATATGATTTTTAAATATATTTTATATATTTATTTTGGTATAATTCATTTTAGAGCTCAAACATTGTTTATTTTCCATTTCTCACTAAATAAATCATATCTCTTATAATATATATATATATATATATATATGAATCCATAATTAAATTTCTAAATTGATACACACACACACATATATATGTAACTTAAATTTAGGAATCATTTTTCACCATTTGGATGTGATTTTATCTCCCGAATCATTTTTACACAAAATTGGGCCGAATTTCACATATTATGAAATCACATCTTTATAAATTCATATAAATAAATAAAATTCCATAAAAAAATTTTTTAGACTTGCTACCATCATATCAAACTTCAAAAAGTAATTTTGTATCAATTTGACAAGATTAAATGTCCCAAATAGTTAAAAATACAATTTCATGCCCGTTTTCACATATTACGAAATATATGAATATCAATTCATATAAATTATATGAAAATGCCCAAAAATTATATTTAGGTCAGTCAATTTAATGTTTCATCTTAGAAATTTATTCATATAAATTTATAACCATCATGCTATAAATTTTTCGTTTATATTTATCTCATTTGGAAAACACATCTAATAAATTTCTTATTTATTTAATTCCAAATTTTATTTCAAATCGAAAACAAAACCACATAAAATCACCCAATTTCTTCTTAAAATTAATTACAATAAATTAAATCATGTTTTATGTTTAATTTCAGATAATCTCAACCAGCGTTGTTACATTTACAGTACAATCACTGAAATAATGGAGATTTTGTACAACCTTACAATATTTAATTCTCTGAATATCAAATGTTTCATTGATTTCAACAGGCACATCCTCTTCCTTAACCTTGGATGCGTAATCAAAGGCTGCATAATTTCAACCAGTGCATCCTCTTCCTAGGATGCATGGTAGAAAAGTACACACTTTCAGATAGTTCATCCTCATCCTAGGATGCACCGTCAAAGGTTATGCCCTGTCATCTAGTGCATCCCGTTAAAGGTTGCGTTTTTCAGCTAGTGCATCCACATCCTTGGATACATTGTTAATGGCTACGCATTACCAGTCAATGCATCCTCATCCTATAATGTGTAGTTGATGTACCATCAAAGGCCGTGCACTATCAATCAATCAGTGCATCATCATCCTAGGATGCACCATCAAAGCTCAAACACCATAATTTAATAACATCCTCAAAATATGATGCATCTTCATAGCTTTACCCAGAGCTACTCTAACTTCCTAAGAAGCGCAATGCAATACATTGTCATCAAACAAACCAAATCTAATCTTCTTAGCGGTAGCATAAATACTGGAGAAGTAGAAAGATTTTTGATGTCATGCCAATTTCATCACTTCGGATTGAAATTATCCCACCTAACTCGAGTTATCCCGCCTGAAACACGTTATCCAGCCTAAATCCTTATCAACAATCCACGACATGCAATCGCAACAATATGGGTGAATGGCATATTGCAAGATCTAATGGCAATGAGTAGATATGTGGTATGATGTCAACAATCCATGTGGCATATTTTTGCTATAAAAGGAAAGTAAAGTAGTAGGAAGAAAGGATTGAACTTTTTAACCAGAGAATTAAGTACTTTTCAAATTTATACTAGATCTCCATTAAATTTTGCGCTTGTACTAAGAATGGAAATAAGAAAAGTGATCTGGACCAGTAGACGTAGTACTACTTAATATCCGAACCACTTAAATTTCTGCATCTGGACTTTTCAACATGCACTCTTTCATAATTTGTGTTTGAACTTCGTTAAATCAAAATTAGTTTATTTAAGCATTTTAACAAACAGTTAACTTGCATCCCTCTTAATTGTTTAAGCATTCAACAACATAATTACTATTTAACGGTAATTTAATATCCTTTAAATTAGTTAATTTAATTTATAATTAGTAAGCATATGACAACCTGATTACTTCAAAATTTAATTTAGGGTCATAAGATCGAAAAATCTTACTAACTACTGCACTTCATGATCAAAGGTGTCATAGGCCTCTCAGTCTTAATCCACCATAATGTAAAGTAAATAAATTATGCAATTATGCTACAAACGAGCATTCACTTACCTAACTCCACATATTGTATGAGTAGTATCATAAAATGCTATTTGTGATGGAGTTAAGGATGTACCCTAGAGACAATTATGTAATTATTACGTAAATTGACTCTTATAAAAGAATATTTTCTGAAATTAAGTAGGTTTTTGGTTTTATTTTTTATATGTGATTTTATAGAGTGATGTGAATAATGTATTAAATACGTTAGACATATATAAGTAGAAAACCCGTAGGAGAGGTATTTTATCGGTTATAGTTATGAATGTGTTCATGACCACGAGTATTGAATTGATATCCAAATTCTTACTCCTTAAATATTCCTAATCAAGATGTATTGGGAAAAGGATATCAACACATCCATTGAGTCTAGTGTACGTAATGCTTTCCATACGATGGAGGTGAATAACTCATGACCGTTGGGGGAATTAAGGGTTTATGTACTTATGATTATTCAAAACACATAATGAATTGATGAGAGTCTTCTATGGGTTAATACGATTAAGTCAAAATGGAAGTTCTCATGCTAACGGCATACAATAGTCTTTAGATTTAAGGCTAATATTTTGAAGCAGGTAATTTTATTTTGATTATGGCCAAGCACATGGCATGACAACTATGTTATGGCTATAGTTGGGTACATATTGAACCATTTGAAGTGAAGCATTACTCAAGAAGGATTCATCCCATTAATTGTTTAGGATTACCATCATTGTAATTTGTGGCCAACTTAAAGTAAAACCTCTTACTGGAGTAAATTTGATCAATAATTGTTGTCGGATTAAACATTGATCTACACAATATAGTATGGATATTTTTAGAGTCTTTGACCTTGGATCAAACTCTAAATATCTAAGTGATACAGTGATGATGAAAAGAATAGGTGTACAAAATATCGTTACTAGGTGAGCTTATTATAGATTAGAAATTGGATTTTTCCTAAATGATATGTAAGTGCTAAAATTGTGCTTGATACGCTACTTAGGAAAAGTTCATATAGGTTTTAATATTTCAGTTGTTTAAATATTAACCGAGGACTGAGTTCATGCCAGAGAGTCAACACAACCAAATTGTTAGTTGTTTCTGAATTTGACCAATGTAATATTAATTTATAATTTTTATAAATTAATTAATAAAAGTTTTCACTATTTTTATAGCATTTTAAATTATTTATTTGAAATCAAAAAGCAATTAAACAATGTACAAAAGTTGTACATCAATACAATCGAAGAACGAGCTTAAATAGCATAATTTAATAATTGATTCAAACTCTAGGTATTTTGACCAAGCAAAGGTCATCATATAGGGTTGGCCATAGTTAAGAGGAGGCAAAGGGGATTAAGTCTCCCAGGCTTTGAGGAAAAATGTAGATATTTTTTACTTGGTTAGCTATAAATAGCTAATGACCCTTCCCATTATTTCTACAATTAGATAACCTAACCACACTATTCTGTGGACATTGGTGAACCCTAGGGGACGGTGTTGCAACTTGTAACCGAGGAGGAAGAACAAAATGTTCAAGAATAAGATAACCAGTACTCGAGGTGTTAGACAATCAGTGGGACCACAAAGAGGAGGTAACTTCTTTATTTACATATATTAGATATAAATTATATTCACATGTATGCTTGTGATTGCCCCTACACGCACACTTCACACACACACCCCTCCCCCACACACCCCCTACACCCTCCACACACACACATACATATGTGTGTGCTTGTGTGCGCGCGCACGTGTGTCTCGGTCGTAATTAGACAAAAAATAATATTTTCAAAAATTGATTTTAAATAATTAATTATAATAATCCAAACATTTTTAATATATTAAATATTTGAGTGTAAAATTTGTTTTTGATTATTTTCTTAACTTTATTTTCGGATTTGAAAATTATATATATATATATATATATATATATATATATATATATATATAAAGGCAAGTAAATGTAAGTTTCCATGGCAACCCGCCCCTTAATCCATCTTTGTCTCGATCTACCACATCAAACCCTACCTCTTACCTACCATTTTTGCCTACTCCGACCCAGTTTCTACACAACCTATTTCCCCTTGGATCACCACCTATTTTAGCTGTGTTAGTCCATGCTGAAACAACCCCTAATCACCCATATCCGACTGCAATCGATCTCCAGTCCACTTTAAACAACCTACCTCTTACCCACCACTTCTTCCTACTTTGCCCAAACTTCCACTACAGCCCATTTTCCCCTTGTCCCACCACCTATCTCAATCGTTCCAATTAATATTCGGACAACTCCTTACTCACCCAGCTCCAACAACAACCCATTTCCAGTCTACCACAAACCCTACCTCTTACCCACCGCTTTTGCCTACTCCGCCGTAACTTCTATGATAACCCCTTTTCCTTTTGGCCCACCACAACATCGGAACATTGCCTATCTCACCTACCTCTGACTGTAACCCATCTCCAATCTCCTCGGCTAGTTTCCCCATCCACCGAACCCACCCAATTGCCAATCTACCCACTCAAACTATCATAATCTCAATACCATATACCCAAAATATCCCACATTAGGAAGATGTTGGTCATCTCTCTGTGAAGAAAAACCAAGAAATGCGGGTAACCCTCTTCAAAAGAACTTTGATATACCTAGAGATGGAGTTCTGAAGCTCCACCTAAAGAAGAAATACGTTATCGAGGCAACTATTTGATTGGATTCTTCTTATGCAACAAACTCTTATACTCTACCATTACTTCTTACATTGAATTTAGAAATTGCATGGTGATTTTAACATTAAATCCAATAATATGAATTTCTATTTTCATTTCTCTGATGGTGAAGATTGTAGTCATGTTCTCTGATCTAACATTATATTCATTAGAGAGAAATGTTTACAGTCACAACATTAAACCCCTCCTTTAGGTGTGCCCAGGTGCAAATACAAGTGTACCGATTTGGATACATTTCTTCAAATACAAGTGTACCGATTTGCAAATACAAGTGTACCGATTAAGGATTAATTGGCTAGCTTCATATTGGAAAATTGATTTGTTTTGATGAAACTATTGAAAAGTAAATACAGTCTGAGTATGCAAAAGCGTTGATAGAGATATCTACAGGCAACGATTTTTTCGAACTTCATCAAATTAGATGACCTTTGATAGAGTTTCTTCCAAGTTGAAATTGAGTATGATTGAAAACCGAAATCATGTTGTTTGTGTAAAAAATATAGTCACGAAACCATTGAATGCCATAGAAACCGCCCTTGAAGCCGAATGTCATGATATGCACATCCATAAATCAATATGCAAAATAATCTAAAGTGTCAAGGAAGAAACAAGTTCATAAAACAAAAGGAATAGACTGAGAAAAACAATAAAGAATGGAGTAGGAAATTTTACAAGGTAATTATGCAAAAAGCAAGACACGACATGTAACAACCGGACTTTTCGAATCTCAAATGTTGACATTAATACATCCACGATATTCACATGCCAAACATCCGAGTGCTAGAAAGATAGAAAGTTAGAGTAAAATAAAGGAAAAAGAAGACAGAACAAGGAAGAAGAACACGACATCAGAAATTCACAATGAAACGATAATATATAATATCAAAGGAACCATACAAAGGGTTATTCTAAATACATAAATTTTTAGAGTTACCAAAACTAAGTACCATCATTAGCCTGGATAGTTATAACTGTCTATCCTCACAATTCTAATACATACAATATAGTAATGCAACAAAAATAAGAATTCCGTGGTAGATAATTGTCTAACTCTTCTCCATAAGCTCCACAACATCCATAACTAAATCTGGAAATATACACGGGACTGACCTGAGCATCGTAAGAAAATAACACTTGATTAGTCTGGTAAAACAGCGTTAGAAGCTCAAGAAAAATGAATCCATACAATAGTAACTGATGAGACCGTACATATTACCGTAACAGTTTCCCCCTTAAATGAAACCAACTATTCATTAAGTTTATATAGTGACATGATATATAATGTCCATAGTGGAATATAAATCATATAAAATAGTTGTTGTGTGAACACTACAATAATATTAGGTATATAATCAATACCACTAAGGCGCATTCACATAATTTTATAGGTCTTCCATGGAGATCTCCTCGCATTAAACTAAATCCGAACTCCATGATAAGGATCAGAAAATACCTTCCGAGCGTCGTATGTCTCTAGATAAGATATACTATAAGGTAAATATAACTGCACCACCCTCGGTGTGCAGTTCGAGTCATATCAACTCCCTTAGCAATAACCGATAAGCATCTCTTGATATGAAGTTGATACACCCTAGAGGCGGCTAGACCCCCTGGCCATGCCCCTTCTATGTTTTCTATCATTTTCCCGATGCCGAGGCTATGTTCGACATCTCTCAAATGAGCCTTCATCACTCGAGGAGAGCATGAATTTCCTATGGGATTCCTTTATCTCGAAAAGATCATGAATCACTACGTGGTTCAAACATCTCGAACCTCCACATGGGTTTTCGGCATAAGTCCTCCAACAAATGCTAACATTGTCCTCTCTTTTAGAATACTCCTCAGGATAGATAGTCCCCCACGATAGAATCTTTCCAAATGTTAACGATGACCTTTCCCATAGACTCAACTGTAGGATACACAATTCAACTCTATAACATTTCACTTCATAACTGCTTCTAGAACACAAATTTCGTATATTATTTTGAAGTGATTACGGGTTTGACTCATCCCATATAAGTACACTCTTCCCGCTTACCAAACTCTCCGAAATCAATCGATGAATTTCTGGTTAACTTAATTTTGGTTCTCTTAGAAGTATGCGAAAGCTAGAGACGTTTCATACCAATACTCCTCCTTAGTGGTTCTCATTGGTATGAAATCATGAAGTCTTTCGATAACTTCTTAAGTCATATTTGATCGAGATCAATAGTTGACTAATCGACTATCTAGTAAAAACAATTGCTTATACAAATCAATATTCATATACTTAACTCGTTTCCAACAATCCAACTCAACTATTCCTCGCCCATGAGTGAAGCCAGGTAAGTTATAACATTGGTTGCATTAAAGCTTTGTCTAAACACTTCATTCTTGAATCTTATAAATATATAAATCCACCTTGTCGACTGTTAGTATCAAATATAACATTAATAATTTCCATAAAAAAGTAAGAAATCAACAGGATTAAAACAATTCTGATATTTTCCAACTTACTATTTCTCCTTCAAGAGGGAAGCTAGCATTTTTGAGCTCTATTGCTCCATCTCTACTGAAATATCAATCTCAACTCTCACAAATAGATAAGCCTACTTCATCGGCTTTTAGTGCTAAGCATAGTTATTTACTTTTCAAACAAGTAATTAAACAACTAATCATTTAGCCATTAAGAAATTCTACCCCCTTCCTAAACCTTTTGTTATATTTTTAAAACCCTATTTAAAATTATATATATATATATATTAATTTATTTACCAAAACTTGATATGTAAATAAAGAAGTTAAAAGATATTTCGTTACATAAGATATGAAATAGTCAACATATTTTCTAAAAACTACGTATACTTCAAAATACTTTTAAAATACTTTATAATAATTATAATAGGTTTTAAAACATTTTCTCAAAATATTACTTGAAAATAACAATTTTATAATTTCCTTGAAAACGTGGAAAAACAAGTTTTTATTATAAAATCCTCTTCTTTAAAAATTCACAACTAATTCCTAGAAATTCATAAATATCTCAAACCACTTTTGAAAAACTCTAATATGAGTTAGTAAACACTTGGAGAAGGAATGAAATGAAGTACTTAAATTTAAATATCCTTTTAAACCTTTAAAGTTCAAAAAATCAAGACTAAACGGGCAGTTTTTTACAAGTGAAGTTTTGGTCACTTTTCGTGATGTTACATAACTTTTTACAAACTTTTTATGGAAACAAATAAAACATCATAAATATGGTGAGAAACTCCTAAGGATTTCTCTATAAAGTTCCATAGAAATTGCCAAAAACAATGCAATTCACAAGTGCATCCATAGCGACTATCGTTATATATGCATTTTCAAATCCAAGTCCGATCTGAACAAAAGTGCATCTATAACCTATGCACTTTATTTCAAGGTCTTTTCACAAGTCCATTTAAGTCCATTCCAAGTCCACAGACATGGTTTACATATGCATCTTATTTTTAAAACAAGAACCAAATCAAAGTTTTCAACAATGTTAGAACAATTCAACAACTTAAACACGATCAAAACACAACATATATATGTTATATTTTCCATTAAAAGATGTGTGTTAACTCACCTTTTATCCAACAAACAACCAAGTCCAAGTAACCTAAGTCCAACCTCTTCCTTGCAACCAACTTTCTTTCTTCATTCTCCTTACTTTCACTTGTCTTTTGCCTCCTCCCCTTAATTATTATGCACGACCATTCAAGATAGGATGAGGGTGGCTTTGTTTCTTTACTTCTAACTTGATAGGAGGTGTTATAATATTTCTTTAAGGATCCACTCTAAATTTTAGTTGATTTAGATTCGATTTGCAATTATTTTGCTTTAGAAACTTAGAGAAGAAGAAGACATTAAAGAGCTTAGTTTTGGTTTATGAATTTGTAATTTATTCCTAAGGGTATATTCCTCCTTATATAGGCTCCATTTGGTGTTGCCTAAGCTTCTCACCCCCCTTTCATGTTCTGTAAGACTTAACTCCTCCCGCTTCTCTTACATCATCTCTTAACACTTAAGTATTTCCATTAAGCTCGTTTTGAAATATATTTGATGATAATGCCCATGACACAATCCAAAAAGTTTATTTCCATAAATGGTAAAACTATTTTATTTCATTTATTGATTTTCTAAGCAAATAAGCATATGTAAATATAATCTGAACAACTTTTGATGGTTAAAAAGATGTTTATTGATAAAACGATTTTCGGTCACATTATCGATATCTTTTCAAATAGTATATTTTTGTAAAAATTTCCAAAAATAAGTTTATGACCATCATCTATCAATTAAATGATGCTTAACAAAGTAATAAAATAATATTTATAACACTTAATTATATTTCAAAATGTTTCGATATTCGAAGACGAAGTGTTTGAATTTTCATGTCGTCACACGACACGTGTCAAAATGTCTCAAACTGTTCCCCTCTAATTTAAACCCCAACCAATCAATCTTTACCACCCAACATGTAATAACTAATGCAAATAATCTTGTAATCATATCCCCATCATTTTCTAACGTAGACAAAACTTCTCCTTATAATTTGCAATCAGACAACTCAATCATTGCTAACTGCAACAATATTTTGATTCCCTATCAACAACCAATATTGTTTAAGTAGATAGAAAAGTAATAATAATGATACCCTAATCATATGCTAGCGGATAAAGCATTTTTACCCAACCAATCCCATATTTTTTTGTCCCCAACCAATCAACCTTGCATTAATACCTCTTCTCCCTCAAAATTAAATACCAATCTTCCCATGCAACTCACCAAAACTCTTTCCACTTACTCACTGACTATCCTGGAGATATTAATTTCTTCCCCACAAAGCATCAAACCATTACAAGTCCAAACAACCTAAATATTGCATCAAACTTCTTCTTTTCTGAACTAATACGCTAAGATCCACGCAATACACATGCAAATACTGAACACTCTCCCACATCATCCTTCCCTACTATGACTATCAATGCAACAACCATTATTCCGGTAGAATATAATAACTCCCTAACTTCTTTTCCCCTTAGCCAAACCCCTTCTCCAAAGGTCATTCATTAAACTTCATACAAATCTCAACCTCATAAGCAACTCACCTCCTCAAACTCATCCATCACCACTATCTATAATCTCACCCTCTATTCCAGCCACGAGTCAGCAGAATAGGGATCTTAAGGCTAAATTAACACTAGAGAAGGGGTGTATAGTTTTTAATTGATTATATAAATATTTTTCAAATTCTTTAAGATTCTACTTGGAATGATGTAATCAACAATCATAGAATCAAAGTGCAGAAAAAAGTAAATGCAGTAACAATAAAAGGAAAGAACACATTAAGATTTTATACTGGTTCGAAGTTACCCTACATCCGATCCCGCACAATTTCTTGTATGGATTTCTTTTCAACTAGTAAATGCAGATATAATCACGATTTCAAGACTACGAGAGACACCCTCCAGAATCCTGACCTCTGGGTAAAGTCACTTGATTCCAAGCTACAAGAACACCACTAGATTTACGGGCTAACAAGAATACCCAATTGATCTTATGGGATACAATCACACCCGCAAGTACATCAGTATGATTTGATAGAGTTTTACAGACTCAAATCTTCGATCTTGATTACAATTGATCATATAACTCCTGAATAGCACTTTGATCTTGGTTTGAGTGAGAGAGATGAGAGAAATCAGAGAGTATATGAAGGAGAATCAAACAAGTGATGATTGAATTTGATTCTGGTTGAATGTTGGCAGAGTTTGGGTATATTTTGCTTTAGAAAATGAGAAAGTGGAGAGAGGAGAGAAGAATAAGAAAGTAGATTATTAAAATTCGTTTGGAAATCTGGTGTATACAAAGAAACAACGGTCATGTCTCTTCATGAAGAGAAAAGACGAAAAAACATTTCCACTCAAATTTGAATTTTGAAAATTATGACCACTATGTCGATATACATAGAGTATATCGACATACTCTTCACAAAATTGAATAATATTATTTTAAAAATCGTTGCTTTGTAAAATAATTGGATACTTTGTAGAATCATTTAAATATAGTTTATACACATTTTAATCAAAAATATAGCTTAATAAAACTTTATTAAATAATTTTAAAAGATTTAATAAAAGTATTTAATATAATGTAAATAATAGTACAAAATCAATATAGTTATAAATTATAAGTAAATATCCAAAATCTAAATATAAATATCAAAAATAAACATATATAAAATGAAATAACAAAAAAATAGATTAGAATATACTTGAAAACTTAATATATTACTTTTGTAGATATAAAAGGTTAAAAAATTATTTTGAGAAATATTCTGAATAGATGTTTGAAAAGATTATTTTGAAAACTAGGATATTTGAAAAATATTTAAAATTTATTTAAAAAAAGAGAGAGATCAAGAAAGTGCTATCAGGGTTTTAACGAAAATTCCGTGACTCTATAACTTATCTTGAATATCTTGAAATCTTGAACTCTTCAATACTCCGAATCTTCAATTATCATCATCTTGAATCTATTCTTTATATTAGCATCTTGAATCTACTCTTGATACTATATAGTCTTCTTAATAAACATCTGTCTAATATCCTACACTATATACTATATATATCTTGATAAAACATTAATATATATATTTTATATACTATGATATAGTTGTTATTATCAAAACCAAAACCTAAGGTACTAACATTCTCCCCCCTTTTGATGATGACAACTCTGTATATAAAATATAATGTTACTCCCCCGGGTTTCCCTCTTAATCTCTACTTAGATTTTTTTTATATTTCTCCCCTTTTCTTATCAACAAAAATAACCACCTAAAACTATAGCTCTAACACTAACTCTTACTCTAACTCACTCTAAAGATACTAAAAGATATATATAGGAATAATATATAATGATGATGAGAATGATTGTATAAAAACAATAAGTGATATGTAACTGAAATAATCATAATCAATCTAAATATTCATCCAATCCAACAAAGTTAATTTCACACACCATTTAAACAAATCCACACAGATCAAACCAATCAAATCACAAACAAATCAAGTATTATTATTTATATACAATAATTCCTATTTAAACTAGACATTTCAAGGAACTTTAATCCATCCATCAGTGCCAAAGATCAGATCCGCTTTGATAGTATCCCAATCTTCATCATCTTTGTTGAGTACACTCTGGGTTGGTGGTTGGTTCTTCTTTGTTCAAGGCAGAAACCATCCATCGAAACGCGTTGAAATGCCTTTCTTGCTTCTTGATTATCTGCATTTGACTCAATTCTAAGCGCCTCTAGTTTCTTAAGATGAAAGAATGTACTTGAATGATTCAAGAGTTCGTTCGAGATATTCACAAAGTTTTGGATGTAGGGAAGGAATTATTGAAGAGATAAGTTTATACATGAAAAAGAGTGAAGACAGAGGTTGAAAATAATGATTTTCTAGAGTGAATATGTATATATAGGTGTAAGAAGTTCTTTAAAATTAATTGATGATTGGTAGGTACTATTTTTTTTTATTTTAATTTTTTTTAAAACTACCCGTTATATGTCGACATACATGATTTGCATATGTCGACATATGCAATATATTTTTCGAAACTCTTTATCTTGCAATTCTATTGTTTTGACCTATACTATTATAATATTTGTATGACTTTCCAAAGATAACTGACAATGTATAACAACAAGAAATAGAATGTTCATTGATAATAAGGATGAGTACAAGGAATAAAAGAAAGATTCACGAGGTTAACATAAACTTAAAATTATAAAATCCAAATACAAAGATAGCTTAAACAAACAACTAGAAAGATGCAGATGAAGATGAAGAAGAACCACCAAGCTTGCAGATGATCCATCGAAAGAATTTATCCCTTTTTTTGGAAATTGAGGTAAATCTTTTTGGGAATGATTTCTTAAGCTTTCTTTGGTTATGAATGATCTTCCCTTGATTTTTGAGAAGATCTTTGTTGGTTGGAATATGTGGCATATTGATACTTTCCAAGTAAGTATCCTCCTCCTCCTCTTGTTCTTTTGTCCTCGATTTCCATTTCCTCTCCTTCCTCTTCCTTTTCCTTCTCTTCTCTAATTTCTTTCTCCCCTTCCCAAGCCAGCCATTGTTCCTTTTCTACAAGCGTTTCATAAGGCTGGAAAAAGGGTGAAATATGCATAAGTGAATTGTTGGCCTTGTTTTTGAGGAATTGTTTCCTCTCTTTTAAGGTCAACACTAAAATAATTGAAAATACGAGTGAGATACACACCATAAAATAGTGTGTTTTCATGTTTAGAAATATTTTAAGGAAAAAGTTCATCCAAAATAACTTAAGACCAATTAATGTCGTATTGACCATAAATGACAAAAATGGCTTTATAAACATTTTGTGTCGGGTAATTATATTTACCCATTCTAGGAGTGATACTTTGTTGTAAAAGAAGGGTTAAAATTCTTACTTTTGGATGTAAGTTTTTGTTTTTAATATCAAAATCATTACCACTTTCGAAAATGATATGGATTACTTCACGATTTTGAAAATCAGTTTGAAAAGTTGAAAGGTTCATCCCACTAGATTTTCATCTAAGAATGTGACCCAAAAGTTTACAATTTAAAACAATTTGTATCCCTTTGACACTACTCCAAACTTCTCCTTCTCTTCCATCATAAAACTTTCCTTTTAAATTTGCATTAAACATCTTCACCAATTTTGGATAACAAACGAAATTATTTAGAGAAGCACTGATTAAACCAAGAATTTCATTCTGTAAAAAAGATTAAAAAGATCATAAGTAGGAAAATCTTCAAAAATAGCAAATCTTCTAGGAAAGACTTTTCTGAAAGATATATACTTAATATAGGCTTGCATGGCTCCTTGATTATTAAAAAGATATATTTTTATTTTCTTAGAAAGCCTCATTGTTGCCTTAATATTGCTTGAGGATGCCATTGAAGAGTAGTTTCAAGAGATAAAAGAGTTTATGATTTTTGAATTTGAAAGTGAATGTGAAAAATGAATGGATGGAGACAGTGAGAGTAAATAAACAGAGAATCAAAGGACATGTTTTTTTGGTGAAGAGACATCTTTCCAGAACATAGAAGTTGGTGAAAAGTTATAGGAAAATACAAAATTTGAATTTGAAATTCAAAATCTGCCTAAGTATGTCGACATATGCTAGGGGTGTATGTCAACATACATGTTGAATTTTTCAAAAATGATGTTTGTTTAACTATATCCTATTTTATTATATATATATCTATTTATAGTTATTCGATTTACAGAAAAATTGTTTTAAAAACATATTTTAAATATATTTTATATTATTATTATATTATAAAAATATTTAAATTTAAAACACAACCACACAATATTCAACCAATATTATTATTAATCTATAGTATATTCCTAACAACCAATCAAGCAACGAAAAAAAATTCATTCAAAAAATTAAAACTTTTGATATATTAAAAGCATATCTGTTTTGATCCATTTCACCATTTTATTCTAAATTGTGTATTACCGTAAAGCACATGTTAGCAATTTCTATATCTGATTCGTTATCACTTGAAGAAGTGTCTAAATCATCTAATATTGCAGTATGGACTCTTTCCATTTTCTAAATGAATCAGTGTTCGGTGTAGTTTTTAATTTATTGGGATGTGGACGGTCTTATTTTAAATAGCTAGGTTCATCGAATTATAACATCTAGTGCCATTTCCATTTCTACTTTCACTTTCTGGATTTTGTTCATTTTTTTTTTTGCAATTGTTCATTTTTTTATATTTTAGAAAATTTCTAAAATTTTTTGTCATGAAAGCAACTTCTTCATCGTCATCGCTGTCTAAATTCAGATTATCCATCATTGCATTAAAATCTATAGATTTCTTCTCTATTGCTTTGCTTTCTCTCCTGCCTTGCTTTTGTGCTTCAAAAGACATTAAATTACCAATTAACTCTTCAATTTTTAGAGTGCTGATGTCATTAGCCTCTTTGATTGCAATAGTCTTTTGATCTCATTCATGAGTAAATAAATGAAGGATTTTTCTACCTTGATCCTCCTCAGAAAAACTTTTACCCAGTGCAATAAGTGAGTATACTATATCTTGGAATCTATTGTACATATTACAAATGGACCCACTTGGACTCATTTTAAATAATTGAAATTGGTTTGTTAACATGGAAATTTTGGTATGTTTAACCTAACATGTGCCTTCATATGTAAGTTGCAAAGTTCTCCAAATTTCAAATGTAGACATACATATAGATACTTTATTATAGTGAATAAAATAATATATTCATAGCTTAGAGTTACAGTACAAGAAAATATATTTTTAGCAGCACAGTCTGACAGTGTTTACCAAATAGGGATCATTAAAAAAACCAAAAATACAACTTGTGAAACGCTGCCAGAAACGAACGCGAGAGAAATAAAAAAATTCCACGCTGCTCCACTCTCGTTCTATCCTCCTAGGTACGCCTCTTTCCTTTTCCCTCTTTTTAGTTGTTTTCCCTCTTTTAATTGTTTTCCCTCTTCTCTACCTCTCCACCGCGTTCGACAACATATCTCCCCCACGCCCGCGACTCCACCATCGACAGCTAAATCCCATACCATCTGATCTTCTTCATTCATGCAACCAACAAGTAATTAATTATTTTATTTTAATTTTATTTACCATTCTAAGTGGACTGATAGCTAACATGGACTAGTAGTCCTGCTGTTATTAGCAACTACTGCTATTTTTGAGAAATGATTTAAGGCAAGCAATGGAAGTAGCACAACTAAATCATTTCTGTGAAATAAATTTAAGTTTATCTGAATGCATATTGAACAAAAAGCCTGCTGGTTTTAGTGAAGACGTCAACAATTATTTTCCCCTTTATAACTATTAGAACTGAGGTCCAATAATTTCTTTTAGTATTTTTGCAGTGAACTCTTAGTTTAAATGATTTGGCAAAGGATGCGTATATACATGTAGCAATTAGAGAACATTATTTTAATCATAAAAAATATTTAGGATGGAGTTGATAAAATATTATGATATAAGCCGTGTTTTTTGAATCTTTTTGGAGTCAATCGCAGGAAATTCATTACCTGTTTGATCTGGATTATTGTTATTATTAAACTTCTTTGCCAAAACAAATTTATCCTTTGTTGATCTTAAAATAAAGAAGTTGGTTGTAAATTGAGAAGTAACAATAGAGCGTTTTGAACTACGGCTAACTTCATCCTGGCTTCTTATATTGATGACTAACTACTGCAAAATTACATGGCTCAATTTGGCACATCAACAGGGAAAAACACAGCACCTCTAGACTCTGACCTATACAATGCATCTTATACTATAAATACAGTATCTGTAGTATCTAAATTTGACCGTTGAGTAGTACTAATCATGTGCTAATTATAATAATTCCTGAAGCCAATAAAATTAATGATTTGAAATTAGCCGCTAGGAATTTTAGTCAATTAGTTTATTCTACTTCGCCTGTAGCTATATTAATCAAGCTTTGCTGACCAACTCGACTAAAATTAGCACTGCTATTCTATAATAGCTGAATTAATTAGCAGTTCGAGTAAAAAATATATTTACTTGGTCTGATTTTAATGAAGTTTTTTTATATTCATATTGTTATTGTTAACACTGTTACATATTATCATGGCTTTATTGTTGTTATACCATATGTGTGTATATCTTCGTTGTTACCCAAAATTGATCAATAATCATGAAGAATTTTGGTTTTATTTTCCATACCAAAATAATTTAATGCTGAACTTAAAATTCGTATGGTTCGCTTCATTGTGACATGATGATAATCTCTTGCAAGGTCCTTTTATTCATTACTGTAGTTGATGAAAAAAACTAACCAGTTGACGCATACTAGAGATAAGATGAATCTCATGATCAATCATAAACATTGGAAAAGGCTGAGATGAAACTATATCCTATTTGCATCACATAGTAATCTCTGGTTTTATTCCATTCTATATATTCTATTTTCTTAACTGAGTTAGATTGTACCTCCAACAAGTTGAATAAGTTTACACCTTATTCTTTTGACTATTTTATAAGCAACAATTATCACATATTCTGTTCTTTCTTTTGTGAATTTCACTTGACGCTAATCCTTTTTATTATGTTACAGATTGTTATTAATACGATTTATATATAGGAGCCTATTTTTATTTTCTGATGGATAAAAATTGGGTGCACCTACACAAGTAACTATATAATACTGACGATAAAAATAATTTAAGAACTAAATCTTGCATTTTAATGTTAACTTTTAATAATATCATTCTTCATAGAACAAGCAAGGAATATGAGCAAGGATCTTGGATGTTTGTGTATGCTGCAATGAGAAATTTGGGAAATGTAGAGATGATTTTATGTACTTGCCTAAACTGTCATAATCTTAGTCATCATGACGGAAATACTATCGTTGAGCATTTAATTATAAAAGAAATGGATCCCATACACAAGAGCGGTACATGGTATTATCACAACGAGTAAATAAATAAAATCAAAGATGTTAAATCTGATGGCACTTATGATTTATTCAAATCTGTTCATTATGAAGATGAAGATTCCATTAATCATACTTTTTTCGTTGATGATAAAAATGAAGATTGTGCACAAAGAAGAGAGGAGGATTTGTTAAAAATTTGGAAGATGCGGAAACCCCATTATATCCTGTTTGCACTAATCAAACAAAATTATCTGCAATTATTCCCTTGTATGATCTTAAATGTGATATTGGATTATCCTATACTAGTTTTGACAAACTTCTCAATGTGCAAAAACTGTTACTGCAAAAAGATAACGTACTTCCCAAGATGTTATATGATATAAGAAAATTTCTTAAAATATTTGGTATGAGTTTCGAGAAAATTCATGCTTGTCAAAATGATTGCTGTCTTTTCAGAGGAGAGTACAAAGATTTGACAATTGTCCAAAATGTAGATCCTCAAGATGGAATATGAATGAACGCATAAAAGAAATTATGCATGGAGTTCTAGTTAATGTTTTGAGATATTCTCCAATTATTCCAAAATTTAGAAGAATGTTTAGATCATAGAAGATGGCAGAAGATTAGTGGTGGCGTTTTAGTAACAAAAGTAATGATGGAAAATGCATCATCCTGTAGATTCTGTGATATGAAATGTGGTGGATGAGAAATGGAGATCATTTATAGCTGATCTATGCATCTAAGACTTGGTCTTGCTACTGATGGTATTAATCCATTTTTAACATAAAGTTCAAAATATAGTTGTTGGTCTGTGATGCTTGTGACATATAATCTTTGGCCAATGTTATGCATGAAAAAATAAAAATATTTTGCTAACATTGCTTATTCCTAGCCCTAGACAACCTGGATATGATATTGACTTATATTTGGCTCCATTGGTAGAAGATTTGGATTACTTGTGGGATAATGGAGTTCAGATTCATGATGCATTTAGTAAAACACTTTTTAATATGAGAGAAATTTTGTTATGGACGATAAATTATTTTTCAGCATATGGAAATCTTGCTGGATGTTACGTGACGTGTAAAAATGCTTGCCCATTATGCGGTGTCTATACTCATCATCGGTGGTTGAATCATAGTCGGAAAACTACCTATATGGGTCATAGAATTTTTTTACCTCATTTAGATTCTTTGAGAAAACATGGTTTGATAATACCGTAGAAAACGGTAGTAGACCTAGAATTTTAATTGGAAGAAATATTTCTATTATATTAAAAAAAATTCGAATAATTTTGGAAAAAAGACAGAATGGAAAATAATAAGAACAAGAAGGGAGAGGTAAAAAGAAATTAATGAAGAGGCAGCCAGATAAGAAGAGAAAAAATTCTAATAATAGAGAAGATGAAGATGATCCTACAAAAGCAGAGCTATCAAGGTGGAAAAAATGATCAGTTTTCTTTGATATGCCATATTGGGAGGTTAGTTATCCAATTTTTTTAATAAACCAATAATACAAAAATATATTAATGAATTATGAAAATGTTGAATTTTTTTTACAGGAACTTCCAATGCGTCATAATTTAAATATAATGGACATAGAAAAAATTGTTGGTGAAAGTATTATAAGCACGATGTTACATGATAACAAATCGAAAGATGGAATTAATTCAAGAAAAGATTTGGAGGATTAGGGAATTCGACATGCTCTTTATGCATAGTCACGTGGGTCTTCCACCAGCTCCCTATACATCGTCAAATTCTATAAAAAAAAACTATTCTGTAAAAGACTGTATGATTTCAAAGGGTCTGACAGTTACTGCTCGAATTTCAAAAATTCTATATCGTTGGAGAACTGCAAAATTAGCGGCTTGAAATCATATGACTATCATGCAATTATTATCCGTTGCAATAAGAGGACTATTACCAAAGAAGCCAAGAAATGCAATAATTCGTTTATGTTCATTGTTCAATAAATTATGTCAACATGTCCTTGATAGAGAAAAACTGCAACAACTTGATGATGAGATCATATAATTTTGTGCGAACTTGAAAGATATTTTCCACCTTTTTTTTTATATAATGTTACATTTGGCAGTTCATCGTGGAAATGAAGCGCGATTGTGTAGACCCGTTCACTTTCATTAGATGTACCCTTTTGAAAGATACATGAAAACACATAAACATTATGTAAGAAATTAAGCACGACCAGTGGGATGTATTGCAGAATCCTATCTTGCAGAAGAGTGCATGAAAATTTTCAGTGGTTTTTTAGAAAAACCAATGCAACTGGAGGAAAAGTAAGTCCGAAATAACGATTATGAAAATGATGTAATACTTGAAGGACGTCCAATTTCAGCTTGCAAAATAGTTTTGGTGGCTTCTAGTGAAAAACAAAATGCTCACTTGGTTGTGCTAATGATCATGGCTAGGGTGGAACCATTTGTAGAGTAATTATATATTACAGCTTGGTTCAATTGTTTTAAATATCTATAATTTTAAGCACATCTTGGCACAACTTGTACTATAATAGTTTGCATTTGGAGGAGTTACAACAGTCAAACATGCGCATTGGAAAAAATGCGAACTTACTTTGGAATACCCACACAAATAATTTTTTTGATCGGGTTAAAAAGAAGGTGGGTTAATAGTTCATATATTATCTCATTTGCTTTAGATTTTTATTATCAAGATTCATTCTAGTTTTTTTTATAGATACCTATTAATTCAAAGGATCATGATGCAATGTTAAAATGGATTGCGTTTGATCCGAGAAGTACATGATATATCATTAATGGATAACGTTTTCACACAAAAGATATAGAGAGAAACTCAAAATAATGGGGTTACTCATGATGCAACTACTAAGTGCAAAGCAAGCGCAAAAGATACTTACATCAAACATAGGAAATGATGTGAAGGTTGAAGATGGATTCACTCTTGTCAACTTAGATCAAAATCAAGCTTCACTTTCAAAAGATTCATATATCATTGTTTCTCAAGCGAAACAGTTTTTTTTTATTCAACAGAAGATGATTATTCTAATTGGTATGTTATGACGAAGGCACCACCCAAGAAGCTATGATGAGTAAGATATAAACGATTCATTTGAGGAAGTCAGTTTTGCTGTAGAGAATCATGAAGAAACCGATATGAAAGTTGATAAATTAACTGCTGATGTTGGTTATGTTAGAGAAGATTGTAAAGGCATACTTGAGTAGTTTAATTATTATATTAACATACAAAAAATGTTTACAAGGATGTGAACTTATTATTACTTACTGTTTCTTTGCTTGTTATTACTTGCTTATTATTACAAGAATATGAACTTATTATTACTTACAAAAATTTATAACCATATATAACCTAAGTTTGGTTAAATGATGTGCATGCAACCTTATATAATTCAAATTCATGGGTTTTTTACCGTTTATAAAAGTCTATTACCTCCTAAACTGCCTGCTGCATAGCTACAGCATGACTAATTTTTTAATATGGTATATGCATGAATTTAATCGCTTTTTTTAGAGTTTGACAATCAAAAATGCTAGGAGGATGAAGTTAGGGAAATTGTAAAATGCAAATCAGTCTGCATGAAAACAATACGCTTAGGGATAATATGTTAATTTTTTAAATCTTTACTACAGCCAGTATGATCAAAAATTTATAAAATCGGCATATACACCATCTTTTAGTTTTTAAAAATAAGTTTTAATTTTTAAGATATACAGGCTATTTTCTAGCATCTAAATCGCAATATTCTTGTATTGCATTCGAAAATGAATTTATTCAGCTCTTATAATGCTGAATGAATTTAATTCATTTTACAAAAAATGTTTGAAGACAAGTGCCATCAAAACTTCATGAAATTAACATTTACACCATCTATTAGTTTATGAAAATAAGTTATGGTTACAACGAGAAGTTTATGTGTTGTCTTGGCTATTTTCTAGTTTTTATATAATTTATTCGAGTTCCATGATTTAGAAATATCATGATGGGCGAACTCGCTGCTGCTGAAACTTGGTTTTTTCTTTGATATTTATTGGAGTTTGAGGTAAGAAATAATTTAGTTTTGGATGTTAATGGATTTATGTAAAATTACGGTTTTTCAGTTAACTGTCGGATGTTTTGGTGTTTGTGCTTTCTTTTCAATTAATATATGTAATCATAATTAAAAAAGGGGATTATTATTGATGATTTGATGTGGTAGCTTATAGGCCAAATTAAATCATCTCCAACTTTGACATTTGTATATTCTTTTTCCTTGAACCGTTTTAAAAAAAACAAATTAAAACACTTAAGAAGGCTAGATAATAACATACTCCTTGAAATAATACACTAAATTATTGTAAAATTGCTGTCAATAAAAATAATATATTAAAAAAAATCATATTTCAAAGGTAAAAATGTGAATTTGTGATTATTGGATGTGTATGGTGTAAAAGTCTCTTACAACAAAAGCAGATTTGTGAAATGGTCAGTTAGCAATTTAGTTATGATAAAAAAATATGTTGGTAAAAATTGCTCTATACCTAGTAAAAGTGGCACATAATGTGCATAGCTTAGGAATTTTGTTTTCCAAATTGCTACTTCATATAATCTCAGAATTAGCGCGTATGTTACTTTTAATAGTCAATAGGGAGTTAGGAAACATATTTGATATGGGCTTTGACTACAGTAAAAATTGCACTAAAGTCATATGGGCTTTGACTTCCTTCTATAACATATTTTATAGTGGAAATTAGTTTGAAGGGCTTCTATTTGCGAGGTAATAATTTTTAAGGACACTACTTCTGAATAATTAGTTTTAAAGACAATTTACAGCATAATGATAAATTCATTTATCTTTTTAAGTTATACAGGAAAACGATAATTCCTTTTATCTTTATTTTTGTATAACTGAAAATGATAATTTCTTTTATCCTTTTCCTGTAAAATGTCCTTAAAACTAATTTTTCAAAAGTAGTGTCATTAAAACTTATTACTCTGCACAAATAATCCCTTGAAGTGATATTTGATATGACAGTCCATATAAAAGTCAATAAAATTTGGTTACATGAGGGTTCAATGTGAAAGGTTATGATATAAGTGACAACATACTTGCAAAATTGATCAAAATACTTTGGAATTAAAGTTGCTCATGCTTGTGTAGATGATGGGTTATGATTAATAGAACATATAGGTCAGTTGCTAACAATATTTAAACATCTGTAAATTTCAATTGCTTTGAATCGTGTGCAAACATATAATTCTTTGGTGATCTTTATACCGGTTTGTCCCTTTACTGTCTACTACAGAAAATGAAGAGGATAACTCGAAACCAAAAAAAGGAATCAGTGTTACTCAAGGAGTCTAATATACAAAACAAGCATATGGAAGATAATAATGTTTGAAATGACGACAACGCTTATGCACTTGAAGACAATACAATGCAAGTCGAAGAATATGTTGAAGATAACAATCATCATATTTTAAAAATGATTCAAAGTATACTTGCTGTCATGGCAGCCTAATTAGCCGCTGAAACCCTAATTAGCCGCCGTCCATCACTACTCGCCCCAGCACCGGCCGTCTGCCCTTGCTGTCGCTCCTCTTCTCACCCCGTGTTCTATGGCAGCCTCCACCTCCTGTTGCCTTCAACCCCTCCCAATGGCAGATCCGCCTCCTTCTCCGCCTGATCACCCCCCTGGCTTCGAACCTCCGCGAATGGAACATAACAATAGTGTCGATGACGATGGATTTACGCCTGTGATAACTCGTAAATGGAAGAGACAAATCAAATCAAATTCAAGTGTTCGCCATCTCAAGAAATCAAACCAGTCAGAAGGCTTCAATCGAGCAGGTAATATCACAAGTCCTTTGAATAACAATCAGATCCCTGTTCCCCCTGTGACGAATCCGCATAATAGTCCTATGAATATTAAGAAAACTCCAAATTGGAACTATGCCTCCCCGATTAGCAAAGCGTGGAATGAGGTTGTCAAAGGCAACAATATTCAGACGTCTATTCCACTAAAATTTTACCAGCCCCGTGAAGTCAATTCTATAAAATGCGCTAAAATGTCCTCCGAAGTGATTTCAGATGCTAGAAATCAATGGAGAAATGCTATTGTTGTATACGTTGTTGGTCCGAAACCGTATTATCCATATTTCAAAGAATATATATTGAGAGTATGGAAACCAATGGGAGAATTCTCGATTTTTTCAATGGAGAACGGATTCTATGTGATTAAATTCAGTAAAGAAAAAGATTGTCTGAACGTTCTTGAGGGTGGACCATACTATTATAACAAGAAACTGATGATGATGAAAAGATGGAACCCAGGAATGCAACTTAATAAAGATTTACTTAAGACTATTCCGATCTGGATTCGTCTTCCCAATTTGCCACTTGATTTCTGGACAGAAGAAGGAATTAGTCGGATAGCCTCAGTACTCGGAACTCCAATCAGGCTTGACAAATTTACTGAAGGAATTATTAAAATTGCTTTTGCCAGAGTTCTCATTGAAATCGATAGCAACTTCACATTCCCAATCAAAATTCCAATTCTTAACGATAAAGACGAAATTATATGGCAAGCGGTGAATTATGAGTGGAAACCGAGTATTTGTCCAAACTGTAGGAGTTTTGGACACGCTGAAATACACTGTCAATTCACCAAGGTATGGCTCCCTAAAGAGAACTGTACCACAGTGAACAAAGATACAGAGATGGCTATAGATTCGTATGAAAATGAAAACGTTTTAAAAAATAGTGATGATAACACGAAGTTAAGCAATCAAGTCGAAACAATGGATACAACAAGGCAGTATGGCCAAAAGACGCATGCTGAACCAACACATAACTTTCACATCAATGCAAGTACTAATGTTACGACAACTGATCACAATCAAGTAAGTTTAGAGTATATACAAGTAGACCAAACAACAGATGAATGTATGAATACTTCCAAGTTAACTTATAACAACGATACAGATACGGCGTCCAGCTTGAACATGCTAACTCAGTCATCCTCCCGCATATTACATCAGGAATCATGTTCTATTGCAGTTCCTATCCAGAACAAGGAAAATACCATCACCGATAGTACCATTTCAGCCATTCAACAAGAGACAGAGACTATGGAATCTTCACACATTATCAGAAACAAGCCTTCGCGTAAAACAAGATCAGAGGAAGTGCCTTTTGAGTTTAAAGCATCATTGAACTCTGAAGTGGTTGAAAACCCTGAATGGTCAAATCTTGTTAGTCAATTAAAAAACAAAAATAAGAAATCCAAAAAAACAAAGAACTTGGGGAAAGCTACCCCCATGGAAGATAGTAGCGAGCCTAATATAAACTGTTAATGGAGTTCCTAATTTGGAACATTCGGGGGATGAATGCCCTCTACAAACAATTAGAAATTATTGACATTGCGAAAACGAATAAATATTCCTTTATTGGTATTCTAGAAAACAAGCTCTCTTCTAATTCAATTGAAAAGTTTATGTACAAATTAGATAATAATTGGAAAATGTCACACAACGCTTCAGATGATCGAAAAAGTAGAATCATGATTATTTGGGACTCAAATATCTGGACCACTATTGTTCTCCATACTTCGGACCAATCCATTACTTGTATTCTTCATAATGCTTCTAATACAAGTATGGTGTGTACAGTTTCCTATGCCTTTAACGACGAAGAAGGTCGTAAGTATCTTTGGGAAGACATCAAAACTTTATCCAAGTTTATTAATCTGCCGTGGTTAGTGGCTGGTGATTTTAACACTATCCTATATAATAATGAAAGGATAAACAGAGGTATTATGAGCTCTAATGGGGACTCAAGTTTTTTGGACTGTATTAATTCTTCTAAACTTGTGGAACCTGAATTCTCGGGAAATTTCTACACGTGGAGAGGAGGTAACTTATTCTCTATTCATAGTAAGATTGACAGAGTTTTTGTTAACTACATTTGGATCAACCAATTTAACAACTTTGGCATACATTTTGGTAATCATTCAATAAGTGACCACACACAGATCTCTATCATCTTACATGTCCAGAATTCACAAAAGAAAAACATACCATTTAAATACAAAAATTCCTGGCACTGCTACTCTGACTATTCCTCAGTAGTCAATGAGGCTCTGGAATCTCATTTCGATGGATATCCCCTGTACTCCCTCCTCTGCAAACTGAAACAGGTGAAGCATAATTTGAAGAAATGGGCTCATAATCAAACAAACTTGCAGAAAGAGTTGAATAGTTTGAAAGATCATAACAATAAAACTTATAAACAAATTCTGACTAACCCATCTGATAATAATCTGCTGCAAATATACTCTAATAACTGTGATAAGTTACATTATATGATGAGGAAATTGGCCATTGACAACGAACAGAAAATGAAATTCAACTGGCTCACGATGGGAGACAGACCAACTGAATTTTTTTTCAATAAAATTGCAGATTACAAAGCATGTCGTAAAAATCATTTTACGATTAATCAACAGGGAATGTGGGTTTCAGCATCAGAAAAAATTGCTCATGAAGCCTCTCTATATTTCTCAGATCTTTTTCAACTGCCTCATAATCAAAATCAATTTCCAAAAATTATTTGCAAGAAAATTTTATCAGACAATGCAAAGAATCAATTAGGCAATCCTTTTTCATTGGAGGAAATTAAAGAGGCAGTTTTCCAAATTAATGAAAATAGCTCTCCCGGACCAGATGGCCTCAATTCTAAATTCTTTAAAGTTCATTGGGATAAAATTAAAATGGATATTTGGAAAGCTATGAATGATATTCTCCATTCTGGCAAAATAATCAGAGAAATTAACCACACTTTCATTTGCCTCATTCCAAAAATTCCAGAAGCATCAAAGATGACTGATTTTCGACCTATCTCTTTATGTAATATTACATATAAAATTCTCTCTAATCTTCTGTGCAATAGGATGAAAATATACATGAATGAGCTTATATCATTTAACCAAAATGCTTTTATCCCAAACAGGCTTATATCAGAAAACTCTCTTCTTGCCTATGAGATGGTCAGGAGTTTTAACAGGAAAAATTCGAATAATTTTTGCTTAAAAATTGATTTGCACAAGGCCTATGACAAGATCAATAGAGAATTTATTCATCATATGCTGAAATCTATGGGATTCCCAATCTCCTTTGCTAATCTTATATACGAGTGTATCTCTACTCCATCATTTTCAGTTTTAGTAGAGGGTGCCCCACATGATTTTATCAACAGCTCGAGAGGAATCAGACAAGGTGACCCTCTGTCGCCATATCTTTTTTCTATAGCCATGGAATATCTCACTATTAACTTGGACATTGAATACTTCAAAGGAAATATCAGCCCAATTTATCAAGTAGAACCATTAATTACTCATCTACTCTATGCTGATGACATCCTCATTTTAGCAAAAGCTACTACCAAAAATGCAACTACTATCCATAACATTCTACAAAAGATGAGGAAATTTGCAGGACTGGAACTAAATACTGAAAAATCAAAAATCTTTTTCAGTAAAGGTGCCAGGGATAAAAAGGAAATTGAAGAAATTATCAATTTCAAAATTGATAATTTGCCAATTACCTACTTGGGAATCCCACTCTCCAATAATGCATTGAAAACAAGGGACTTTGGATGGTTGATTGATAAAATCAACAAAAAATTTAATAATTGGCAAACCAGATTCCTCAATATCAGTGGTAGAGTTGAACTGATCAAGTCAGTTATCCACCCCATGCTGCAATTTTGGTTACAGATAGCACAATTCCCTGCAACAATCATTCATAAGATCAATTCTTTATGTGCAAACTTCTTATGGAAATCTAAATCACATAAATTGAGCTGGAATGAAGTATGCAAAACAAAAAGAGAAGGGGGCTTGGGAATTAGGAGAATTGAAGATTTAGCTACAGCCTCAGCAACTAAACTGCTATGGAATTATATTAATGGTAATTCCTTGTGGGCAAGATGGATGCATAACAGATACTGTAATAATATTAATTTTTGGACTGTCAGAATGAACAATAACGCTTCCCACACTTGGAAAACCATACTTAGAGCCAGACAATGGTGCAAAGGCCATATTGACAGAAAAATTGTGAATGGAGACACAACTGACATCTGGTTCGATCCATGGATTCAAGGCTCCTCTTTAATTGATAAATATGGATGGAACAGTATGTATACTTTGAGGGGTTGCCATAAAACAGTTTCTGAACTCATTCATAATAAAAAGTGGAAGCAAAACCTCAATAGTATTCCAACTCAATCTCATACTGTTATTAAACAAATTAACATACACAACCATATTCAACAAGATTTTTGGTGGTGGCTACCCAGCAAACAAGGCAATTTCTCTCTTAAGTCAGCCTGGCAGGAATTTAGAAATAAATACGTTGAACACGATTGGACTAAGCTCATTTGGGATAAAGGTTGCGCTCCTAAAATGTCAATTTGTTCTCTTTTGGCCTTCAAAGACAAATTGCAGACAAAAGATAAGATTAGCAAATGGTCTACTATGGTAGACCAAAAATGTGTTCTATGTGACAATGACAAAGAAAACAGAGACCACCTCTTCTTCCAATGCACGTACTCAAGAAGAATTATAGATAACATCATCCCTAAACTCAACATCTTTCAGGGAAATAGTTACGAAATTTGCAAACTTCTGGCTGATATTCAAGAAGCTCAGGGCAAAATGCAACCAAATATTTCATGTATTACAAGCATTATATGTACCAACATCATCTGGAATATATGGTGCGAACGCAACAAACGGGTGTTTGATGGAATAAATGAACCAGTAGAAGTGAAAATTAAACAAATTCTCATTCAAAGCAAACACCTAATGCTACAAAAGATTCAGATCCACAAGCTAAACGAGGAAGAAAAACTTATCTTGTCTAATCTTTTTATGGTGTCAGATCTGCATGAGGCCTTTCGACCTCCTTGAAGTAAGTATCTGTGGTACGAACGAGCATTTTGAGGAACTATACTTCGTCAATCTTTTGGAAGAAGCTCATTATCCTCACCCACCTCCATGGCTGAAGCTAAAATTGATTCAGAGTTTTGGGATCGAACTAATTTTCTTTTTCCAAGCTCTTTCTGCGTGTCCAATTATGATTGGTCTCCTGATCGGTGCGGTTTTGTTCTTGGGTTGTTTTGGTGATTAAGAGTTTTAGGTAGGAGTTAGCTGTTTAGACCTCTGAAGTTAGCAGTTCGTACGGATGGTTTTGAGATTTTTTCTACTTGTAGTTCCTCCTCTATCTGTTTGACTGCTTAGCTTCATTTTGTCTCCTTGTACTGTTAATATATGGAATTGATATGTACTCTTTTTCCTTACAAGGCACCCATATAGGTTAGGGGGGTTGTAAGGTTTTAATGAGGCATATCAAGGAAGTATATGCTTTCTATTATTAATAAAGTACCTTTTCCAAAAAAAAAAAAGACAATCCACGTGCATTTGAAAACAATGAAACACAAAATGAACAATGTTTGGAAGCCACGATGGAAAACGATGGATCTATCCAAGATGTAGCTGCAAATGTAATCTAAAGGTCCTAATAAAATAAAGAAACTTCTATCAAGTTTCGTAAATCAGATTGAAGTTGAATTTAATGCACATGCTAAACGAATAGTTGATGAATCAATTCGCTTATCTTCTTATGCAGGGCCGTTTGTACGAGAGCATGTTCCGGTTACGCTTAATAATTGGAGACATCTTGGTGGTGATTTGAAATCTATTCTATGAAAATCTATTCAAGTAATGTAACTTTTAAATACGACAATTGAGTTTTAGTTTCACTAGAAAATAATTGATTTTGATTAATAATTCCATACATGAAAAATTAACCTGAAAAATACATTTGTGAATTGCACTCGCTTATGCACCGATTATCTTTTTTGGATCCATTTTCTAGTCAACTAGCAGCCGACAAGGCAAGATTCAATACTGTTTGGATGATGTTGCCAATGTGCATGAGTAAATAATGAACTATACGATGAAAACTGGTACATCACTTTGTTAATGCACAATGATGGCCATTTTTTAAGTGGATATTGTTCCATATGTTGCCCTTATTTATCTATTCAGGAAGAAAATGATAGTTCATAAATAAGATGTACTGCAAACCTTAAAAAGGTTCAAGGCACTTTAAAATGAATTACAATAGATAATATTTTAGGATACTAAAGCTGTCGATTTATAAGGATGATTTTGTTATACAAATTCTAAATCCTAGAGGTAAATGTATACACAAAACAAGTTAATAAAAGCTGTGATTGAATATTCCTCATACACACACACTATATTTGTTTTACTACCTAAATAGGTTTTGTTGAAGAATATCTTTGGTTGTCGAGAAAACGATCCTCGAAGTCCATGAGATTGCCTGATTTTCTTACGTTTCATGTATATGTTTTGAAAGCTGAAATACGTTCATCCTTGTCAGTGCACAATTCACACTAGTGTAATAATAGCAGTACTTTACAAGAATCGGATTTGAAGCCTGTAGTATTAACAATGATTCTTCAAAACAAGTACTATTTTATAAGGTTCACTATAACAAGAAGATATAATTTGTTAACATGAATTCAAATCTATATCTAGTGGTGGCACTGACAAAATTTGTTGATCTTTTAGGATAAGGCTCCAACTAAAATAATCCTGATATCGCTTTTACAACTCAGATCAACGAAGCTTTGCTGCCTTTCATCCGTAACCATAAGCATTCTAGCAATGCTATCCGACACTGTAGATGATTTAGATGAACATTATAATTCCAATCTTGTTCATGGTTTTTTTAATTTGAGTTGCTTTTTCTTATTCCGGATTCGTATTCCAATATGTTAGTATAATCCGGCCACTTATATCAATGACATTTATGCATATATTGCAATTGAAGTAAAGTCATTTTATATTTCATTTCTTGTTCGAAATGAGATCAAAAATGTTGTATATATTTTTCTAAAAGAAGTCAACTTAATTAACCTATTAATTGTTACAACACCGATTGATACATGCTAGATTTAAGTTAGATGAAGAATGACAAAAGTCCAATATTTCAGCAAATGGGGTGTATTTTCAGATGTTCAAAATTGAGATTGGTTCAACGAATATTAAAAGTAAAGTCCAAGGAGGAAAGGCTTCAAATGAAACTAGATACCTTAGAAGTACGAAGGAGTGGAATGATTTTATCAACTTGAAAACTAGTTCAAAATTTAAGGTAAATTACATCTAAGCGTTCATCATTTGCATGTATAGGAATTAACTATCCAATGTAATATGTTTTTTTGGGGACAAAGTCAAACATTCAAAGCTATTAGGCATAAAAAAAATGCCGCATACATGCAGTAGCAAAGGAATGGCTCGATTAGCTGAAGATATGGTAAGACATTTATTTTACATAAATTTAACTTTTTCATAAAAAATAATCTTTGTAACATTAAGCTATGAATAAATGTCGCTTCTTATTTGATAGTGTGTGTGTGTGTTTATTTTCATTTGGTTAACACTACTTATGTCTTGAACTAGTTTTGAGCATTATAGTTAATACGATCAATTATTATATTTTGTGTAGAGAAATGAGAGTTCTGATCCATCTTCTGTTTCTAAGGTTCATGTTTGGATTAAGTCTCACACTCGTAAAAATGGCGAGCCAGTAAACACCACTATTGGAGATACTATTGCATGTGCTTTTTTTTCAATTTGAAATATGTAAATAACTTGAGAATGCGATAATTGTAAGATAACATGCATGTTGACTTTTACAGGAGATGGTAAAAAAAATTGAAAATGAATCACAATCTAGCTCAACAACTAATGTGAGAGAAGATGCACTTTTGGAAGTTTTGGGGCAAGGTAAACCAGGGCGATTAAGAGGAATGGAAAGAAGTATGACCCACACCAAGTTTATTTTGTTACAAGCTAATCAGAAACATACAACCCAACTTCAAAATAGAGTTGTCGATTTGGAGAAGATGGCCCGTTTGTTGGTATCACAAAATCAGGTGGCACTGAGTAAAATTCACTATTTATATGTTAATATAATATATTATGTGCTACATTGTTGAATCGGTTCGAAATCAACAAAAATTTGAGAATACAAGCATGTTATAGTGTATGGCTTCTTTGGAAAAACTAACTTACATACATATTGGCTTATTAGGGGAACGGAAATTGTAGAGATGAAAGCGCAACTCAAACGATAAGAATTACTAAATTATTGTTATGGTATCAATTAAATTTTGATTTTTATTTCAATATATAACATCATTGCTTTTAATTTATCATAGAACAAATTTGACGAAACATATAATAAATGTGATTTATTGGATTAGACCGGGATCGATGAAATAGTAGCCGAAGAAAGGGTTCTTTCAACTAATCTGAAAGAGCTTATACACAATATTCCTCTTGGACCGAATGCCATGAAAATTTTGATAGATTTTCCAAAGAAATCAAATGCTTTTTTATAGAGGAATGCACCTAGAATGATCACATATATTGGAGGAGCTAAGGATGAGATAGCAGCATGCCAGCTGATAGAGTTGTTTTTCACACCATGAAATACTCCGAGAAAGAAGATAGTACGGTAAACATAATTTCTTCATGTATTTAATAACTTTATGGTTTAGTACACAAAATTTATTTTATAAATATGATCATTCCTAGAGTAGAACCAACTACACAAATATAAAATGCAAGCCGTATGATTGGATATGAAGTAAAAAATTAGTTGCTGAAGGACGGTTGTACTCCAATGATCCGAAACAACTTGTGAATAATATTCCTCTTGGACCATCTGCGTGCTTGTTTTGATCGACGAGAGTAAGAAACCAAGCGCATTTTTGTGGACATCGCCAGTGGGCATGACATATGTTGGAGAAGCTACAGGTAGCAAAGTTACATGGCCAGAAGCAAATGTAGTTGTTGAGGATATCAGTGTCACGACATCTTCTCACACAATGAATGTCGTACTATCTTCAACGGTATTGTGCATAATTTACGTGTTACATATATTAAATATACATGTAGACAATCTTTTATGTTTTAAAAATATATTTAAACAATTTCTTTTGTTGTATGATAGAGTACAAATTTGAAGTTAAACACTAAATGCAAGTTAAATGACCTTGATGGAGTTGAAGTGATTGTCGAAGGACGTGTGTCCTCAATTGACCCAAAAGTATCGGTCCATTTTTTTCTACTTGGATAAAATGCAGTTAAAGTTTGAGTAGACACAGTAAAAATTTCAAATACATGTTTGTGATAACCTACATCTGAGTTTGAAACCATCGAAGATGCAATTGGTTCTACTGTAGCTTGGCCTTCTGCAAATATTATAGCAGATTCACCTTCTAGTAAGCATGAGATATAACTTATTATACTTTTTGTCTATACTTAGGAGGATCATATTTCGTTTCTTTCTTTGTTACATTTAATTCCAATAGATAAATCATAAATAAAAGTGCATATTGTTTTTTAATTAATTGTTGTACTTTTTTTTCATTTAGTTAATTGTTAAAGCTTCGACGCAAACTTTGGTTAAAGGCTTTCTTCTATATGGGCAACTGCACAATTTGTTTTCCTTCAAATCCGTCTGGGATAATGGTCAAGTGTAGATACTCTAATTAACTCAAATTCATTCATGCAATTAATTTACAAAATTACTAGACAACTACACTCATAATTATTTTATATAAGTAATTAAACAAGCAACCCTTCCATTAGAAGTCACATGTTACTATTTTCCCCTCCCTCTCCTCAGGTTTGAAACCCAAAGCTTACTCTAAAACCAAAATTGGAACAGAAGTAAAAAAATAAAAAAAGATTGATGGCTGCGATGATCGTCTGAGTCAACCGACTCTTGAATCTGAAATAAGAAAGTTGACCAAGAAAAAAATTAGTTTTTTCCTTTTTGTTTTGTTTTGCCTCTCGGTCCTCAAATCTAGTTAAAACAACATACAACACACAAAGATCATTAGGACTCAAACAATAAAACGGGTGAAATCTTAACAAAACCAGATGTATTTTCAATAAAAATCATTAGGAACAACATACCAAGATTAATATAAGTTACAGTTTTTTTGCACTGAAATCTTCTAAAACTCACTTAAAAGATGCATGTTTGAAGGTACAAGTTCTTTTGTTCATCCAAATTTTTGAGAAAATATTTACATAAATGAGCAATCTAATTTTGCTAACATATTAATAGGTGGCTAAAATTTTCTGTACGGATTTGTTATACTGAAACAAACAACATACAACACACAAAGAAATCTAAATGCATAACATAAAATAATAGAGTCCAATGGGAAAATAAAGGAACATAAGAGTAAGGAAACCGATTGTTTTACTTGCCACTTATTTCATACACCTGAATAGATTATAAATCACCTTATTTACTAAAAAAAAAAGAAAATTAGTTATTAAGTACAAATAGTGTGTACAAAAATTAATCATGAAATGAGCTTTGAATCTTAAAATTTTGCAATTAAAAGGTTTAGCTTCTCAGGTGCCTTTTGCTTGTAGTCTTTGAGCAGAGCATCCGCTGCTAAAGTTTTTAAGTCAGAGCTATCGTCTTTCCTTTTTCTTTCTATAGCCAGCTGACTGATAATAGTACAACACTAAAAAAAGGAAGAAATATAATGTTAAAGAGGGTCATATGACTCATACTGCTATAAAATTTACCATCCAAGTACACAAATTACATGTATGGCATGAAACCTTTTCGGTACGATCATGCCAAAAATTTCGCACATGTTAATATAATTACTCAGGCCTGTGTATTTTGAGGGACATGTGAAATGAACTTTATGATGTTGATCATTTTTAATTAACATGTTAGTATGAAATATGTGCAAAAATTCTTGGCCAAACCCGTTCCGTTGCCGGCTGGAACTGGAAAGGCTTGGCCGAAATTTTGAATTTCAGTTCTTAATGATATATTTACATTGTCAGCATATAAATCCAAATGTTATCAAATTTTGGATCATCATCTGTGTGGACTTACGGTTAGGCTCGCAATTCGGCACTGCTTCTATAAGGATGTAATTATAGTTATTGTGAACCATTTTTTTGCAATTTGATGTATTTATTTTGTATCTATAAATTGTGAGACATCAATATGCCTTTTTTATGATATATAAATATTTAATCAGATTCTCAAGGTTTCATAGTGTGGCAACCTGACGTTGCATTTTCCTACAAACTTTGGTGGAAATACTGCTAAGATATTTTACATGTTACATGGTGAAGCTACTCAGGTATTGTTGCTCTTAATTTTTCCTTGCACTATTCCGTGTTTAGTACCACGGTTACATTATCAAACCTTTATAGATATTTTTTTTCCAAGAACTAATATAGCAATAATATACATAAACACAAATATAAGCATAAAATTTACATATAAATCACACATATCACCCATCTTCTTTGGCATGTTAATAAAGCGGGCATAATTTCTCCACTCATTTGCCCCTTTGAAATAACTTGTTCAGTTCCTTGTACAGCTTCCTTCTTAGCTTTGATTTCAGTCGAGGCTTTGATCAAATCGTCCAAGAATTTTTTTAACCCAATCAACCGTGTTACCCTTTCGCATCAATTTCTCTGCTACATCTGCAAGTGTAAAATCATGTTCCTTTATCAATTTCCCAATCGTAGAAAACGATTCATGATGATCAATTTACAGGTAATTCTAAGCAAGAATTTTAAATGCTTCAAACTTGTAGTATGAAAGCTCTATATGCATACCCATTCTTCCTGCTCTTATAAGTACCTCGTCTAGTTTGTCCTTATAATTTGTAGTGAAAACAAACAGTCTTTCACTTACACAAGCTGACCATAGACCATCAATAACATTAAGCAGCCCTAAAAGTGTAACTTTACTCCCATCGTTACCTGCTTTATTGTTCATCTTTTCCTTCAGTATCCCTTCCTCGGATAAATTTTCATCAACCTGTTCATTATGTCTTCTCCTGGATAAATCTAAAGAACAATCTATATCCTCAATCACGATGACTGACTTACTCATTATCTCTATCAATAACTTCTTTAAAGCCGTGTTATCCATCATGGCTGTTAATTCTAAATCATACGCATCGTAATTCATTATCTTTGCCATGGCTTCTATCATAGTAGACTTCCCAGTGCCTGGAGGGCCATATAAATGATAACCACATTTCCATAGGTTTCCTATTCTTACGTAGTAGTCATTGATTTCGCTTAAAGTGAGTAGATCTTGAATTATTTTTTCCTTTTGGTTTGAGTCAATTGCTACTGTCTTAAATGTGGCTGGATGTTCGAATGAGACATGACACCATTGCAGAAATTGCCTGCCTCCATTTTGACGCAGCGGATAATTCGAACAAAACTTCAATCGATGGCATGTAGCAATCGGTGAGTTGAAGATACCAAAATGCCCAAGTTCGTTGATCCAAAGATACCGAACTCTAGCTATCTCAAACACGTTGATAGCGCACTATACCGTGTTCAAAGATCTACGATTCTTCGCACGTTGATCTAGCGCACTAGATTCCGTGAATCGGCTTCTACGATCGTTGAATCGAGCGCACTCGATTAACCGAAAGAGGAGATAGGAGATTACACTCAACTACCAATTGGAGAAGAAAGCACAAAGCAATCAACAAGAAATTTATTTCAAAATCAACCACCTCAAATGTACAACACACGCCCCTATTTATAGAGTTTTCGACCCAGTTCCTAAGTCGTTTCCGACCTACGACCCAACTTAAGTCGTGACCGACTTAACACACGCGATTCAACCCCTTTACAATACAGCCCAATGTAAACGACTCAACCCCTGGCCGACTTAACAAGTACGACCTACATACAACAACTCACCTGACTCAACACGACCGACTCATCATAGGTCGTACGCGACCTAACACTTCCCATTCATGACCGAGTTAAGCAATACAACACACAACATATGTACACGACTTAACTCGTTACCGACTTAACATATAACGACTCAAAAATTCACGACTTAACACCCAACACAACCCATAGGTCGGTAACGACCTAAAATACAACACGACCCAATCCCCTACGACCTAAGATAGAAGGCAGTTCAGCTTGCTTAGATCGGAACTCGGCGAAGTTATCTTGTTCAACATCACTAGCTCGTAACTCGGCACAGTTATCTCGTTCAATATCATTAGGTCGGAGCTTGTTAGGTCGGAATGCTTCTTCCTGTGTTTTCTTAGGTCGGAGACGACCCAAAACTCCGTTGTTAAGTCGTAACCATGCTTTCTTAGGTCGGACTACCTTCCCTCTTGGCTTGTTGACTCGTGACCCTCCTGCCTTAGCTCGGCAACGACTCATGCCTTCACTGAGTCGTGAATGACTCATCACACTACACCACAAACTCATGTTTTCAGGAATTATAGTTTGCACAACTTCTTCTCTGGCCTTAGCTGCATCATCCTCCCCTGGTTGAGAAAAATTCGTCCTCGAATTTGCAAATTCTTTCTCATCAAAATGTTCATCTCCATAATATGGCACAAGATGCTTAATATTGAATACATCAGAAGTGTAAATATCCTCCGGCAGCTTTAACTTATAAGCATTGTCATTAATTCGTTTCACAATTTCGACAGGACCAATTTTCCTGGCTTTCAACTTATTATAAGCACCTACCGAAAAACGATCCTTCGTTAATACAGCATAAACTAAATCACCTTCGTTAAATTCAATATTTCGTCTCTTCAAATTTGCAGACTTCTTATACTTCTCATTCGATTTCTCCAATCGTTCCTGAACGATTTTATGACGTTCAGTCAGCTCATCAACAAAATCAACAGCTCGTTTAACTGTCCCCTTCGACTGTGGTACTACTGCCAAATCCAACGGTCCCCTGGGTAAATTTGAATAAACAATCTGAAACGGACTGAATCCCGTGCTACGGTTCACTGCATGATTATATGCAAATTCAGCATGGCATAACTTCATGTCCCAACTTCTCAAATTATCCTGTACAAGACATCGCAACAAATTTCTCAATGACCTGTTAACAACTTCTGTCTGTCCATCAGTTTGTGGATGATAAGCACTACTAAATTTCAGCTTCATTCCCACCATCTTCCACAAACTCAACCAAAAATGACTCAGAAAACGAGTATCTCGATCAGAAACAATAGATTCTGGTAAACCATGCAATCGATATACCTCCTTAAAGAATAATTGTGCCACTCGAACTGCATCCGCTGTCTTCTTGCAAGCAACAAAATGTGCCATCTTCGAGAACCTGTCCACTACAACAAATATCGAATCATTTCCCCTTTGAGTTCTAGGCAAACCCAAAACGAAATCCATGCTAATATCAACCCATGGCTTAGACGGTACAGGTAATGGCATATACAACCCTGCATTCGTTGCTGTTCCCTTTGACACCTGACAAATATGGCATCTCTCCACGAATCTTTCAACCTCTTTTCTCATCGACGGCCAAAAGTAAGACTGTGAAATCAATTGCAAAGTACGATCGCGGCCCACATGCCCTTCCTCGTGTAACTCCTTGACAATTTTCAATCTCAAGCTACAGTCTGGTATACATAAACGATTCCCCTTAAACAGAAATCCATCAACCAACATAAATTCATCGGTACTCCCATCCTTCATTTTCCCAACATATTTCACAAAGTAAGGATCTTCATTAATCATCTCTGGCAACATTTCAAACCCCGTCACTTCAACCTTCATTGTCGTTAATAAATGACTCCTCCTACTCAAAGCATCAGCTACCCGATTTGTCACCCCTGATTTGTGCTTAACGACAAAAGTAAACTGCTGTAAATAAGCAATCCATGATGCATGTCTCGCTGAGATTTTATCCTGCCCCTGTAAATGCTTCAATGCTTCATGATCAGTATAAAGAACAAATTCCTTCTGAAACAGATAATGCCTCCAATGCTTGACAGCTTGCACAACAGCATAAAACTCAACGTCATATGTACTGTATCTCATCTTTGCCCCTGACAACTTTTCGCTGAAATAAGCAACTGGCTTCCCATTCTGCCTCAGAACTCCTCCAATACCAACCTTCGAAGCATCAGTATGCAATTCAAACAATAACTGAAAATTAGGTAGAACAAGAATTGGTGCAGACGTCAACAATTCCTTGATCTTCTCAAAAGCAACTCCTGCTTCTTCTGACCATACAAATTGTTTACCCTTCATGCAATCAGTCACTGGAGCCATCACGCTACTGAAGTGTGGAATGAATCTTCGGTAGAATGATGCTAGCCCATGAAAACTTCTCACTTCCGTAATTGTCTTTGGCTGAGGCCAATTCCTGACTGCTTCAACTTTACTCTGGTCAACTTGAATACCTTCTCCTGAAACAACATAACCCAGAAATAAAACACTGTGCGTCATAAACACACATTTCTTCGTAGCAGCATAAAATTGTTCTTCACGAAGAATAATCAACACTTCCCTCAAATGTAGAACATGCTCCTCCATACTCCTGCTGTAAATAAGAATATCATCGAAATAAACCACGACGAACTTCCCAATGAATGGTCTAAAGATTTGATTCATCACCCGCATGAATGTACTAGGTGCATTTGACAAACCAAATGGCATAACCAACCATTCGTATAACCCTTCTCTCGTCTTAAAAGCTGTCTTCCATTCGTCTCCAGGTCTGATTCGAATTTGATGATAACCACTCTTCAAATCAATCTTCGAAAATATAGTTGCCCCACTCAACTGATCCAGTAAGTCATCCAACCTTGGCATAGGAAATCTATAACGAACAGTAATCTTGTTCAAAGCTCGACTGTCAGTACACATCCTCCAAGTTCCGTCCTTCTTGGTACTAACAATGCTGGCACGGCACAAGGACTCAAGCTTTCCTGAACACGTCCCTGTTCCAACAACTCTTCCACCTGCCTTCGTAACTCCTCATGTTCCTTCGGACTCATTCGGTAATGTGGTCGATGTGGTAACACTGCTCCCGGAACAAGATCAATTTGATGTTGAATGTCTCTAAGTGGCGGTAACTCCTTAGGCAACTCCTCTGGAAAGACATCTTCAAATTCTTTCAAAATTGGCTTTGCTGCTTCTGGTATTTCAACTTCTCCACTACTCTCTCTCCCAATCAACAAAAATACTTCAGTCTCTTCCTCAACTTCCTTGACAAACTCCTTCAAAGTCAACAGAGTTTTCAATTCCTCAATCTCTTCTAGCTTGCTCTCCTTCTGTTGCTGTTTCTTGGGGACCAAAGTGATTTTAGTACCCTCGAACATGAAACTGTAACTATTGGCACGACCATCATGCTGTACTGCTCTATCAAACTGCCATGGTCTGCCCAACAACAGATGACACACATCCATGTCTACAACGTCACACCAAATTTCATCTTTGTACTTCTTCCCAATAGAAAAATTAACATAAGCTCTTCGACACACCTTCACTTCACCACCCTTCCTTAACCATGCTAACTTGTACGGTTTAGGATGCTTCTCAGTCTTCAAGTTCAATTTCCTCACTGCTTCTGTAGAAATAATATTATCACAACTTCCCGCATCAATAACGAACTTGCAAACCTTTCCCAGAATAGTGCACGTTGACTGAAAAATATTGCTTCTCAACCAGCTACAATCCTCCTATTGTTTTGGTGTAAGACATGACCTCCTCATCATAAGATTACAACCTTCATCTCCAAACAATTCTTCTTCCTCCTCAACATAAGGTGTATTTGAACATTCTGCCTCCTCACCATCATCCTCCTCAACTTCTGCAACCATGGTTCTCTTCTTCGGCTTCGGACATTCATTGCTTTTGTGACCCCTCCTGACAATTATAACATTTGAAAACACTGCTAGCCTTTGCCTTCTCAGCCTCCTTCACCACTGGCTTACTGATAGGTTTAGAAACATTAGAATTCCCACTGGCACCCTTCACTGGATTATTGGAATTAGTAAACACACCACCTCCACGCCTTCCTTGTTTCTCCCAAGCCAACGCTTTCTGATGTGCCTCTGCAACTGATCTAGGATCAAACATATTAACCGTATCCTGGATCTGCATTCTCAATCCCCCAATGAATCTAGCAGTTAGCTGTTCTTCTGTTTCCATAATATCATTCCTGGCAATGAGTTGGTAAAATTCATCAGCATAATCACTAACAGACTTCGTCCCTTGCCTCAGATTTTGCAACCTCTGGTACATAAGCGATTGGTAGTTGTAAGGTAAGAAAGTAGATCTCATCAACTTCTTCATCTTATCCCACGATTCTATCTTTGACTTCCCCATTCTCTCCCTGGTAAGTTTAGTTTGCTGCCACCACGCCAAAGCTCTCCCCCTCAACCTAGTAGCAACCAACTACACCCTTCTATGCTCAGGAACCTCCTTGAAATCAAAGATCTCTTCAACATTAGAAATCCAATCGAGAAATTCTTCTGCAATCATTCCGCCTTTAAACTCCGGAATTTCCATCTTCATACCCGATTCCCATCGACGATCATCATCCCGATAAGAATTTCGAACTTGATCTCGATCTCGATAATGAATACTAGCTCTATCACCCTCTTCAACAAAATCAAAAGTACGTCTACATCGATCTCGACCATTATCATCCCTTCGTTCATGCATGCTTCTTTGACTATGTCTCTCTTCATCCCTATATACTTCATGGTCAAATTCACGTTGACTTCTTCTCTCTTCATGTGCATAGTCATGATGATCTCTTCGTGATGAAATTGACGTTTCTCTTCTATCTCTACAAGAATGTGGTGATACCCTCCTCGCTTCCGTAACCGATGGCGAAACTCGGTTTCCTCCATGGTTCGAGTTTGGTGATCTCCTCCTTTGATTCAAATCATTCATCAATTTCTCCAATTTTCCAATGCCTTCATCAAACTTTTCATTAATACGTTGTTCCATAAGCTCGGCTTCTTCTCTACGATACAAAGCTTCAACGTTTTGATGACGATTAGCTCTCCTTGGTGGCATGATTGAAAATTTCACAAACTTCAACAATTCAAACACAACTTCAAAGCTTTCAACAATACAACAAAAACTTCAAGTTACGACTCAACAATTTGTCTCGGCCTCCACTTGTCTCGGCAATGTGAAACGGCTCAAGTGAGGTCGGCTCCAATTCAAGCACAAGGCACGGTTCAACACTTCTTTAGCTCGACACAAACTTCTAATGATCCTCCCTAGGCTCGGCTACTTCACAAGTATACACGGCCCCACACTTCAAATCTTGGCGCGCAAAACTCCAAGTTAGATCCAAACAATTTCCAACTCCTCGATCCAAAATGAAATAGATCAAACACTCCAAACTTGATGCAACTTCAATATGGACACGATGAACAACTTCAAACTTCAAAACTTCAAAAACTTGGCTCCAAGAATCAACTTATCTATGATTGGCTAAGTATGGCTCCGATACCAATAATGACGCAGCGGATAATTCGAACAAAACTTCAATCGATGGCATGTAGCAATCGGTGAGTTGAAGATACCAAAATGCCCAAGTTCGTTGATCCAAAGATACCGAACTCTAGCTATCTCAAACACGTTGATAGCGCACTATACCGTGTTCAAAGATCTACGATTCTTCGCACGTTGATCTAGCGCACTAGATTCCGTGAATCGGCTTCTACGATCGTTGAATCGAGCGCACTCGATTAACCGAAAGAGGAGATAGGAGATTACACTCAACTACCAATTGGAGAAGAAAGCACAAAGCAATCAACAAGAAATTTATTTCAAAATCAACCACCTCAAATGTACAACACACGCCCCTATTTATAGAGTTTTCGACCCAGTTCCTAAGTCGTTTCCGACCTACGACCCAACTTAAGTCGTGACCGACTTAACACACGCGATTCAACCCCTTTACAATACAGCCCAATGTAAACGACTCAACCCCTGGCCGACTTAATAAGTACGACCTACATACAACAACTCACCTGACTCAACACGACCGACTCATCATAGGTCGTACGCGACCTAACACTTCCCATTCATGACCGAGTTAAGCAATACAACACACAACATATGTACACGACTTAACTCGTTACCGACTTAACATATAACGACTCAAAGATTCACGACTTAACACCCAACACAACCCATAGGTCGGTAACGACCTAAAATACAACACGACCCAATCCCCTACGACCTAAGATAGAAGGCAGTTCAGCTTGCTTAGATCGGAACTCGGCGAAGTTATCTTGTTCAACATCACTAGCTCGTAACTCGGCACAGTTATCTCGTTCAATATCATTAGGTCGGAGCTTGTTAGGTCGGAATGCTTCTTCCTGTGTTTTCTTAGGTCGGAGACGACCCAAAACTCCGTTGTTAAGTCGTAACCATGCTTTCTTAGGTCGGACTACCTTCCCCCTTGGCTTGTTGACTCGTGGCCCTCCTTCCTTAGCTCGGCAACGACTCATGCCTTCACTGAGTCGTGAATGACTCATCACACTACACCACAAACTCATGTTTTCAGGAATTATAGTTTGCACAACTTCTTCTCTGGCCTTAGCTGCATCACATTTTATTGTGGGTTATTTATGCATAGCTTTCTTTCCCTCATTTGTGTTTGTATAACTTTTCCTTGTTATATTACATGTTCTAGGTAGGAACCTATATTATTTCTAAAAGACTGTTGGTATGCTAGCTTGTAAACCCTACAATATACATTTGTATTTCGTGTTAAAGTAAAATCTAGTGTATAAATCATTGTACATGATGCCATAGCTACAACACAGTTTGTTTGGCTTTTGAAACCACTGAGGTTTAAAAGCAGTATTCATTGACAAAAATAGATATCATTAGCCAGATAATACTAAATAAGTACCTGAGATCATCAGGTGGAGAATATAAAGAAAGGGATTGCCCTTTAGATAGCACCTTTCTAGCTTGCCAGGTAAATATGGCACCTTCATATTCATCACTAACTTCTTCGTATTCTTCCATACTGAACCAAAACTTTCGGCTATCCCTTTCCTTGTCTGCCTTAAACCGCTTTGCACCTTTTATGCAGTTGTCCGAGAGATAATATTCTATGGATGTTTAAGCTTCACTTCTTGTACTAGTGAACCCCTCTTAAAACATTGTAGTGACAGATACAGATTATACCAAAAAAATTGTGGAATCTTCCATGGTACAACATATTTATTTTAATATATAGATATAAAACTGTTGTACATGTGTGTTTATTTGTCATACATTGTTGCTTCTTTTATCTGTATCGGTTAATGAGATCAAAGGCTTTATACGTGCATACAAGTGGAAAGCCCATGTGTTGCATGGGGCTTATGAATTGGTTGTTGGATTATGTTTGGTAACTATTTGGGTTATACTTTTAGATTGATTGTATGCGTTAAACGTTGATGAACTCCGTTGAATTAGTATGAGTATGCAGGTCGTTATTGTTTGAATAATCATTCTTTTATGTGTGCTGAATGACCATTTCCAAGCACTATATGACATTCTTCGGCCTATTATTCCTAATTTTTTTTTCATGTAGGAATATTGAACTTTTGAAGGAGAAGAGCTTGGACTTTCCTTGATTTATATTATGCTCTTTTAACAAACTTTTTTTTGTAAGTTCTTATGTCGTTAACATTTGAGTGAAAAAAAGGTTTTTAAAATTTTGTATGTGACTAAATCTAATAGTTAATGAAATTGATGTAGCTTTGATTATGTGAAATCTTTAAAGTTGTTTAATATATCACATTATTGTGTTATAAATTGAGTAGTTTGTTATTAAATACACTAGCTATAACTACTTAAAAATATTGCAATAAATAAAAAAATGAAGCAAATCTTTGATATGCCACAGATTTTTAAAGTGCTGCAAACTAAAATAGCAAAATGTTGCAAAACAACAATCCGAAGCTAAAAAACTCTGCAATATCAAACTTAAGAACAAAACCGCTGCATCATATATCATTGCAGCATTTCGATGTTATATTAATGACATGTTGAAGCATGTTTTTTGACTGCATTCTTCAAATGCCGCTAAATGAATGAAAACGCTGCACTAACAACTTTTTGCAGCGTAAGCTTCAGTATCATTTTTTAGCAGCAACTAAGAACGCTGCGGTATTTTCGTTTTTAGCAGCATTTCATGAAACGCTGTGGTATATTTGTACCCTTTGTAGCAGCACACAATACAACGTTCTTCGAAACACTACGGATGACAGCAATTCTAAAACGCTGCAAAAGCCCCTTTTTGTTGTAGTGTTACTTTGTGCAACTGCATTTTGATCAGCAGTTCACTATGCAAAATTAGTCTTGGGTTTAGTGTACTCAGTTTGTATGGTATTTAAGTGTCTAAACCAATTGATTGTAATTAAGTTTTCATTCTACATGACCAATATGTGTAAGTGGAAAATAGGCACAAGGGCAAACTTGAAAAAAAAAATTCGACTGAAGGACAATAAGTTTAATTTCTTGGCCGAAGGACAAAAGTTGAAAAAAAAATTAGGCTGAAGGACAATGCTAATTATAGTTAGCATTTTATATAGTGTAAAACTAGATATAATGCTACTTATAACTAGCATTTTGTATAGTGTAAAAATAGAATATAATGCTAGTTATAACTAGCATTGTCCTTCAGTCTAATTTTTTTTTCAAAGTTTGTCCTTTAGCCCAAAAATGAAACTGCTTGTATTTCAGCATACTTTTTTTCAAAGTTTTTATTCTCCCTAAATCCCTCTATATGTAATTACTACCATTAAAAAGTGGAGTCTAGCAGTAGATTGTCCTTCGACAAACGAGTTACTAACAAGTGTATTAACAGCGTTACTAATAGTACTATTGCTAGTGTTGGTAGCCATTTAAACTTATTCAAAAATCAAATGATGTGTACTTTGAAAACCAACACTCTGATACCAAATGTGAGTCAGCGGAAGAGGGATCTTAAGGTAAATTAACAGAAGATGAAGGGTGAGGTGAATAGTGTTTAATTGATTACATGAATTTTTTCAAATACTTTAACATGCTACTTGGAATGATGTAATTAACGATCACGAAAATAATCACAGAATCAAAGTGTATATAAAAGTAAATGTAGTAAAAGTAAAACGGAAAGAACACACCATGATTTTATACTGGTTCATAATTACCCTACATTCTGTCCCACACAATTCCTTTTATAGATTTCTTTTCAACTAGTAAATGCAAATAAATCTCGATTTCAAGGCCATGAGATACATCCTCTAGAATCCCAACCTCTGGGTAGAGTCACCTGATTTTCAGACTACAAGCATACCCACTCGATTTACGGGCTACTAAGCATATCCAGTTGATTTTACGGGCTACAATCACACACATAAATATAGCATAATGATTTGATATAGTTTTACAGACTCAGATCTTTGACCTTGATTACAATTGATACCATAACTCTTGAATAGTGCTTCGATCTTGGTTTGAGTAAGAGAGATGAGAGAAATTAGAGAGTAGATGAAGGAGAATCAAACTAGTGATGACTGAATTTGCGACTAGTTGAATTTTGGTAGAGTTTGAGTATATTTTGCTTTATAGAATGAGAGAGTGGAAGGAGGAGAGATGAACAAGGAAGTAGATGATTAAAAATTCATTTGGAAGTGGGTATAGATAAGGAAACAATGATCATGTCCGTTCGTGAAGAGAGACGACGAAAAGACACTTCCATTCAAATTTGAATTTTGAAAATTGCGGCCACTATGTCGACATACATAGAGTATGTCGACATACACTTCAAAAATTTTAAAAACACTTTAAAAATATTATTTTGAAAATCTGTTTCTTTGTAAAATAATTTGATATTTTTTTGAATCATTTAAATATAGTATATCCACATTTTAATCAAAATATAACTAAATAAAACTTTATAAAATAATTTTGAAATATTTAATAAATGTGTACAATATTATGCGAATAATATATATAAAATCAATATAGTTATAAATTATAAGTAATAACTAAAATTAAAATATAAATATCAAAAATAAACATAAGGAAGATATAAACTAAAATACCAAAAAATATAATAGATTAAAAAGTAATTAAAAACTTAATATAATATCTTTGTAGATATAAAATGTTAAGAAATTATTTTGATTAATATTTTGAATAGATATTTGAAAAGAATATTTTGAAAACTAGGATATTTGAAAAATATTTAAAACTTATTTGAAATAGAGAGAGAGATCAAGAAAGTGCTATAAGGGTTTTAACAAAAATTCTATGACTATATAACTTATCTGAAATATCATGAGTCTTCAATTATCATCATCTTGAATCTATTCTTGATATCAGCATCTTAAATCTACTCTTGATACTGTTTAGTCTTCTTAATCAACACTTGTTTAATATCTTGCACTATGTATTATATATATCTTGATAAAACATTAGTATCTATATTTTATATAATGTCTTATACTTGTTATCATCAAAACCAAACCCTAAGGTACTAACACCAGCCACACTAGAACCTTTACTATAATACCCTAGAAATTTGATGAATATTTTAATTATATATCAATATTATAAAATTATCAAAATAGTTGAATTTAATGAATTAATAAAATAAATTGAAAATAAGGAGGGAAAAATGGTCATTTTTCCAACTTTGGAATTTGATGACGAAACAAGCGACATTGCGGTGTCTCGTTTTTTCGATTTGTCCAATATTTTGGTTTGCCATCTTTGAAGTTCGTATGAAGAAATTATGAGCGTATCGGGTCGATTGGGTGCTAAAAGCTAGGGTTTGAATTCAAATTTGAAATTTAGTGAACATTTTCCCCTCTTAGTTTAAAACTGAAAAATACGTGCTCCATTTTTAGAAAACAACCGATCACTTCTTCTTCCTTATCTCCTTCTCCCTCTTATCATATCCAAGATCAAACCATAATATCTCTACTAAAACTTAACTAAATCACATAAGACTAGCGGCGTTGCGAAGCTATTGGACAAGACTATGTACCAGTAGTAATTTGTAGGTGAAGATCTACAGAGCGGAAGTGCAGTAGGCTGGACAACAGAGGTCTTGGCAGTGGAGAGCAATATAGTAAAGGATCCATCTTTTTTCCATCATATAATGCAATTATAATGTTATATCTATGACATATTGGCTATATTTGATTTAGTTAGGATTTTGGAGGGATTTGGTTGTGAATTGTAAACAATGAAATAGGTTTACATAAGATTTTGGAACTTTTATGAATTTACACCCAATATGAAGAAATAAACTATAAAATCGGACTAATTAGGAACTTAGGACTGCATATTAGGGATGTTCTCTAGCAACCAAAGGTGGAATGGGGGAGGCTAGAGGAAAATAACGACGATGAAACAACCGAAATTGGAATTTTTTAGAAAACCCTTGCACTAGTACATTGGTTAGTGCAACTGAAGCACCGGTGGCCTATTCTGGCTCAGGCTAAACCTAGATCCGAAAGAGCCTATGTAAATAATAACCGATCGATTTGAGTCTTGTTTCTCTTGTGTTCAAGAAGATGATTGGAGGCTATTTACTAGGCAAACAATGACGTTAGAAATTGAGTGAATGTTTGTGATGATTGGTTGCTATTTGAAATTAATATATATGTTATTTTGATGCGGAGGCGAGATTGTATGATGAAAGTGAACGTGAACGAATCTGTGGCACAAGTAGACACCATGAGACATGGATACAAAAATGGATGCAGATGTGGATGATACATATATGGATATAGATACAAATGCGGATACAGACTTGTGACACAACTAGGTTGAAGCGTGGCATTCAATAGGCTTTTAATATAATTTCTGGATGTGTCATTTTTGTAATTCTATTAAGAACAACATTTCCAAATCCTTTAATTGCATGGGTGTACACTTGCATATCCATACCTTATTACTCCATCTCTAGAAATGGAAGCCCTAATGGGTACTTTAAAGAAATCTAGGGTGTTAAACAAGGAGACTCTGTATCTTCCTCTCTCTTAATAAAAGTAATGGAATGTTTGAACCACATGCTAAATGAAAAGGCCTTAGCCAAGAAACTAGGTCTTCACTCAAAATGTAGAAATCCCCTTATAACCAGCCTTTTATTAGTGGATGATTTGGTAATCTTCATAAAGCCTTCTATAACATATATTAATTACATACTTTAAATCCTTGCTGACTTCAAAGCTCTAACCGGTCTAAATATTAACAAGGAAAATAGCCCACGTATCAATTGTTAGGCCTTTTGAGCTTAATAAAAGATCAATCATTCAACAATCCACTTTTTTTGAAATGCTAGATAACTCTACATACATTTGGATGCCTCTCCTTAATGCTATAATTGCAACCACCATTGTCCTTACCTTTTATGAAAAGAATCACTGATAAACTCACTTCATGGACTAATATTCAGCTTTCTCGGTTGGGAGATTAATTGTTGCAAAATCCATAGCAATCATCACGCCCACATACTAGTCAGGGAACCATATTCTCCCTGTCAAGCCTATATCCATGGTCAATAGAGCACTTAATTTAATTTTATGACATGTTGACCCATACTCTTTAAAACTAATACCCATCGTATTCAAAAAATCTAATTACCAAAGTACTATGATGGTTTAGGGGTGATGGACAATAAAAACATTGAATGTGACAACAATTTCAAAGCACTATGTGTAAATTTTAGGCCGAAAAGAAAATCTTTACATCAATGGGTCCACAAACCCTAATAAAATCAAGAGTCTGCTTCAAAATTGGACATAGGACTTACTGTTGGTTCTGGTCCATGTCAGTTCAACCTAATGCAAGCTAATTATGGATGAATATTCTCTAGTATAGATAGGATATCATCCTATTCATCTAATGCAACCCTTATTGCAACCCCATAATAAAATTCTAGACCTTACCTAGGGCCTCTCAAGGCTTTATTCTAGTGGATATGCTTAGCCCAACTCTACACTTAACTGGAATAACGATCAGTGCTTTAACTAAAGATCACATTTCTGATAGTTTCATCCCCCTTCGATACTCAAGTTCTAATAGTTATTTTAATTATGACATGAGTGCCAAGGCTATCCATCATCGTTCTCTTACTTCATTGTAGTAACGTTCGCCAGTTCAACCACTGCATTCTGGATATCATCCACCGCGTACACAGTTGTTAAAGTGGTTCCAATATTGACAGAGAGTATGCCAATAAGAGGCCCCGATCTCTTTAACAACCAATCACCATTTTACACATCAGCCGGTATTTTTTTATTTCAAAAAAAATTCGTACGTGATATCAAAATATCATATTCGCTTCAAAAATCAAATCCAATTCGAAATCATCATATTCGCTTCAAACGATCATAATTTACTTCAAAACATAAATTTAATTCAATATATCGATTTCACTTCAAAATTTGATTCGTATTTCAATATAGGTTATATCTTCACTTTAACCTAATTTGCATTTAAATCCAAGATTTAAATATAAATATTTCACCTTTTGACCAGTTTGAACTTTAGAAAATAATTTAAATAGTTTCAAAATAAATAAAATAGTTTAATAGAAAATAGTTGGAGTAATAAAAAATAGTTTATATAGTAAAATAGTTTGGAAAATAAGTAAATGAATATTTAAGAATATAGATTTTAAATTGTTTATACTAAAATAACTCATTTAAAAATATCAATTTTAAAGTCAAATCAGTCCACTTTTTAAATTTCCAATTCGAATCAATTTCAATTTCCATTTCGATTTAGTCGATTCAATTCCGATTTCATGTCAAATTATACTTCGATTCCAACTTAGTTTCAATGCTAATTCCAAATTAATTTCAACTCCATTTCCAAATTAATTCAAAATTCAAATTCTAGATTAATTTAAATTCCAATCTCAAATTAATTTAAATTCCAATCTAAAATTAGTTTCAACTCTAATTCCAAACTTAAACCGTTTTGATTTATACCAATTACGAGTTTGATTTCCAAAATATCGATTCAAAATACTTAATCAAAATTTCCTTTGATATTAAATTTAAAATCCCAATCATAAAATATAATTAAATTCCAGGCTCAGTTTCGAAATATCGTATTATATCACCTTTTACTTAGAAATATTCAAGTATCGAATAAAAGTCCAATTGTTTAAAACAAATCAAATTTTTGAAATTCACATCATACTTCGATTATTAAAACAATTTCATTTACCAAATTTAAATCTCAACATTTCGAGCTCAAATTCGAAAATAATTTGAATTCTATAAATTCTATTTTTATTCCTTTAAACCAAATCATTTAAATAATTTCAAAACAAATTTTTTTAAATCACTAAATTCAACTAATCCAGTGTCCACATATAATTTTCTATCCTATGGCCAAGTGAATCAATTTTTTAAATTTAAATTCCAGGGATGGATATATATCATTTCAATCCAAAAATAAATGCCATAGGAAAATATGATTTCAACCTATTTCTTAATTTACTCAAAATAATTCAATTTACTATATACCGTAAATAATAAATTGGGTGATAATAGGATATATTGAACATAAATAAACATCCAAACATCCAAATATCAATCAAATTTCATCCATCACAATCCATCATCCAAACAGTCAATAATCACAACAATCATCCAACTATCGATAAATTGGGGATTTTACTAGCAATTGAATTCGAATTCAATTTTTGGCTATCAATTTAAATTCTATTAACTTATGCAGATGTTAATTAAATTTATCAAGAAAAAATCAATGAATTCAATTCACTTACGATATAGTTCAACTACATAAAAAATATATTTAAGTACTTGTGAGTGCATAAACACCCCCCTTTTATTTGAAACTGAAAATATTTCAGCTTCAAATAAGTCCCAATACAATTCCATGTCAAAGCCTTCATCGATACAATCTCAACATAATTTGTTTCGTTTGGATCGGACCTCGCACGAAAATGTTATGCGTTAATTTATATAAAAGTATAATTAAAATTTAATTAACTACTAATTAAGTAAAATTAACCTGATAATAAAATCATAACCTTCTCACCTTTTCTCTGCTCATAGCTACAACAGGTCGCGCTCAACTCCTTCCTCCGTTCATTTTTTTAGCAAATGATGATCGACCACCTAGTCGTCGGCACCCTCCCACGTGCTTGTGCCACCCTAGCTCGCTGCCACCATCACAGCCCTCACGCGCCAATCTCGTCGCCATGCTCGAACGCCCTACTCTTGTCGGCTCCATCTCCCTCCAACGTTCCAGATTGAGAAGCCAAAACTGGATCATGCTCCAGTTTAAAACATTGTCTCTCACGCGAGATCTAGTTGTTCGATCGTGATTTCTCACGATTCGTTCCTTTTTTTATGAAGGCTAGAACTTTAGTAAGGAGGAAGTCGAGTTTTTTTTTCGACTGTGATATTTTTATCCATTTTTAATGGATTCGAAATAAAGAGGAAAAGAAGGAGATAAGGTAGGATGGCTAAGTAAAACGTTGGGAGATAAAAAGTAAATATATTATTATTTTAAATTAGAAAATAACCAGCTTAAGATTTCGAAGAAAGCCAATTCGATCATACGTGGAAGATCACTTTTCAAAGTCAATTTGTTTTATCGAATTCCTTAAATTGATTTCTACATATTTCAAGCTCGTAGGGCTAAACGACAAGTCCAATCGCTAAGAAACTTAAAATCCTATAATAATTCATTGTTACAGATCCGACAAAACTGGTTTCGTCGAAATCCGAGACAATGGCCAAAATGGCTATTTTTACTTGTGTTAATAAAAGGAGTAATTTCCAAAAAATTATTTAATCACTTAAATTCAAATTTAAGTATTAACAATTTTCATTATTGTTTAAATAAAATTTAAATCAATTTTTGATGCCATTTTCATTCACATTAAATCCAAAATTCCATTATTTAAATGATTGCAACATAAATTTAAACAATTTAATCACTCAATACATCAATGCTAATATTTCGTTAAATTTTATTTTTAACCATTTTTATCAATAATTATATCAAATCCTATAATTCAAAATAGTTAAAAATATGGATCGTTACACATGCATTGTATGATCAATGGCGATTGTTGCTTCTTCTCGTATGCTTTATTTGTGCTCTGATTCTTTACCTTCTTCCCATGTTTCACCTGCTTTCTTTTCCAATGATCGTAATCGCAATTTCGCTCATGATTCTTTCTTCAAGCATGCTTATGCCTAGGTGATTAAAGAAAAGGATTTCTTTCCTCCTCGTACTTATCATAGGAATTCAAGAATTGCGAATTGGATTCTTTCTAGTGGTGGAAGGAAGATATGTTATAAGTGTAGGGGTTTTTCTCAAATTGCACAAGATTGTCGTGATCCTGTAAGGTGCTTTAAGTGTGGAATATTTGGACATAAAAAAATTGATTTTTCAATGAATTCCTCTTTTAAATCAATTAATCGTAGTGACTCTTTGATTTCGGAGCATGGATTCCTTTTTGTATTGAAGTATACGAAACTCTAACGTATTCTCTTAGATTGACTATGGATTCAAAGATAAGAAGGTATAGACTTTTTCGAGGAGTTGTTTAGTTATTTCTGTGTGATTAATGAGGTTAACATAAGGAAAGGTTATAACAAGAAATTCAGAGATCTAGAGGTATATTTAGGTAAATCAGATATTTCTATTGATAACCCGATTGATGTCTTGATTGTATTTCAAAGTGAGAATAATCGGGCTTCAAATCCTTTGGTTATGATATTGTTAACTTTGATATTTCTAATGCTGTTCAAAAGAATGAATCTTCCTTTTCTAATGCTTTATTGTTTGATCCTACCGTGATACAGCATATGCAGGAACTGCAATTTATAAAGGCCAATGATTATGAATTAGAATATATGTGCGATGATATTAACATGAAGTTTCTAATTCGCCTGTTTTTATTGATGAAGTGAATGAAGATTTCGTATCTATTCATAACAAAAAGACAAAGGAAAAATCATGTGAAATGGATTGTTTTGAGATTGTTACTAATAGTCGTTTTAACTACCTGAGTTCTTGGATGGTTGAAGAGGATTTGTGTTCTACCTTGTCATAAGGAGATGAAATAAATTTCAAAATAAACATATCAATAACGTGGATCTTAGAGGCAATTCTATGGATTCTATTAATCTAATGAAGAAATTAATAGTCGGAGACAATATCAAAGAGACTGCTTGTAGCGAAGAAGTTGTAAGAATCATAAGGTTACTGACCATGTGGTTGTTGATGAGCTTTTAGAAGAAGATGTAAAAGCCTATAATGGTGCTATAATGGTTTATAGGAGCAATTTAATTTCTGGCAAACTGTCTAATGAAGGAATATACTGTCTTCATCAGTATAATCCTGTTGCTAAGGCAGAGTTTTTTTAAATCTAATTGTGTGGAGGATGTGGTTAAGTGTAATGGTGATAAGGGTTTTTATATTCAGACTGATGTTAGCTGTGTGGGAGTAATGGTAAAGAAAAGATTTGATAACAGGGATGGTGATATAACTATTTGTTTTTATAGTGATAGTATTAAGGAAAGATGCAATGAAGTGGTTGATAGGCATAAGTGTAATAATATTGTAGATAATCTACATCAGAGTAATAATTCAACTCACATATCTAGAGATTGCTTTTGTGGGTTAGTCACACATGCCCAAGGTCGTATTCTAGATTGACTGGGGCTAGTAGCGTGGTGGTGCTTGAACAGTCAGATCACACTGTTGTTGAGGCCATAGATTCTTTATCAGGCACCGTTGTAAATGGATCGAATAAGAAGGAGGCTGTTGTTTTCTCTTATGGGGATCGTTTGGCAATAGACAAATAGTAATGTGCACATATATCACAGTGTGCACATGCACCAAGTTTTAAACAAATTGAAGCAACAAGGAATTCCCAAACAGTGATGGAGGATGTTACTTTATCTAATCTTCTTCAGTCCGATAGTATTAAAATGAATGTGCTTCATGGTAGTGATTCTCCATTTCTTGTAAGTAGTAAAAGGGTTGGAGAAATAAAAAGTATTAACATATGTGATTTTATCGCATGTTCTAAACATGATGAGTTGCATGATGGGTCAGTGGATTCTCGAAGCTTTGATTTAAGAAAAGGTGTTGAGTGCTCGAATGACAAAAAACCCCTCCATTTTTCATCGTCAAGGAGAGGTCGATGTGGGAGAAATGCAGCTGTTCATGGGTATGTTCACCGTAGTGCCAGGATTCATGGTAGTTGTGAGGTACCTGATTCGAGTGCCATGAATGGCGCTACGAATTCAGGCTCAAGTATGATTTTTGATTTGGGCAGCATATATTTTTCGTATGCTTTAGGTAGTTTGTCTTTCTTTGAGTTTTATCAATTAGCTAGTGATACCGCTTTTGTTTTTTATGATGTTGAATTAAATACTGCGTATATTAGAAGTAGGGAAATTGTGAGGGCTAGATCTGTTGGTTTATGAGGACTATTAGCAGAAATATTAGAGGTTTGAACGATTTAAATAAATGTGATAAAATTAGAGCATTTTTTTAAGGATTATTTTATTGACATTGCACTATTACAGGAAACTAAAATTGAGTGTCCTGACATTCAACTTTATAGACGATTAGGTGGTTATCTCTTTAGGAATTGGGCTTGTTTACCTTTTGTAGGAGCTTCTGGGGGTTTACTTATAGGGTGGCGGGATAATTCTTTTAAGTTACTTCAATGTATTTCTAAGCAACATTCATTGCATATTATTCTCATCAATCTTAGTGACAATTCTATTTTAAGTATATTTAATGTTTATGGGCCAAACTCAAAAATTGGTCATATGATTCCATGGACCGAATGTTTAGAATTTAGATCATTAGCTCCTGGTTCTTGGATTATGAGGGGTGATTTCAATTTTAAGCGTTTTCTAGGGCGTTCCCTGCGGGAAGATGAAATCTCTTCAATGGAAGAATTCGATAAATTTATCGTTAATTCTAATTTGATTGAAATTCCTCATTCTAATAGGGAATTAACTTGGAGTAATACTAGAGAGTCTCCCTCAATGGCCCTTCTAGATAGATTTTTCATCTGTGACGAAATCGAGGATAAATTTCCTATTTGTAGAGTTTCGAATTTTTCTTATACTTATTCCTATCATTATCTTATAATTATGAGGTGTGATCATCATAAACCTGTTTATAGAACTTTTAAATTTGAAAAAATGTGGTTATTAGAATCTAGTTACTCAACTCTAATTAAAAATAAATGGATTTCAATGAATTTTTATAATATTAGAATTTCGAATAATTCTGCAAAATAAATTGTTTTAAAACATAGCAGTCATAGGAATTTTCGAAAATTTTGGAATAAGAATGTTTATGGTAGTATTAAAATTAAAAAAGAAAGTATTCTTTCTGAAATGCTTATAATAACAAGATAAAAGAAACCAGACAACTAAATTTAGGTGAGCGTAACGTTCTCGCTAATTTAAAAGAAGAGCTTAGTTCTGTTTTAGAAAAGGAAGAGGTTATGTGAAAACAGAGACCTAGAATTCAATAGATTAATGAAGGTGATAACAATCCAATTTTTTTCATAATATGGCAAGTGGTAGAAAGCGTAGTAACATGATAAATTTTATTTTTATGAATAACATGGAATTGGTTAATCAAAGAGATCTTAATATGGCTTGATAATTATAGAGATATATTCGATGCCAAAAATAAACATAGAGTTAACGTTAAATGGAATGATATTTATTCTATTATTCTATAATTGACCTTTTCGAGTTTGATAATCCTTTTTCTAAAGAGGAAATTTTAAAAGCTATTAATGACATGTCTAGTGATAAAGCCTCGGGTCCTGATGGGTTCCCTATTTTATTTTACAAATTATTTTCGAATGTTTTAAATTTCGATTTAATTATCGTGTTTAATGAATCTTATAATGGTAAAATACAATTAGGAAGATGTAATTTTGCAAATGTAATTTTATTACATAAAATAATCGATGTTAATAATCAAAAAGATTTTAGACTTATTTCTTTAACTAATTGCTTTGTTAAGATTATCTCTAAAGTCTTAGCTAATAAATTTAGTAAGAAAGTGAATGATTTAATTTATTTTTTAAAACAGCTTTCATTAAGGGTAGAAATATCACAGATGGAGTGGCCACTCAAGAGTACATCAATAATTGTTGTAAAAATAACATTACATGTGCTCTTCTTAAACTGGACTTTGCGAAAGCTTTTGATTCGGTTGATTGAGATTTTCTAGTTGATCTATTATTAGCTAAAGTTTTAGTCATAGATGGATTAGCTGGATTATGACTTTGCTAAAAAAAAGGTAAATCCAGTATCATGGTTAATGGTATTTTAGGTAATAAAATTCAATCTAAACGAGGTTTAAGGTAAGGTGGTCCTTTATCGCCTCGTTTGTTTAACTTAGCCGTAGATGTTTTCGCTAAGATAATTAAAAAAGCGGTTGATAACGGATCTTCGGGGAGTGTTGGTAGTGAAGGTCTATCTGTACTTCAATTTGCAGATGATACCTTACTATTTACCTCTCATTTACCTAATCATGTCATTACCCTTAAATTTATATTATATAGTTTTGAACTTCTTTCAGGTTTAAAAATAAATTTTGATAAACATTCAGTTTTAGTTTTAAATGGTTTTGAGAAGGTTGAAGATTTAGTTACTAATACCCTTAATTGTAAAATTATGAATTTTCCTTTTGATTATCTTGGTTTTTTGATTAGACTAACTAAACTTAAACATGATTATTGACTTATTATTTTAGATAAATTGGAAATATGATTTCTAATTGGAACATGAGATTTTTATCGATAGTGGGTAGATTAGTTCTTATAAACTCCGTTATATCAGCTCTATCGATCTATTAGATGTATATGCATCTTTTTCCAGATTGGGTGATTAATAAAATTAATAAAATAAGAATAGACTACTTATGGAGTGGCGAACTACTCTAACAGTAGTATTAAATATTTAGTAAATTGGGAAACTGTTTGTAAATCCAAAAAGAAAGGTGGTTTAGTAGTCATTAATTTGCGTAACATGAATTTATCTTTGTTAGGGAAATGGTTATGGAAATTTGAGGATATTAATGATAATCTTATTTGGAAAGAAATCATTTCTAAATATTACTATAATGGCAGTAATAATTTACATCAAATCACTCCTGCAGTTATAAATAAATTATATAATTTTGGAAATCAATTTAAAATGTCATGAGATTTTTAACCTTGATACTAATACAGTAGTTCATTCAGGAAATAATACTACTTTTTAGCATGACTATTGGATTTTTGTTATCTTTCTTAGGATAGAGTTTAAAGAGCATTATGAAATTTGTAACTTTAAGAATGCTTTAATTAAAAATGTTTTTTCTCCCAAAAATGACCCTCTTGGAATTTTATTTTTAATAGAATTTTAGTAGGTACAAATTTTAGCAACTTTCTTTGCTTTAAGCTAGATTAAATCTATATAATATTGATAATGAAAATGATAATATTAGCTGGGAATGAGATAAGAGCAAGAAATTTACTTCTAATTCTTTTTGTAAATTTCTTAATTTCTCGGGTGTAGCTAATAACTCTTTTAAATTTATTTAGGAAACAAATGCTCCTCCTAAATCTAAAATTCATTTGTGTTTAGTCACGCTTGGAAAACTAAATACTATAGAATTTTTTAAATGAAAAAATATGCAAATTGATAATAAATGTTATTTTTATAATCTGCATTGTGAAGATATTAAACATGTATACTACGATTGCATGGATACTACGTTCTGGATAATACTCTTAAAATCTTTAACTCTAGTCTTGCAAACTATTTCAATAATTTATTCAAACTATTACAAAGATATGACAACAATTAATAATATATATTAATCAATGGCGTCCTGGTCTTGTCCGCTTTTGTTGCGTTTGTCCTTTTTTTTTGCTCCTGTTAGCTTCCTCATGCGTTCCGCCTCCTCCAACCCCCTTTCTATCCCTTCCATCCCCTTCCTATGCCTGTTTCACCTCTTCATCCCCTCCTACCCAATGCTCCTTCGCCTTCGCCTTCATCCACCAGATCTGGAAGAATCTTTAAGGACTTGCCTTCTACGCCGATTCGCCCTTTGCCTCCCATTCTTTCTGACAATGATTTTCCTCCCCTGCCCTTTATACCTTCTTCCCACGCTACTGATGTTAGCTCAAGCCCGCGATCCGTGGAATCGATTCCTTTGGCTGGTGATGTCTGTCATTCTGAGCTAGGTGGTACGCCTTTGCTTGTGTCTGAGTTCGATGTCTCTGGTGTTGTTGGTACGGAGTTTGGTCTGTCTGGCCGTGATTTGCGTGTTGCAGCTGCAGATTGTTCGAGCTTTGCTCGATGATCTTCTGGTGTTCAACTTACTACCTATGAGAATTGTTCTCCCATTCTCATTGATAAGAGTTCGATGTTTCCATCCAAGCTGCCTTTGTTGGAAAACCCTTTGATGTGGAGCTTCTCGGTCCTTCAACTCATATCCATTGTCCTGCTGCTCCTTCGTTGGCCTGTTCGAAATCTTGGTCTTCACTTTTTACATCTCTACCCCGTAATGTGGGAGACTACAAACCAATTGAATTTGATATTGTTGAGGAAAATTGAGTGATGATCCCCCCTCCTATTGTAATGCAAGCCGGTTTGGACTATTGGTCAGAATACTTGGTTGGTTTCTTTTTAGACCCTAATCACCGCCTGCATGATGCGACTTCGGTTTGTCGAAGGGCTTGGAAGCTTCGTGGTGAACTTCGTGTTAAGCTGGTTGACTCCATGTTTTTCCTTTTGTTCTCCTCCGCGAACGATCGCTGTCGTGTTCTTGAGGCCGAGCCTTCTTTTTTTGGTGGGCAACCTTTTATTATTACTCCTTGGTCTCCAACAGTTGCTAGTGCTCGTGAGCAAGTTCTTTCTATCCCTGTTTGGGTTTACTTTTCGCGAATTCCCTCTACTCTTCAACCTTTACTTGGTTTGAATTGGCTAGCTTGTAACGTAGGTAAATTGAAATGTTTTGACTCTAATACAGCTGCACATAAAAATTGATGTTCGCTAAGGCTCTGATTGAGATTTCCCCTTTAAGCCCCTCCCTTCCTCTATTCCTGTTCAGCTAGCTCTAGGGCATGTAGTGGAAGTCCATGTTCGCTACAGATGGGTTCCAGATATTTGTTCCTCCTGTCACTCCTTTGGCCACCTGGCTATCGCCTGCTCACATTCTGTTGTTTCCACGGTCGCTCCTAAGATCCCTCTTCCTCAGCCACCGCTCAAGAAATGGGTTCCTATGGTTTCTTCCCCTCACTCACAGTTTGCTCCTCCTCCTACGGCTCCTCTATCTATCCTGGATCCGCTTCCATGTTCTAATGCTCAGCCTGCTTCCCCTACTACTTCTGTGGCCCCTTGTGAAGTTTCAGCGATTCCTATTGCTGTTTCGGATCATGTTCCGCCTCATTTGTCAGTTGTTTGGAACGAGTCCGAGAGATGTTGGGTTGATCACATATTTGATATGAGATTTAACCCCTTCGATGACTCCCTCTTTAGATTTGTTTTGGATGATCATTTGGACCTTAGATGCCTTTATTATAGGCCTTCTGGTGACTCCTTAGTTCTCGATTTGGACGGTCCGTATGTGGGATCGAATTCTGACATGCTTGCTGATACTACCTGAGATCGTTCTTTTATATACTCTTCTGATGTTGTGGTTTATGATCCTTGTCTTGCTATCTTTTCTGTAACGACCTAATTTTTCGACGCCCGAAAATCGACATCGATACGTCCACTATATTCAATGCCGCACAGTCGAATGCCGGAAAACAAACCATTAGGGTTTAAAGAAGAAGAAGATAGAAGAAGATAGAAGAAGAAACAGAAATAATAACAGAATCTCACAATTCGCAGCGGGACAACATATAATAGAAAAATGAATACTTTAAAACAAAAGCACTATATCAATTATTACATTACATCACATTACATTATCAGAGTGTTACAACAACGAACAGCGGAAAAGAAATATTACATATATAAGTGATACGCCTCGCCATCCAGCTTGCTCCTGATCTCCACAGCATCTCTTTTTCGACTTCGCTCCAGAATAATGATAACCTGACTCTAGGCTATCCGTATGGAAAATTATGGGCACCCAGAGTTTAGAAAGGGAACAATAAACTCCAGGTCAGTCGTGGGACCGGTGTGAGATCTTAAAAACAGTTATTTTCACAAAGAAAATAAAAGAAATCCGCTATGCTTTTTGGAAAATGAAACTACCATAAGGCCTCCCGCCACACACACAATGAAAACACAGAATTGAGGGAGATTTCTCCTTATGATAGTCATACATGCTTAATACGCAAAATCCTTTCGATATTATTATTAGTGCATAGTGCAGAAAACATTTCGAAAGTATAATATTAATCTTAGCCAGCATGGACATTTCGAACTATGCCTACTATAGCTACCATCTAAACAGTGGTGACCACCGTAAGTAAATGGCAGGTTATACAACTAAAACCATACAAGGCGCGTATTGGAGTTTGGATTTCCAACAAATAGTCAGGCAAAGGAACTTCCTACTGCCACATGTGTACGCCTCTGGAGGGACGTCCTGAGAACCTACCCGGATCTTTGCCAACACAAGGTCGGGTTACCTCTGTAACTAGGTAACTACTACTCGAGTATGCCATCCCCTGGTCGTTTGCGACCTTTATCCGAGGATCCTCAACCATAAAGCAACAACCACAAAGTATAATAATTTTGCGGCAACAACATAGGTAAAATATCTGGGCTCCATACCATGATACTACCCTTTTCCAGAGAGAAATGACATACCCTAAAGGGCACGACCCTCATAACCTTGCCGCATTTTTCCTGTTTCGACCATTTTCGAGGTGTGAGGTCTGATGAGGCCTCGTCCACAAAGCTACACTTTTCACAAAGTCATGCTTTGATCAACAAATGATCAGCAGCACTTCGTATGTCACGTTACCAAATTGGGAATGCATTACTAGTAACAATCAACTACATAACCTCTGAGCTCGTGCGTTTCAGAGAAGGGTGTTAAGATAAGAGAATAAATTCTCCGCCACCAACAGAAATGTATTTGATAGAAACCAGCTTTACATCTCAAAGTGTAACGTCAGACACACATCCATACAATTCCACTCCGGGATCGAACGGAACCGAAGGCACTTCAAAGAAGCCCTTGCAAATCCGGATATTCACAAATCACGCGCGGAATCCCCATCACAAAGGAGAAAAAAATTTCTATACCGGAGCAAACCGGTGCAGAGACATTCGACAGGTAATCCTTTTGCTTTCGAAAATACCCGGTCTTCAACATCATCTTCAAATGCAATCCCATTTCGTCGTATCATTATTCGGAATGGGTTTTATGACACAAAGTTCTCTCTCGGCTAATCCGAATAACGAGCGCTTATTTTTAAAAATAAGTGTTACATCGAGATTTCAACAAATTACAACAATTTTCACTTTGATCTTTTAAACAAAAGATCTATCACAATCACAAAGGTTCGATGTGGTTTTCGGATATCCACTTGGAATCTGATCCCCGGTCGCATCGAAATTCAAGTGCCATTAAAAGGCCAATATTGATAGTAGGTTATTTAACTATCAATCAACATCCACAACAATTTATCGGATTTAAATAAATTTCCCAAATTATTTATTTTCAAAATATTTCCGCAAGATATATTTCACACTTTAACAATTTGAAAACAGATTTCAAATTACTTTCCACATTTCAATACTTTGAAAACTAATTTCAAATCACTTTCCCTTACGCGGAATACATTTCCAAATATTTATTCATTTCCACTGGAAATATGCCGAGTTAAAATAATTCAAATCACTTATCGAAAATATTCTTGGAACATTTAAAATAAAACCATCTTAAATACTTAATTAAAATATTGGTTATGAAAACATTATACTAATTATTACATATAAGATTTTATGTCCCAACTAACTTTTAAAATAAAATTAGTAGATAAGGTATAACTATTTAAATAATCGTTTCCTAAACAAATATCAATTTTAATTTTTAAAATAATTCCTTCTATAAGTAATTAAATAAATCCATACTTTAAAGATTTGGAAACAATTAAGAAAATAATTTATTTAAAGTATCCTTTCTAAAACAATCCTTAAAAAATTTCAGTTTATATTTATATGCTACTTCGAAATCGTACTCAGCTCTCCAGGGAAAATACATTTCCCATTTCAAAATGGTTCATTCAAATCAATTAATAAATCTTTCTTGATTTATTTTAAATTTACGTTTCGAATCTGTAAATTCCTTTAACACTTTAAAAAATATCCAAATGTTTATTTTTAAAGCAAATTTCTCTTTCCTTTATAAATTCCCATTGTGAATTTAAATTTCTAAATATCCATTGATATACGATTTTCAAATCGATTTCCAAATATTCATTTTCAGCACCGAATTAAACTCTAAATTGATTTCCAAATTTATTTACAAATACCAAATCAATTTCCAAAATTGATTTCTAAATTTATTTCAACACCAAATTTATTATCTTTTGAAACAAATTCCTTCTTATAAATTTATTCAATTTTCTAAAATTAATTTACTACAAATTTTCTACTAAATTTCAAAAATTCGATTTTATTTATTTCTGATATCCTATGATATGAAAAATATATTCGGCTAAATTATAGCCTTCAACAGTCTCAATCATAAATAGTCACACACAGATTACAAATAATCAACACACAATATTGAAACTAATTCAAATCTTTGAGGAATCCAGTTGGATCCCTCCAACCTGTTTTTCCTACATCCATAGACGTTAGCACAACAATTAAATACCAATTCCACTTCGAGGTGGAATATCGTGGTGTATAGGATATATAAAATGTCATCCGCTATTATGCGGCGCATAGGGTCTCATCCACTATATAATGTGGGAAATCAACAACTCCAAATACATATATAATACCAATTCCACTTCGAGGTGGAATATCGCGGTATATGAGTTTAATATAATATCATCCGCTATTATGCGGCGTATAGGGTGTATTTCAATATAACTGATAATAAATTATCATCCAAGCACACAATCAACAATTTAAATTTAACTATTTAAAATCAAACTGGAAATTCCAATTTAAACTTGAGTGAGAAGATCTCACCTTTTGCCTATGCATGCAAATTCATTTCCGTTCCAGCTTGTTGTCACAATTTTTTTAGACCTTGTATAAACAATTATACAATTTATTAATATTTGAAATAAAATCGAACAATTAAATTTCCATTTATTAATTTAATTTTTAAAATAAATTTTTAAACCCATTTTCCTTATTAAAAAATCATCCTTAGTGACTAATTTTTTTTTAATATGAGTGAATTAAACAATTGATCACTCAATCTAATACTTAAATTCATATTTAAAAATATGTATACTTATTTTATTTTTGAAACTACATATATATATTTATAAAATAAATTTTAGGCTTTAAAAATCCATTTTCACATAAACATTTCCAAATTCCTACTTTCATATGTATATATAAATTTACATTAATCCTAAAAAAGAATTTCTTTACGTTTACTGTAAAAAAAAAAATTCTTTCAGCCTCCTGTAAGATGTAAATATATATAAAATTTATAAATCAAAGATACCTCACTACTACACATCTCGGAATCGACCTTATTGCTCAATCGCAACCCTCGTTCCACACGCACATCCTCGGGATCTCGACAGCCTCGCGATGCTCTGAGTAGCTCAAACCCATCACCATTGCATCGCGTGCTCTACTCCTTCTCTTCCAGGAGTGGATTGAGCACGAAACCCTAGCCCATCGATCGCGGTGCTTCATCAAACCGCGAGCCTTCACAAGCTCGTACTCGCGTGCCCTAGCATCTGCCGCGAGCCCAAAACCGTCGCCTCGTTGCCATCATGATGCCCCAAATCGACGTTCGCTTGACGTCGCACGATGCTCGGGCTTCCCAAATTGCCGACCCAAAACTCCACGCGCGCACGCTATTTCATCTCCAACGATGCCTCGGCCATACTAAAAAAGAACGAGTTCGACCTCGAGTTGAAAATAAATCGAATCAATTTCATTTTTTTCGTGAATTACTCCTGGAAAGAAGAGGAATGAATTGTTTTAAACAAGCTCGGCTCTTTCATCTTATTTTTAGCTTTTTTTTCTTTCTGAGGAAGAGGCTTCGGGTGAAAATAAAGAGGGAGGAGACGTGATGTTTGAAAAGAATGTAGCGTGCGACAGAGCTTTGGAAAGGACTGGTAAAGGATTGATGTGAGATAATTTCAACTGCAGTTGACTGGTATAAATATCCAATTTAAATTTCAAATTCAAACCGTACCGATAAATGCAACTTAAAACTTGACCTCCTATCGAGGCGTGCCGCTAAGCATTTATAATGTTATGCCCCTATTCCGAACACAATGGAAAAGGTTTCGAGTCCTAACTCGATCGTATGGAGATGATAGCTTTTGAACCCAGTTATTAAATTAAATTTCGATTTAATTTTCAGCACGTTCTCTTATCGTACGGCCAAACGACAACTCCAAACATTACGAAAATTGAAATTCGATAATAATACTATATTAGGAATCCAACGGAACTGGCTTCGTCGAATTCCAAGACTGTGCCTCGGAAGGCTATTTTTAAATATTGATTTAAACTATATAATTTCAAAACTGATCAATTCACTTTCAAATTCAATTCTGAAACTTCCATTATCTTCAGTATCATCAATATGAATTTTCTAAGTCTTTGAAATATTTTTAATCAGCTTAAAACTGAAGATTCAAAAATTTTACCCAAATTCCTATGATCAAATTCAATAATTTGTTTGCCAAATTCAGAGTTATATTTGAAATTCAAGTTAAACCATCATTCAAACATCTAATATCAATTAAATATTTCGATTTCAAATGTTCAAAATTTTAGGCCGTCACATCCTTCCCCTTTAAAAGAATTTCGTCCCGAAATTACAAGTTAAGAAGAACGATCCTTAACCCATTTGCTATCTTTCCAAAACTAAACAGTTTTATCAACTTATCAAACAAATCCCTGTTTATTAACAACTCATTTCGCTTCAACTAACTTTCCAAAATTAATCCTAGACTTTAAGCAACATTGTTTTCTTTACAATTCAAATTTAAATTCAAATTTTAAACTTTCAAAAAATTTCTAACTCCCTAAAATTTCAAAAAATTTCGCCAGCGTCTGCTTTGCGCGGCTAGCTCGGTACGACTACAAAATGGCACCACATACCCCCAGATTTCGAAAGAAAACAAAAGGCCAAGTGTCTAGATAAGAAAATCACCAAATTCCATACTGAAATTTAAATACATACCTTTTTGTCGAGCAATTCAATTTTCTATCTTCAAAATCCCAATTCCAGTTTTTCTTTTTCCTGTAACATATCTATATATTCTACTAGCCATAATATTAAATTACAACATTCAAATTTATTTTGCACATTCCTTTACAAATTTTTCAATATGTACTTCTTATACCATTTTTTTACTTCATTATTGAAGTTATATATCCATTTTCACTCAATCTTGCATTTTCAGTTTCATTTGAATTTAATTTACACTTTCAATTTAATTTGGTTTCAATTTGTCTTCCGATTATTGAATTTTATCCACTATCTTTTATTCACAACTGATTCATATCACTATTTTAAATTAGTTTTATTTACTAATTCATTACAAATTCCAATTCATTTTATCTCAACCCAATTTTTTTCCACCTTTATTATCTTTAGTTCACTTCGAACTACTTTTACAACTTCATTTTATTTCACACAATTAAAATTGGTTTTCGATATTCAGTTTTCAATTCCAGTTTTATTCTTTTGTTCATCCCCAAACACAATTCAATTTCAATTCACCATTTGGTTTACAACCGCTTATATTTAAACTGGATTTCAAATTCCA